>OZ020260.1:10277107-10877107 GCA_963971285.1 Astropecten irregularis | reverse complement strand
ATGTGTGTGCTATGAGCAGGGCCGTAAAATTGGCCCATGCACTCTTCTTTATAACCTAGTTCCCGCCCATTTCATCATGTTAAAGGTAACTTCATACTTTGGTTTTTACCAAAGAAATGCTGATCCATGGGCACAAATGTCAAGGAAGATACAGTTACAATCATGTGATGATTTCCAGTCCATAATTATGGTGCCCAATGTTTTAGTGAAAACGCTCGTTGTATTTTCAAATTTATTCACAGGAGTTTTGATCTCCCTGAGGTAAAAACTGAATGTTAACGGTATGTTTCTACCATCACCATCTTTATACTGTTGTATAGTTGTAGGTAAATCTATGAAGATTTCTGTGTTGGTTTGCTACCAAAGTATGATACTACCTTAAAAGGTACCTACTGTACAGGATTGTTAACATTATACCCAAACTGAAATGTTCACAGAATTACGTATAACTTTCGGGATATGAAGATGGTGCTGGTATAGAAACATACCGTTAAAATAATTTCGCCTGAAATTGTGTATTTTATCCAGAAATTACTCAAACCGAAAACAGTTTTGATCTCGTGGTAAGATCAAAACCATTTTTTATGTTTTATAAGAAAAACGGAGTCGGGTTTTTGCTATTTTTCTGTGACTCGGATGTCCGATTGAGCTCAAATTTTCACAGGCTTATTATTTCATGTACATGTACATGATGGATTAGACAAAGTGTGAGTGCTGTTCACTGACCATTACAAAGATGCATTATACTTTTCAGTTTTGTTGCCATTCTATTGGAATTTATATGAAACCAACGGATAAGGTTTTTTAGGATGAAGTCCTTGCATTCTAGTATTGTTATTTTATTGCGTTTTGTAATTTCCACGGATTTAAAAAAATATATATTGATTCAAATTTATATAATTATTCACATGTGAATGAATCACAGAAAAAATATGACTATGCGAACCATGTATTAAAGTATAGTCTTCATGATAAAGCGGATAATTCTTTGGCAGGTGTTTTTGTTTTAATAAAAAACAAAAGACCACGATCACTTTGGATTTGTCTGAGCCTACTGTATTTGGGAGTTTAACTCAGGCTTGAGCCAAGCCTAGACTATAGTCTTATTCATTTTGAACAGGTAGTTGAATCCGACCGGTAGTAAACCCCGATAATATAGGACTAAAGTAATATGTGTTCGACGCTTCGCGCTTGATATTAAATCCTCAATCAGAACAAAGCAAGACAAAATCAAATTGGTTGCATTAATAGTGGCGATCGGGGGCCCTATATAGTCTCCCCTCTAGTCGTTCTCTCTATGTCTGACGTGGGTATTGACTTCATTAGCACATGATGAATTCTTTTTATTAAACTTTCTTGCCGATTCCGCTCATGGGTTATTCACGATGCATTTTTTCGGCGCCTTGTCTTCCCAATTGGCAGTATGGAGCTGAGATCTGTAATGAATAAATCATAAAGGCCTATGCAATGCATCCTGCACACTCTTTATCTCGTCTCCTGATGTATGATGTCTTCTCGTCCTCTTTGCAGTCAAACATTGATCATATGTAACCTGTGTTGCCTCATCTTAGACTCGTGTACCATGCTGTGTCCAACAATCCATGCCCATAGGCCAACTTAATCTCATGCAGTTTTCTGCACTGTATTTTCTATTCCGTTGTCCCAAACCAGGGGCCAATTCCATAGAGCTGCTTAGCACAATAAATTGCTTAGCACAAAAATAGCTTGCCCAATAAAACAAACCACCATTGAAAATTCCATTTGAAATGTCCATTCATGGTCAGCGAACAACTGCCAAAGAACAATTTCAAGTGATACACAACACAAGGAAATTTGGTTGTTAATCCTGTTTTTACTAAGACAGAAATGTCATGCTTAGCGATTTTTTTGTGCTAAGCAGCTCTATGAAATTGGCACCAGTTTATAAAGTAGGTTGCAAGTCAAATATAGTGTACTTCCCGCGCTCCACGAGTGCCATTCCACAGTCTTATCTAGATAACCACGACCAAGTCGACTTATTAAGCCTTAAAAGTCGACTTATCGAGATAATTCATCCGTACAAAATGACTTAGTGAAAACTATTAAGTCGACATATCCTCATATTTATCTCGCCAAAACGACTTACTGAAAGAAGGAAGTCAAAGTTTACTTTGTAAAGATGGAGTTAATTATCAGGATAAGACGACTTTTTAGTTTTACTTCGTCGACTTGGTCAGATAAATTATCAGAATAAGTCGACTTCTCGTTTTCACTAAAAGTCATCATATTTAGATATCTTTGAGACAAGACGACTTTCACCACTCCAAAGGTCGACTTGGCGTGATAGATTATGTGGTTATCTGGATATTAAGTGGAATGGCATTCATGGAGTATACCGTTTACACTCATTCAGCACGTGATGTGAATATTCCTCGCCTCACACTCGGGCCGACTCGGCCTTTTTTCTTGCCATCCTGACGTCATACTTGGTCTTGATAGTTATGAAAACACTGACCATCAAATGTCGGTCATCTAGTCATTGGATGGAATCTAAACCAAACAAAGCCGTGTGTTGTTTATTATTCTATTCGTTATTTGACGTTTTGGACCGACAGTTCCACCATTTCTGAATCATTATCCACCACAAAAATTTGATCAATTTCAACCTATATTGGATTTATACATGTACTAAAAAATGATCATAAATCTCTTTTTGGGATATTTACTAGGGATTAAGTTTTGTAGGATTTAGGCTTAAGGTTTGGATATATTATAGGTTATGCCTAGTGATTATTTCCCCAACTGGTGCTGATTATTCATGCTGTGTTTAGGAATAATCAACCGGTCGGGATCAATAATTCCTTCCCCGATGACGCGATGGCTCTAGTTTCCTGAAATCCAGGCAGAATGTCACCAAAGGTCTCCTAGCTTGAGAGCCTACAGACTGGGCATGGATGGGCTCTAGGCTTGGGTGGCAGACACGGCCGGGCCAGGTTGAAATTATGTTAAGTTGGGAGCCTCATGCAAGGGGAACGGCATGTTCCCAGTCTAGGACTAGAAATCTCAGGCAACAAAAGCCTCCGTTTAAAAAGACGTTCGGTCTATCTTAATAGGTTTCACTGCATGATGTTAAAATAGGAGTGTCACAATATTGACCGAAAATTGACGAACATTATAACACAAAAGTACATGTATAGACCTTTCTTAAATTAAACAAACATTTGCTTGTGGTTGGCTATACTTGGCATGGGCGGCCAATGTTGCTAGTCATTTTGTCTTCTTGACAGACGGCGGGACTAAATTCAACGTTTTTGAAAACTTTTTATAGCTGTACGAAATACACACCATTTGCTGGTGTTGTCTCCATTACATTCAGCAATATATTTCAATGGTTTTGAATCGTTGTTGTAGAAATTGTGTTCAAATTCTGGTTATTTTTTATGTCCGGCTTTGATGGCTCTCCATAGTTTCCGCCATCTTGGTTGACCCAAAACTCAGGGTTATTTGGTAGAATTGTGAATAGGTGCATGCTTATTGTATCATTTCACGGTGTTATTGGAAGATAAGCTAAAACTTCTTACAATGGCTGTCGAACAGTCGAAGATTCTCAGATTTATGGAATTTTTAATTATAAATGGCAGATTATAATTGTTTTGCACACAATTTGTTTTAATATGTTAATTGCCATCATTTAAACATTTAATATTCATTTAATATTATAAAGATGCTTGGAGTCAGGAGGGCCTGACGTGTCGATCATAGCAGGATCTTTTAATATCGAAGGCCAAATGTCAAGAGGACAAGAATATACAAGTAAAGATACACATTACTCGTATTGAATATTAAGATGTTAACCATTTCAGTATTGCTACAAAAAGTACTGTTATTTAAAGTTGTCTTGGCCATTTGTCATGATACATAAACTCCGCTGTCCTTAATACATAATCAGTAAGTGACTGTTTATACCGTGATCTTCTGACGGTACCAACTGTTATCTCGGCATCACAGTGCGGCAGTATACATTGCCTTAGTGTCTGTCATCTCCTTAGCAATTACTCTGACTGGGAGATGGGATGAGTAGCACAGACTGACGATAAATAAATCGCTTCGAGGCTCAGATGCCTCAGTGCTAACACGCTTTAGATTGTGTTTATCTTATCTGTCCTTTTGGCTTCGTTTTGGAGCGAGAGTCTACGGTTTGTACGAGTTAGATCACATTCAAGGTGTCACGGTCGACGCTGTGTTGTCACGGTCGACAATATGTTGTTCAATAATCCAATAAATTAGCGTCACGGTCGACAGTGATTGGCTGCATGGCAGTGTAACGGCGATTCATCATGCCTCAGTGGAATCAGCGTCACGATCAACACTGAGTGATTGATTTTCAATTACTGTCACGGTCGACACATTGATCTAATCATAATTACTTTGACGGTTTACGCTGTTGGCCTCGCAGTCACGGTCGATGATGTTACCAATTCCCAATCTGTGTCATGGTTGACAGTGTGACTAATTCTCAATCTGTATCACGGTCGACAGTGTGACCAATTCTCAATCTGTGTCACGGTTGACAGTGTGACTAATTCTCATTCTATGTCACGGTAGACAGTGTGACCAATTCTCAATATGTGTCACGGTCGACAGTGTGACCAATTCTCAATCTGAGTCATTCTGTGTATTCTACACACGCTTGTCGGTCGTGTTTATTAAAGGCATGATACATGATTGGTAAAGGTCAAAGAACAACACTCACACTTTGTCTAATCCAATATGTACATGAAATAATAAACCTGTGAAAGTTTGAGCTCAATCGGACATCTGAGTCACGAGAAAATAGGGAAAACCCGACTGAATTTTTTTTTATAAAACATAAAGAATAGTTTTGATCTTATCCCGAGATCAAAACTGTTTTCGGTCTCTGTTTGACTAATTTCCGAATGAATACAGCATTTCAGGCAGAAATATTTGAACGGTATGTTTCTACCAGTACGATCTTCATACCCTGAAAGTTATAGGTAAATCTGTGAACATTTATGTTGTTACCAATCATATACTGTACCTTTAAGCAGTGTATGAGGCAGTGTTGTCATGGCAATTTGATTAGTAATTCTGTCAACGTTTCGACGAGTGTTCTTTGCACCCTCTTGGGCTTTCTGATCCAGACAGTACGTCATTTACAAACAACACAGAGTAAATATCTAAACGCTGACTGCCCCACGTACGCCACCTCAAATTATCATTAAAAAACTGCATGAAATAAAAACAGGGATTAAAAATCACGCGAGGTTTGTTTTTTGTCCACTTAATTATCAGCTCTGATTCTTCGCGCCAAAATCAGTGTCGCCTTCGGGGGTGCCCTGTGTAAATTTGCAAGTCAATCTTCTCTTAGAAACACCCCGTATGGTTTGTGTGTGTATGCTCTGCAATTCGGGCGATTCTAAATAGTGCGCCATCAAGAGTTTGCAACGTGTTGGCCAATCACAATTCACGGAATGTTGTCGACACAATACTAATCTGGAGACTAGATCGACAGATTCCGCGCATTGTGATTGGCCAACGCGTTACAAATTGGTGGCGCATTATTTGGAATCGCCCGAATGTCATGAATTGGAGCTCAACAGTTGCTTAAGTACAATAATTGGCTATAATTTGCACAAAAACATACAGATTTTTTAGCTTGTGAAAAAAGTGATTCATGAGCCAAATCTTCTGTAATTTTCATAACATTATTTTGTTGTAAATTCAGCTGCTTCGTGTTATTTTTCATTGGCCTTTGGTAGCACTCACATGGTCGATCTCTGAATTCAAAATTATTCAGATTGGAAATGTTCATGTGGCCGGGTTGCATCCTTTAAAGTGGAACCTGGGATCGATTTCACGAAGCCTTGCGATCGATCGTAACTCGAGTTATGGAGGATACCCACATCGTATCTTACGCAGGGTTGCAAAACATCATCATGTCTTACGAGTAAGTTACGATAAGTTTGGTGAAATTGACCCCTGGTGCTTGTTGTATAGGCAGTGGTTGAAGCTAAGCAGATTCTTCACAGAATCACGCCGAGTGGAAGCTGTGGATAAACCCATCATCCATCCTCTCAATTCACGCTGCTAGTCTCCTCGTCAATTCTGCCATAGAAGGAGTAATCCCAACAGGAGGGTCGAATACAGACACCGTTGCTGGGGCCCCCAATTAGATCTATCTAGAGATGAGGTTGGTGTCTGTTCTGCTGTTGCATTTTATCGATCTGCCGCTAACATGAATGAGTGCACATCTCCTCTTAATTCACGCATAGAAAGCTGCATATAGCGAGACCAGATTACATACATCAACACTGCACCTATGAGCAGACGATAATACGCACACAGCAGTAAATTGAAAAGAAAGAAAAAGAGCGGGAAAAGCACTGTTGATACTCCTATAGTATCGCACTTTAAAGCAACGTAATCTAATTCAACATGCAGACATTTTCAGAATGAATTAATTCATTCGGTGATGCGTTTCAAATCATTGATTTTTCCCCAGCAGGCGGTTTTTTGTTTGCAGTTTTGGAGAACAAAAAATTGTGAAGGAAATTATCTTGGAAGCCTTTGGAGCTTCTGAAAAATTACAGTCCGATGTTTAAAGGGATGATTTTAAAGTGATACTCGTAATGTTAAAGATCAATGTAAAATTAGGTGGGATACACAGACACCAGGCAATGACCTAGCTAGACCTAGTAACGGAATGCTGGTGATGTTAGGAGTTATTTGTCTAGGGAAGGAGACAGAACTTTCGACAAGAAGAGGGAGCGCCAAATTTAGAAACATCAATATCGTCTGGAATCACCTTTTGTCGACATTTTTAGCATTTAGCACGTCAACATAAATCGTTCATTCCGAGGCCTGCACGTGCTTTTTCTCTTGTTTCTCAAATCGTCAATAAATTTATCTCTTTGATTTCATGATTCTTTCAAGTCTGTTGATTTTGGGGACTCACACTCTAAAAAATAACATTTATGGTAGCTTCATCGTATCACGAATCTTCAGATATTATGGGTTTTTCTAATTAGTGAAATGTACATACACTGCAGTACAAATTGAATTTGTACAGCACTGCAGGTAATGCTTGACATTGCTCCTGATTATGCAAAGTCACCACACTAATGCTCATATTTCCGACACTTTTCTATTTTTACCTAGGATGGATTTTACTCCTCAGTTACCATGTTTTCTTAGACAACAGGTGAATTTGCTAATTCAATCTCTCGTACTGGCTGGGTATTGATTCAGATAGATTTCCCTTCATGCTATGCAGTTTTGCATGGTTCATGGTTTATTGGGCCATGTTGTCCCTAGCATATGCCGTAATGTAAGTAATGTGACCAAATTCATAGTACATACGCTAGCTGGAGTTTTGTCTGTAATATCTTCAACTTATCTGGGGTCAATTTCATAGAGCTGCTTAAGCATCAAAGTTTGCTTAAGCACCAAAAACATTGGTGAATAAAATCAGTATGCCAACCAAAACTCCTTGTGAATGTCATGCTCAGCAAACAATGGCCGAATATTAGTCAAAAGCAGTAAACATCACATGAAAATATGGTCGGTAATCCTGTTTGATCAAAGAAGACTTTTCATGCTTAAGCAAATCAAAATTTTGTGCTAAGGGGTACATGGTGGTTTAAAAGATAACCTCGCTCTGTTGGTTCGAACACAGTGTGCAGGTTTTTACTGTATACCTCAATGAGTGGCGAAGGAAAGAAGGCAACACGTGGGGACGAGGTTGCCTTGCGAATACACGCATTGTGCTGGGGTCAATTTCATAGAGCTGCTTACCGTAAGCACGAATTTTGCTTAAGCATGAAACGTCTTTCTAGATTAAACAGGATTACCAACCAAATGTTCATGTGGTGGTTACTGCTTTTGACTTGTATTCGCGGCCATTTGTTTGCTGAGCATAACATTCATAATGAGTTTTGGCTGGCATACTGATTTTATCTACCAAGGTTTTTGGTGCTTTAGCAAATTTTGGTGCTTAAGCAAATTTTGGTACTTAAGCAGCTCTATGAAACTGGACCCTACGTATTCCTACAGACAGTTTTTTCCTTGGGCTGTGGCTGCGACATTTATTGATTTGGTTACATCCATTCTTAAGTAACATCAAATAAATAGGCTTCGGCTGCAAAATACGTGTTTTCTGGAAGTTGTATAATCTGTATTTGAACAACAGAAACAAAGCCTGACCCAGAGGCCAAATCGATGTTTGAAAAGAGGTTAAAAATACATTTGCACTTTATGTTTTCTCGCACCCTTTCGGGCATGTGTGCGCATGAAATGTAAGTCGTAGTCTCACCTCGAGCCTACATCCGAGATCCAAGCTACTTTTTTGCAACGGCTCACGTCGTGTTCGATTCTGCGCATGGATTGCGTTTAATCACGATAGCTCCCGTGGTTTAATGTTTGGCCGCGGGCAGTTTAATATTCGCCAATCGCTTAAAGGTAAAACCAGATTGGATCACTCCTACGTCCAATGTATCAGGGATCTTTATACATGCGATCTGAATAGAGAAGTTTATGGCTGTTGAACGTCTTCATTGTGATATTTTGAATCATCAAGTTTCTCAAGCCCCACTCCTTCACGTTAGCATGTTGTGTTTACCTTTTGAATTCAACAGCATTATGTTCAAAGATAATCTTTTAATAATAGGATGAATATGACAAGTATGATCCTATTATATGTACATGTACTGCACCCTGCGTCTAAATAATAAGCTTTCATTTGCCAAGTCGAATTCTTCAATAGATTATTTTAGTCAGGGAAAAGGATTTTTGGTTTACATATTTTCGTCTGCTTATATTCCCCCTTCCCCCTTCTGTCAGCCGTGTAGAAATCTCCAGTATTTTGTAGTCCAACATTATTGAAAAATCGTATTGCATATGTTTTTAGATTGGCTGTTTTCATGTTGTTTACTGCAATGTTGAACTCTTTGTTATAAAATATTTTAATGACTTTTTATTACAAATTTGTCGGTTTTGTTGGCGCATTGTTTGATATCTGAATGAAATGTTGAGAATAATTTCAGTTTCAAACAACTTGACTTTTTGCGAAAACAAGCAAAACAATTTTTGCTTTTTCCAATTTTGTTGGAAATATCTAAACCGCATCTTAACAACAGCACAGCACTGTCATTTCATGACATGTAGGCCTAACCCACAACTCAACATCACTCGCCAGCTTCCTAGATATATAACATTTAATACCGAATTCTTGTAACCTCGCGGGTACAGTCGTGTAATTGCTGTAAATGATGTTAAGATAAGGAAAAGTCATGCTAGAGTGTCATGACGATATGAAATACACACAGAGCTATCGAGGGGGGAAAAGAAATTATAGCTCGTGTAAAAAAAAATATATATCGCTCTGGAGCGGCCACGGCCGATGCCTTTCGTGGGCCTCCTCGCCTCGACTCACGGCGTCGTTGGCTGTAGACAGACACGGTACCCCCGGGGGTGAATCGCGAGAGAGTTGTGTTGACAGAGGTATATACATGCCGTATAGATACGGCCTACCATGCATAATGATGCTGCTCGTCTGTTGCATGTGTCATCATGTATAATAGCGCGGGGGAATGGGTGTTCTTGTGAAATGTAGCACGATACATGTACGTGTTATGTGCTGAGCCCGCTGTGCATTAATTCCCGTTTATTTATGCTGCCCAGCTTTATGTCCCTTAAACAACAGCTACAATCACAACATATTAATAATTTCTACATTGCAACCGAGAGCGTACATGTATATCATGACTGCGAAACTGCATTTTATGTTGATGTAATATTGGTGTAACGTCCTCCGTTTACCTTCGATATCTAAGAATTTCATCATCCACATTTATCATCTACCTTGAAAATCAAGAGTTAATCAATTATATCATGATTATATTCATGAGCAGTTGAGCACATTGCCCATAATTATATGAGGCTGGTTGTCTTTCCCAAATTCTGTATTTTCAACATTTTTAACTTATTACGTTAAGGATGCTTTGAAATGTTGGTAGGAAAATTTGAAATATAATACTTAAATGAGAATTTTGTTTGCATCAATATTTCATCCTATGGCGTTTGCACAAATCTTTCAAATTTGCATTTAGCCTTCCATAAAGATCCTGCTAGGATCGAAACGCGTCAGGCCCTCCTATTACGCCAAGCATGTTATACATTTCAGGTCATTATTTTGGCTGATGAGCAGTTTGCAGCAGTTCCTACTTGTATTGATTAAATTTGCATCTTCTTAAGAAATTCCACAACTCAAAAACGAGGAAAAAGCAAAACAAAAACAAAAACAAACAATTTGGATTGATGGAACCGTAAGCAGGTTTGCAAATTAATTTATTTTGCCGTATGGCGTTAGATTCTTGCTTAACAATGTTACCATCTTGACTGCATACAGGTGGTTGTTGGTATAGTAACACACTAAAGAAAGGAGGATGCGTTTATATAAACGTAATGCAGTACAGCTTCGATTCCATGAATTTGACCATTTGTAATATTTGTTGTTGATTTTCCCGCCATTTTTCACATTTGTTGGTTTTCCCGCCTTTTTTCATGTTTAGCGGTGTCTGGTGCCGCGGGTGCAAGGGCTGCTATGTTGCACGTGCCCCGCAATCGTCGCCGAAGCAGTACCGCCAGCTTTGTCGAGACCAGCAACCCTACCTCCAGGACGCCCTCTATCGCCGAGAATCTGGACTACGGGAACCGCAATGGTCGGCCGCCAGACATGGGCGACGGCAACGAGAGGATATCTGACATGTACCTGAGCAGGAGATATGGGGCAGAGGTCAACGCCAAGGACACCCTGATTGCCGTGGAACAATGGAAGAGAACGCAGTCGGACATGGACAAGCTATCCAAGGCCCAGAAGAGACGTCGAGAGTACGAGTAAGTAACCTTTGATCTTGAAACTTTCTAACTCTACCAGAGTTAACAACTTTTAAACACTTGGTGGCAGTATCCCAACTTTTGTCAACTTTTGATCACGTGATTAAGTCCTACCATATAAACAACACGTGTTCCCTGAATAGAATTGCCGGTAAAGCTTTTTCGGGCGATACTTTTGAAGTTGTGAAACTCAGCCGATAGGCCTATTTGGATGATCTCACTGCATGACAATGCATTCAACTTTTTGCACACAGTATTTGGCCGAATTTGGCTAAGAGCCGTTTATATTAGGATACATGTTGTTTTATTGAGATCCTGCTTACTCAGTAAGTTGATGCAGCATTGTGAAACACCAAGCAAAACTCTTCCAATAGCTTTTAAAAATGTTCCTTTCATTGGTTTTACTTCCAGTACTTGTTGTTACTCGTGTAGGTTTGTTTCAGAGTGGTATAAAAAAGTGCATGGGTAAGAATTGATTATCTCAATCTCATATGTCAATCATGTCATGTATTAAAATATGGACGGTGTTACTACATGTAGTTGTTTTACCGGTAGGCACCAAGGCTCACGCAGTGGGCATGCGTGTCCTCAGACTCCTCACTAAACGTACCGGACATAAGAGTGTTTTAAACTCCTCAATTTGTAAGGATACTGCCTTGTACGCAACGCTCGACTCAAGTAATCGTAATAATTTCATCTCTAGACGCATATTCGAATCCGTCAAGTGATGCGGTAAAGTATAACAGTGTCTTGTGAAATAATAATGTGCAGCGGTTTTTTTCTTATATACAAGCATGTAGTTGAGAACATCATTGGTATGAGTGGTCGACTTAAACACTTAATAACATTGAACTAAGACATCCGTCATTTTCTGTTAAGTTCACTGGTTCCAGCTCAACAAAGTTAGGTTTTTATAACTGATCACATTGATCTTCTGAACGTGGAACGTTGAACAACATAGGTTTTGCGAAGCATTAAGTTAGGAGAGTACAAGTACTGCCAGGACGGTGTATATAGTTTTGGTCACATCCTAGGGCCCTTGTCCTCTGAATGAAGTTATGATCACCGATGTTATAAGCAACATTGAAACCGTGTGCATTGTTTTAATAGCAGTGGGTTTACAGTGATATAAAATCACAACGTTATATGTATATAGGAAGTGGAGACATGGATGAAATGTGGACTAGGTACCTCCTTCCTGTTCTACTATTGTTTTGACCTATTAAAATGGAAGCCAGCAGCTTGTTTTAGAACGCGTGACTTGCTTTTGCAAACCTTAGGGGTGGTGAGGGTATGAATTGCCTTGGTGTGATGGACTAGGTACCCTTCCAGTCCTATTTTTCATCTTACTGGGGAGAGCCAGGGTTGGTTCAGTACCTATGGTTGGTTTCTGCATGAATTGCCTTGATGTGGTAGACTTTGTACCTTTTCAAATTCCACTTTGTACTGTAAAAGCATCGGCCTGGTGTCGGTATTCACGCGTTCCATAAACAATACGTACTTTGCGCTTGGCAATTTGTGTCGTTTCGTGAAACGTTCTTGCTTTGAGCCCAACAGGTTGACATATTTAAAGCTCTTAAAATATTAAAGCTCTTTACCTTACCTTTAAATTATGTAATGTATGATGTGTGCCATATTATCGTTTGATGGATTTTTGATAGCGAGGTAGTCATTTTATGTCGAAGCCGGGATTGACCACACTACTGACCGCAGTATGGCCCACAGTATGGCCCCCTGTATTGCCCCCTGTATTGCCCCCTGTATTGACCACAGTATTGACGACAGTATTGCCCTCTGTATTGACCACAGTATTGACCACTGTATTGACCACAGTATTGACCACTGTATTGACCACAGTATTGACCACTGTATTGACCACAGTATTGACGACAGTATTGCCCTCTGTATTGACCACAGTATTGACCACTGTATTGACCACAGTATTGACCACTGTATTGACCACAGTATTGACCACAGTATTAACCACTGTATCAACCACGGTATTGACCTCATTATTGACCACGGTATTGACCACGGTATTGACCACAGTATTGACCACATTAGTGACCACAGTACGACCCACAGTATGGCCCCTGTATTGACCACTGTATTGACCACAGTATTGACCCCAGTATTGGCCGCTGTATTGGCCACAGCAGTGACCACAATAGTTACCACAGCAGTGACCACAGTATTGACCATAATATTAGGTAATTTTTTTTGGAAGCCACCGAATTTATATTATAACTGGTTAACTGGAAATAGTCTCGGAACAAATTTGTGGTCGATTTCACCAAACTCATCGTAACTTACTATCAATCGCATGACTTGTGATGCACTGTTACAGCCCTACGTAGGATAGGCCCCCTACGATGGGTTATATCCCTCGTAACTCGAGTTACGATCGATCGTAGGGCTTCGTGAAATGTAAATAGCTCAGGGAATGCAATAATAGGATTACCCTTGCGATTCTGATTTTTGTGTTAGTCATTAATTTGAGCATCGGTCAAGCGTCTTTCATTGTTAGCCAGGTGATTACATCATTTCCTTGTTCAATCAGATTTTCTTGTTATAGACTTAAGAGCCAGGCTTGGCATACAGCCAGCCCATCCCCTCCCCCAGTTAATTCTACACCGGTCAGATGTACACGGATTAATTAGTCTTTAATTAAACTCCCACTGGTCTGATTTTAATGCATTCAATTTGGAATGCAGGGGTTGTCAACAAGGGCGTTCCGTTTGCTGACCAGCAGTGGGTGAGATTCCCTGCCGTGTCGGCACGGCGGAGACTTTCGCATTTTATCGCCAAACTTGTCCTTGATTTCCCGGTGATGTCCCTTTTTTTGCAGCGATAAATGTCGCAAAATATGCGATCTTCCGTATATGCATTTTTTTCCTGTACCATTTCCCCCGTGTATGAGTCATCCGAATTCATAGCTCTGTCCCCGTACCTTCCTGAATTCTGACGTGAATACTAATGTATACGGGCAATCTTCGTCATTTTACAAGCCTACCTCCTCAGCCTCTTGTCTTGAAATTCCCCTATGCAGGGTCCCGTTGCCCATCATCAAAAAAGAGAAACGAAAAAAAAAAAACCTTGCAGTTAATAATAAAAAAAATGTACCGTTTGAGCGGATGCCTGGTCGTAGTGAGTGGCTCTGTGTGCTTGCTTGGCGGGCATATCGATGGATGGCTAGATCTTTCTACATCTACCTCTCTCAACCCCCCCCCCCCCCACCCTCCCTTGCCTGGTCGAACTACGAGCTGTTTTGTATTCGCATTGCATTAAGCAGGGCGTTGCTTCAGCTCAGGGCCCTATAGAAGATCGGAGGGAAGCCGCATCATTGCATGCACTCCGAGCCTGCTGTCTCCTACTACACATAGTGTTTGTCTGTCGTTCCATCCAGCCAGCCAGCCAGCCACAGCCGCGCTCCGCCGCACACTGGTCATTTTTCATCAGAGAGGAGCGGGTCTCTTTTTTTCAATCCAACTCGCAGATGAATCAAAGATGTGGTTTGCGTGTGACAATGGGAAACGTTACGTGGGATTAAAACAGAAAACCCGACCCAAAGTCCAAGTGTGGACGGACTGTGTCTTCGGCCTTTATGGAGCAGACCATCTCCCGGTGTTTGTCTTATAAATCGTTCCCAGCCGGAATTAAGCTGTCGAAGAGAACAAAACGCCAAACTTATCTCATCATTGGCTAGTACTTGGAATATATCTGTCTCATCTTGGAGTTGTTGCGATCGCATCTCTTCTCACATTGCCTTGAGATAAAAGCCAACATCTTCAGGAGTTTATCCACAAGTCTTCATCCTTTTTTTTTTTTCAATTTGTGATTTTTTTTTTTAATTCTTGTTGTTGTTTTAAAACCAAATCCACCGTCAAGATGAAAGCTGTACGTGTAGGAGCTCATTCTCGCGACCACCGGCGGCCCCAGTGAGTAACTTTCCATGGAACTATACCCTACCCGTTTCAAACCCTTCTCTGCAACCTTATCGCCCCGTGTTTGTCTTCCCTGTCGACCAAACAAATTACCCACAAAGAAAAGAAGAAACCCACCGCCAATTCAAATCCCAAATTCCGTCTCATTTAGCAGCTTAATTCCTACATTTGCTTTTGTTAACCTTGTTCCTGCTATGCCTTGCTCTAATGCCGCTTGTTGTCAGTTTTTGTTGAAAATGTCTGGCAATTTCTGTTGTGGTTTTCTGCCTTGTTTTCTTCCCTATTCATTTCCTTGTATTCTATGCTTATATCTCGGCTGATTTTCACTTCAGCTGGTTCTTTTTCCCGCCCATTTTGTTTCTATTGCTGTACGCCTTTCGTCTTTGTTGTAAAATCGCCACGAGCCCTTGTTTTCTTAATGTGAGTTCTCTGTGTTTGTTACAAAAAACTATTACAAAATAATCCAATCACGATAATTTATTCAGATCGGTGCGACACAACATATCCAAATCAAAACAGCCAAACTCCAAAATAAAAATTATGCTTACTGCAATTTAGCGTATAAACGATGACAAATAAAGCGAAAAATGTATTCGGATTTTGTGTATTATTATATTTTGATCTAATTTGCTTTCGACGTTATAAAGCTATGTTTTGCCGTTCACACACATCACCATAGGACGAAACCGGTAGGCCTATAAACTAATCAAATATTTCAATTTATCGTCGAGCCGTGACTCAATAACTGAAAGGGGGGGAAATTGAGGAGATGAAGGAGGAAAAACGTCTTTGATATGAGCTGTATATGGCAATTGAATAAAAAGTGATAACTTGAACAGGGTATTTGAGGGATGTGTGCGGTTTTTCACCATTTCTCTCTACAGGCAAAGCGATGCGACGTGTTATCACACCTGTGGAATGACATGCCGAGCGCGCACGATTTATTAGCGGCTTGAATTTGTCATCTTCTTCTTTTTGCCTAGCCACGGAATTCACGGTATATTTACCGTGCCACTCGATTCATACTGAACACTGTGTTACACTGATGGGGTTGTAATGGACTTACGGCTCGCGGCTGTAAAACGGGGGTTGCTCCGCCCGTACTTACGACGGGCGGCGACCAAGCGCTTCTCCCGCGTTCAATATTTTATCAAATTCTTTCGTACACGAAAAAATACAAATAAACGATTGCTCGGAAAGAAACTCTCTGCAAAATACCAGTTCATAACGTGTGTACGTTTACGCAAATATCTCAATTTCTCTAGATCTAAAGGTCACAAGGTCACACAGGATTATGTGTGAACATCATTGATTAACTACACTCAGGAATATTGTTATGCAAATTGTATCCCGCACATCATGCATATTCATATTTTTTCGATTTTTATTTTCCGACTCGCGCCACTTTAACATTCTAATTATTTGTCCTTCAAAACGCTTGGACATAATTGGTATTGGTATTATTGTTTTAACGTCTGAATGAAAGTAGTTTTTCGTCGACTTGTGTTAGCAAAGTTCTTTCGAGAATTGGATTTATGCGAGACTGCGAGAAGAACTAATTACAACACAAATTAATTAAAAAATCTACCTGTGTTTCTAATTCTCTAAACGAATTTGTAATATGTCTCCCCGAATGAAAAAACAAGCAAAACAAACAACTCACTCCAATAATTTTTTCTTTGCTCACTTTTCAATGACTTTAAATTCAGTCAGTTTCCCTTGTGGTTATTTGATGATTTAGCAAACAACTAAATTGATTAAAACAAATGTTAGATTCTTATTTTTTCATATTTCTATAAATTATTTTTTCATTCGCGAAGATCTTCTTAATATTTTTCTCGCTGGTTCTATAATAACCTGCATTTTCTCGAGCAGTTTCTTCTTTGTCTTTACTCCTGTAGCCCTAACTTAAAGGTAATATCATACTTTGGTTTTTGTCAAAGAAATGCAGATTCGTGGGCAAAAATATCAAGAACGATACAGTAACAGTCATTTGTGAGATTCCCAGTCCCATATGGTGCCCACTTTTTGAGAAAACAGTGAAAAACGCACGGGCAGAAACACTTTAACGGTATATGTTTCTACCATCACCATCTTTATACCCTGTATTGCTTATAGGTAAATCTATGAAGATTACTGTTTCGGTATGCTACCAAAGTATGATACTACCTTTTTTGTTGAAGTCCTTTTTGGTATCATATCGGCTGATTTTCATACGAAGAAGAACGGTTTTGGCAACGAAATTGAAAACAAAATTTGAAATTCGGTGGCAGAAATGGCGCAAAATGAATATCTGAGGTATATTTTCCCGCGCAGTGTGGTATAGCAGTGTGAATAATACTGATCGATCTATCCATAAAACACGCCTAGTGCATCTGTTCCGTTTAGTCGCAGTAGGAAACCAACGAATCGATCCTAATTGAATAACATACGGCTTTCCCCTCCTGTAGTGTTTTTTCTTCTTAAAGCTGTAGAGAGCATAAGCACAACTTCTTCGTTATTTGATGATAATTATGATAATTTACAAAGTATTTGCGAATTGCATTAAAGGTACTCTGGTATAGCATACCGAAATAGAAATCTTCACATATTTACCTATAACTTACAGGTTATAAAGATAGCGATGGTAGAAACATACCGTTTTTATAACAGTCTTATGCCTGAAATGCTGTATGAATCCAGAAAAGAGTAAAACCAATGACCAAAAACAATTTTGGTCTTTTAAAGATAAAAAATAACGGTGAATTTTTTTTTTAATACTGCAGGCGTTTGTCACTGTTTTCTCAAAAGGTGGGCACCGTATGGGACTGGGAATTTCACAGATGATTGTTACTGTATCTTCCGTAATATGTTTGCTCATGAATCTGCATTTCTTTGACAAAAACCAAAGTATGATATTACCTTTAAGGTGATGGATACCACGCATCTGTGGACTATTTTGTCGGTTAGAATCACGAGGTGACGTCACTCACTGTTTATGCTCCAACAAACAATTCAAAATGGCGGCGCCCGTGGTACATCACCTTGACTTCATCCATGCCTGTTTTCATAGTTAAACCACAGGGAGCCTGTCTATTTCTTTTAAGTCAAACCAACAGGCGAATAGACAGCCAAAAGTCTCTATCGAATTACACAGTTGTATGATTCAGTTTAAGCCACTGAGATTGCGCAGTAATAACATGATTAGATTATGAATATCAATGTTCTGATCCTGATTGTTATTAAGGTGTTAGAGGATTAAAGAAAGGCTACACTATTGATGTATCTGTAAGCTTATTTGGTATCTACGGAGTTCCACGAGTGCCATTCCACATGTCCAGATAACCAAATAATTTATCTCTCCAAGTCGACTTATTAAGCTCCAAAAGTCGACTTATCGAGAAAATGTATTCGTACAAGATGACTTAGTGAAAACTAAGAAGTCGACATATCCTGATAATTTATCTCGCCAAGGCGACTTACTGAAAGAAGGAAGTCATTTTGTCCTGATAGTTTACCTTGTGAAGACGTCTTAATAAAACTGAGGTTATTTATCAGGATAAGACGACTTTGTAGATGCACTTCGTTGACTTGGCCAGATAAAATTAATTATCAGGATAAGTTGACTTTTCGTTTTCCCTAAAAGTCATCTTGAGATAATTATTGAGACAAGACGACTTTTACCACTCCATAAGTCGACTTGGGGAAATAAATTATGTGGTTATCTGGATAAGTGGAATGACACTCGTGGCGGTCCGTAGATTTCTATTACCAACCTCGTTCCAACAAAACCTTTGCGATATCTGTCATTCACGCTGCTCCTCAGCCAGATTCTCGACCGGGATTTATCACTAGGTCCTCCTACGCAACTCGGCATCAAAATGAAACCCAAGTTTTTTTTTCTGGACTATCCATATAACAATCTTGCTTGGTGCTCTTCAGAATGGGCCAAAACAAACCCGAGATTTTTTCAAAACCAATTACACTGATCTGTGACGGTGTTTTGCTGAAAAGGGCGAAATTTGATACAGCGCGCGTGTGGAGCAAGTATTATAATCTGTGAAACTATGTGGAGTTTTATTAATCATGATGGTGTATTTGTGATTGGAGTGTGTACTGCATGATTCGTGATCACAATATCTTCCATAAGTGAGTTGTACAGGGTCCCCCAAAAAAACCCGCAACACTTTGCGTCGGAACTATTATATGATAATTAAACTGTTTATCACTTCAGAATTCAGATTTGTGATACAGCTATGTCTTGGCTATCACCATGTGCAATTTGAGTAAAATTTGACTGAAATTTAGTGAAAAAACTAAGGCTGAATGACCCAACTTCAAAACCCGATTTTCATCTTTCTTTCTTTCAATACACATTATGTTTGTATTGACCACTTATTCTGGAATACTGCAGATTTGTTTTTAAGGAGTACTCTTTCAAGACCGCATTGCTTTGAAATCTCCTCATTGTAAAAACCCCTAAAGAAAAGTTCTGCAACTCATGTTTGAGGGATTATATCTTTTTTGAGTTTGAGGGATGATATCTTAGAATGGTATCATTGGAAAGCGTGATTATTCCTCTTTACAATGATGTGCCATCTGTTGTGATTATGTAATCATGGAAAGTGCATTTCGTCTGAATATTGGGCAATGTCAGAAGTGAAATGTTGCAAAATGCAAAAGAGAATATTGTTTGGACTGTTCTTTCACTCATCGGTGCATCAACACCTTTCAAACTCAGTTCATCCTCAAAACGATTGGGAATTCACTACTGAAAACAACGAATTTTGCAACATTTCATTTTTGACATTGCTGCATATTTATCAAGGCTGCGCATTCCATGATTACATTAGCATAACAAATGACACATCATTGTAAAGAGGGATAATCACGTTTTCCAATGATACCATATTAATATATGATAATGTACTAATAAGAAATGTATTACCTTTCAAACTTGAGTTGCAGACCTTTTTTCAGGAGATTAGAACACGAAGTTTTGGAACAGAAAACTCTAACAACTTTCATGTTTCATGTTCATTCTACGCTATCAAAGTCCCGCATACTTTGTTTTGAACAGATATGGTAATATCAGTGGTGATTTTTAAGCAGCTGACGAATTCGTGAGTAGTATTCGAATTGCGCTTGTATTCATGGTCATCATCTCTGTCGATCAGACGATATGACGTCACGTATGCGTGAATGATAAATATAGCCTCAACTTTTCCCGCGTAAATTATGCACTGTTGAATAAATGCACACTGTCACACAGAGACCCAGTGATGTTTTTTTAACTACTTAAATCATTGAACTCCTACATAATGAATATGTTGTTGTTTTTCACCAATACATTTGTTAATACATCTTAAAGGTACTATCATACTTTTGTAGCAAACCAAAACAAAAATCTTCACAGATTTACACATAACTTACAGGGTATACAGATGGTGATGGTAGAAACATACCGTTAACATTTTTCCGCCCGAAATGCTGTATTTATCCAGAAAAGAGTCAAACCAGTGACCACAATATTTTTGTTTATCTTTTAAAGATCATAAATAAAAGAGAAGAGACTTAAGAAATACTTAGGCTGTTATTCACTGTTTTCTCAAAAAGTTGGCACCGTATGGGACTGAAATGTTTACAGATGACTGTTCCTGTATCTGACTTGATATTTGTGCCCACGAATCTGCATTTCTTTGAAAAAACCAAAGTATGATATTACCTTTAAACCTTAGCAATCCTCGGCCTAGAGATAAAATTGTCGAAATCCGGTTGCCATGGTAACGATGTACGTTTTCTCAAACCGCCCGAACAAAACAATCCTTACTTTTTGCTCTTTTTCTTCTGGCTCAGCTTGGAATGTTTAATGATCTCATTGGGAATTGCTGTCTCCATGTGGATGACATGTTGTTATGGGAACGGCTAAAACTCAACATGCTTAATCTCATAGGAATCGCATATGAAAGTGATCAATATGCGCATTTTTTTATCTTTCTAACATCAATGTCTCTTCACATTTCATGCTTCAGGGATCTTTAAAGGCATAATACAGGATTGCTAAAGGTGACAGAACAGCTACAGACTGTTCATAATTTGATTTGTCGTGGAATAAAAAACACACCTGTGAAATTATCAGCTCATATCATCTTCAGAAACAGTAGGAAACAGTGAACAATTTTCACAGTATCTTCAAATCTATTCACAGGAGTTTTGATCTCACCCTGAGATCAAAACTGTTTTCAGTCTTTGTTTGACTAATTTCTGGATACATACACCATTTCAGGCGGAAATGTTTTAACGGTATGTTTTTACCAGCACCATCTTCATATCCTGAAAGTTATAGGTAAATCTGTGTGTATTTCTGTTTGGGTATGTTACCAATCCTGTACTGTACCTTTAAAGGTTGCATAAGACTACATTGTTTAATTACCATTGCAAATGTGAATCTCGCTTGTTTTTTAGATTGCATTAGTAAGAATCTTCCTAGTATGGTTATTCCCTCGGAAACTGTTGTTGTTTTTGAGAGGAGTGTAAAATTACGTCATCCTTTTCAAAACTGGCTAAATACCGCCTCAATTGATGAAATTAAAACTAGTTTTGCATTTGGCAGTATGCCGCCATTCAAATTATAGCCTATAGTACTTACAATGAGATTTGAAGCAAAACTCAGTAATTTTGTTTTCGGTTAAGATTTAAAAAAAAAACGCGAAAACTCATGTTCACTGTTTTAAAAGTGGTACAAAAATTATCACGCAATGCTCCTTTTGCGTGATGAATGTATCTTTAAGGATCACATTTTTGTATTTCTGTTGAAATTATGTGAACATTTTTATGGTTGGGTGATAATTTGCAAGACTTTCTTTCGAATAATGAGCTTTGAAAATACAAACCACATTGAAATAATAAACCAATTGCTGTCACACGACAATAGCATTTTGGTTTATTGCTGTCAATTTGAAATTAATCAAAATTTGTTTCAGAAATTTCGTTATTATTTCTTTTGAAATATCATAATTTAAGAAAAACAGGGTAAGTTTTCGAGTTATGGTTTAGATTTTAACCCATCAAATTCTGATACATATATACATTAAATGTAGTGTCATACTTTGGTAAGAGACAAAAACAGAAATGTTCACAGATTTACATATAACTTTCAGGGTATGAAGATGATGCTAGTAGAAACCTACCGTTAAAATGTTTCTGCCTGAAATGCGGTATTTTTCCAGAAAGTATAGTAAAACAACGACCAAAAATCTTTTTGATCTTTTAAAAGATCAAAAATAAAAGAGAAGAGACTTAAGAAATACTGTGGCTGTTTTTCACTGTTTTCTCATAAAGTGGGCACCGTATGGGACTGAAATTTTCACAGATGACTGTTACTGTATCTGTCTTGATATTTTGTGCCCATGAATCTGTATTTCTTTGATAAAACCAAAGTATGATACTACCTTTAACTGCAAAAAAAAGCTTCTCAACTGTAAACGACTTTGACGTCACATCTTGGATATTTCGATTTTCCATAATATGCTGCAGAATTATGTACAGTCCAGGCGCCTTGCTGACCCAATTTCTGTCCAATTCAAGAGAATATGCCACAGGGGTACAATGTGTGTGGATATTAGTGGGTTGCAGTTCGGTTCCTCTGGCCAATATGGGCTCGGACCGGTCAAGACAGCGGAGAAGACGGTCCGAATGCTCAGGGCGACTTACTAAGATCGAAATTAGAATATATAACTCTTTCTATTTTATGAATCCATTCAGTTGTACGATGCAGTGCCGTTTTGTATTGAAATGAATGGTTATAGTGTGTAGAGAGTTAAACGTCCTTGCTTGCCATCAGAAGCCAATTTCATAGAGCTGCTTAAAGGTAATCATACTTTGGTTTTTGTCAAAGAAATACAGATTCATGGGCAAAAATATCAAGGAAGATACAGTAACAGTCATCTACGAAAATTTCAGTCCCATACGGAGCCCACTTTTTGAGAAAACAGTGAAAAAGGCCACATTATTTTTTAAGTCTTTTCTCTTTTGTTTTTGATCTTTAAAAGATCACAAATAATTTCGGTCACTGGTTTTACTTTTTTCTAGATGAATACAGCATTTCAGGCAGAAACATTTTAACGGTACGTTTCTACCATCACCATCTTTATACCCTTTAAGTTATAGGTGAATCTTTGAAGATTTCTGTTTCGGTATGCTACCAAAGTATGATACTACCGCAATTTGCGGTGAATGAAATCAGTATGCCACCAACAACATGTGAATGTCATGCTCAGCAAACAATGCCCGAATACAAGTCAAAAGCAGTAAACATCACATGGAAATTTGGTTGGCAATCCTGTTTGATCAAGGAAGACTTTTCATGCTTAAGAAAATTCTGTGCTTAAGCAGCTCTATGAAATTGGCCCCTGGTTTTAGGTCAGTAATATGTTATGCTGAAATGCTGCACTCTGATTGGTGCATATGACATCGCGTGGTATTTGTCCGGCCGCCATTTTGTGTGTGTGTGGGCGGCAAGTGCCAGAGCTTGAACTTTGGTTTTTATTCGTCTGGTTGACGCATTGATTTATGCTAATTGTGCAAGTTGATGGGTTAAAAAGAATGGGTCGCTAGTCTGACTTCAAGATTTAGATAAATAGTACAACCATGTCGTGGCTATCATCATGTCGAATTTGAGCACAATTGGACTGAAATTGAGGGAAGAAACTTAGACTGAATTACCCAACTTCAAAACCCGATTTTCATCTTTCTTTCATACACATTAGGTGTGTATTGACCACTATGCGTGCCGTCCTTGCAAATTGGTTTTATAAGGAGCACTTTTTCAATTGGTCATATTTTCGCCAATTGCAGCCCGATTTTGCTTAAATTCTACATGGTGATAGCCAAGAAATGGTTGTATCATATAAATGAATCTTGAAGTGATAAACAGTTTAATTTTAACATAATGCTTTCCAACACAAAGTGTTGCGTTTTTGTTGTATTGCTTAATTTATTATGTGTTCCAAACTCGACCTTCAAATTCGAGAAAAACCATAACAACACTCTTTCTGTAGAAGACACACAGTCAAGAGGCTCTACACGTTATCAAATAAATGCTTTCTTTCGTAGTTGCTTGCGGTAAATATCTTTGAAAGAAGAAGAAAAAGGGGGCAGAAGAATGAAATTGGATTAATACATGACTCTGTAAATAGTACAAAACAACAAGATGGCGGCCATCACTATAAACTCAGTACTTGTGACAAGCCCCCAAGTATTGTTCATGTTCGATTCCATTGCTGATAACACAGTTACCAGGACCGGGGGATATTTAGGTAGCCCAGTGTAGGTTCATTATCGCTGGTCCCCTGGCAATGAAACGAGGAGGATATATAGAAGAGATAAAGATAGACGGAGAAAAAAAAGTTAATTATATTCGTATAGAGACACAAACCTCGCCGTGTCGAGTACAAAACTCATTCCCTGAGATGAAATGAAGAAACGAGTTTGTACATCACTAGGTTTTTTTGCCAAGCTGGCAAGCCGTGGGGTAATCTCGGCTTTCACATCGTGTGTGTCTCCGTGCTACATGACGGACTGATGTTCACTGATAAACAGATTTGTTGTCCTCAAGTGCAGTTATGTTGCACACCATTGAATAGCATGTGAAGATATCTTATCTAATATATCAGCTTCTTCGAAATCTGTCGAAAATTAATTGCATTTTGGAAAGGAAAGCAACAAAACAGATGTGTTTTTAAAGAATACTTCATTTTAAAGTGAACGCCGGATTAGCATTATGTTTTTTATGATTGTGAATAAATTTGTGATCGCATTCGATTCGCAAACGGATAAATAGGAATTAGATTATAATTGAAAATCATCGCCATGACATAAAGTTCTATCCATTTATTGAACTTGAAATTCGTCTTTTTATTTCGAAATAAATTTGGTCTTTAAGAATACCGGTATATGTCAAAGACATTAGTTGATGTATAAGCGATTAACTTGTATGCGCGATGCAGTGAAAGTTCGCAAGAAAAAACTGTAATTATTGATGATGTATTCATGTTGTGACATACTGAGCACGTGATGAATTTGTCTGTCGTGCTAAAAATGCAATGTTTTCGGTGCTTACAGCTTATTTTGGAATGCTCCTCCATTGTGGGCGTTGACGAAACGGAGTCTCGGGCTCCGTCTCGGGCTCCGGCTCCATTTCATGAATCCATTCTGAAATAACGGATATCAAAATAGAGCCTTTTGGCTGCGGTTCGGAAGTAGATTCTCTAGTTTGGAAAGGAAAACAGAGTTTCAGCTTCAATGAAAAAAATACAACCTATATTTTCAACATTATGTCAGAACCTGAGCCTGAGCCTGAACCACCGTTTCGTAAACCCACTACACAATGTGCAGTTCCGTCAAAACATGCCCAGCACGTGCACAAACTCATCACACTGCAACCTGCTAGAAATTGAACAACACGAGCAGTATTAATCAGAATCCGCGCTGCGCTATCTGTGCACTTGCAATAATCCAGTCCCGCAGTGTTAAATAAAAATCGAAATTACAGGCCTATGCCTTGTGCGAACACGAGCCTACATCGCGAACATGAGAAAGCATAGCAAAGGGAAGATAACATGAAAAAACTGACAATTATAACTGGCAGCATTTTTTTTCTCGCTCATGTCAACAGCCGCTATGAGGCAAAAAGTGTTGCAAATCTTGACATTTCTGCTGCGCGCGCGAGCGGTTTGTTTTTCGTCTTCTTTTTCATTTCCTTGATCAAGTTGTCTGTTTTCTGAGCGTAGGATGACGGTCGTTCCTGGTGTTTAGTGTCCGATAGCTTGCGGATCATCACCGGCGATGTTGTCTTCTTTTCACGCTGCCTGTGTCTTCTCGTATTTTTTTTCTCGGTGTCGGTAACCTTCGTCATTCGTCTCACTCTTTTGAGAATAGTAATTTCCAAAAGCGAATTAGAAAAATCGTAATTGAATTTTTTTTTCAGGTTGATGAAAAACCGCTGGGTTCAATTTGCTTCGAAAATGAATACCGGTTTCGTTTCAATTTAGTTGATTAACTGTTCTGAAACTCACACAATCAGATTTTTTCTTCGTGTTGCATATAAGAAGTTGAGATAACATGTTGAGTATTGAACGAATTTAAGAAGGAAAACATATTTTGAATGCATTTTTTTAATTCATACTTGTTGACAAGAATGTGGAACAATAATGTTAATAAGGTAAGATTTGCGGTTGCATCATGTACACAACGCTCTTATATAAGTGTGGGGTTTTGAGAAAATCCGCTTTATAACCAGCCACCTCCGAGTCAGGCAACCAGTCACCCTCCTGAAGACGAACAGAGCACACTGTTGGAAACGTCGAGAGCTAACCACCGGTTCTTCTCAGAACCACACACTAATTATAAAAGAGTTTTTTTGCATGGTGCTAACACAAATCTTATTCAGTACTTCCACCATGCACCATGCATAGCTTTAAGTCTTCAACATATTGTTAAGCCTAATGTTGATTTTATAACGAGATAAATAATCCATTGAAAAGTGAACAGAGTCAAATTGAATAGAGCAGGATTCGAACCAGCGACCTCTAGAATACCGTACCGGCGCTCTAAGATAAAGAAGCGACTACAATTTGACGACAGTATAATGTTTGTTTTGGTTGTTGATTTTTGTTGTTTTTTCGAGAAATGTTCCTCATCAAATGAAGAAATTGACACAAAATGATAATACAGTATACTGTACTTTTTGTTATCGCACTCTTGAGTAATTCTTTCTCTGAGAATGACCAAGGTGATACGCACTAAGCGACATGTCTCTATAGATGACGTGGGCCGTTCTTGCAATCGATCACCCGATATGATTTAAGCTGCATACATCTACTTTACTCACTCTGTACCCCTCGCGCGCGTCACATCTCTTATTTGTTTTCGTCCCCCACACACACAAGAAGAGAGGGGGAAATGTGTCCCCAATCCCCCTCCTTGTGCCCCCTTTAAGAGGGTCGTTCTTCAGGCTCGAAGCCTCGCACGTCACGAGGGCCGAGGGGGGGAGGGAACGGGGTATAGCTGCTTGGATGTTGGGAGGCCGGCATGAGTGCATATGGAGGAGGGAGATGGGTATTGGGACAACTTGATGAAAAACTCCCACGGGCATTATGAGATGGGGGCCGGGTGGCATCATGGAGGGGTTGTAGGCCTAGAACGGCATGATGTGTCCCTCCTTACAATATCATGCCCCGTGTCCTTTTTTTTCTCTTATTAAGAATCATTCCAATCGGAGTCCGCCATTTTAATAATCACACTGCGGTCATTATCATATCCATCAAGTTCGGACATGCATTTTTTGGGAGGCAGTGTCAGCCACTGTCTTCGTTTGCAGACAGCCCTTATTTCATCTCTTTTATTTTGGCCGTGAGATGTGTTGTTGAAGAGAGTCCTATCAGACAGGAATCTCTGCTCTGCTCCTCTGTTGCGCCCACCTTATTCACGCCCAGTCGCCATCTTGATTTAACCACGATCCCTGTGTGACGCACACCGACGTAAACCCTGAAGGTCGTTCAAATAAAGAGGGCGTT
Organism: Astropecten irregularis; assembly: GCA_963971285.1. Taxonomy (NCBI): domain Eukaryota; kingdom Metazoa; phylum Echinodermata; class Asteroidea; order Paxillosida; family Astropectinidae; genus Astropecten; species Astropecten irregularis. The sequence continues at coordinate 10,849,716 of OZ020260.1, read as the reverse complement.
TTCTTTCTTCTTCTTCTTCTGCCTTTTTTCCCTGACGACTCTGGCATGCAAATCTTGACATTGGCTTCGTGTAAGTCTACGTCACTGTCATATGATAGGCAGAAACTATAGTGGAACATGAGACGCGTGGACGCCTTCACAACCCCGCCGCATTATTGACAACTGCGCAGTCGCAGAATAAGCAAATCAACACACTTAAAGCTGGGCTCCAACGATTTCGAAAAATAAGATGTTCACGTTAAATTTTGTTCACCTAGCTCCAATTAAGGTAAACATATAATAAACCCTCACTTTTTGAAGTTTCTTGATGTGAATTTTAAGCCACCTTTTGCCGTTCCACGTTCGCAAAGAATGATAAATTTTCTCTCGACTTTGCCCGTTTTTGGTTCATTTACATATCATGAATATTCATGTTTTCGTCAAGTTGGTGACGTAGAAGAGGGGATTCGCTTTCCTTATGAATATTTATACACAGTGTGTTGCATATTACATACCCACACGCGATACATGCACTCCAAACATTTCGAAAGTAAAATGGTTGAAAATGATACATATGGCGACCGTCCTTGGTAGGAATACAGCATCGATGAAGAATCAATGTACCAATCGGATATTAATGATCATTCGGGCAGTGATTCGGACAGTTTTAGCATACAAAAACCGCATGTACACAAAACTCATTGGAAATCCCATACAACTCCCGCGCACCGAGGGGATTCGTTCGTGGACCGTATCCCCTCGACTACGTCACACATTGACATGAATTTAAATAGCGCCACCCACGGCCAGTTTGGGTAAATAGTCCCAAGAATTGACAATTACTATCAAATTTTATTTCCAATATTACTAAATAATGAAAAAACAACAGCCCCGTTGTATATTATGAGAAGGTTCTTATATGTCTTAAAAACGAGGATTTGTATTTGTTTCATTTTTTTACAAATCGTTATTCTCCATCTTTAAAAGGAATTAGATGATGAAAACGGATTTTAATTAAATAAATCCTAAAATATAAAAGAGAAAAAACTTAAAAAATACTGTGGCCGTTTTTCACTGTTTTCTCAAAAATTTGGCACCGTATGGGACTGAAATTTTCACAGACGATTGCTATTGTATCTTTTTTGATATTTTTGCCAATGAATCTGCATTTCTTTTAACAAAAAACCAAAGTATGATATATATTACCTTGAAAGGGACCATCAGTTTTGTTTCAGTATGAGGGACTGGTTTCCGCCCCTCATAGTCCACGTGCACAATACAGGTCTTACATCAGCTTGACCAAGCTCAAGCTGAGGTAATTTGAATAAAGAAAATGTATATTGTTGATTTCTCACAATAAGCCTACTGGAATATACAGAGACACAATACATAAGGCTTGATTAATGGTTGCACAATAGTACTAATCTCTGATCAATTGAAATGTAACAACTATGATAAAACAATTTTTTTCACAACTGCCCTGTGATCATCTATTCGCAAAACCAAAGTCGCAACCAAAATATAAATCTTGCCAGACGTCTAAGGGCCTGTTTGTTTAATGCAAAGGATCACGGATTCTGCGGATCCGGATCCCATTTTAGCGTACCCTGCATAGGACGTGGATCCCTAAATCTGGGATCCTTTGCATTAAACAAACAGGCCCTAACAGTCATTATGGTCACGTGTCTTATTAAGAGAATGACGTGACGTCACGCTGACTCAAATCAAGTGTAAGCATGCGCAGTTTGCCAATACTTGATGAAGTGAAACTTGTCTGCGAGCATTGATTCACACAGCACCGTTCTTTAGTGCCTTTAGCAGGTGTGTTCATATATCATTGATTAAACGTGGACAGGAATCCATGCCTTTACTCCTACGCCATAAGTGCCTATATTGCGCGGGAGTTGCCTTTCATTATAAAAAAGCAATCGCGCGTTGAAATGTGATTGTAAAATTGACATTTAAGACGGAAGATTTCAATATTTGATCACAATATGTCGCCCTCTGTTGCCGAAATGGACACGATTTTTGTTTTTAAGTGATTTATGTTTTTTTATGACCACGCTTCTACGGTTTCAAAGCCATCACGTTAACGATGTTTTGGCGGTCAAACGACGATCTAGACTGACATCAATTATTCCGGTCAACTACAGCCACAGATTATTTCTAACTGTGAATCACGGTTAAATTATCACATTCAAGTGTGATTATCTGTATTAAGTGAATTTTCTGGACTACTTGAATTAAAATAAGTCTTAGAGCAGCACACAGACGTGGAAAAGAATTTTTTTTTTTTTTCCTCGAATCCATAAATTGCCTACTCGTTTTAAATACTGAGGAAATAATTAGTGATACAATTCTGCTAGATACCAACAGGCCGCACGATATGTAATGCCAATTTCTGCAACAAGTTTACATTTTTAAATGTTTCATTTTTATAATCATCAATAACCATAAGGGAAACTGAATGAATTTAAACTCATTGAAAAGTGAACAAAGAAAAATTTACATTTTTAATTCAAGTAAACTTCTGTAAACTGCCAAAATAATGACCTGAAATTTATAAAATGCTTGGAGTTAGGAGGACCTGACGCGTTTCGATCCTAGCAGGATCTTTCTCAAAGGTTAAAAATGTTTAATTCGGTTGATTGTAAGAAGACGATAACCACGAACGATTTCAGTGCGAACAAATTCGTATATTATTTGTAAAATAATCATAAAATAACCACAAGGGTATTCAGGAGGTCGCCGGTTCGAATCCCGCTCCTGTCAATTTTTCTTTATTCACTTTTCAATGACTTTTCATATAAATTTGTTGAGAATCTGAATTACTTGAAATAACAAGTGGTTGATCGGGCGATTCCAATCATATGCCCGGTCGTCTAGATTATTGAGGCGACGCAAAACTATTAATAAATGTAAGGATACATCGCCGTTATTCATATTACAGATTCTAAATGCCATTTAGAGACATGCAATGATTGTAAAACATGTAATAATAAGATCAAAGTACACAACACGCACTGAATTCATTTTATAATTATCACAGTGTGGTTTATACCTTCTAGCACGCTCGGTTTGAAAATGGACTCTCGCCAATGCCTTTATGAATATTGCACTTATAGGATTCTATATATCCTTCATATAATCTCAAGTACCTGTTAGCGGGAAGGCTGGCGTGAATGAACAAGAACTGTCAGCGGAAAACCCGGCCAGGGAAGTGTGGCCACTAACACATTACACGGCACTCCATCACTATAGCCTGGCCCCTCGTATCACACGTAGGCTAGGGCTGGACTTTTGGGCGTCGTGTGTGCATCTTGTAGCGGGGCACACAGTAAGGTATTACTGCACTCACGGATAATGATCTTCGTTCCCACAATGACCATGAATCAAACTTCCCAAATCAGACTCAATTGAAAAGACTTCATAATTATTCATATTTAACATTTCAAATGTCATATCCTATAAATCGCATGGTTTAACAGTTATTACTTTCATAAACAAACAAAACATTATTCAAACTGTCTTCACAGAAAATTATCATAAGTGTCTCCTGCATTTCCATCATCATTATTGACATTTGCAAAGCGATCAACATAATGAGCCATTGGTGGCCTCGCGTGTCTACCGTACTAGTGAACCGCCAAAAATCATATAGGATATACCAAAATAAATTGATGCAATATTGTTACATCGCCTACACAACGAATATCTGAGGCCAATTTCATATAGAGCTGCTTAAGCACAAAAATTGCTTAAGCATGAAAAGTCTTCTTTGATCAAACAGGATTACCAACCAAATTTTCATTTGATGTTCACTGCGTTTGACTTGTATTCAACCATTGTTTGTTGAGCATAACATTCACAAGGAGTTTTGGCTGGCAAACTGATTTTATTTACCAGGGATTTTGGTGCTTAAGCAAACTTTGATGCTTAAGCAGCTCTATGAAATTGGCCCTGGTACATTATTCAGGTTAAGAGTCTCAATAAGGCCTTCCAATAATATTGTATTTGCACCGAAACAATTGCATACATGTTTTATTTTGTTTGAATGTTTTCCATCAAACCTTAATGTGCTTACCGCATTATAATTTTGCTTATCTTTCCCTTGCTTGCATTGCAATTTAAGCTTTTTAAATTTCTCATCTATTGAATGTGTGAAGGATGCCTATTAATATTAGCATTTTTGTACAATTTTTTTGTGTTTTCATCTTAATAATTCTTTAATCAAGCAACATGAAGTTTACTTATTAACGCTCAATTAGTAAACTGATTTTTTTCCAATTACAGAATCTTTCTTTATTTTTAGATCAGTTCCGAAAGTAACGTGTATATTTCGGCTGGTGCGCGTAATATTTTGGGTGGAAAAATCATTGTCCTAACCACCTGTTGGAGTTTTCCATTCAATTATTTACACGCTTTGTGTCCATTCTCTACATCATTAAGATCATGTATTACAGTTTATAACTTCTATTTTTGCAGATATGACTGTAATGATATATCTGGTCGCGAATTATTATACTTAGTGTGATATTAACGTTTGTATAGGGCGTGGCCGGATACATGGGCGTTGTCGTATGGGCGCGGTCGTGTGGGTTTGGTCGTATGGGCGCGGTCAATAGGCGAAGATGTGTCAGAAGATACATGTAATTCATATACAGGGAAACGTATAACTTTTTAGGGCATAAAAGCTTAATGTACCCGCGCCAACCACTCCGCTTAGCACACCCCCTTTGCAAAATGGTCCCTTCCACTTCCAAAAACCTCCCTGGATACAACATTTATTAAGATATGTTTGTGTTAAACAGTTCAAATGTTCATATTGTCCTTATGTGTTTCTGATTATACCGATTTAGAATGCGAATGATTATTATTTTGTTTATTATCATCTTTCTTGTCCGTTTTGAGACTTTTTGGTAGGATGCACATTTCGTTCTGAATTCTCATATCTTTTCCATGGTAATTATTTCGCCTTGAGACTTTGATTTGGATGTGACCAGGATCAAGATGAGATTAAGCTCCTGTTAATCTGATTGATCTGGTTCTGAGATTAATGATTCTTCTTCAACTTCCCCCCCTCCTGATTAATACGATAATTCTCTAATTCGCTGTTGCCCCCCTTCTCTGCGTGTGTCCGTACGTCCGGCCATCTATTCTATAATCCCGTTCCATCCCACCTTTATCCCCCTCCTCCTCCATCTTATAACCTCATAAACCCCGCCCACACATTCATCCTTCCATGTCCTACCATCTTCATCTACCAATCAACAATGTCATCATATTTCGCTTTCTTTTTCAATCCATTTCTTTACTAACATTTATTTTGTATCACACATTTTTTTTTTCTCCTTCATTTGATCACGTCTTTCTTTTCATTTTATCACTTCTAATTCACCATTGATATTTTATTCCATTTCTTCATTTTGATTTTCTTCTTGCACTTTTGTTATACTTCTTCACTTGTCACGTGTCATTTTCATGATCACAATACCTCTTCGCGCCATTTTTTCTTTGTCATTTCATATCTTGTCCTTTTTTGTTCTCATTTCAATCCTCATGAATATTCATGATGTCTCATAATTATCATCCGATTATTTTGTGTCCGTCTGTACATTTGTGTGTGTGTTCCGCCTCCTTTCAACTCCTCTCGGCTCCGCCCCTTGTGTCTGTCCTCTCTGTTTTTTCCAGGTCACAATCAAGCCGGGCTGACCCCCTTGTGGTACCAGATGCATATCGGTATGTCAAGATCCTCAACAACGAAACAAAATCGCACCAAACCAATAAAATGCAATCGAATCCCCTCACAAAACCACAAAAAAATCCCATGAAATCCGTGGAATCCTACCGAATTCAGTTGATACACGTACCCCTATTATCAAACCCTCTTCGTGAGTTCCCATGAAAACCCATCTGGTTCCGTTGAAATCCCACTGAATTCCCGCCCGATGTGTATATAGACCTGGTATATATAATACAATCCCTATAGTGATGTCATTGTCACGTGAGCAAAAAGTACACCCTTCAATTTTTTTTCCCGCCTTTTTTTCTCCCACCGAGTTACATGTTTTTGTGTCTGTCGCCAACGTCAGATTTCCAATATCTTTTGTTTTTCTATTAGTTTCTCTGAGAGTATATTTCATTTCTAAATCAGTGTTACCTTTTCCAATGTAATTTGTACCCAACTAACGCCACAATTGATAGACCTAATGTATTGTTTTGTTCTTTGTTCTCTGGTGAGAATATTAACCTTGTTGATTTTGAGTTGTTTACGTTGATTAATTTCAAAGATATAGACATGATTGCAATCAGTCAAGCTTAGTGACTCAAAACGCGTAGTTATTTTTAATTTCGTTGACATTTATTTTGATGGTTGTTATTTTGTTTGGTTTCTTGTTCCTTGTGAATAATGTTATTGTTTTTCTGTGGTATTATGACGTCAATGTGAAGGATATTACGTCGTAATGATAAGCTGTTTTGTCAGTAATCGTTGAAGTTGGTGCAAAGGCCCCTCGTCCCTGCAATGCACGCGCGTGTTGATCCGGTCTGAAATCCCACCGCTGCCCCCATGCACCGTGATTATTATGCGTATCACACCGGGGGAGCTCACCTGCATTGCCCACGGGTACCGCACCAAATGAGACCAAAGTAATATACATGATGTACCAACGAATACCCCCTGGTCAATGAAAGGCGCTTGTCGAGATGTGACTCATCAAAGTTTTACCTCGGGCCTCATTTTTTGGCCTGATTATTGTGTATAGAGACTTGTTAAAGCTGCATTAGCAGTATGCTACTGTTGGAGACACACCATGTTTTAGAAGATTGGATTCACAGATTATGTATTGTTTAAATACGGTCGAATTCACTGCAACCACTCTCTACAAAGGTTCCGTTCGACACAGTCTAACTATCCTGTCCCTGCATTGCTTTTTGTTTATGAGGTGAAAACATACAAATATGAATATTTTTTATATTTTATGCCCTGCCACGAAATACTGTGTAAGGTATTCATCATACCTATCAATGCAACGCATGCGTAGTGGGTAGTACATGCGTCTTTCCATTGTACCTTGGTATCTCTTTGTAGAACTTTGAAATTAACTTTGTGGCTTGTATTTGTTTACGGTTGTTTCCATTGATAAAGTTAAACTCAGCTTCATTAATTTTATTGCGTGGTAACAATCAAAACGAGCTACTTATTGGGGAGTTTGAGTTTCATTATCTGAGTTTTAGCTGTCATAAAGTGACTATTACAATTACCGGGAATGGGTCATTAGGGAGACTTTCTCATTGGGTCGTTCACAAACTTTACTTACCTATTTCTAAACATCCTCCAAACCAATGAACTTAAAATTGACATATGTTCACATTGAGCGCTTTATCTGTCTTAAGGACAGTAAAATGTCTTTAAAAGGTAGCTGGTATAATAGGGAGACACCGAAAAGTCTCCCTATTTGCAGATGTCTCCCAAATGTTCGCTTTAAGTGTCTCCGTAATATGCAATTTAGAAATATTAAGCATAAACGGTAAGATATAAGTCCTATTGAATGTATGGTGTCTGATTGTCTCTTTAAAGTTTCATGTGCGCTTTTTCCTTTACTGAGATGTTATCCTCATGTTCGACATTACCTTTAATAGACATTAAGATTATGCGCTACACGTGTGATATAGCTCTGAGACCAACTGTAAGACATAACGCTAGTGCAGTAATGCTATCAAGATATAAGATGGCAATACGCACACACACAAAATCTTGTGGATTTTGATAAAGTACCGATAATTTTTTTTCCTCTCCTGCCCCGGGGTATTAGCAGCGGCGCGATCGAGGAGAAGGGACCCGTAATTATCTCAATTTTCCCGGTCGACGCCAAGCTGCAGTTCTCGGTCTTCAATAATCTCATGCTCGGTCGGCCGATCATGAGTGGGTGATCATTATACACAGTCCAGTCAAGATTCAAAGCTGTTGTCTTGGTAATTATTTTTATGAAATCAGCTGAACTAAAACCAGATAATAGCATTATTAAGTCAAGCATGTATGTGTGAAGCAAACGCGAAATGCCGTGTTTTTTATGTATTCTTATTTCTTTTTTACAATTCAGTGAAAATAATAACCGAATGCTATATAGTCATCCGCGGAGTCATCTAAAAGCATTCTCAAAAGGTTGATGGAGTACCTTTCTATTCTGGTCACCCGTACAAATATTTTTGAAAGTCCTCTTCATATTTACCCGGCCCTCTCGCATAAAAGGCATCCCATATGGGTATATAATCCAAAAATAATGAATATTCTCCTGTAACCATGGCAACTGTACGTTTAATGGTAATATATTCGGACAGCTCAGCGCGGGTCTGTTGCTCCCGGGGGTACAGGATGACCAAAAATAGACGTGACTTTCAGGAAAGCAGGGGCGAGCTGTCAAATGCTGATGGTGGATGAAACAATTTTTGAGATACCTTTAAAAGCCACAAATGCGACATTTTAGAGAGAGGAAGAATGAATATCTCCTTTTTCCCCCTTTTTGGCATTTTCTACAGGTCATTGCCCCTTAGTTTCTTAGTTTTTGTCTTTTTTTATTTGGAAGGGGATCCAACATAATTGTGCACAACAACCCTTAAAGGTAATATCATACTTTGGTTTTTATCAAAGAAATACAGATTCATGGGCAAAAATATCAAGACGGATACAGTAACAGCTGTCATCTGTGAAAATTTCAGTTCCATACGGTGCCCACCTTTTGAGAAAACAGTGAAAAACAGCCGCAGTATTTCTCAAGTCTTTTCTCTTTTATGTTTGATCTGTTAAAAGATCAAACAGATTTTCGGTCGTTGTTTTACTAATTTCTGGATAAATACACCATTTCAGGCGGAACAATTTTAACGTTATGTTTCCCCCACAACCATCTTCATACCCTGTAAGTTATACGTAAATCTGTGAACATTTCCGTTTTGGTTTCTTACCAAAGTATGATACTACCTTTTAAAGGGCATTTACAACATTGGTACAGGTGGCAGAGCAGCTGAAGGCTGCGCCGTAGTTTGTCATGGAATAAAAACAAACCTGTGAGATTTTCAGCTCAATTGATCATTGGAAACAGTAGAAAACAGCGGGAAACCGTTGCAGTTGTTACGCCAAATTGTGTGGGAATAGCTGTCTCATTTTTGATCTTGCCAAAATAAAAAATTGTTGGTGTTTGGTTTTACTCTTTTCTAGATAAATACATGGCGGCATTTGAGGCGGAACTTTTTCTCATAGTATGTTTCTACCATTACCGTCTTTATACTTTGTATGTTATACGTAAATCTGTGAATATTTCTCTTTTAATAGCAATGTCTTACAATGCCCTTTAAGTTCTTCAATTTTTATTTTATTTTACATTTTGTGACATTTTCTTTGTTTAATCAAAGTATGGATATCTCTACCCACGCCTGCGATGCTTGTTTAGGGAAATTAATTTCCAGCATTTCTTCGGAAACATGAATCAATGATGATGTTTATGGACAATATGGCGTCGTAGATAGTGAGCGTCATTTATGTCTGATGGTCGGTCATTATTTTAATTGTTGAAGGAGACGTGAGTTCATTCACCGCGTGGAAGATCTAGCTAATGTTAGTGAAGTTGTTTTTAACAAATCGATGTGGCGTGTTTCATGATTGAAAACGCATTTGAGTCTGTCCGCCTGGGGTTACACCCAAGTAAATAAACGTCCATAGACAACAGTGATAACTGCTAACTCTTCAAAAATCATTTAAAAATACTCAGAACTCTCACAGGTGTTCAGGTTGCTCAGAAAAATGATGATGAACATGTCACCTTTCATTTTCTTTCCATTTTATGGTGGGTTGGCCATTGCATTTTTGAGATGATACTCATTCTCAGCTGACCACCCCTAAAACTAGATATGGTTCACTCCAGTCAAAGAAGCCTTAAAAAAAACATCCCTCTGCAAAGCGGCTTAAATAGACCCACTTTCTCACCCAATTGCATCAAAAATGGTCATAAATGGAAGCACAGAGTCCAGGCAGGAGGTCCAGTGCCATATTTCTTCAATCCCTCAGTTTCAGAGCTCTCAGAACTCTCTCATTTATAATATATTGAGTGCTTAACTTTTATCAATGAGCTCGGCGGACGGATTTGGGGACTTAACTTGGGTGCATCCATGGTCATTGTTTTAACAGTTAGGTTGCTCGATTTGGGTCTGGTGCCCTGACTTCTCACAGTATAGTATGTGAATGTCTCGTATAGATGATGGTTACATAGGATGACAACATTAGTCCAGATCATGGGAGGTTATTTGGAAACCGTTCGTTATTATTGCAAAACGTCGATTGATCTTGTGCACGTCTTCTTACCGGGAATCGTGGACAACTTGCCCAGTCCTGCCAGCCTTACGTTCGTGCTGTCTGGGCCGTACTGGCTCTGGCGCCAAGTTTATCCATATTTTACTGACAGGATGAGGTCAAATCACGTGTCTTGTTTCTTCGATAATGTGACGTCAATCGAAGCTAAGATTTCATCAGTCAAGTGATGTCAACGCCCGTTATATTCCAACCGCTCTCCTCCAAAGTCTGTATACATCCAGAACCAGAAGTGCGGTCTACTTTCAGTCAGCCCGCCCATCTATAACATTTTATGACCTGTTAAATTTTAACCTGGAAAACCATGGATGTGACGTGTGACCAGACATTATGTTAAAACATCACGCCTGATCAGTATACAACTGCGTGTATAATCATCCATACACGGTGTGCATGTTATACTATAACGAATAGGTTTAGTTGTTGATACCGACAGCAAGTGAAAGTCTTTTGGTTTTGGATAGAATATTAATTGACGTTTTGGTGACATTTTGAAGCAGAAATGGGAACGCGATGTATTATTGTTGTTGTATGATTGTATATAGCTACCTCCTTGGTATATCTGGCAGCATGTAGTTGTTTGCAATTGTACTTTGGCCCATTTTCCAGTAGGACAATATTGAAATTGTGTATTTAAAGGTACAGTACAGGATTGGTAACATACCCAAACAGAAATATTCACATATTTACGTATACCATTCAAAGTATGAAGATGGTGCTGGTAGAAACATACCGTTAGAACATTTCAGGCTGAAATGCTGTATTTATCCAGAAATTAGTCAAACAAAGACCGTAAACAGTTTGATCTTGTAAGATTAAAACCATTCTTTATGTTTTATAAGAAAAGGTAAGTCGTATTTTCGCTATTTTCTCGTGACTCAGATGACTCTTTGAGCTCAAATTTTCAAAGGTTTTTCATTTCATGTACATGCTGGATGAGACAAAGTGTGAGTGCTGCTCTGTGACCTTTACCAACCATGTATTATACCTAAATTAAAGGTAATATCATACTTTGGTTTTCGTCAAAGAAATGCAGATTCATGGGCACACATATCAAGGAAGATACAGTAACAGTCATCTGTGAAATTCTCAGTCCCATACGGTGCCCAGTAGTTGGAAAAAAAACAGTGAAAAACGCCCACAGTAATTTCTAAATCTGTTCACCGTTATTGTTTATCTTTTAAAGATCAAAATTGATTTTGGTCATTGGTTTATTCTAGATAAATACAGAATTTCAGGCAGAACACTTTTAACCGTATGTTTTTATCACCATCGTTATACCCTGTAAGTATAGTCAATATGTGGAGATTTCTGTTTCGATATGGGTAGTACCAAAGTATGATAGAACCTTTAATTGGCGTTGATATCAGTTTGATCGTAGAGGTCCAACTGGGTTTACTTGAACCTGTGTTTAAAGTATTCCTTTGAGCTTTGTTCTTGCTTGCAGGGTAGGCCTACCTTTGCTGTAAATCTTGAGCTGCGCCTGTGTGCCCACTGTGTTTCAAAGGAACTGGGTAGATCTTGTGAAATCCCCACGCCCATCTTGTTTATTAGTGTTCTAAACGTTAGATTTCACGAATCCCCGCTGGCTCAAGTAGATTAGCAACCGCGAAGAGTTGAAAAAAAAATGATACCCTGTAGAATTGGCGAGGCGAAGGTGTATTTTTCACAAAAGCTACTGGATTGTTATTCTCAGACCTATGTGTGTTTTGAACAGTAGGTTGGGCAGAGTTTTAAAAATAACTTCTTGGGCATGGAGAGAATCAATTATTTACAGCGTTCATGTTGTCATCTCATCTAAGCCGTGAGTTCGTATACATTATAAGGGCTCGAAGTTGTTGATGAATATCCATCAGACGTGCCTTGTGAAGGGCCCCTCGTACCCAGGGGTATCACCAACGCCGTACGATCGTGCCACGGAGACACAAACACATAGAGAAAGTCAAAGGCAACATAAAGGCTGTCCACGTCATCCGCGGTGGCAGACGGCCGTTTGAAGACGTCATAGCTGGCCTCCGACGGCCATTTCATGACGTCATTCACACCCAGCTGAGACGTTTTCTTCGCTGCGGTAATTTCGATCACAGACCCTTCGGAGTGATTTCGATGCGTGTCGCTGTTGTTTACTTCAGTTTGACATTTCCATGCGCTAGGGTCTCTATTTAGGTCAGCTGAATAATAAATAACGGATTATTATCTGATTTGGTGGTTATTTTTATGCCGGCCATAAATTTCAAGTGGCATGACCAAATGCAATGTGAATCCCAACGTGTTTGGCATTGTGCATTAATTTAATAATCCTCGCCAAGAATCGCATTAAGCCCGTTAATGAGGTCACTTCGTAGTCTCGTGTGAAGTCGCGCATTTTCTCGCAAGGTATGAGAGTTCTCCCGCGTGGGAGTTCACACCCATCCGCCCACCTCGACATGACCACAGTCCCCGCCCCCTTCCATCTCCTCCCAGCATATCCCTGACCTTTATAGGATAGCATTGAGCGATTCACGCAGTGGCCATTAGAATAGACATAATGGTAATTGACAAGCGCCGTTGTGTGGTGCCCCAACACCTGCCCGTCACGTTAGCGTGCCGACCTTGCACCGTGATGAGTTTGACTTCCGGCTGCAACGCTCCATCGCTATCCCTCGCTTAAAATCGGGCAATCTCAGCACGCGAGGTAAAATGAGCTTAAATATATGATCCCAGGCAAGCTAGGTCTAGACATAGCAAAAACCCTCCTTCATTTTCCCTGGTTTTTCTTTGCCTTCTACGTCTTACTGTCCTCATCGATTTTTGGTTTTTTTTTCCCGGGTGCAACTGTTGCCATGATGTCCTTGCAGATCTGTCACGCACTTTGACGCAACGGCAAGTTGATTATCAAAACCAAAAATAGACTGGAGGGTTTGCATAGAGGAGTGTTTACATAGATGAAACACAGTCCACAAATAACGCACCGTCTCAGTTGTTTTTAATGTCTAGGTTACTAGGTTAGAAATTGTTTTAAATGGTAATTCGATCATTGTATCATTTCTATGATTATTTTGAATTGGCTACCCTCCACCGACATGTTTCAGCACTTCATCCTTTCAATGTTTCATTCTTCAAAATCTTTAGACATTTTGAGTAAATCCTAAAAGCATCTATACGCCTTCACGGCGCATCCATCTTGTCATCTTCCCTGTATACCCGTTGGGAAAGATGACACCAATTCTAGATAGAAAACGGGTACCAGACTACTTTGAATCCAAGCCTCTGTTTGATTACACAGCTTCGAATGTAGGATAGATGCACCGTGAATGAGTGCCATAGCTGAATATTTGAATTGTATCGGTCGCACTGTCTTTGTCGTATGTTTAGATTTCAAGTTGCAAAATTGCAGCCGTTGATTTCTCTGTGTAGTAAGGCTTGCCTAAACTATTGCCCAAACAACCATAGGCCTATATCATTAGAGTCCTGAGTAAATTCTTTACTACTCTGGTTCGTGAGTATTTCAGTCCTTGTACCTCTCGGATTGACCGTGGAATCGACTCAATTTCTCCCACAATCTGTCACCTTATACCGAAGCTGAAAGGTTAAAGATGTAGCCGGACATGTCTATGTCAATACGACAACCCCGGTAACACCGTTACAATGTTTGCACTACCACTATCCATCTCACTGCGCAAACAACATGGTCTGTTTGTCCCGTGTATGGTCGCCCCTAGCAATGGACGGCAAATGAGGGGTGTCAACATGCTTTACACGGACAATTAAATAGTTACCACTCCATACCGTGTCTTGGGTTTTCGTTTGAATTTTGTGAATAACTGAAACGGTCGTGGTTTTTGCAAACTAGGTGTCACGTGACACGAAGCAGTAGGTTCATCCGGGCAATTATATAAAAGTAATATCATTCTGTGGTTTTTGTCAAAGAAATGCAGATTCATGAGCAAACATTTCAGGAAAGATACAGTAACAGTCATTTTTTGAAATTTTCAGTCCCATACGATGCCCACTTTTTTGAGGAAAAAAAGTGAAAAACACCCATAGTATGTTTTTTAATCATGTCGCCGTTATTTTGATATCTAAAAGATCAAAATTGCTTTTGGTCGTTGATTTTGCTTGGTTGGGTCATGTGGTTGGGTCATGTGGTCAAGGCTGTCTGGCTGCTGCTGTGTGATACCACCGAACTGAAAGCAGCAGCACTGGAAAGGGCTGTGGTGGGAGCGGCACCAGTGATTCCATCAGTGTATAAAATAATTGAGGAGGAGACCACGGGCAATGCCTTTGTCTATTGATTGATTGAGTGGTAGGGAACCAGTGACACAGATAATCTCTTATGATAGGGAACCAGTGACACAGATGATCTCTTATTGTAGGGAACCAGTGACACAGATGATCGCTTGTGGTAGAGGGAACCAGTTACACAGATGATCTCTTGTGGTAGAGGAAATCAGTAACACAGATGGTCTCTTGTGGCATAGGGAACCAGTGACACAGATAATCTTTTATGATAGGGAACCAGTCACACAGATGATCTCTTGTGGTAGAGGGAACCAGTGACACAGATGATCTCTTATGATAGGGAACCAGTGACACAGATGATCTCTTGTGGTATAGGGAACCAGTGACACAGATTCGGAGCTCCATGTGGAAGTGCACAAGATGTTTCGATCTACTTTCAGCATATAAGTTTGGCAGAAATCACGTACATACGTCTTTATAAGTGGAACATAGGAATTATAGTTTATGTGTTCAATTTCAATTTAGCCGTATCTTAGTTATTAAGGCAAATGGCGTGTTCGTTTAATTACCAGTCCCAACGCTGGCATCTGATTGGACAAGGTTTCTTTGCATGGGGTTGTTGTCCTCCAATCACGTTTGTCCCGTCGTGCTTGGGTTCATTGTGCATGCGCACGTCACTGGATTTTTTGTGAAAGGTAATTTCATACTTTGGTTTTTGTCTATGAAATGCGGCAGATTTATGAGCAAAAGAAGATACACTAACAGTCATCTTTATAATTCCCAGTCCCATACGATGCCCCAAAAAAGTGAAAAACGCCCACGGTATTTGAAAATCTCAAATGATTGTTTTCACATGATTGTTTATATTTCGAAGATTAAAATATTGTTTTGGTCAATTGGTTTTACTCTTTTTTGGATAAATACAGCATTTCAGGCAGAAACATTTTATATACCCTGTAAGTTATAGGTAAATCTGTGAAGTTTTCTGTTTCGGTATGCTACCAAAGTATGATCGGTCATTGTTTGTTTATTTAGATCATTTAGACAGTTTCACTAAGTCATATTTCTGTCAAATGATATTAAAATATGCTCAGGCAGGGACGACATCAACTGTATGTCACTTGTAGCGCGCATATCACGATCTACACGGCGACAATCCAGCCACTCGAAACTGCATGCCTGGTCCTCTTCCCCGATAGCTCATGAATTATTCATGATAATTATGCAGCGCGCCAAAAGCTAAAGCTGCTTGATGTTGAACTCCAAGACCACATCGTCAAATCTGAATCAACATCGTCTGCGATTACATTTTCTGTTTGGCTTGGAAATGCATGTCCGTTACGACACCCGTGGCCTTGCACTGCCTAAAAGCATTCCATTTTTCAGGTCATATTTCCACACACTATGCGTCTTTGCTAACTGGATTTGACATAAAAAAAAAAAGATTTACAGTACAGAATAGTATTCTCCTTTGCATAATGGTCGGATCAAATGGCACTTATAATGGAAGATGTGTTTAATTCTTCGATTCATCAGGTTACTATGAAATTGAAAACTGTCTCTCACTCTGTCCATTAACCCCTGTGGGAATAATGACTAAATCCTCAAGTAACGATTGTACATGTACATGATAGTGAGTATGTCGTATTATAATGATAGAGTACTGCGTTTAAAGGCACTATCATACTTTGGTAGCATACCGAAACAGAAATCTTCACAGATCTACCTATCTATAACTTACAGAGTACAAAGATGGTAGAGACATACCGTTAAAATATTTCTGCTTGAAATGCTGTATTTATCAAAAAAAAGAGTAAAACCAGTGACTAAAATTATTTTTGATCTTTTAAAGATCAAAAATGAAAGAAAAAAGACTAAAGAAATACTGTGGCCGTTTTTCACTGTTTTATTCAAAAAGTGAGCACCGTATGGGACTGAAATTTTACAGATGACTGTTACTGTATCTTTCTTGATATGTTTGCCCATGAATCTGTATTTCATTGACAAAAACCAAAGTATTATATTTCCTTTAAAGGCAATAATACAGGATTGGTAAAGGTGGCAGAACAGCTGCAGAATGTTCCCAATTTGCTTTGCTATGGAATAAAAACAACACAACCCAAGTTGTTGTTGTTTTGGGTTCTGTTCGTCTTCCATTTTGTCGTTTTCTGTGAAAACTGATGATGCTATCACTGTCATTCCTAGTGTCATCAAGCACAGGCGCCTGGTGTCAGTAGGCCCCCTACCTCGCCGAGAGTGCGCCGTATAATCTTCAATCAAACTCGCCTCTTAATCGCTGCCGTTCCCGCGCTTGCTTTTCAAGAGCCTTAATTTCCGCGCCAAAGAGAGTAAATCAATTTGGCTGTGGAAAAACAAGAGCTGAGCCCCGGTTGGGAAGGATTTAGTGCTGAACGCGCGTCAAAACCTTGATGAAACTGGCGTTGTTTTTACGGCGTTTGACATCCATGAATTATAATAATACATGATTAGTAAAGGTCATAGAACAGCACTCACACTTTTGTCTAATCCAACACGTACATGAAATAATAAACCTGTGAAAATTTGAGCTCAATCGGACATCTGAGTCACGAGAAAATAGCAAAAACCTCGACTCGATTTTCTCTTATAAAACATAAAGAATTGGTTTGATCTTACCCTGAGATCAAAACTGTTTTCGGTCTTTGTTTGACTAATTTCTGGATAAATGCACCATTTCAGGCGGAAATATTTTAACAGTATGCGTCTACCAGCACCATCTTCAGACCCTGAAAGTTATACGTAAATCTGTGAACATTTCTCTTTGGGTATATGTTACCACTCAATCCTGTACTGTACCTTAAAAAACTAAATCCTCTCGTCTAGTCTGCACACTTTGTTGTGCACAGTTTCATTTTACTGTTTTTGCTTTTGCACATCCTTGTCTCCATCGCAATATTCTTTCTTTTGTTACACAATGGTAAATTCTCCTTACTGAGCTTAGTATTTTTGAAATAGCCATTGTATACGCATCCATTTTGCGTTTATCACTAACAGGCCTAATTGGAATCTTTCAATAGTCATTTTTCGTGGGTTTTTGTGATTTTGTTTGCCGTGTTATTGCGAATGTCATACTGTTAATTTTGAACATCAAAATTGTGAACATCCGACATTAGGCTGTAGTGTGGTTTTGTACCTATAGGGCGAGATACGGTGGTCGCCATGACACATGACACTAGGGGCGTGCATTACATTATTCACACCATTCAAATAGTGAAATTAACTAGGCATATCATGCGCAAGACGGCAAAGAATGGTGGCACAGGAGGGACATCGGACATCACAAATATCTGCACACATTATTTTGTGAAGTTCGATACATCGTACATTACAAATCTGTGCACATTTTCTTTGTGCGTTTTTATAATGCGGCATGATGTTTCTGACTAATTTTTGTTTGCTTAATTACAGTACGAAAAACTGAGGTGAAATGTGAAATTTTGTGGCCGCCATGACATATGACATTATTGGCGAATCACAACCACTAAACTGCACTCCGTTAATGCGCATGTCGTGGCAGTTCACAGCAGTTTTAATAACAACATGTCAATTGCAACGACATGCACAATAAAGGGGTACAGTTAGTGGTTGTGATTCGCCCATAATGTCATATGTCATGGCGGCCACGGGTGACGATAGCTGTCGGTGAAACTGTTGAAATTCTTCTATACTTTCAATGTTGAAGCCTTAGCTTGCTTTGAGAATCAAGCATTGAGCTGAGGGTAATGGAATGAGCAATGGTTGAATAGGTCCTTGTCAGTTTGCAATTTCATCATGATCCTGAGACCTTGCCATGACGTGCTTTTCTTGGAAGTTTTTTTTTTCTCTCATCCTGAATTTACAAAGCTATAGCTGTCATGTTCGGCAGCTGCCGCGCTTGCCAATTTAAAAATGGACGCCGTACAATATTAATTTGCTAAGTTTGTTGGCGCGAGGCATTTTTATCAGGCGTTTGGTATACAATCTATAGTATAGTGGAGACACGTCCTCAGACCAGGGGCCAATTTCATAAAACTGTTAAGCACAACAATTTGCTAAGCATGACATTTCTGTCTTAATAAAAAAAAAGGGTTAACAACCAAATGTCCACGTGTTGTGTATCACTTGTGATTGTTCTTTGGCTGTTGTTCGCTGATCATGAATATCAAATAGAAATTTCAATGGTGGTTTGTTTTATTGGGCGAGACATTTTTGTGCTAAGCAAATTCTTGTGCTTAACAGTTTTATGAAATTGGCCCCTGCGGTATGAAACTGTAGCTGGGTGGTACTTCCATATTTATACGTTTGTGCACAAATACATTTGTTATATATACAAAATGAAAACCTGGGGGTGTACCCCTCCCCATCCCCCGTGATCTACGCCCATGAAGTCCCTTTTCTAAACTTCGGCTCCGGCTCAGACTCCGGCTCTGGCGCTGTCATCCATATGCTGAAAATAATTATAGGTTGTAGCTTTTCATTGAAGCTGAATCTCTGTTTTCTTGTTCAAAATAGAGAAACAAGTTCCACAAGCCGTAGCCAAAAGCCTCTTTTTTGATACCGTTATTTTAGAATGGATTCACGAATTGGAGCCGGAGCCGGAGCCTGAGGTTTGGAAAAGAGCCTAAGCCAAATCTGCCCGTTCAATTACTTGCGTTGAATCACCGTTCGCGAATATCCGCTTTGTCAAACTGTAGTACAGTTACACGTTCCCGTTATGCAAAAATAGGAATATTGTTTGATCATACAGTTGGCTTCTCTGATGTTGCCCTATAGGTCACTATCGAACCCTTTGTAAGTATGACGCCATCAGGACCCGGAAGCGCAGTAAAAACTAACGACACCGAACGTTCGTTCTGTCCACTGCCCCCAGATATTTTGCACTTCCTGCAAAGGTCAACTTGCAAGTTGTAAAAATATCCACTTGATTATTTCGTTACTGTTGAACCGTTGATATCCTTCTGAAACTATAGGAACCCTTCCACTTTGTACGTGAGATATTATTTTATGGTGCGCGTTCCCAAAATCGTTGTCAGTGACAAACAAATACAGACTCGACTGATACAAGTTTAGTGCAAGCAAACCTCACATGAACTTTCGAGCGAGGGCGCCCTTTAAAGTTTACCTGGGAATGATCATCGACCGTAACACTCTGTGCATAGAAAACTTAAATTGCATTGACTGATACACATACGGCGATCCATATTGTGCTGCCTGTTTATGCATTCATTGATCTTAGGGCCTTTTCGAAATTAGGCTTGAAGCTAGGATTGGGATTCGTTTTGCTACCGCCATTTTGTATCCTAAATGGAATGAAGGGCTTGAGATACATGGCGAAGCTGGGGCCTTTCTTAGGCTTCGTCGTGTGGCCCAATCCCTTCATTTCGTTTTGTGGGCCTCAACATGGCGGTAGCGAAATAAGTACCAAGCCTAGCCTCAAGCCAGGTTTCGTAAAGGCCCTTAATTTATGAAAGTACTGCTGTGACAAATTACTACTGAAACATGCTGTGTTATTTTGAGTCGTGGCAATCTACAGTTTCATTTAAAAAAACACACATTCATTTACCAACGTAGAATACTTGAGCATCTTGTGTATGCTCGTTGGATTTGAATTAACCTAATGACCCCAGCTAGCTTGATGGCCTAGTGCTATGACACCTGCACTAGTAAGCAGGATGTCGTAGGTTCGAATCCCACCTGAGCCAGCATGTGATATTTTCAAGTGCTATCTCAAGCACTGAGCATATAGTGCCGATATTCTACGGGGGGGGGGGGGGGGGTTCTAGAGGGGCTTGAGCCCCCCCCCCCCCCCCCCCCCCCCCAAAAAAAATAATAAAAAAAATAAAAAAAATTCTAGTCCCCCGTCCTCCCTCCGGGAAAAAAAATGCAATTGAAAAAAAAAAATCTGGAAATACTGGATCTTTTCAGTATCAAGCGCCAATTACATTAAAAAAAACGCGTTGTGTAGGCTATAGATGCATGTTTTTCTACTCCTAATAAGACATAACAGAAGCGAGTGTTAGAAGAAGGGTCTAGCCCACAAAATATTGGGGTCTTCTAGCCCCCCAAAAAATAATGGCTCTTCTAGCCCCCAAAAAATATTGGCTTTAGAACCGCGCCTGGATACTATACGTCGGTGAAGAACAAGCTGTTCTATTTTTATTTTGTATGATTATGTTCGTAATACCTGTACATGCATTCAGCTGCTGTTCAGCCTCAGTAGTTGCCTGCAGCCATATGCTTATCACAAATCCTTTCTGAAACACGCATTGACTATTGGACTGTGAATAAACTGCTTGTCTTTGTTTTGCTCAGTCAAAATCAGTTAATTTTTCTGGCCGTGTTGTGACCGCGTACGCCGTTTGCTGTTCAGCTATACAAACAGTAAAACATTACAAAAACAAATAAATGAGCAGATAAAAACAATACCTGTTTACTAATACACAGGTGGACAAATTATAAGCAAACAAACAAATAAATCAGACACAAAAACAAACAAGCAAACTAACAGATTAAGAGAACATACAAACAAAAATAAACAGATAAATAAGCAGACGGACAAACACACAACAGATACATGTAATTGAAAAACAGACAAACAAACAATCAAAATAACAGACAAACAAAACAAACAAACAAATTTGCTTCTCAACTCGGCAGCGCCTCACCGGCCCGTCAACCAAATTATTGCCCCCTCCTAGTCCGAGCTACTAGGGTCAATACGGACCCGCCTCCACCCGTGAAATCCCCCTCAGACCGCCCCATCCCTCCCCCTGCATAGCCGCTCATCCCCGTCACCTCTCCCCGTTTCCTAATCACTCACCAATTCCCAAGGGGGATCCCCTTTAAAATAGACTCGAGCGCTGCCCATTCATGTGTGCACTAATGCGTGGTTGTGGTATTAACGCCCGGCTGCTGTATGTCAATGCTATCGCTGTATGGATTAATTATTAAAGGGGCGCTGCTGGCCAAACTACATTAATTTCCCAGTGTCATGTCTGTATCATATTATGGAGTTAGGCAATCGTGCAGCAGTGCGTAATTTGATATTCACACACAGTTTTATAGAAGAAGACTTCATTAGAGTACGAGATGTAGATGTTGTTAAATATTTGTGTTGTACACTTTGTTTAATAATCATTAACTCCATGCACGATGTCATTACTGCTTCCCCATAATGAACAAGAGGAAATAGAAATTGGCACGCTAGCTATAGAAGGGGAACTTTCTGAAAATTACCCCACGTTTTCTAGAATTTGTAGTCAAGAACCATTTCGGTGAATATTTGCTGAATCAAGTATTTTTAATTTGTGGCCCACTACACC
The DNA here is from genome assembly GCA_963971285.1 of Astropecten irregularis. Classification (NCBI taxonomy): domain Eukaryota; kingdom Metazoa; phylum Echinodermata; class Asteroidea; order Paxillosida; family Astropectinidae; genus Astropecten; species Astropecten irregularis. The sequence goes on along the minus strand of OZ020260.1, from coordinate 10,827,816 downwards.
ATAGAAGATTTTAGGTAATCTTCTATTTATTTGTTTGTTGCCTTTGTTTGTTAGCTTTTTATATTTTTATGTTTTTACATTTTCCCTCCAATTATTATTCTCGGAATGTACTGAAATAGACTGCTTTTCCGTAAAGAAAAAGCGTTAGTATGGTTTATTTCATTTTGAGTACCATCACAATTCGATAGCAATTGTAAGTGTGGTATCAATGTGCATATTTACTTTGGCTCATTGCTATATCGTCATCGTATCATTAACATGATATTGAGCCTCTATGGGGTTTACGAAACGGAGGCTCAGGCTCAGGCTCTGGCTCAGGCTCTGGCTCAGGCTCTGGCTCTGGCTCTGTCATCTGTATGCTGAAAATATTGGTTGTGGTTTTTCATTGAAGCTCAAGCTCTGTTTTCCCTGTCAAACTACAGAATCTATACTTAAACGTATAAACCCAGCCAAAAGCTTTTATTTTGATACCCTTTATTTTAGAATGAATTCACGAAATGGAGCCTGAGCCTGAGCCTGAGCCTGAGCCTGAGCCTGAGCCTGAGCCTGAGCCTGAGCCTGAGCCTGAGCCTGAGCCTGAGCCTGAACCTGAGCCTGAGCCTGAGCCCGAGCCTGAGCCCGAGCCTTAGCCACCATTTCGTAAACCCCTATGAATCTTCTCCAAATAATTCTAATCATTATCTGTCTGCACTCACTTTGGTGTGAAATATTTTCCTTGCGTAATCACTATACACTCACCGTGAAGATATGATTTATAGTCTAAGCAAAATTGACATTACCGCATCGAACGCATTCCACATGTTACGTAATAGCGAGCATAGTAGCAATCCAACATAATGCGATACGTGCATGATATGATCTTCCTATTATAGGCATATCGTGTCACTGTGTTATGCATGCATGATTCACACATTCACATGATTCACAAACATCAATTTTATGATGTCTGTTTAAAGGTACTATCATACTTTGGTAGAATACCGAAACAGACATCTTCACATATTTACCTGTAACTTACAGTGTATAAAGATAGTGATGGTAGAAACATACCGTTAAAATATTTTTGCCTGAAATACTGTATTTATCCAGAAAAGAGTCAAACCAATGACCGAAAACAACTTTGATCTTTAAAAGATAAAAAATAACGGTGAGAAGATTTAAGAAATACTGTGGGGAATTTTTCTCTGTTTTCTCAAGAAGTGGGCACTGTATGGGACTGAACATTTCACAGATGTACTGTGTCTTCCTTGATATTTCCTTAGGGTGCATTCGTTTAGCTCCCCCGGGTCGACGCCAGTCAACATCGTCCCCTTTCTCTCGCTTGTTTTGTGCAGTATAGCACGACCATTCCCAGTAAGGGTTGACCCGTGTTAGCTAAACGAATGCACCCTTTAGTTTCATGCCACTGGGAGCAGCAACGGCTTTTGACCGTTGTTGTGGTATAGCGCCCTCTTGTGGGTATCAGCCACCTTTCGTAGCAGCTGATGATGTTACGTAGGCGGCCTCGTCGCTTTGGCCACTGCATAATAATGGCTGGTAGCACATCAACGTCTGTACTTGCTTTTTTCGCATCTCGCACAGCTGGTAATATATACCCGCATGAAACTCACATCATTAATGTCCCCACCTCCGCCTTAATATTAGGTATGCGTGCTACTCCGCGCATAGTACTGTCATTATGAATAATTATTATAGGGCCTGTAGCCTGGCATTCCATACAATCATCCTATGTTAATCGCAGAGTCGTGTCGGTGTCTCCATCTCATTAGTTTTGAAGACAGGCTAGGCAGTCTTTTGTCGGAGCAATTTGAGTGTGTATTCTTATAATACATTAAACATAATCTCCGTGTTAGATGGATATTGTAATACAATGTGTTATACAGGTACGTATGGATCAGCCTACAAAAAATTGACCCAAAATATTTACCCGCCTCGCCTTAACATGAAACAACAATTGCATTGGACCTGATGTTGAGTAGTTGAGCCGAATTTGTATAAATAAAAGAGAAATGTATTCACAATGCAGAATACAGCGGCGTTACAGAACATTCATAATAAATATTAAGACCTATGGGTTTGGAATAGCGATGAACGTATCGCGCGTTTGTATATAGCGACTGCATTTTGTGCCATGTCTCCCCGTTCATGTTATGTTAATGTGGTGGATTCCGACATTAAATAGCTTGACAAAAATCCCAGGTTGGCCGTATTTATTCAAATGATTTCGTTATTTTGTTTGTTTGTTTGTATTTGTTAATGTGAACAGCGATGCTCCCAATGTTTTTCTTTGTTTTTACATTCTGTGTTTTGAAATTAATAGACAGACATTATTTTTTTTATTAATATTTATTGAGTATTTAACCCTCTGTGATTGTGTTATATTTTTCTTTTACAAATAGGGTATTAGGGGGATACATATAGCGGTTGAAAGTTAATATTTGGGTGACATCGGGAATTATAGAATTATAGAATTTCGATGTCTCCATATTTAATTTTGTATCAATTACCTTTTAAAGACATTTTTATTTTAAAAGAAGACTTAGAATGCTCTCAATATGAACATATTTCAAGTTCATGGGTTTGGAGGATGTTAAGAAATAGATAAATGAAGTTTTGTGCACGACAGAATGTCACCCTATACGTATATCTTCGGGTATCATGCTATAATTATTATAAGTGGTCATATTTTTACTAAGGATAATACCGCAATTCTGCCCGTGACCAACCAGGATTTATTTCCAAAGCTGGTCTTTGTGGTTATTTTTGCTTTTGTTTAATCGTTATCGTTTGAGAATTATTATAATTTGTGAACGCCGGTCGTGCTCATGTATATAAGAATGGCAGAATCCGCTTAACATGGAATTGTCCTGCATAATGATTATTATTCAAAGGTTATGGATGGGTATAAATTATTGTATAGCTGTCTTGGCGAAGGGCTTGGTGCAGTCCCATTCATTGAAACGGATGACCAAAGTATTTGAGTTGATTTGTATCTTTTGTCAATCCGTGTCCACGTTGATAGCACGATATATCATATCTGTGTTATTTGCGAATGTTTAATTAAAAAAGGTAAAATACCACGAGCAAGAATTCCTTCTGCTTTTAATCATAATGCATGATCCGTTCAATTTGCCCGGAGCCATTTTGTCAAGTAGGAGACGAGCTGCGTATATGATTTGAATTCAGACTGGCTTTGGCCTCAATCCTCAAAATGACGGGTCCCGAAACCTACGACTAACAATACCGATGTGCACAGAATAATTATCCAGCATTGCATTTTGTAACGCACATCAATTTGTAGCACTAATAACCATAGGGTGGTCGGTGCATACATTGCTCGCTTGACAAACCTCGACATATTAAAATTGGCTGCGTTTGAACGTTGACTCTATATAGCATTGGTTTCCATCGGATTACGCTAGGTTGATCACACCTGCGGGGTACCAGTGACGGTTGATTTTTTTTCTATCCTGTCTTCTTTTTCTTTACCCATACCACAGACTGAGGGCAACTGATCAATTCTCGTATAAGCTAAAGCATTGCGCGTTGAGAATTGGGTGTTGGTAATGAGCATAGACTATTCTCCACCTTTTAACCATTCTCTACAAATTTATGAAAACGATATGTTGGGAATTTTGGAACGGACGAAATAACATCCGCAGGCGTTCACGTATCCAACCTTCTCTCATTTTTTGCCTAGGTCTGCTCGAATGGAATGATACGCGATTAGAATCGCCATTATTCCTGAGCAGACGATAATGCAACAGTTTTGGGCGGGAAGCCTCGCGCCATGAGCAATGTTGTAGGAATCGGTTGGTTACCTTGGTAAAACAAAAAAAAACGAGAAAGAGCGGTTATATCACTCGCAGGGGTTTCATTTCTCGCGACGACAAGGAATCATGGATTTTGATAAATTAAACGATGACCGTGCTAGTCGAGTCCTGCAGAAATCGTGAGTATATTATAATTATATACACTAGTTATATCGATCCACAGTTTACGCTAAACGACATGTGTCGCAAGCGAGTCAGCTTTTTTTGTGTCCATGCCTAAATGGCGCAGTTTATATTCGCTGTCAAGTAATAATCAATGACATCATAAAGTCAGTGAATATGACATTCATTTACTTGGACATATCATATCAAAAAAGATAGCTCTACTAAAACCTCTTTCTCAATAAAAACAAATGAACATGCTTTCAATTCGTAACTATTCTGTGTTGACAAATATATGGCTTATGTTTGGGATGACACTCCAATTGAATCCTTTGACCACACCACCACGCACCGTTACTATTTTGCATAATGGAATTTTACACGCATGTATACTCATTAATGCAGAATTGTGTGACCCATGTTAGTTACTTGATGTTGTAGCATGTAAGTGCATCCATTATACACATAGAAATATGAGCATGTGTTTTATTAAGTGACGAGCTCATTATGCCTATTAGCCATTGAACGTACAGCTGATTAAATTAATGTTATTTACATATGCTACCTGTATTTTATTTGAATACAATGTCAATGCTTAAAATTTCTTTTTCAGAAAAAGAAATGTTAGTGCTCTAGTTTTTTCCATCGTAAGGGTGCAAATAAATGTCCAAATAGCAAATAAAAAAAGATGTGCATTTTGGCTGAATATCGTACTTAAACAGAAGTGAAGGTCTTAAACTTCCTTACAGACCTTGTTTCATGTGCCGTTTTACGCTTTGTTCATCTGGATAGCAGAAATACGGCCGAAATTATCTTGCCCCACTCCGAATCCTTCACGGTTACACCACGCTTTCGAAATGCTAAAAAGATCGTTCGGATGAACAATCTTTTTAAAAGACACTAAATCTTGATTTCCTTGAAAAACCCAGCATCCGATGAACCAAGATTTCCCATGGTGACTGTTTGCACTGTTTACGAACTGTTGAGTCCATTTTCTGATCTGTCTCAAACTCAATAATTTTATTTTGGAGGCCTTGCAGATCCTGTACGCTGCCTGTAATGAATTGTCGAAACGATGGAATATTACTGGGCTACTGGCTTTTGGTTCATATATTAATTGTACATTATTTCAAAATGTAATTGTTGAATGTAATTGAAGAGTTGTAATCCATTGGTTAGATTTCCTGACGCTTTTTGTCGTTCAAAAACTCTTTTTAAAAGCTTGCAGTTTATCCATTGGGGTTCACCTTTATGTAACTCTTTCCAAACGAAAGCATGAGCATGGGACGCGAATGAAGCAAAGTGTACCCTGTCAACAATTTCCGGGTAACATTTTCGGTAACATGTTGCCCAGTTAGGGCAACACACCTGGGCAACACGACTTTGGGCACTGTGTACACTAGCAACATTTTGGCCAACATGTTACCGAGATGTTGCTGCGACATGTTACCCAACTCGTTTTGCTCTGTGTACACTGACAACATTTTCAGCAACAATGTACCTGGGCAACATGTTACCGAGATTGTTACCGAAAATGTTGACAGTGTACACTCTGCTTAACTCTTTCCAAACGAAAGTAACGGAATTGAAGTAAGGAGCACACCTATACACATATTACAAGTATGTTGAGGCATTCATGTGGTAAAAAATTAGAGAGTATCTTTTCAAATCCGTCCATTCGTCACTTGTCATAATACTGCAAATGTGCTGTGGACCCTACAGTTTTATCTGTAGGAATATTATTTCTTGATATATGAAAGGTATATTCATTATAAAGGATTGGTCATTGTTAACTTCGTTTGGGGAAAAGATAAATCGTTCTCATAATATTCTATCAAAATGCATATAATAACAGGAGAAAATGACTGGAGTTGATAGGAGGGCCTGACGCGTTTCAATCCTAGCAGGATCTTTATCGAAGGAAAAAATGACTCAGAGTTTGGAGTTTCTGACATTTATCCTAGCAGGGCCTTTCTCAAAGGCTAATGTAATTCTCTTCGTGGGATAGCAAGTAGGATAGCGCATCGGGCAAAGAATGTGTACATTTTCACGAGCTCAGTCACATCTTATGTAATCAGAAAATGTCGTGTCAGACATGGCCTGAAGTTATGTATATGTATAACGCAAAGCATGGTCATTAAAATAATTCTGAACTCACAAGCAAGCATGTATGCAGTATGTGGTTCCTGATAAGAATACAAAGAATTTTATGGACAGCTATAGAAAATCCAATTATGAATTTCTTCGGCTAACAATTCAAGAAAGAATCCTTTCTCATTAGAATCAATAAAATGCAATTATTTTACAATGGTGACTGTTTGCACTGTTTACGAACTGTTGGGTTCATTTTCTGTCTCAAACTCAACAAATTTTTGGAGGCCTTGCAAATCTTATATGCTCCCTTTAAGTTAGGGGTAGGCTAAGGGGAACCTAAATCGACCAAATAAAAGACAATCTCAACGTTGATTCAGAACATTTTCACGACAGTCAGGAAACGGTCTATAGAGAAACCATATATCTTGGCAGTCTAAAGAAAGCCTGGGGCACAGGCGTGACGCTTTAGGGCCTTTCTCAAAGCTCGGCTCCTTCTTCTTCTCTTGATGCTGAAAATATAGGTTGTGGTTTTTCATTGAAGCTGAAACTCTGTTTTCCTTTTCAAAAGTAGCGAATCTACTTCAGAATCGCAGCCAAAAGCCTCTATTTTGTGTACCAGTTATTTTAGAATGGATTCATGAAATGTATGAATCCGCCGAGCCGGAGCCGGAGCCCGAGCTTTGAAAAAGGCCCATGAAGATGGTTGCTGTGATATTTTCATGAAACCTACGCACGTTTCCGAGAAAACAACGAATAACGGCCTTTTTTCGTAACGTGAATTTGTGGCCTCCAAAAACATTGATTGAGTTTGAGACAAAAAATGGACTCAACAGTTCGTAAACAGTACAAATAGTCATCATTGGAAATCTTGGTTCATCAGATGCTGGGTTTCCAAGGAAATCAAGATTTAGTCTTTTAAAAAGATCGTTCTTCCGAACAATTCGAAAGCGTGGTGTAACCGTGAAGGATTCGGAGGGGGCAAGATTATTTCGGCCGTATTTCTGCTTTCCAGATGAACAAAGCGTAAAATGGTACATGAAACAACGTATGTAAGGAAGTTTAAGACCTTCACTTCTGTTTAACTACCAAATTCAGACAAAACGCACATCTTTGCAAATCCTATATGCTCCCTTTAACTACTTTTTTTCACCCCTACTAGTCTTTTTTGTACATTTTAATGTATTTTTTATAATGATACGATATCATTTTTTGAGAGAACAATTTCACAAACACATAGTGGGATCTTGTACGAACGCCGTAGACTATACTGGGTTTTCATACCTAAACTCACTGTGGTTTTTTTTTTTTTTTATCTTAACCAGTCCTATGTACTACCTTTAATATTACATAAATGTCATGAGTCAAGTCCTTTTAGATGAATTTTTCTCGAGGGCGAAACATGTAACATTGTCCAACACGCGTAGCTGATTAGTTAGCCTTTCATTTCTCAAACTGTATTAAGGTTCAGTAAAATGAGATGTCTGGCTCTCCAAAACAGACAAATCATGCTATTCGTTTTATGTAGATGATATTTGATATTTTATTTCATTGTTAAGTTTTGAATGATTAATATTAATACTTCATTTTTTCAGTTGTCGCTGATCAAAATTGACCTTTATAGAAACCGACCAATTATAACCTTTCACGGGGCAGCGATTTTTTTTTCCAAGAATTGTTCTTCTTCTTCTTCTGTTAAATTTAATTATTTCAATTGGGTGATTCCTCAAAAGATGGCATGTGCCGCATATTCTACATAGTGTATTTTACGGATTATTTTTTAATTAGAGTGGCTTTCATATGACCCTGCTCTGTAGTCTCTGCCTTAAGGAGGTGGGTTTAGACAAACTGTATTTTCATCCTGTGAAAATATCATCCTCGGGGCAGGGCGTAATCCACCGTTGGGCAACCGACGACTTCTTTTTCCCCCTTTTCACCCCCTTAATAGCCAACCAGACGATATAGGAGGCCTGGCTTCGTCACCCCCATATATAGTCCCTTATAAGTTATACGCAAGCTCATCATGTCTTTACCATTGTGCCTTCATCCTCGTTCCGCTTCGCTGCATCCTATACATAATAAGCTCCCCGCGGGCCCTGGGGACGGGGGACGACATGGAGACGGCACGGGGAGATAGATAGATAGATAGATATAGAGGGAGAATAGTCATTAAGAAAATATGAAGCATGTTTTCCAGAAAAATCCACCGTAATGAAAGTACTTCGAAAATCGTTGATTTTTTTTTTTGATGTTAAAAAAGGGCGGGAAATCCAGACTTGTCTAATCGAATAAAATGTTCACGCGCATGCGCTTTTCAAATCAGATTACCCCAGTTTTGGGGAGCAAATTAAGCACGTGATGTTCTGGCACGGTATCATTCAAACATAGCGGCATGGCAGTTAGTGTGGATGACTCGCATGTCTTGTCTGACTGTGTCAAAAGGTCACGTATCGATCCTTAACAGTCTGAGATTGCACCCATGAATCTTAAAAAGAAGACTCATACGAATGCATGTATGCTTAGGCCTTATGCCTTAAAGGTAGTATCATACTTTGGTAAGAAACCAAAACAAAAATGTTCACAGATTTACGTATAACTTACAGGGTATGAAGATGGTGGTGGTAGAAACATACCGTTAACATTTGTCCGCCTGAAATGGTGTATTCATCCAGAAATTAGTAAAACAACAACCGAAAATCTTTTTCATCTTTTAAAAGATCAAACATGAAAGAGAAAAGACTTAAGAAATACTGTGGCCGTTTATCACTGTTTTTTCCAAAAGTGGACACCGTATGGGACTGAAAATGTTCACAGATGACTGTTACTGTATCTTCCTTGATATTTTGCCCATGAATCTGCATTTCTTTGACAAAAACCAAAGTATGATATTACCTTTAAGTCCATCAAAATGCCACACAATTTGACGTGGATCTTGGCGGTGGCTTTAATATCAATGCCATACTATGCTTAGTGAGTAAGTATAATTATAGTCATTATATATACATGTATTGATCTTTCTCCGTTCAAATGTGCAAGCAACATGTAGTTGGCTAGATCTCAACACTCACCAGAGGTTGTTCCTAAAAGCTTGGCTATAATTCGGAAAGGCACTAATTGCATTCTTGAAATTTTACTACACCCATAATTACCAGCGTAATTACGTGCATGGTTGTATTAATGGTGTGCTAGAGAAACCTGCCCTTCGTGGTCAGCGTTCCGTGACAGGATTAAAAGAGCCGGCCAACCACAGCGACGTGTAAGGTATAATTGAAGTTCATCTAGAACCATAATTGTGTATTTTAAATTTGACTTGGGGGAAAACGGGCGGTAAGGGGATTTTTGACTTTCGAATCGATATCTAGTGAGAATGTTGGGTGGGCATTAATCAAATGAAGACATGGGAATGGCATGGAAGAAATTGACTGACATTCATGTTGGAAAGGAATCGATTCGAAAGGAATCGATTTGAAAAGAATCGATTTGAAAGGAGTCGAATTGTAAAGAGATCACTTAATTTTAAGAGGACAAATCGCTTAGTAAAAATTGTTCCAGTACAAGTTTTGGAACAAAAATGAGCCGGCGGGAACCAGTCGAACGTGATGCGCGCTTCGTTGTGAATTTTAACTGGTTACCGGCCTGTGTATCTTAATTTCTCGTTGTGTTTACTTAAAGGGTCACTATACAATAGAATATTATGGCTTGAACATGCGCCAAATAGCAACTCTTTTATGTGGTCAGTCATTGTACCCGCTTCCTCACACTGTTTCAGGGTTAACAATAGGTATTTCGGTTTGTATGCTAATTACAATTTCCATATTCATGGCCAAAACAGTGAAGTCATCTGGGTAAGTGAGCAGTTACCAAATTGATTTGTGCACAAAAAGTTGGGTTTTATTTTGCCAAATATGTTCCATTCACTCAAAACGGGTGGTGTAATTTTTTGGCCAAACCATTCTGTTGGTCAAGTTTGCCTCTTCATATTTTATAGTTTTTCATTATACTTTTGCTGTTGGTTTCCCACATGAGCATCATTTTGTAAAGCCATTTAAATGAAAACCAAATGCTGCTTTGAAACCAAAATAAGACTTGCCATTCATTATTTGTCAGTATATTTTCTGCATGAAGGCAATAAATTACTAACCTGACTGAAAAAAGCACTGCAGGAATTAACCCTTTAAAGGTATCATCCATACTTTGGTTTTTATCAAAGAAATACAAATTCATGGGCAAAAATATAAGGAAGATACAGTAACAGTCATCTGTGAAAATTTCAGTCCCATACGGTGCCCTCTTTGTGAGAAAACGGTGAAAAACAGCCACAGTATTTCTTAAGTCTTTTCTCCTTTATTTTTGATCTTTTAAATATCAACAAGATTTTCGGTTTTACTAATTTCTGGATGAATACAGCATTTCAGGCAAAACAATTTTAACGGTATGTTTCTACCACCACCATCTTTATACACTGTAAGTTATACGTAAATCTGTGATTATTTCTGTTTTGGCTTCTTACCAAAGTATGATACTACCGTACATGTAAGCAATTTCTTGTCCCCAACCCCACCCCCCGGATGAAACAGTGTGATACGATGGTGAAGCTTCCCAGCTCCGTAGAATGAAATTGGTGCAGTTATTCCTATATGTCGGCACTGACCACTTTTTGTTTTGCCAAGGTTAACTCGTGATAATTACAGGCGACCATGGCGATGGGCATGGATGCGTATCGCCGTGGAAACCGCCATCATGATGACATTTTCCCGCGCGCGCGCTCACGACACAAGCTGTACACACCTAAATCGCGCAATTTGACGTATTGTGCAGAGACATCGCAATATAAGACCACCGCCACATGACTAATAAAACTTGTTTGTGGGAGATGAATTTGCGAATATCATGACACTGCCGCCGGATTAAAATCTTTACTCAACGAATTATCTATTGTTTTAAAGGTATAATACACGATTGGTAAAGGTCACAGAACAGTACTCACACTTTGTTTGATCCAGCATGTACAGTACATGAAATAAATCTGTGAAAATTTGAGCTCAATTGGACATCTGAGTCACGAAAAAAAACCGAAAACGAGACTCAATTTTTCTTAAAAAACATACAGAATGGTTTTGATCTCACCCCGAAGATCAAAACTGTTTTCGGTCTTTGTTTTACAAATCTCTGTATAAATACACCATTTCAAGCGAAAATGTTTTAAAGGTATGTTTCTACCTGCACGATCTTCATACCCTGAAAGTTATACGTAAATCTGTAAACATTTCTGTTTGTGTAGGTTACCAATCCTGAACTGTACCTTAAAATCATCGCGCCTCAGAAATTCGAAGTACAATGTACATGTACTCAGAGAGATATATCATGTCGCCATTAGAGCCAAAAATAAAGTCCATGCAATTATCCATGCGAGGTTGCAATTTGAGAATGAACGAAATTACTGTTTGTAAAAAATAAATTAATGAAAATTAATATCCGAATATATAGTATAAATCACCTGAGAGTTGTTTGCACTGGTAACACAGAAGCAGTCTACCAGTTATGTATGTACATATCAACACTGGGGCTATGCATGCGTATCCAAATGTAATTAACGTAATTAATTCAGCCCTGTGTACTAAAGAGAAATGTATGATTGGATTAAAATGGAGATCAGCGTCGGCCAAGGAATAATAATAATATTCCAAATCAGATCAGCTGGACCAATTGCTAATTTTCAGAGAATACAAAAATAATGAATCACAGGCTAGGGGGAAAATGAGGAGGGGCGTGACTACCAATTATTAGAGGAGGGGCGTGACTACCAATTATTGGTGGGCGTGAATAAAAATATTCTTTCCAAATTGGATACAAATAGTTATAATATAAAACTGTAGAGATTTTAATTCCGAAAAAGTTAAAGGCGCAGTACAGGATTAGCAGCATACCCAAACAGAAATGTTCACAGATTTACGTATAACTTTCAGGGTATGGAGATGGTGATGGTGGAAACATACCTTTAAAAATTTTCGGGGAAAGATTAAAACCATTCTTTATGTTTTACAAGAACAAATTGAGTCGGGTTTTCGCTATTTACTCGAAACTCAGATTGTCCGATTGAGCTCAAATTTTCACAGGTTGATTATTTCATGTACATATTGGATTAGACAAAGTGTGAGTGCTGTTCTGTGACCTAATATACCAATCATGTGTTATACCTTTAAAATTTAAATTATGTTAAGCTGCACAGGAAATACACACTATAGAATGGAAGCCTGAAATGCTAATGCTTGGGAGTGGGTTTCGCCATGCTAAGCGTAATCAGCCGAGTACCAAATGAAATCAGTATCAATTACATGCATTTGTGGTTGGTAATCTGCGTTTGCTATAAGCAAAGTAAGCGTGCTTAGCAGCTCTCTGACCTTGGTCTTTGTGTGTACAGTTCGCCCCAGGCACGGATTCATGTAAATAGGCTTTTTACCTCTTTTGCAGCAACATGAATATCATTGTTGATCTTTTTAACATTCATTCCTGTTTATACATTATTTTTGTCCATAGACCATAATACGTTTACCATTTAACCACAAATATTCAGGTATTATGGTCGCCATATTGTATTTGCACGCCAAAATGAAACAATTTGACCTAAAATTCGTCCGAGTTTCGACTCCCACATGCATACACCCCGTTCCCGGAATAGATTGTGCCAGCTGTGTTGTCATGGTAACTGGACTGCAATGTCCCCAGCCCTCTGCATATGCATGTATAATAGTGTGGACCCATCTGCAATTCTGTATCTTTGGCAGTGTATGTGGAGTATGGTGAATGCATAGGCTACTGGTTTCATCAGCAGTATGTGTGTGGTTATACTGACGACGTAGACATTATTCAATAAACAACACATTGAATGTTCGTCATTCACATTGTATTGGTACCCTTCATTATTCTCCTTTAAAAAAAAATTTTCCCGAAGGCTAGAATCTTATTACATGTATATTGTGAGTGGAATATGGCGGAGCCATTGTGTTAAAGGTAGTATCATACTTTGGTAAGAAACCAAAACAGAAATGTTGACAGATTTACGTATAACTTACAGGGTATGAAGATGATGCTGGTAGAAACATACCGTTAACATTTTCCCGCCTGAAATGGTGTATTTATCCAGAAATGAGTAAAACAACGACCGAAAATCTTTTTGATCTTTTAAAAGATCAAAAATAAAAGAGAAAAGACTTAAGAAATACTGTGGCCGTTTTTCACGATTTTCTCAAAAAGTGGGCACCGTATGGGACTGAAATTGTCACAGATTACTGTTACTGTATCTTCCTTGATATTTTTGCCCATGATTCTGTACTTCTTTGACAAAACCAAAATATGATATTACCTTTAACGAATAAGTACACACTGTGAAGGCTTTTTGGTTTGATAGGAGAATGAATTTGGTTATTCCGGTGAAACTTCGGCCATGGTTTTTCCAACAGTGTATATTGTAGACATTGGGTGCAGATGGCGGCAAGGTAATGTGGTTTTCCCCTCTTCTGGGTCGAACATGCAGTCGAATTTAGATTGACGTTATTATACGTCTGTTACTATATATAGGCTGGTGCCTGTGATATACGACCCAGTTCATATCGATCTGCAATATGCCTTCAGGTTACCAGGCCAGCAAATCTGCATGATTAGATGTCGTGCCTCCCCCGCCCCGCCCCGCCCACCCACGTCAGTGGTTCCATAGGCCTTGTTGTCTTTAGCTATGTGTCAACTGTTTACATTCATGTCACCTCGGTTAATGTTGCAGCCTTGTTTCCAGTCGCAGTTCTTTTTCTCCTTGATTGAGTCGCACAGGTCGAAATTTGGTATCGATTTGCTTTCCACTGTACTCGGAAGTAGACTCGCAATACTAGTCGCTTTATAGTACAAGTTTGCTGTCAACAGCTCTCAATAATAAACCCTGATCCTGGGCTTAGACTGGGCCACCAGGCGTGTTTTTACGGTGAGACAGTAATCTATGGGCCCCATCTGCGTGACAGAGTTACCCTGTGCTGTATTTTACGAGCTGAGATTATCCCAAATCCTTCCTTATCCCAACATTGTGCGGTATTCATGTGTCAGACTAATTGAGCTTGGAAAAGTTAGGTAAATGAAATTCCCTGCACAGTTTCTGTGCTATTTCTCTTTTTTTTTGTGTCCTTTATTCCTTCAATGCCCCAAATCGTCAATACTGGGTCCAATTTCATGGAGCTGCTAAGCACACAAAAATTGCTTAGCACAAAAATGTCAAGTTGCCCAATAAAAAACTCCTCCATTAAAAATTTGATATTCATGGTCAGCGAACCAACAGCCAAAGAACAATCACAAGTGATACACAACAAATGGAAATTTGGTTGTTAATCCTGTTTTATTAAACGTAGTATCATACTTTGGTAAGAAACCGAAACAGAATTGTTCACAGATTTACGTATAACTTACAGGGTATGAAGATGGTGCTGGTAGAAACTTACCGTTAAAAATTTTCCGCCTGAAATTGTGTATTTATCCAGAAATTAGTAAAACAACGACCGAAAATATGTTTGATCTTTTAAAAGATCAACAATAAAAGAGAAAATATTTAAGAAATATTGTGGCCGTTTTTCACCGTTTTCTCCAAAAGTGCGCACCGTATGGGACTGAAATTGTCACACTGTTACTGCATCTGTCTTGATATATTTACACATGAATCTGTATTTCTTTGATAAAAACCAATATATGAAATTACCTTTAAGACAGACATTTCATGCTTAGCAATTTTTTGTGCTAAGCAGGGCCGTGAAATAGGCCCCTGGAGAGATAAATTCATCTGAGGCTGGTTGTAGAAGACGATCTAGCACGTCAATTTTATGTGCGTGTTTGCTGATAGTAGGCCTACATGTGAGAGACGTATTAAGTGACCCCCTTCCCACTCTGGTTGTCCTACCTCCCACCTCTCCATCCATTTATAGACCGACCTTCCCTTGGATGGTGTTGAATCTCAGGAAGTTGTAGAATCGCTGGAGAATTAATTCAGCTCTCTCTTTTTTTTTGTTCGACTTCGCACTCAGAATCGTGTACAGGAGCCTTGGCAATAGACCTTATTCATGGTGCATCCATCCTGCATTACAACCAGTGCAATCAAGAGGCTTGGATTTAATAGTCTGGTACCCGTTTTGTTTTTAAAATGGGTGTTATCTTTTCCGAGGGGTATACAGGGAAGGTGACAAAATGGATACGCCATGAATAAGGCTTATGGTTAACACTGCAGATAAACTCTGTTATTCCCTTTCAAGATAGACACAGTTTTGTATTGCCCGCAGTTATGAAGGTGGTATGAAGATGGTGCTGGTAGAAACATACCGTTAAAATGTTTCCGTCTGAAATAGTGTATTTCTACGGAAATTAGTAAAACAAAGACCAAAAACAGTTTTGATCTCGGGTTTATAAGAACATTTGAGTCGGGTTTTCGCTGTTTTCTCGTTATTCAGATGTCTGATCGAGCCCAAATTTTAACAGATTATTTTTTTATGTATACATGTACATGCTGGATCAGGCAAAGTGTGAGTGCTGCTCTGTGACCTTTACCAATCATGTATTATACCTTTAAGTTACTTTATACGTAATTATAGCAAGCTGCCTGTGGTGCCTTATAGCTACGTCATATACGTGTGTCCTTTATTTGGTTATTAGCTAACGACTATAAACCCATGACTGACATGCATAATTATGCGCATTGCCTAGGCCTAAATGTGCGACATTGAAAGATTGAAAATTTAATATTTTTGTTTTCAAAGGTTTCTGCTATTATTAACACGCAAACACGTTATCAAAATACACCCAGTTTTCGTATCAGGCCGTGTTGTATGCGGACTTAGTGCATGGTCCCATGCCCCCTATGCAGGTGTGTACATAGCGTTGTCACGCCGTTCGTTTGCTTAACACTCTTGCTGAACAAAAGAAAAGGCCATAGGCGGCTACGTCTGTATTTGCCCCAATCCCAACACCAAATAAAGGTCGGTTACAATCCATATTGATCAACCAAGGTATAGTACCATGACTAGACTTCATGCTTTACTTATGGAAGGGATTGCTTAGTCTGGTATACCATTCTGTAAGTCGGATTATTTTGGTGCTGCGTTGTCGATGGTGTTCCGTATAGAAACCTGTGGGATTTCCGGTCCCAAGATGGGCCACTTACACACTTTGTTCTGGATGCTTTTGCAGTATTTGTTGGCCGATATAAGTGATTGTGTGTGATATCTAACCTGTAGTCCAGTTCACCACTGTGATTGCGTTTTATACATGAACCACGAACTACAATCCTTAAGGAACCTTGCAGAAACGTCCCAACTACCGTTGAGGAACATTGGACATTATGTAACTGGTGTGGAGTCTGTGGACGTAATCTTCCACCAGCGCATGAATGGAAAGTGATATTATTTTACTGAGTATCTTTGCTGTGCAGGGACATTTTAACGACTTCAATGGAACTTTGTGCACCAAAATCACGAGATTATCAGTGTGTATGTTGCAGCACAATGCAGCAACGTCGTGAAGTGAATGATTACTATTGTTAATTAGTGGGAAGGTTATTTCTTCCGTCACAACGTCAAGTCATTGCTTTCAAGTTCGACACATCTATGGTCAAAGTCTGGGTTCTTTTGCACTATAGTATTGCCACTATCCGCTATTATGTGATTGACGACTATTGCAATCCGACATGTTGAAATAGTGACTTATATCGCATGAAAAGAAGTCGTGCTGCCCTATTTGGAAACCGTGAGTTACATCTTCTCTCAACACGTATACGAAGACTGTCGGGCATGCTGACCGAAACGTAGACAACTTGCAAGGCTTGTTTTAATGATATTGGGAGACGAATTGGTTAGACGTGATGTGATGCCTGGTTCTGTTTGACTGTTACTGACACCAAGATCCCCCAAAACACCATTGATGTCATCTGTGTAGTATGGGAAAGGATGGTAGATCGTGTAGACATTGGGTATTTTGACTAAGCTGCGAGAACCTTCGTGGACAATACAACAGGAACTTTCTGAGTGACTTGTAGCTGGGCTTACTCCAAGATGGTGTACGAGGAGGGGTCTTACATGAATACCGTTTGGTCTAAGGTGCTATCAGCCACCGTGAATATCATGGGTGCTACGGCTATCACATCCGATGATGTCTCGTCGGACGAGGAAGAAACCTATTCGTGAGTAAAAAATAGAAGAAGAAGAGGAGAGTCAGGTTGGCGTAGCGGTTCTTTCCTCGCCCTCCACCTCTGCTGACCAGGTTCAAGTCCTGTCGGTCCATAAGTGGATTGGGTTTTCAGTTCCTACCTGATTCTGTGGGTTTTACCCAGAATATTACTCTGGGGTTTTCCTCCCACCTCTAAAACTGTATCTTCTTCTCATCATCTTTCCATAAAAGGTTTCATAAGGCTTTCGAGCTTCAGTGCCTAGGGAGCTTTTGAGGAATCCTTGGTGTCATTACCAGAAATAAATAGTAATAATGGTAAAAAGTGTGAACCCGACAAACTCAGAATGAGTGGGATGTCGCTTATTTAAGGTTCAGCTAGTTGGTTGGTACAATTGATCTGGTTATCTCAGGTTTAAAGGTTCAGTATACAGGATTGGTAAAATGTTCACAGATTTACGAACATGTAGGATATGAAGATGGTGCTGGTAGAAACATACCGTTCAAATATTCCCGCCCGAAGAAATGCTTTATTTAACCAGAAATTAGTCAAACATAGACCGAAAACAGTTTTGATCTCGGGGTAAGATCAAAACCATTTTATGTTTTATAAGAAAAATTGATTCGTTTTTTTCGCTGTTTTCTCGTGACTCAGATGTCCGATTGAGCTCAAATGTTCACAGGTTTATCATTTCATGTACGTGCTGGATCAGACAAAGTGTGAGTTCTGTTCTGTGACTTTAGTACCAACAGACGGAGGATATAGAGCTCAATGTATCATACACTATTGATGAGCTGTTTCCCTGCTTACTTATGTAAATTTCCGGCAACTTTCCATCCATTTTTATGGATACACCACACAAATATTTACTCCAGTATAAAAGAACGAGTTTCTCATACAATTCACGTACGGTACCACCTGCAAATAACCAGATGTAAAATACCCTGAATATTAAGAATAACACAAAGAACATCACGTTCATTATCAAAGAAAATGCGACACAGAAAACGAAATGCTAAATGTCATACACGTGCTGCTCGCTGCTTTCATGCCCAAACGGAACAATACTAGTCTTTTCTACTAGTATTGCGATCAGATAAATTGAGGAGATGGACAAATGCCATTATCTAAATATCTTTTCTAAGATGCTGGGCCCAGCTTTTAAAGGAGTACAAGACAATGGTATAAAAATGGCACGTCGATAATTTTCGGGGAAACATACAGCTATAAGAGCTTGTAAGTGTATGAGTTGGTAAAATTGCTCAGTAGGAGATATTGTGGTGTGATTATTAACTTATAGTATAAATATGGTGATGGTAGAAACATACCGTTACAATTTTTAAGCCTGAAATGCTGTATTTATCCAGAAAAGAGTAAAACCAATGACCAAAATTATTTTTGGATCTTTTTAAGATCAAAAATAAAAGAGAAAATATTGAAAACTTACTGTACCCGTTTTCACTGTTTTCTCAAAAAGTGGGCACCATATGAGACTGACATTTTCACAGATGACTGTTATTGTATCTTCCTTGATATTTTTGCCCATGAATCTGTATTTCTTTGACCAGAACCAAAGTATGATATTACCTTTAACAATATTTCAGAATGCCATATCTAGATCAGTATGATACCATTACCGTGCCATGATTCCCGATGCATGTTTGTTTAATTTCTCTTTGGAGATGCATTTCATGATTATTTTTCAAATTCGGTCAGTTTCCCTTGTGGTTATTTGATGATCATAATAATTATGAGTGAGAAGCTTCAATGCCTTGTGCACGTCCCATAGGTTACACTTTTAAGCAATAACCCGTTATGATTCTGTCCGGAAATCTCTCGAAGGCTGGTGTAAAGTGGGTTTTAATGTCCGTTTCCCACGAGAATATTGAAGAATGCCCTGTCACATAATATTGAATAAGGAATATTAATGTAGAATATTGAGGACATAGAGGTTATACACCTGTAAGTGCAGGTGACTCTGTTGAAGTCTGCTGCAGATAAGGGCTATTGTACAGTATGTCCCGGAGGCCGAACCTGGGTAGCTATACTCATTGTGTATTTGCTTGCAATCGTGCACACACATAGTCTGCTTTTTTTTATATACAGGGGTCCCAGAAAAAAACGCTTGTGTCGGAAACCATTATGTTAAAATTAAACTGTTTATCACTTCAAGATTCAGATATGTGGTACAGCTATGTCTTGGCTATCACCATTTAGAATTTAAGCAAAATCGGGCTGAAATTGACGAAAATATGACCACTTGAAAGTGTACTCCTTAAAATCAAATTTGCAAGGATAACACGCATAGTGGTCAATACACACATAATGTGTATGAACGAAAGATGAAAATTCGGGTTTTGAGGTTGGGTAATTCAGTCTTAGTTTTTTTTCACTCAATTTTAGTGAAGTTTTGCTCAAATTCTACATGGTGATAGCTAAGACATGGTTGTATCACACGTCTGAATCTTGAAGTGATAAACAGTTAAATTTTTGTATAATAGTTCTCGACACAAGTGTTGCGTTTTTTGGGGGACACCCTGTTTACTCCTTGAAAAAAAAATTGCAACTCAAGTTTGAGGTGTAATGGATTACTTAATATTGCTCCATCATCATATGTAAATATGGTATCATTGGAAAACGTGATTATCCCTCTTTACTATGATGTGTCATTTGTTATGCTAATGTAATTATGGAATGCGCAGCCTTGATAAAATACGCAGCATTGTCAAAAACTGAAATGTTGCAAAAATTTTTTCAATAGCGAATTGTTTTGAGTATGGACTTCGTTTGAATGATGTTGATGCGTTTATGTGTGAAAGTTTACATTATGGTGTATTCACGATGCATTTTGCAACATTTTACTTCTGACTTTGCCCTGTATTCAGGAGAAATGCACATTCAATGATTACATAATCACAACAAATGACACATCATTGTAAAGAAGAATATTGAAGCTATCCAACGATACAACTTTCACCGTTCATAGATCAGTAACAAAAAAGATATCAACCCTCAAACTTGAGTTGCAAAACCGTTTTGAGGGGTTTTATAAAAGAAATAAATATCCAGCCAAACGAATTATGTTCTGCTTTTATTTCCAAATTGTCTTTTGTTGGCCATGAAAATCACATGGAAAATGACATTCAGTTTTTTCTTGTGATGCTTATGACATTGTCGTGTTTAGCATAAAAGATTATAGGAACAAAAAAAAAAACATATTCCGTTTACACTGTACTTCCGGTTCTAGGATGGCTTACTTACAGACGATATTGCGTTTCGCGTGCAACATTTCGTGCTCTCTGCTTATTTCTTTGGGTGCATTCGTTTAGCTCCCCCGGGTCGACACCAGTCAACCTCGTCCCCGTTCTCTCGCTTGTTTAGCGCAGTAAAACACGACCATTCCCAGTAAGGGCTGACCCGTGTGAGCTAAACGAATGCACCCCATATTTTAACTGTTTACACGTCTGGAGCCGAGGCTAGTAGCAGAATTCAGATGCTCACATTATTATTATGTGGCACTGGCAGACCGAGGAAGCAAATCTCGCTCTAACCATGATGTCTAGCCACATATCACGTACACACTCCTGTTTTGTGTGCTCAGTAAAAAGCTTTCGGGGTTCATGTAAATTATATACCCGAGCGTTTCTGTGTATATGGTTAAGGAGAAACACTGGCATGTTTTTGGCCTTTTTATTACTTTTTTATTTTTATCTGGGCAGTAATTCTTCGTACTTTATTTAATTTGATGTAGTTGGATTTCTTTCCCCGTCTCGTGGAAATATTAAGATAATAGCGAAAATAACTATCAGATATTTGTTGTGTCTGTATATATAGGCCTTTATATACCTTTTGTATTTTCCGATCGTGTTTATGTGTTAACAAAAATTGAATGTTAATTACAATATAATATACTTAGACGAACTGGTGTCGATTCCACCAAACTCTTCGTAACTTACTATCAATCGTAGGACTTTTGATGCATTAAAGCCCTACGTGGGACAGGTCCTTTACGATGGGTTATCCTTCGTAACTCGAGTTACGATCGATCGTAGGGCTTTGTGAAATTGACGGATTCTGTTATTTTTTGTTTTTTTATCGCTACACTCGGGATTGAATTTGTATTTTAGAAAGGCTTACTCAAAAACATTAGCTTTAACAATGGTATACTGAGTAAATCCAAAAACAAAAGCCAAATCAAAAACAAAAGTCAAAACAAAATCAAGTAATTTTTTATCATTGTGCTTTTGCAGTGTCAAAAATTTGAATGGTCGAATTACAAATCTCCTGTGTGGGCGCCATTGAAAATTATCAACTAAAAAAAAAATAATAAAAAATAATGACAATCCTATTAGTGAATACATAAAGATACATTATACCCCCTCAACTATATGGGAATCAATTAACATATTTATAAACGATGAAAACAATTTACATCCATGTGCACTGATTTCTATTCAGCTCGATTTAAAAAAAAATGTAATAATATAATATTCGTTATGAGCTTTTTAAAGGAAGTTCGGATAAACGAGTTGGGAAAAATTATTATCGACGTGTAGAAAGAGAGATTGCATTGGTGTTGCAGGCGTCCTATTTTCGTCTCTAAATGATTTTGACAATAACAGGTGTTTTTTTAGAAACAGGCCGAGGTGAGCGGATATTTCGTATATAGACGCGCGAGCGTTGCAGCCGTCTGCATCCCTCCAAATATAGCCCCATTTTTTTCTCCCAGAGGTCGACAGCCGCGAATTACGTAATCCAATTATTCTCAGTATGTGAGGCGTCAGTTTTTCGTTCGTGGATGCTGCCAAATTTTGTCGAGAGATGCTCTAAAAAATCCGTGGAACTGAGAATATTGGATTGTTCCTATGGTGACATTCGGAGGAGTGAAAAGAGGCATGTTTCACGCTAAGGTGTTAGTTAACTTAGGGTGCATTCGTTTAGCTAACACGGGTCAGCCCTTACTGGGAATTGTCGTGTTTTACTGCACAAAGCAAGAGAGAGAATGGGGACGAGGTTGACTGGTGTCGACCCGGGGGAGCTAAACGAATGCCCCCTTAGAGTGGGTGTCTGGGTAGTTGCATCATTTTTCAAAGGTACAAACTGGTGTGAGTTTTGTTTGAATAATATCTGCTTTAAAGTACCATTGATCCTTGTAATGTGAGTTCTTGCATGGCATTTGGAGATGGGCTTTCTCCCTGGTACTATGATTTGAGTTGTTGTGATTGTTTCAGAACAAAATTGTGGAGTTTTATCCCTATTTGTGTATTGCTATATATAATGTGGGCTGCATTTCGTTGGGGTTATATGTGTACATTGACAATGAAATACTGAAGATGTACTTAGTGAATGTTAATGTGCCCGGGGTCGATTTCTACCATACTCATCGTAACTTACTATCAATCGTAAGACTTGAGACGCATTGCATCCCTGCGTAGGATATACGATGGGATATCCTTCGTAACCCGAGTTACGATCGATCGTTTTCACATGACGCAAAAAAAACCTCTCAACCATTGCGAAATTCTCTCATGGGTGGACCTCGGTCAAAATCTCTCAAGGATTCACCAGGGACGTCGGTCACTCTCAAGCATTGGTGTCCTTTCACTCGATTACACTTTTGCAAGATTTCGCAACCATGAGAGAATTTCTCAATGGTTGGGATTTTATTTAGCGTCGTGTGAAAAGGCCTATGGTTGCGAAATCTTATAGGTGTAATCGTGTGAAAGGACACCAATGTTTGAGAGTGACCGACTTCCCTGGTGAATCCTGGTGAGAGATTTTGACCGAGGTCCAGACCCATGAGAGAATTTCTTAATGGTTGAGAGTTTTTTTAGCGTCGTGTGAAAAGGCCTTTAGATTCCTTTATGTGGTTTATTACATCATCTTTTTGTTTTACTGGACGACTAATGATTAAGGCCTGGGTCTACCACTAACTGATATGATCCTGCTAGTTTAACCTGAAATCATAATTATGGAGGTATAATGAGAGGCCTCTAAATACCACTGATAAGAAGAGGACCTCTGAAACAATGAATCTTAACAACTGCGGAGAGAATTGGTTTCAAGCGACCAGGGACCAATTCCATAGAGGTGCTTAGTACAAAGAAATACTTAGCACAAAAATAGCTTACCCAATAAAACAAACCATCATCGAAAATTCCATTTGATATTCTTGGTCAGGGAACAACAGCCAAAGAACAATTGCAAGTAATACACAACCCATGGACATTTGGTTGTTAATCCTGTTTTTGCTAAGACAGAAATGACATGCTTAGCGAATTTTTGTGCTAAGCAGCTCTATGAAATTGCCCCAGGCTTTTTCTTAGTCAGTTTAATCTTGCGCCTGCGCGTAACTCCAAATATACCCAGTTATAATCAGTTTAGATTTTAAAGGGAACTTATTTAAGGCTGCGTGTGATAGATGTAATCATCTGCATGATATCGGTGCAGGAACCATATTGCACGTATAGTTCATGTAAATAACCCACAGAAAGGTGGTGGTCCACCTATCCATGGTGAATTATAGAGAATAATCAGTAGTTCTGCTAGGAACACCGAACATCTTGAAATTAACTTGTCTCAAATCATACCCTTGTTCGGACTTAACGCGATAAGCTATGCGTAGTTCTTCGGAAGATAGCAACGCCGTCAAATAAAAAAATGTCATACCACACAACGCACGGACATATTATAGCTAGGCGTGAATGGGTGTTATGCACGTCGCCTTATGGCAGCGCTATGTTATTAATGCAGTTTGCACGGTGGCTCAGTGTTCTCCGTACTATTAACATAAGGCAGGCTGTTCCACGACCGCATACATGACTAGCAGCATCGTATTACCATATTGACTGGCATATGATGTTGATGATGCCCGCATATATTACTTATAAATATGCATGGGGGAGGAGGATTGCAGTGGGTGCGCGCTGTGAAATAATGGTAATATTAAAGCACAAGGTCGTGGCATCAGCCTGTAATATGCAAGGTGGAAGAGATATAGACGAAAAGTGTCTATACATATCATGTTATGTACCGGTATGACGTCCATTCTAGGAACATCATTGACAAGCGATCCTATAGAAATCGAAATGTAATTTTCGCGTTGACCGGGACAGAAAGAGAAAAAACTATCAATACTGAGCCGTGGGACGTGGCAAGCAGCAGAGGGATTCCAATTGAGTTCCGATGAGAATATATGAACCAGGAGAATAAATCGTGGAATATTTTGTTGTTGTTGTTGCGGAGAGTGCGTCAAGACCAATGGGAAAAAGCACCTGCATGAGTATTCTAGCAAATACTGTAGCGTCAGAACACCTCCATGCTGGAGCGTTATAGACCCCACCACGTCATTTGAGAGACTGTAGATAGATAATGAGATGTCACCAGCTACCATCTCCAAGATGGTAATGTTGTCTAGTGCTTCCTCATCCTTGTCTCGTCTCTGATTTTTGGTTTGTTTCTCCCTCACCTACCTTCCCCTTACCACCACAGAATGGCTGCACTCTCCTCCGGGCCCACGTCTAGTCCCTTCTCGGACGCTCTGGATATAGCGGGGTTCGGTGACGGTACCTCGCCGTCTCACGGCGGTGGAGGCCGTGGGGGCTCGGGCAAGAAGCTCAAAGGACCGGCCAGTTTCCTGATGTCCATGGTCAAAAGCAATAGGTCCTTGTTCATCTTCAGCGAGCAGAACTTCATCCGAAGATGCGCCAAGTGGCTGACCGAATGGCCATATCCTTTTTTACTTGTCATTATCATGTCAAACTTGAAAGTTTTGAGAGTGCAAAATTCAAACATGTTGGTAAAGGAAAAAAATGTCATGCATTCGATTCAAGATGGAGCGCCAGTATAGAAAGGTAAGTCGTGTTTCTTTCTTGTCATTTAGGTTTTATCATTCTTATTTATACACGAATTCTTGGTACATAATTGCTTAGAAAATACGTTATATGTCATTATGACGTCGAATTAATTATCACTTGCTAAGGAGGAATTGTATACTTGCATTGCCATCCCCAAAATACATGACATTTAAAGACATACATCAAGCAATCTCTTAGAACTACTACCGTTTGGGCTTAAAGACTTAAGTCTTACTTAGCCTTAGGGTCTAAGGTTATACTGATTGCATCGTCATCCTTAACACATTCATGCTAAGCACGTAATGGTGAGCATAATATGCATATACTAATCAGGCCCTGTTTGAACTAAATATGACAGAGTTCTTTGTACATCTTAATGTGGGTGAAAGATTAAAATTTGGGAATAACTGCTATAAGGAATTTTGAACTTTTTTGGAGGGCACAAATTCTGTATTGGTAAAGGAGGAAGGAATTTGGAAATGCATATTTGGCCAAAATACGGGCACAGATAGGGTCCATGCATGTTTTGGAAACAAAATGGCTGGTTGTGCTCCAAGGCAGACGGGTAATATTATGGCTGTTCATTCGCATGGTGGATAGAGTGAGTAGCCATCTTGAATCCGCTGTCCCTTTCTCTGTCACATGGTCACACTGCCCATATGCCTTATTTACGGTGCATCCACCATATACATTTGAAACAGTGCAATCAAACAGAGGCTTGGATTCAAAGTAGTCTGATACCTGTTTTCCTTTTAGAATTGGTGTTATCTTTTCCAACGGGTATACAAGGAAGAAGACAATGTGGATGCACCATGAATAAGGCCTGTTATATCATCTAGTCTTCCACACTTGTCCTGCATGATTCACTCAAATGACTTCCCGTGCTGGGCAATCTTATACCCAAATAGAAGCGTGCTGGGACAATTACCATAGTAATTGCTCAGTTCAACATTTCGATTTTAGTTTTTAAAACCTTCGGGTAAACAGCCCTATTTTCACCTGATGTATACATGGCTAGTATAACTGCCAAGTACTGTTTCCTATTTTTAGCAGACTATGGGCGTTTACGAAAAGGAGGCTCAGGCTCAGGCTCAGGCTCAGGCTCAGGCTCAGGCTCAGGCTCAGGCTTCAGCTCTGTCATGTGGTTGTGGCATTTATACATTGAAGCTGAAGCTCTGTTTTACTTTTCAAACCAGAGAATCTTCGTCCGAACCGCAGCCAAAAGCCTCCATTTTGATACACGTTTCAGAATGGATTCATGAAAGGGAGCCGGAGCCTGAGACGGAGCCTGAGCCTCCATTTCTTAAACCCCCTATAAGTATACAGGGGTCCCCTAATCAACTGACCAATTTATTGACCAATGCATCGGTATTTCATTGATTTGCCTAGCTGGGAGACAGGGTACCACACCCTCATCGATCATTACGCAATGTATTCAACCATTCGATGTATCGATTTGTTTTAATTATAACATTTCCACATCTGGGGTTTACATTTCTTGAATGAAATGATATTGATCATTAAGTAACTAAGTATTCTTAAAATATGATGGTATTCGTTAAAATACTTCAATGATTAGAAATTTAAGTGATGATGTATTTGGGCATAGTTACTTTAGCATGATGAATGGTGCGCATTGTGGCAAGGCTTTAGGAGAAAGCAAATAGTTAAAAATAGAATTGGCCTGGGGCCAATTTCATAGACCTGCTTAAGCACAAAATTGCTTAAGCATAAAAGTCTTCCTTGATCAAACAGGATTACCAACCAAACTTTCATGCGATGTTTACTGCTTTTGACTTTGCTAAGCATAACATTCACAAGGAGTTGTGGCTGTCATACTGAGTTTATTTACCAATATTTTTTGTGCTTAAGCAAATGTTGGTGCTTACGCAGCTCTAGTGGCTCCTGTTACTAAATCCCTCAAAAGATTATCCCAGGATTAGAGATTTGGCAGAAAGTCATTTA
Source organism: Astropecten irregularis (assembly GCA_963971285.1). Lineage (NCBI taxonomy): Eukaryota > Metazoa > Echinodermata > Asteroidea > Paxillosida > Astropectinidae > Astropecten > Astropecten irregularis. Next base: position 10,800,784 of record OZ020260.1, on the reverse strand, counting down.
ATTAAGGTAAGAAAATGCCCAATATTTCTGTGTAAAAAATTAAACACAGAACTATTGGGCATTTTAATTTGTAATTTTCATTTCATCTAAACAAGTTAATATTTATACACCATTAATTGAGTAACCGATCAATTATACATTTTACCCTACAGACACAAACTATCAAATATCCAATAAACAAAACTTATGATATACCATACACTTAAAAGCATGGGTTTTTCCACACAGGAAATTACAATTGTACAGCTGTTATATCTTCACATTAAAAAGTGAGCGGTTTTGTTATTAAGAATAATTTCCCCTACAGTAACTGCCACAGTCTTTATTATTAGCCCATGATTGAAATAACATGTTTGTCATAAACTTTACATCTATACCGTTTCATGTCATAGAATTTGTCTATCCAGTCAATAAACTACTCGTACCTATACACGTTACGGCAAATGTTTGATAGCGAACATGATGCGAGTAACGGTAGGCCGGTCAGCCGTTTGCTGTGCCTAATTCCAGCACATTGGTGTGGAACGATGCGGCACAGAAGACGAAACTCGGTTTGCATTTTCTTCTATAAGAGTCCGGCATACTTCTTCCGATGACGAACAGAGCATACTGTTCGAAACGTCGGATGGACCCTCCGGTTTTTCTCAGAACCACTTGCAAAACATAAAGAAGAGACACGAGTGGCGGTTCTATGGGGGGACTATGGGAGGGGGCCTTGAGACCCCCCCAAAAAAAAAAAAAATAAAAAAAATAAATGCAACTGATAAAAAAAATGCTGAATAATAATGGATCTTTTTAGTTATTACGCGCCAATAACATGAACAACGTGTTGTGTACGTCACAAATGCATGCTTTTCTACTCCTAATAAGACATAACAGAAGCGAATGTTAAAAGAAGGGTCTAGTCTAGCCCACCACGGTGGCTCTTCTAGCCCCCCAAAAATGTTGGCTCTGGAACCGCGCCTGGATCCAATATTCGGACAGCTGATCATAGCGTTGGGTTTGGTTTTAATATGGATACGACATAATTATACGCGTGTGATTGGTTTGGGTTGGCAAATTCACTGTCATTTTATATTCGATTGAGAATAATGCAGTTTTTCTGATAAAACATAAAGAATGGTTTTGATCTTACTCCGAGATCAAAACTGTTTTCGGTCGTTGTTTGACTAATTTCTGGATAAATACACCATTTCAGGCGGAACGGTATGTTTCTACCAGCACCATATTCATACCCTAAAAGTAATTTTATACGCAAATCTGTGAACATTTCTGTTTGGGTATGTTACCAATCCTGTACTGTAGGCTCTACCTTTAATAGAAAGCAACATATAATCTCAACTCGGATCTGGCAACTGCAGAAGCCACGGAAGACAATATTATGTTGACATTAAACGTCCGTACTTAAACCCTCTCGCCATTTGAATAGGACGATAAATTCAAGGAAATTTGGCGCCTTTTTTTAGCGTGCGTGTGTGTGGGTTGGGAAATGACTATACTTCAGCCCCCTCCCAACAAAAAAAAGAAGAAGAAGAAGAAGAAGTAAGAGCTGCTGTTTAAACACTTGGCGTGTACATGATACCAGCATGAATAATTGCTGAGGAAGCCTATCGGCCAAGCATTTAATGGCAGTTGTACTTTCTGTATCCAGCCAATGCTAAATAATGCACAAGATGGCGGTGACCTTCCTCCTTGATAACTTTACTAGGTTTACGATGGCCCACTGCCGGCGTGTGCTTTCAAGCGGAATAATAATCCTTTGAATTCTTTAGACCCGTATATACATGTAAAATGACGCGTGTATTATTCTATACAAGAGCAAGTGGCCACGAAAATACTTGAAGTTTTAAGAATCAACCGAGAATTATATTTTGACCTATCTCAACGTTTCGATCAGTTTGCTTTGTTCGTCTTTGCGTGAGCATTTTTAAACACAAGTGTGTAGAAGCTTAATCACGCTGAAAATTAATATGATTTTTGTTATAGACTAACATTTGCCTTTTTGTTTACTGCTTACCATAACCCTCGTGTATAATGCAACCGTTATGAAAACTTGGTACCAAATATCAAAAACAACGTTAATTTTGTTGGGTTTTTACTCAAACCAGAGGCCCTGACGTCATTTGCATTGTAGGACCTTGAAAACGGACGTCATTTTTGTTCATACTCATCTAATTTCAATCGATTTTGCTCTTCTCTGCGCCTGCATGGAAATTAACAACAAAGCGTTCATTGTATGCGAAAGGTTAAAAACAAGGACATCCCTGATTAGACATGCAATGCTATATTCTGTATATTGATTTGGAAATACGCGCATTAATTACTAATGGCATGTTTATCATATAGATTACAATACAGCCTGTTTGTGGGTGCGATTCTGACGGGAACTATTTGTTTCAGTGACTTTTGGGTGATCGTTAAAGGTACAATACATGATTGGTACAGGTCACAGAACAGCTCTCTCACTTTTGTCTGATCAAATGTACATCACATAAGAATCCTGTGAAAATTTGAGCTTAATCGGACATCTGAGTCACGAGAAAATAGCGAACACCTGACTCATTTATTTCTTAAAGCATAAAGCATGGTTTTGATCTTAATTAATTACCCCGATATCAAAACTGTTTTCGGTCTTTGTTTTACTAATTTGTTGATAAATACAATATTTCAGGTGGAAATATTTTAACGGTATGTTTCTACCAGTACTATCTTCATATCCTGAAAGCTATAGGTAAATTTGTGAACATTTTTGTTTGGGTATGTTATACCAATCCTGTACTTACCTTTAAAGTGATGCCTCTGCGTATGAGCTAGATACGAGACGAACCCAAGCCGAATTTCTGTATGCTGTGAAATATGAAATATGCTTGTTGTATGCGCTTAAAGATACTTTCATACTTTGGTAGGAAACCAAAACAGACATGTTCACAGATTTACGTACAGGGTATGAAAAAGGTATACAAACATATCGTTTAAGTTTTTCTGCCTGAAATGCTGTATTTTTTCCAGAAATGAATAAAATAAAACACCGAAAACAGTTTTGATCTCCAAGATCAAAACCTCACAATTACAATTACCTCACGTTATCGCGTAACAATTGCAATGTTTTTCACTGTTTTCTACATATTCCAATGATCAATTGAGCTGAAAATTACACCTTTTTTTTTTTTATTCCATAACAAATCAAACTATGAACAGAAAGCAGCTGTTCTATCAACTTTGACAAAGTATGATACTTCATTTACTGTCTGTTTGTCCCTTAAAGGTAGTATCATACTTTGGTAAGACACCAAAACAGAAATGTTCACAGATTTACGTATAACTTACAGGGTATGAAGATGGTGGTGGTAGAAACTTACCGTTCAAATGTTTTCGCCTGAAATGGTGTATTTATTCAGAAATTAGTAAAACAACGACCGAAAATACTTAAGAAATTCTGTGGCCGTTTTCCACTGTTTTCTCAAAAAGTGGGCACCGTATGGGACTGAAATGTTCACAGATGACTTTTACTGTATCTTCCTTGATATTTTTGCCCATGAATCTGTATTTCTTTGACAAAACCCAAAGTATGATATTACCTTTAATATTCATTTCTCGGTCAGGGCAAGCTGTGCTGACGGATAGGGCCCAGACCACGGCTTCAAATTAACCCAACATTTCTCCTTGCAGTTTTGCTGGGTGTTGGCCCAATTAACCCCTACTTCATTCAACCATGCATGCAATTCTAAGCCTTCCATGAATTCATTACAAAAATAACAAATCTGGGTTTGTTTTGTGTGCACACATAATATGACCATAGTAAATGACAACAAAAGAAACAACAGTTATGCTGGTATACTGTCTTGTACGTCTTTGTTTGAAGAAAAACAAATCCACAGGTATTGTAGTTCCATCTTTTCCCCTGGTATGACCTTCTCAATACAACTCCGGTCTACTGGGCATTATTGAACCAATTTATGATACCCACGATTGAATGATTATAACAATAGGTCTTTTGTGTTCTGCTCACGTGCCTTAAGAATGCGGGCCACGCGACCCTTTCCACAAACGATCAATACAAACATGATATACCGCTCATTCCAGCTGCTCATAATTATTGTGATCGTAGGTTTATAACACTGACGAAAACTCGAGCGCTGGCCTCGGGCGATTTTTCATATTATAAGTTTTGTTTTTCAAATTCCGATTACTGATTTTATTTCTCCATATGGTGCAAATTATCTTTCTATTACAAAATATTATTTTGTATGTATCATTGTCATGATGTCTTGTTGTTACATTACATTTTGATATCGACGTAAATTGCTTTTTTGTAATGAGTGACATTCTCTAATTGTTAGCACACTGAGTTTAATGTATACAGTTGCTGGTATTTGTCGGCCAAATGCATAAATTCTGGGTCGTAAGGTGTATTTAATTTCTGCTCTCTTTTCGACCTGTTTTTTACTGTCCGTGTAACATAATGCCGATTGAATTTTAAGCGCGGTATGCATGGTGAAGTACAAAACAGAAAATTAATTTTGGACTGCACTTTCCCTGAAATTTATCTGTTGGGGTCAAATAACTCTATAGGTCTGGGAAATATGTTTGACCCAGATACATACGTGCTCTTCAATATATTTAAATCAATTAGATCTCATTTAAGGGGAAAAATAGAATACAAAAGGGAGTTTTATTTCTGTCCACTTTTCTGAATAGGCAGGTATGCATTATAAACGATAGCACTTTTCTAACATGTCTTCCTAACCATGTTATTGATGCAACGCTTAGTTTAGAGATAATGGCACAGAATCGGTAATGGCCAACAAAATATTGCTGTGTTTGTGAAAGCTTAACGCTGATCTTGTACTACCAATCTTGGAGCCAAACATTTCGCTTTATAATACCTTCATCATCATGGAAACTAACATCTAAACACCTTCCAAAACACACCAGACGCCAATTTCACTGCCCTGCTTAACGCAAAAATTTGCTAACCATACAATTTCTGTCTTAATCCAAACAGGATTAACAACCAAATTTGCGTGTGTTGTGTATCACTTGCGATTGTTCCTTGGCTGTTGTTCGCTGACCATGAATATCAAATAGAATTGTTGATAGTGCTTTGTTTTATTGAGCCAGATAATTTTGTGCTAAGCATTTTTTTGTTCGCTGACCATAAATATCAAATGGAATTTTTGATAGTGCTTTGTTTTATTGAGCAAGATCAGTTTGTGCTAAGCAATTTTTGTTGTGCTTAACAGCTCCATGAAATTGGCTCCAGGTAATTTCGATTTTACCAATCGAAATAAAACACATTGAGAACGTGCAAAAATCATTTAAAATGACACTGTTGTTTCGCCGTTTTCCATAAAACATGGCAACCGATTTTGACAAGTAAATGTTAACATTATTTGTATTTTGGAAACTAGATGATTCAAAATCATCATTTTGGGAAAACAATGAAATCCCCCTCCAAAAAACAACAACAAACAAGCAAACAAATTCTACGCTTTTTTATACCGCATATTCACTTGGAAAATGAGATGTTTTTAACATTTGCAATATTACCCTACCTATGCCTTTATTTCCAGCTCGTCACTAAAGTACTTGTGGAATTCTAATTATAACAACTGAGTACTGAGTATACTGCTTATGGTATCCAATGTCACTCTTAGGCTTCTAGCTAATGAAACAGTGAACTGTTTTACTGGGTATTAATATCCACATAACCTTTATGGCTAAGTTGTGTTGTTTGTTTTTGAACAACAAAATGTATGGTTATGATTTTGCAGACGTATGATACTGGAACGCCTGATAAGGAAAATATGTAGAAATATATCATGCATTATTTAGATCTAAAAAAGAAATTTACAATATTAATTCGTATCATTGGGATTCAATGATATGTGAAATTCAATAATATATCAAAATATTTTGCGAAATTTTTCTGTTGCCTAGGTTTTCGATAGATTTAACCTTTTTACCGATGGTTTTGTTCTTGAAACTGCATGCATGTAGTAAATGAGGGTCTGGTACAGCAATAACACTCTTAGTGACTAAGTGTCTTGCCTTAAAGCTATAATACATGAGTGGTAAAGGTCACAGAACATCTCACACTTTGTCTGATCCAGCATGTACATGAAATAATAAACCTATGAAAATTCAAGCTCAATCGGACATCTGAATCAAGAGAAATTAGCGAAAACCCGACACAATTTTTCTTTTAAAACATAAAGAATGGTTTTGATCTTACCCCGAGATAAAAACTGTTTTCGGTCTTTGTTTTACTAATTTCTGGATGAATACACCATTTCAGGCGGAACAATGTTAACGGTAAATTTCTACCAGCACCATCTTCATACCCTGAAAGTTATACGTAAATCTATGAACATTTCTGTTTGGATATGTTACCAAGCCTGTACTGTACCTTTAATTTGTCATTATCATTTGGCAAATGTTATACTTATAAATGAAAATCAGATCGTCCACTAAACGTTCCAGAGGTTTTAACTGTCAAATTGCAACTCGCTTTGTAGGAAGCATGTGATTATTACATGATGTAAATATAAAGTAATTCGAAAATATTGAAGCAATTTAAAGGTAATATCATACTTCGGTTTATGTCAAAGAAATGCAGATTCATGGGCACAAATATCAAGGAAGATACAGTAACAGTCATCTGTGAAATATTTCACTTTTTGAGAAAACAGTGAAAACCGCCCACGGTATTTTTATTTTTATCTTTTCAGCGTTATTTTTGATATTTAAAACATCAAAATTGTTTTTGTCAACTGATTTTACTATTTTCTGGATAAATACAGCATTTCAGGCAGAACAATTTTAAAGGAATGTTTCTACCATCACCATCTTTATACCCTGTAAGTTATAGGTAAATCTGTGAAGATTTCTGTTTCGGTATGCTTCCAAAGTATAATACTACCTTTGAAATAATAATCAAATAGAATTGGTTCTGAATAATATTCATTATCGGCAAAATGGGTGTATTTTTACCAACCATTGGCAGTGCAAATTACAATTATACCTCATCACATATGATTATGATTCAAATATGAATATGATAACCTGGTTAACAGGTGGTTGCTTTATTACCCCAGAAAAAAATGGCCGGCAAAAATATGGGTGAATAGTTTAAGCCTGATGTTGTGTACATGCAGTGGGGTCATGTCATTGTACATTTCACCTTGTTGTTTCACCTTCGTAGGCCTATAAGAATAAACAAATTCAGTGGGACTGAAGCAGCTTTTAAAAATCATCCTAAATCAAATAAAATCATCGATTTCTCTATAACTGCTTTTTTTTTAATCGAGTTCAACAATATGTTGCTGATATGTTTACTAAACGTGTAGGCCTATGTGCATGGGGTGGAATTCTGTCTCGTTAACAACGAGATTTCACTCGAGATTCTCGCGAGATAGCTGAATTTGCTCATTTTTGTTTTGTCGTGGAGTAGAAAATAACACAACCAGTCAATTAACTAAACAACAACTGGTACTCGGCCACCATTGCTGGTTTTATTCGACGCATAATTTATGTCTGGTAGTTCAGTGCAGGCAGCCGGTGGCCAGAAGTGTTGATTTCAATTTATGGAAATTGAAATTCGCAGCAAATCAAAGCATGATTATTTTTTATTTTTCAGTTGCCCCTAGTCGAGCCATTTGGGGTTATTTTTAGGGGGCTAACGCCAACCGAAAATTGCATGCATAACATTAACATTTTCATATAGCGTGTCTGACTGCTGTGTGCGTGGGTATGATAGTGATGTAGTGCAGCCAGTATGGTGTTATACATGTTCAATCAATAATGATAGTTACAGAATGCATCCTATAAACTCATGTGAAATTATGTCTGTAGAAATACTGAATGATGGGCCCTTTCCCATGTGATGATGTCTTTTGAAGTCGCTTCGGCGTTCATTTCCCTTACGGCTGCGTATTCCACGTCGGGCAGGCTCCTTAATACCAGAGGGGAAATCGGCATTTGTCAGATGCAAAAAAAAAAGAAGAAGAACGTGGTCAAACTATGAAAATCGACCAATTTTTTTTATTTTTGGAACTGTAGGCGCGGCCATTTTAGAAAACAATCCTACGTAGGCCTATACATGTACTTGAAATCCTCTCGTAATTTGAACAGGCTATATCATGTGAAGGGATAGGTCTGTACACGCCAAACACAAAATTAAAGTGATATTCAATATGGCGCCTCGTCCTATGTGGCTAGACGACGGTGGGGTTGTGTACACACGTACGTAGGCGACATTTGCAGATATGATGAAGACCCTTTGCCTGTATTGCAATACACACTGAATGATTCATGTATGATTCTGCCTCATGCAGCGAGCTATAGAGACGTGTTTTATTATTCCGTGCATGTAGGATGCAGGCGCAGGGACTTGCTAATGACTATAGCTCAGTATGGTGGTAAGGCTTGGCTAGCGAAGCATGGAGGCAGGTCAGAACACCACGCGAAGCTCAGCTGACGTGACTAAGACCACCAGTTCAATTTAAAAATAAAAATTTCAATTCTGGGAATAAAATTATGAGGAAGTATGCATCATGCACGTTCAAATTCCCGTTCTCACTCTTTGCTTGTTTTTTTTCGCTTCCTACGCGTTCATCCCAATATCCTGTTTTCTCAGAAGGCATTGACTCTGACATTCTAATTATGGGCCGGTAGCTATACCATGACTGGACGTGAACCGGGCACGGTCGAATTGCCACAACCTTGATAAGTCAAGGAGCAAAGTTCTGAAAACCCTCTTACTTAAGGTGCTGGCTCAACACCCACTACATCTATGGTTTGACTTCATAAAATGGAAGTTAATACCATTAACAGCTTTGCTAGGTAGTATGTGGCTTCAAATTGTGGTATCCCTTTTGATCAAATGTGGTATCATTTGAGAAGTAACAAAAAACAATATTCACTTTCCCACAATGCAACTGAAAAAAATGCCCCTAAGTCCTTTATGTATTTTGTTGAATAATTATGTGATTATAATTATATTTCATAATCCATTCACAGAGAAATAACATTAACAAAAAAAATAAGTCAGAAGCAAGAGCTGAAACCCATTTGTTGAATTTTATTTTGTTTTTCTTAATTTTGGGGGGAATATTACAAAATGATAATTTGTGGGATATTACTCAAAAGTGCTACCACAATTATAGGCCACATAGTACCTAGAAATGTTCCCTGAGGTCTATTCCATCAATTTCTTAAGCCAGACCTTCGATGTAGTCGGGTTGGTCCATGCTCCTTGTCTAGATGTCTTGAAATGTAGACCGCATATCGGTCAGTGGTTGTCGCTGTTTTTATGCCTGTGTGACCTTGATCGTGGCCGCGATGACCCACGGCGAGTGAAGCCACTTTACCGCCTGGTTTAAAGATAGATGACCGGTAAAGGTTGACCGCTCTACATGCACCGTCTTCGTCACCCCGTTATGGACACAGATTACTTGGAAAAAAGGACTGCCCCCAACAAAATGTTGCAAATGATAATACCAGCAGTTTCCATTTCTCGTGACAAAATACCCCAAAAAATTGGAATCAATTTATTTACGGCTTTGTCCCGGCTTTGCAGCCTTTAATTAGTTACGCTGGCTTTATAGTGAGCAGTGTTTCAACAGTGCCATCAACATGTGCGTGTAAAGGCAAAACCTTAATTAAATTCAAGGCCGCTGTCATCACCAGCTCCACAATCCTATCTGAAACAACAAAATAGCATTAAACCTGAATATAGTGGTATAGCACTGCTGTCTGTTGCAGTACCATGATGTGTAATATTGTCTGCGTTTGCGTGTAGACAGGCTGTAAGGGTGCCCGTGCAAACGGGAGGGCGGTTAGTACGCCCCCTTCGCGAACCAGCCAAGTAAACCCCTTCTCTAAAGGTTATATCATACGTTGGTTTCTGCCAAAGAAATGCAGAGTCATGGGCAACAATATCAAGAAAGATACAGTAACAGTCATCCGTGAAAATTCCCAGTCCCATACGGTGCCGACTTTATGAGGAAACAGTGAAAAACGCCCACGGTATTTGTTGAAATCCTTTTACCGTTTTTATTTTAACTTTAAAAGATGAAAATTGTTTTTAGACATTGGTGTTTACTCTTTTCTGGATAAATACAGCATTTAAGGCGGGAAAATGTTAACGGTATGTTTCTACCAGCACCATCTTTATACCCTGTAAGTTATAGGTAAATCTGTGGAGATTTCTGTTTCGGTATGCTACCAAAGTATGATAGTACCTTTAAAATGACCTCATACATGCTATGTTTGGAGTAACATGTTTGATTAAGTGTCTCGTGCATGAGTTGTCCCTCCTATGAACCGAAACAGCTCACATCTTCCATTTAATATCACGTCATCAAACTCACACAAATGTTTTCATAAATTGCTATAAGTAGTTTTCCACACGTTTAAAGCTATCATACTTTGGTATAGCATACCGAAACAGAAATCTTTACAGATTTAACTATAACTTACAGGGTAGGATGGCAGTGGTAGAAACATATACTGTTAAGATTGGTCTGCCTGAAATGCTGTATTTATCAAAACCAATGACCAAATCATTCTTTATCTTCGGAAAGTCAACAATAAATGTGAACGGATTTTAAAAATACCGTTGGCGTTTTTCACTGTTTTCTCAAAAGGTATGCATCGTATGGAACTGAGAACTTCACAGATGACTGTCACTGTATCTTCCTTGATATTTGCGCCCATGAACCTGCATTTCTTTGACAAAATCCAAAGTATGATACTACCTTTAAAATCTTAACAATTCTATACACATCTCGGTATAAATTGATTGATATTTTCTTTCTAGTTGTAGGGATACCTAGAAGTGACCGCACCATTCCACCCAAATGACAGACATCTCAGGGTTTGGGTGACTATCTATCATGCGTTCAATGTTCCATCTTAAACGTAATGTCATACTTTGGTTTCTATCAAAGAAATACATATTCATGGGCAAAAATATCAAGACAGATACAGTAACAGTCATTTGTGAAAATTTCAGTCCCATACGGTGCCCACTTTTGAGAAAACAGTGAAAAACAGCCACAGTATTTCTGAAGTCTTTTCTCTTTTTCAAAAAAGATTTTTGGTCGTTGTTGTACTAATTTCTGGATAAATACACCATTTCAGGCGGACATTTTTGTAATGGTATGATTCTACCTGCACCATCTTCATATCCTGTAAGTTGTATGTAAATCTGTGAACATTTCTGTTTTGGTTTCTTACCAAAGTATGATAATACCTTTAATATTACTGTGGTTGACCCTTATGCCATGGGGTATTGACCATGTCGGATGATACAAGTAGTGCAGTATACCTTACCCCCGTTGGGATGTGTCATTATGTATGAGTCAAACTCGCCCTGACATCTTGTGCAATGTAGTCAATAATTAAAACGGTTCTTTCTGCTTATCTATCATTAGTACTTAATTAAGCAATGACGGTATATCATGCTGTGCTGGGTTCTCCATCATGTAAACTTGCGACCACAACTCGATTTTTTATTTTGGCGTAATCTGTGAAAATGTTGAAGATGATGCTTGAGAAATGAGATGAACACGTTTTTAATAGGGCCAAATAAAAAATAAAATATGTTTAGCGTCCCCGCCCGTTTCCTTTTATAGAGGCGGCATGATTTTTTGCGCTTTTGTTTTGTTTTGAATAAAACCAGAAAATGTTTTTATTTCACGATTGTTTCCATCTTTATGGGGGTGGGAGTGGGGGTGATATTTACAGCTGTTCCGATAAACCTTTGAGCTTAAGGTATAAATACTTGCATTTTAAATCATTTCCTGGCCTGTGGGCCCGGCCAGTTGTTTTGGATAAATTGGTCGGTCGGCCATTTTGGAAAGAAAAAAAAGGCCTCCTTCCTTTTTTTCTAAAACGGCAGGACGCTAAACATATTTATTTTTACTTGGCCTATAAAAGTACTTCCTTTTTTGTCGTGAATTTGTGGCGTTTTTCTTCCCTCTTCTCTTTTTGGGGGTACTTGGTTGGTCTTTATAGACGATCTCTCGGTTTTCGTTTTGTTATTGTTTTTATTCACATGTTTACTTTCATTGTTATTTTATTTAATAATTAATTAATTTTTATTTATCATTTCTTTTAAGTGTTTTATATATATATATATTTTTATTTTTTTTGTGGGTGGGGGGGGGGGGGTTCTTTTGTTGGTTACATACCTACCTGTGTTTTATCAACGAATAACTTACGGTACGCGTTTCAACGTGTCCTATACTATTGAGCATAAGCTGAGACGCAAAGTCTTCGCCTATATAGAATGTCACTTTCAGATTTATGGATTTGCACACAGTAATGTCTGCTGTCGTAGTTGCATATCTAATTCCCTGGCACACATATCAATACAATCAAATATGACACATGTGTCATACATGTAAAGTTGATTAGTGATTCGCACTATCCTAATTATTTGTCAGTGGAAAGTCCTGTGCTGGTATATTGATTGGTGTGTGTAATTATGCAAACGAGTTGTCCTTGACAAACTAGCAACTATAACTAGATCGAACCTGGTTGCAATCCTATGTATAGCAATTCTGCTGCTAGATTCAGTCTGTCTGTTTTCGGGCATGCAATGCATCTGCACATGACATTATCAATAATTAAAGGGACATTCAAAAGCTTCTTTTTCAACACTCCTTCAAACTCGGCACGGAGCAAATTCGGCACGTGAGAAAGTCAATGTGATGCTTGGCGAGGTTGATGTTTGATGGATTGGTACCACATTGTCTGTTATAAAGATGTTGTATAAAATACGCATGAATGTTAGATTAATATGCAAATTATGTGTCATTTGACCGAGTGCTGATTACAGGTTTATTAATATTCTGTCTTCTAATTATTATAATTAAGCAAAGCTTAGCATTTGAGAAAGATCCTGCTTGGATCGAAACGCGTCAGGTCCTCCTTAGTCCACGCATTTGTTAAATTTTAGGTCATTATTTTGGCTGATGAGCAGTTTTACTTGTATTGAAAATTTAAATAACTTGGATGATTCATTATGGTGTATCATGTTTTGTTAATTTTCTTCTGCAACAGACATGCCCTTTAGAATATTACACAAAGTCATGTACATTGCAAACTAACATATAAGGTTACATACATTTTAAAACATAAAATGATATGCATTTAGCGTCTTTTTTTAAAATAATTACAAGATGTTAATTGTACGTCATTGATATAGACAGGATGATAACTCACCCGTTTCCTTTTACTCCTAGCAACCAATAAGTCCTCCTTAAGCACGCCGCTATCTTTAGTGATGCCGTAGCCGTATTTGGTGTTCCATAATAAATTGAATATTTTCACCTTGAAAGGAAGCCCTATATCTTCTGAATCTGCTTATGAGGTTTCAGATGGAATATGTTGAGGTAAGTTTTCATCGTTTTGGGTTTACTATTGTGCTATGCTTGATTTTGTTGTTCCTTTTACCTTATCACATTTTAGAGTCCGTTTTAGGTTTCGAGGTTGCATACTCCCATTATATTCCTTAACCTTGTTCCCTGTACTCCGTTCGAGTATCTCGTCCTAGCAACCATCATTGCGAACTGTGTGGTCCTGGCTCTAGAGGTACATCTACCAATGGAGGACAAAACGCCCATGTCGATAGAACTGGTGAGTACATCCCATAAAGCATTATCTGGTTACGAGGATAAATCAAAATGTTTTGATGATTGAAACAATCGTTGGTGTCAGAAGTGGGATATGAAGAAAAATGGTTGCGAACTCTTTCGGATAAAGATGTAAGTGATTAATTTTCAAATAAAGCGTCGATCGGACACAGAATTCATCTTGAGAAAACTATATTTTCCTCTTAAAATACTTCTTGCGACATACACAATGTTCTCGTAGGCTTATACATATTAATATAGGACGTACACTTGACATCTGATTTCACATTTGCTTTTTAACTACTCAATCGGTCGGTGAACAAGGATTAGGCCTACTACTAGCTACAAATTAACGAATGCATTTTATTCAAATCTATCTTAATACCGTATATACCGGCGCTCTTACCAACTTAGCTATCCAGTCCTATATTGGCGGTGTCCCTAATAGTCAATTATATTTGTTCGCTGGTTCGATTCTCGCTACGGTCAAATTTCTTTGTTCACTTTACAATGGCTTAAAATGTATCCCGTTTCCTTTGTGGTTATTAATTTTGATGATTACAAATCTATTTTCATATACATGGACATTAAGTGACCGACCAGTTTGTTATTTTGCATGTCGCTGGAACTTTATTGGTATTTTTTTTTCAATCAAATCTTTGATATGCCTAATTGCCGATTTCTAATTCGAAAAATGAAGATTACTCATGATATTGTTCTTTCAATTGCCGTGCATTGTCATGTTATTGTGAGTGCGCCCTCACTGAATTGTGCAAAAGGACGTTAGGCCGTGTCCCAATTCTCTGGCTGCGGCAGCAAATTACGCATGTACCTATGGCAGCCACTAGCCAGTGACTGCAGCCATTTCCATAGACGTGTCACTTCTGGTTATTTGCGGTCGCAGCCAGAGAATTTGGACACGGCCTGAGTCACTATACTGGTCACCGTTGCCCATTCATCGTTTCCTGGGGAAAAGAAAAAGAAGCCCGAACAAGCAAACCCGAGAAGATCCATCGATCGCCTGTCGTATTTTATAATACTCCGCGAGATCCCGTCAAATCTCGCTTGTCCACGAGGTCAACTTGTAGTCTCAATTTTTTACACCTTGGCGACGTGTCGCAATTTTCCCGCCCCGGATACACGTGAGCGCGTGAAGTGATATGCATATACGACAAGAAGCGGGTTACAAACTCTATATCCATATCTTGCCCCGACTGTCGCCGTCCAACACCGTGATGAGCTCACCGTGCAAGTGTCAAATATTCATGGGGCTTGGGATGTTGAAATGACCGGGGAATATTGCCAGCAGGACCCGGTCCACAGTGGCCAGGGTTAAGTAAGGACATTTTTTTTTGTCGAACCATAAAATTATCATGGATCATCTTTACGGATTCGAATCTATTTGCTGAGCCAAGGCCCTTTTCCAAACCTCGGCTCCAGCTCTGTCATCCATATGCTGAAAATAGGCCTATAGGTTGTGGTTTTTCACTGAAGCTGAAGCTCTGTTTTCCTTTCAAACCAGAGAACCTATCTCCGAACCGCAGCCAAAAGCCTCTATTTTGATCCCCGTTATTTTAAAATTGACTCACGAAATGAAGCCGGAGCCTGAGCCGGAGCCGAGGTTTGGAAAAGGGCTTAGGGCCACTGAAAACACTCTCACTCTATGGGCGTTTACGAAACGGAGGCTCAGGCTCCGTCTCAGGCTCCGGGTCCATTTTCATGAATCTATTCTGACATAACGGGAATCAAAATAGAGGCTTTTGGCAGCGGTTCGGAAGTCGGATTCTCTGGTTTTAAAGGGAAAAGAGAGCTTCAGCTTCAATGAAAAACTACAACCTATATTTTCAGCATATGGATGTCAGATCTGGAGCCCGAGCCCGAGCCTGAGCCTGAGCCTGAGCCGCCGTTTCGTAAACCCCCTATACATTTGCGGCTCTCATGCCGTGCGTATATAAGGCCTATACTTAATGACGTGCAAATTATATTTATGTGCTGCATGAAAACTAATACTGTATGATTGGCAGCATTTTGAATTGGGCGTACGGATTATAGAACACAACATATCGCCTTTGCCTTTTAAAACATTCGATGGAAATCATTGAAGTCGTTGAAGAGACAAATTTATTTGTAGAATTTCATGTGTGGGTCGTACAAGTACCTATAAATCGAATGAGCTATAAAAGTGTTGATTTTAGACGTAAAGCCTTTTCACACGACG
Organism: Astropecten irregularis; assembly: GCA_963971285.1. Taxonomy (NCBI): domain Eukaryota; kingdom Metazoa; phylum Echinodermata; class Asteroidea; order Paxillosida; family Astropectinidae; genus Astropecten; species Astropecten irregularis. The sequence goes on along the minus strand of OZ020260.1, from coordinate 10,784,923 downwards.
CTAAAAAAAAAACCTCTCAACCATTGAGAAATTCTCTCATGGTTGCGAAATTTATTTATAGAATTTATTTGTAGAAATTCATTTGTGGGTCGTACAAGTACCTATAAATCGGCATTTAGCATTAATGTATTGCTTTTTCTTATAGCACTTTCCCTATATAATACGCAATAAATATTATTCTTGAATGTTGCTCTTTGAATGAGCTATAAAAGTGTTGATTTTAGTCATAATGCCTTTTCACACGACGCTAAAAAAAAACTCTCAAGCATTGAGAAATTCTCTCATGGTTGCGAAATCTTTAGTACAAAAGTGTCATCGTGTGAAAGGACACCAATGCCTGAGAGTGACCGATGTCCCTTCTGAATCTTTGAGAGACTTTGACCGAGGTCCATGAGAGACTTTCTCACTAGTGGTTGAAAGTTTTGTAGCGTCGTGTGAAAAGCCCTATACATCGCAACAACAGACAACCAGCAACGACAGAAAATGTTCGAATAAGTGGGTTTGTTGGGCGCTTTTCAATTTGTGTATTCATTTTGTACATCCAGCAATTAAATTTACTCCTAAAATTTTTGTCACAATATTTTCAATTGAAGCTCGGCAAAACAAACAAACAATCAACGAACAGAATTAAATGGAGACCTTTTTGGATGTCATTTTTATATCAAAGGTAGTGTCATACTTTGGTAGCATACCAAAACAGAAATTTGCACATATTTACCAATAACTTACAGGGTATGAAGATGGTGATGGTAGAAACATACCGTTATAATTTTTCTGCCTGAAATGCTGTATTTATCCAGAAAAGATTAAAACCAATGACCAAAAACTATTCTGCCGCAGAGCTGTCGTCTGATGATAAATTCGGGATGGCAAGTCACGATTTCCATGCCATTTGTGTGTGACTGTTTTATGCATGCATGGATTCATATTACCATTCCACTTTCCCTCCTAATTTACCTGCAAAATATGCCGTGCTGTCACAAGCAATGTTGGTCTGACTGATAGACACCTCCCCACCCCTACCCCCCATCGGTGGCTCCGAGTGCTTACAACCATGATGATTGTATGATGTGGGCTTACATGTTCTAGAACATTTTTGATATGCATTATCTTGCATGACTGGTTGGTATACCACCAGCCCGAGCAGTAACACCTTCCGAACGCAGATGTTCAGGTGTCTACTTGCTCTGCGCATGCGTGTTTCTCATCATTTAGCCATCACCGCCAATTTATGTTCTCCAATAATTCACAGTTCAGCCTTGACTTCGTTTTTTTTTCTGCCACATCACATTTTTATTTACATACGAAGATAAATTTACAAATTATGCAATGAGAATCAAATCAGACATAAGGGGAATTCTATTTTTGGAAGTAAGACAAGTTCTGCTGTCGTCTGTTTATAGGCGTACCAATTGCATTTTCATGAATATTAAGCATTTTGACGCACCGATTGAAGATTATGAATATAGTGAATGTATATATTATGCGATGGGACGTGGTCTGACGGTGGAGTGGTTTTATCATGGTCATATTTTGCATAAAGTGAGATATATCACATTGCATTGATGGAATTAAGTGCAAAAATACGTTAAAGTACTATCATACTTTGGTAGAATACCGAAACAGAAATCTTCACAGATTTACCCATAACTTACAGGGTATAAAGATGATGATGGTAGAAACATACCGTTACAATTTTACTACCTGAAATGCTGCATTTATCCAGAAAAGATCAAAATCAATTGACCAAAACAATTTTGATCTTCGGAAGATAAAAACTAACGATGACAAGATTTTAAAATACCATGGGTGTTTTCAGTATTTTGTCAAGAAGTGGGCACCGTATGGGACTGGGAATTTCATATCTTTCGTGATATTTTTGGCCGTGAATCTGCATTTCTGTGACAAAAACCAAAGTATGATATTACCTTTAACTATATTCAGGCTTTGGTTCTTTGCATAACGGCATTTAAAACTTGTTCTAATTTTAAAGTTCATTGATTGTTTGATTGAGTTTTTTATGATGATAAAAGTAAAGATTTGATGCTGGTTTTTTAACACGAAATGTAAAAGGATACTTGGAGATATGAAAATCGTTTCCACAAACTTTCTGTAAATTCTGTTCAGATTGCGAATCAATATAATTATTATTAAGCAAAGTGTTCGATGTCTAACAATGTTGGCTGAAAGGTATAGTTACTTTTGCTTCTTACCATTCTCCGTGATGGACAACCTCTTTTCTATATATAATGATCATTTAACAAACTTCAAACGAAAAGGTGATATTTAATTGGAAACGGTTGTTAGTTGTTGGTTGTTGACAACAATAACATAATCTTAATTAATAATCTTATAATCTTATCTTATTTTATCCCAGTCTATACAAACTCTTTTAAAGGTATAGTATCATACTTTGGTAACATATGAAAACAGAAATCTTCACAGATTTGCCTATAACTTACATGATATAAAGATGGTGATGGTAGAAACATACCGTTAAAATGTTTCTGCCTGAAATGTATCACGAAAAGAGTAAAACAACGACCGAAAATCTTTTTGATCTTTTAAAAGAACCAAAATAAAAGAGAAAAGACTTAAGAAATACCATGGACGTTTTTCACTGTTTTCTAAAAAAGTGGGCACCGTATGGGACTGAAAATTTCACTGTATCTTCCTCGATATTTTTGCCCATGAATCTGCATTTCTGTGACAAAAACCAAAGTATGATACTACCTTTAAACATTCATTCAAATATTGATTAAAGGTTTCACTAATCGATATTATATCAATCAATAATCATCGATAAATATCCCTAATTTCGTTTGTTTTGTTTTTTCAAATTTCTTCTTGTGTAGGAGAGGACCGAGATCTACTTCCTTGCCATTTTTTGCCTCGAAGCAACAATCAAAATCACAGCCTTGGGTCTGGCGTTACATGAAGGTTCCTACCTTCGGAACGGATGGAACTTTATGGATTTTATTGTAGTAGTTACAGGGTAAGTCAACAGTTTCTTTGATTTTTACTAGTTCTAGGATTGTGTCTAATGTATATGTAGTTCATACGGGAAGATAAAATGACCGCCAGGGTACATAGGGCCGTTACGAAATGAGGCTTGAGGCTAGGTTTGGGATTCGTTCTGCTACCACCATTTTATGTCCTATTTGAAAACGAAGGGTTTGAGATACATGGCGAAGCTTGAGCCTTTCCCCAGCTTTATCGTGTGGCTCAATCCCTTCATTTCGTTTTTGGGCCCCAAATGGCGGTAGCGAAATAAGTCCCAAGCCCAGCCTCAAGCCTGGTTTCGTAAAGGCCCATATAGGTTCGAATTTGGAGACATTTCAATACTAATGTAATACTGTATGTAGGCCCTACCTCTAGCCCCATCCATTTTAGGACGTTCTTGTTGCGTAGGCCCCTACTTGCGAATTGCTTTTCCTTAGTAAAAGCAAAAAGTTTATATGCATTTTCTCCTACATAACATGATATCATTTCGTAGCCGTTAAAGGTACAGTACAGGATTGGTAACATACCCAAACAGAAATGTTCACAGATTTACGTATACCTTTCAGGGTGTGAAAATGGTACTGGTAGAATTAAACTGTAAAAACATTACCGCCTGAAATGGTGTATTTAATCTGGAAATTAGTAAAACAAAGACCGAAAACAGTTCAAAATCATTCTTTATGTTTTATAAGAAAACTTGATTCGGATTTTCGCTATTTTCTCATGACTCAGATGTCCGTTTGGGCTCAAATGTTCACAGGTTTATTATTTTATGTACATGCTGGATTAGACAAAGTGTGAGTGCTGTTCTGTGACCTTTACCAATCATGTATTATACCTTTAACCTGTTTTCAACGTTTCATAAATTATACCTAATATACGCAAACAACTCCACTTACCACCTTCCCTTGAAAGGTAGGCCTACCCATAGCAAGCTAACAGTTCCCCAACATTTGCAATTTAATCTGTAGGAATATTTAACTTTATTCTAAATTTCACTCCTGAAAAAATATCATTGTTTTATTTTATTATCATTTTATTTTTCATTTGAGATGACATGACCCAAACTCAACTTCCAACGTCATTATCATTGGAAAAACTTTAACTTTTCAACCTCATTCCCTGGCCTAAGCAGTAAGTGGCAGTGGCTTCACAAGCCCTGGGAAAGAGATTTACTACTTCCGGTTTATACCAGACGAACAAATTCCCAAATTGTCAGTTCGTGCCAAATTGTGTAACGCACATGTGCTCTTGAATGCTGTATTTTCGTCTCTTTTGACCATGTTGCAAGAAAGGTGAAAGATCTTAAGTTCAGCAATGTTTCGGTGAGCTTTTTTACCAGAATTTTTGATGCCTTTTGATGCCAGTTTGTAAAAACAAGAGTAACATTTCGGTACGATGTGTAAAGTTTCAGACTCGTTTTTACCAGCACGTGACAAATGGCACTATTTCGGTGAATGTGTATTATTAATTGGGTTCCAAAAATGCATTGATTATTTTAGTTCATAAATAACTTCTACTGTTCCAAAATAACATTCAGACATGAAACAAATGTTCATAAGTCCTTAAAACTCTAGAGTGAACACATTTCGACAATATTTTGGTGTAAAAATACAATTTTCTTACCCACTTGTTGTGAACTTGAAAACAGCCTGTCAGTCGTGTCTCACCAATTTGTCTCGGAACTACCAACTACGGTTTTACCCCATCCCTCAAAAATCAAAGCCCTGCCCCCTTTCCACAAATTTAACCTTGCTTTATTGAAGAGGTACAACTAACGTATTTAATTTAGGGAGTTTATATTTTACCAAAAATTGTTTTTGTTCCTAGTTTTGGAGCCCAATTATATTCACAATCACCACAATTTGAATTTTGGGAAAAATAACTTAATTTTGAAACCCAGTTACTGGGGCAACCCAACTTTTTTCTTTTTCAGAATACATTTCAATCTTGAACAAACTTGGCACAAACATCATTTCTTAGTCATTCAAGATTTTTTGGATAAAAATGGCAAAAAAAAAGAGAAAAATAATAACCCATAAATTCTCAACATTTATTTCTCTTTTTTTTTGCATCGACTTCTCCGCTTGGATTTTCCCCCCTTTTTCTTTGCTGCTGTCCCCTTTGTCCTCATTCCCATAATTGTCATCAATCATCAACCTCATCCTCATGGATATGAACCCAGGCTGATGACTGTCCTACTTCCCTCCTTTGACCAACCCGGCGTGCGCGCTATGCGCGTCTTAAGACCTCTTAAATTAGTGTCTGGATTTCCAAGTAAGTCAATGAGGCAAGGTAGAATAATGTCTCACAGAATAACACTTTTTCCCTTTTATTTTATGTGTGTGTATATGTATTTTATGTGCTAATTCTTGACGTCTTGAAAGATGGGCTTTTACTTGAAAGGAAAATCATAAATTAAGGTTGGGGGTTGACCAAAAACAGTGCTTTCTGGCTAGAGTGATCAAGTAGGGAGATGGTACAGATGCAGTGAGCTATAGCTGGAATGCTGCTGTTACACATGCCCATATGGCTGAATATGATTTGTTAAAGGTTCAGTACAGGATTGTTAAAGTACCCAAACAGAAATTTTCACAGATTGATGTATAACTTTCAGGATATGAAGATGGTGCTGGTAGAAACATACCGTTAAAATATTTCCGCCTGAAATGGTGTATTTATCCAGAGATTATTAAAACAAAGACCGAAAACAGTTTTGATCTCGGGGTAAGATCAAAACCATTCTTTATGTTTTATAAGAAAAATTGAGTCAGGTTTTCGCTCAGATGGCCGATTTCAGAGCTCAAATTGTACAGGTTGTTTATTTCATGTACATGCTGGATCAGACAAAGTGTGAGTGCTATTCTGTGACCTTTACCAATCATGTATTATACCTTTAATGATGGTTTGGTATGTGATAGTACCCAATTATAATGAGCAAATTTTCTCAGCCAGTATGGGCGCCTAATTGGGAAAGTCTAGATATGCATCCAAATTAAATCTCACACAAACAATGAACTTCATACATCAATAATAACATAATGTTCTAATAGCGCACCGCACTTGCGCTCAAAATAGCACCGGACCTCAGACAAACATTGCAACCATGCAGGTGTGCGTGGGTGTACATGCACGCGCATGTGCGCGTGCATGTACATTACGTGTGTGAGTCAATGTTTGTCTGACACATAATAGTGCGGAGCGCTATTATACTATGCTCACTTGTGACCTGTGCGTCAGACAGTGCTACAATATTATCTCTGTGCAGTTGGTGTACATGTTATCTCAATGTGAAACTAAGCATTAATTATAAACAAAACTGGTAACCATAACAATATAATTATGTTCATTAAACACTCTGCAGTTTGACCAAGCTGTTTAAAAAAGTCCTCTCCCACATACTCTTTATGAATAGAATCAAAATTTCTGTTCGGTGGACAGATGTACATGTGATTACATTTGAAAGGCAGCTATTGCAGTATTACTGAATGAATTATTTCTCTTTTACCAAAGTCAACATTATGATGAAAAATATTTTGAATAGTACACTGATACATGTACATGTATATGCTTAATATTATGTCCATACATTATGTCCATACATTATGTGTATTCATGTGTATACATGGATCATGTAAACATACAAATAGTGCTGGGCAAAATCGGGGAATTTCATATCAGGTTTTAATACTGATTGCAAAAAATCAGGTTAACGGTTAACCTATGTAATCACGTGCAACGTGTGCGATTTATGGTACATGTATATACGTCTTCTTCAATGTGATCGCCGCTTTAAGAATGCTTTTTACGATGTTATTCTTTAGATCAAGCATTTGAATGGACAAAAATGAATGAAATTCAACATTTTTCACTTTTTGGGTTGTCGAACATAAGCCGGGTAAAATCCGGGTCGGTTAACGTTTAACCGGATAAAAATCCCAGCACTAGTCAGTCTACATACAAACAAAATCCCAAAATGACCAGTTATCACAGACAAAATATTTGGGGGATAGAAAATAATTGGCAAATATGGTAGAAAGTTGAATCTGGTAAGTCATTTAGACAAATATGAAAATGACTTCAGCACAAAGATTCCGTACCTTGACTACAGCTTTTATTATAACAATGCGAAGAATGATTGCCTCAATATCATCCAATAGAAAACCTACGCTCATTATCAGAGAAACACTTGTCATGTTATTGTGCTTATGTATGTCCTATAAGAGATTGTCAATGTTCTACGACAAAGTTTAATACCTGTCCTCGTTACTACATGTATATGTCCATATTGGTACATGTATAATTACTTGTTGATGTTATGTTGTAATCGTACGTGAAATATTGTTTTGTTCTGATGTTACAACATGTATTGTTAAATTGTACTTTTTTAACATTTTGGAAAATAACTTTTTAATTATTTCTTTTGGATTTAACATTATGTTCAGCTCAAGCAACATATGAGTAATTGTAATTGCCAAATTAATGTATAATTTTTTGTTATATTGGTGATCCTAATGGTTCTTATTCCTTGAGGGCGCTGTTCGTGCAGCACAATTCTTGGAAAAGATTGTTATTTAAGGCCCTTTTCCAAACCTTGGCTCAGGCTCAGGCTCAGGCTCCAGCTCCAGCTCTGTCATCCATATGCTGAAAATGTAGGTTGTGGTTTTTCATTGAAGCTGAAGCTCTGTTTTCCTTTTCAAAGCAGAGATTCTTCTTCCGAGCCACAGCCAAAAGCCTCTGTTTTGTTACCCGTTATTTAAAATTTGACTCACAAAATGGAGCCAGAGCCTGAGTCGGAGCCGAGGTTTTGAAAGGGGCCTACATGTATTTGTATTAATTGCCTTGGCTCTACTTTACACAATAAACACATTCAAAGACTTCCACATTGAAAGCGAAAAACAAAGGTTTTCTCACAAGGTGATTGGCTTTGAGCACGTCACATGATATCCATTATATATGTATATAGCTCTACCATTGGGGAAAGAAGCACCAAACTAATAACTACAACAAACCCAACCCATAGTGACCATCTAATGGTATGGTACCCTGTCTCTGAGATTACATTCACATTTGAAAGGTGTCAAACCTCTGAAATATAAGTCTCAGTGCGGTGTTTTGATTACTGAGTTATTCAATATTGAGTCAAATGAACCTCAAACCTTGCTGGATTTGAGCAATGACTGACTAATTTGAATTTCAATCAGAAAAATTTATTTTCTTCTGGCAAACTTCACTTAATAGCATGTGGATCGGTTTGCAGAAACACCATGTAATAATCGTTCATACTTTCCCACTTCTATATCGTTCTCACTTCTCGCAATTAGGTCTCAACGTTTCGACTAGTCTGCTCTAGTCCTCATCAGGAGACTTCACTTACCCGGCAACTTAACCACATTTTAAAATACATTCCATGGAAGCCACTAGCCTTCAGGAAGTTCAAATTTTGAGCTATGGGTTGAGCCAAGGCTGTCCCGTAATCCACATCCCAAATTGTTCCTAGTCCATTAACACTAACCAATGCCCCTCCTTCCTTCTTCCCTGACTTGGTTCCCGATGTTATTGCAGATTCATAACCTTCATAGGGAGTTTATCAGAGAATGAAGACACTTCAGGAGGACAGACTATAGACCTCCGAACCCTTCGAGCCATTAGAGTACTCCGACCCCTGAAACTAGTATCAGGCATCCCAAGTAAGTCAGGATGTTGGGTCAAAGGTCAGGGGGAAGAGCATAGAAGCTGGACGGACAAAGGAATGGAACTATCTTGCATTGCAATCAAAATTTAGAAAAAGGATTTGGAGAAACATCACTCATTGTGGAGTTAATCATTGAACAAATTTGTCTTGTTTTGTTTAAAAGGTATTGTCATACTTTGGTAGGAAACCAAAACAGAAATGTTCATAGATTTACCTACTTACAGGGTATCAAGATGGTGATAGTAGAAACATGCCCTTTAAGTTGTTCTGTCTGAAATTGTGTATTTTTCCAGAAATTAGTAAAACAAAAGCCCAAAACATTTTGATCTTTAAAATGTCAAAAAGAACAGTGAAAAGGTTTAGAAAATACTGTGGGCATTTTCCACTGTTTTCTGAAAAAGTCGGTACCGTATGGAATCGACATTTTCACAGCTGACTTTTATTGTATCTGTCTTGAAATTTTAACCCATGAATCTGCATTTCTTTGACAAAAACAAAAGTATGATATTACCTTTAACTTGAAGCAATAACAAAAGACAAAAATAACTCGAAACAAATTAACAATAATGTTACTGAAACTGATAACTTTATAATTTTACTGATTTTTCTCCTTTTTTTTATAAATGTTTCCATTTATATTTGTTTGTGATGCTCGTAAATGCATGCTTGTTTAACCAAGGTTCATTTTACCAGTAAGGGCATTTATGAGGGCAAATCATTTTTATGATTATGACTTCTGATTCACAGAGATCCAATGATTTCTGTTCTGATTTGTAAGATTTGATGTCAGATTTGTTCATGTGTACCCAACTCAATACAAAAATAGATGACGGTATGCCTGCTAAAATGCCTATGCAGACCTGTGCTTTATGGGAGCGACACTTAGCCTCAACCTGGGACCAATTTCATAGAGCTGCTTAAGCACAAAATTAGCTTGAGCATGAAAAGTCTTCCTTATTCAAACAGGATTACCAACCAATTTTCATGTGATGTTTACTGCTTTTGACTTGTATTCAGCCATTGTTTGCTGAGCATAACATTCACAAGGAGTTTTGGCTGGTAAACTGATTTTATTTACCAAGGTTTAGGGTGCTTAAGCACATTTTGGTGCTTAAGCAGTTCTATGAAATTGGCCCCTGGTGTAATGAAACTTAATAAAAACTATCAGAGCTATTCAGTGAAAGTATATCTAAGGATAAATTTCTGTCATGCTAAGTCAGAGTGACAAAGGATTTAGTATTTAGATGAATTTGGATTTTGAGTCATTGGTGAGTATATATTAGGTCAAAGGCTATAAAAACCTCAAATTGAACGCATTTCCCAAAATAATATTCTCTTTTGGAAAAAAACTCGTTGATTTTCTATTGGGATTCAATCTAAAATCATTCTACTTGCATTCAGAAGTCTTTTTTCTACTGCAAAGATTTAAAAGACCACTAACTTGTTCACAGTGTCATCTGATTTGTCAGTGAACAAATGTCCATAAATAAGGGGTAATAGACCAATTGAGTAAGCAATATTCACATGCCATCTTGTGACTTATAGTTGGTATTTTTTCATCTCATGTGGCACAGAGCAGCTGTGGAAATTATTATTATTATTTATTTCTGGTAATGACACCAAGGATTCTTCAAAAGTGCCCAAGGCACTGTAGCTTGCAAGCCTGATGAAACCTTTAGGAAAGATGATGAGAAGAAGATAACAGTTTTAGAGGTGGGAGGAAAACCCCAGAGTAATATTCTGGGTAAAACCCACAGAATCAGGTAGGGACTGAAAACCCAATCCACTTATGGACCGAGCTGGATTTGAACCCGGTCCGCAGCGGTGAAAGGCGAGGAAAGAACCGCTACACCATCCTGACTCCCTGAAACATGCAAAGAAGAATGTGGAAGTCTTCTTTGCTCGTTTCCACTGCTGTTCTGCACCAAATGAGATAACAAAAAACAACACTATAAGTCACGTGATGGCATGTAAATATTGATCGCGCAACTGGTCTCTTGTCTTCCACTGTTGAACAGACTGCTCACATTTCTGAATGTCCTTCTCTGTTACAGGTTTGCAAGTTGTCCTAAAAGCCATCCTGAAAGCCATGGCTCCCCTCCTCCAAATCGGTCTGCTTATTTTGTTTGTCATTATCATCTTTGCCATCACTGGCATGGAGTTCTTCCAGGGTAAATTCCATACCACCTGCTTCAAGATAGACGAAAACAACCAAAGCACAGGTACGTCAGTCCACAATCTCCACACTTCAGAATCGTCGTCTTCTTTTTGTTTGCATGTTCATTGTCATCAATTGCACTTTTGTCAAATCTGCTTATTACTCAGTAGAGATGTGGTTATTGCCTTCTTTCAGTAACTGCTCTTCATGTCCTCAGTGAGACAGGGGCCAATTACACAACGCTGCTTAGCACAAAAATTTGCTAAGCATGAAATTTCTGTCTTGAGAAATTGAGAGAATTTCTCAATAGTTGAGAGTTTTGTAAGCGTCGAGTGAAAAGTCCTAAAGATGAATATTGAACATTTGGAGGTCGCAAGGGACTTGATGGCACTTACTCCCTTGCCATGCAATGCACCCAATACTGGAGTGGACTTATCTAGTGACTCAGTAACTAAGCGTAGTGACTTGAAAAGAAGAAGCAAGGGAATAATCAAATCAACCACATGATAAAGTGACTGGACAACGATAATAGTCTATTTGGGACGCTGCCAACGTAGGGGGAGGATAGCTGAGTTGGTAGTCCATCGGTACGGTATTCTGGAGGTTGCAGGTTCGATTCCCGCTCTAGGAATGACTTTTAGTGACTAACAATTGACCAGAGTGGGATTTGAACCTGCAAAGGGAATGCAGTACACCAATCAATGAAATTTAACATCGCCTCATAACCTTGTTCTTTTACGTTTTCAGGGGAGTTTGCTCTAGCAGAGGGTGAATCACCTCAAGTGTGTGGGAATGTCAACAGCAGTGGAAGGCAGTGCAGTCCGGGATCTGTCTGCGCCGAGTATTGGGACGGTCCCAACTTTGGCATCACCAACTTTGACAATATGATCTTTGCTATGCTAACTGTGTTTCAGTGTATTACAATGGAAGGCTGGACCGATATTATGTATTATGTAAGTTGCATATGATGACTATTGTTATGAGAACAAGAAGTTGATTGTTACTTAAATACTTCATTGGAACTGCCTCAACTGACCATTCCGGCCTGTCAATCAAACTGTGCGCATTGACCAATTGGAGGACGCCTTTTAATCAGGTGATAACGAAAGCCTCAGTCAAACTCAGTCACATGTGGTATGTAAAACGCACGTGGGAGGGGCTTAAGAGCAAATCCGGAATGGTCCATTGAGGAATGCTGTACCTCATTTATATACCTCAACTGAACCAGAATGTTGTACCTCGTTTAGTATACCTCAATTGAATCATAGTAGTGTACCTCATTCAACATGCCTCAATTGAGGGATGTTTTATCTCATTTAACATGCCTCAATTGAGGAATGTTTTACCTCATTAAACATGCCTCAATTGAGGAATGTTTTACCTCATTTAACATGCCTCAATTGAGGAATGTTTTACCTCATTTAACATGCCTCAATTGAGGAATGTTTTACCTCATTTAACATGCCTCAATTGAGGAATGTTTTACCTCATTTAGTATACCTCAATTGAGGAATGTTTTACCTCATTTAACATGCCTCAATTGAGGGATGTTTTACCTCATTTAACATGCCTCAATTGAGGAATGTTTTACCTCATTTAGTATACCTCAATTGAGGAATGTTTTACCTCATTTAGTATACCTCAATTGAGGAATGTTTTACCTCATTTAGTATACCTCAATTGAGGAATGTTTTACCTCATTTAACATGCCTCAATTGAGGAATGTTTTACCTCATTTAACATGCCTCAATTGAGGAATGTTTTATCTCATTTAACATGCCTCAATTGAGGAATGTTTTACCTCATTTAGTATACCTCAATTGAGGAATGTTTTACCTCATTTAACATACCTCAATTGAGGAATGTTTTACCTCATTTAACATACCTCAATTGAGGGATGTTTTACCTCATTTAACATACCTCAATTGAGGGATGTTTTACCTCATTTAACATACCTCAATTGAGGGATGTTTTACCTCATTTAGCATGCCTCAATTGAGGAATGGTGAACTTCATTATATTCCAATTGAACCAGAATGGTTAAACTCATTTAACATACTTCAAATGGACCAGAATACCCCAGGTACCTCAATTGAGCCACAATGGTGTACCTCATTTAACATCAAGTCTCCAAAACCTTGCGGAGACCACTCACTGGAGAATATTCATACATGGCCTGAAAGTTCATTGAAGTAAAGCAATAGGTTGACTGTTTATCATTTGAATAACAGTCGACAGGTGGTTCCTTGCGAGCCAGAGGTATTAATTCGATATTCCATTCAGTATGCTCCTCTTCAGAGCTGGATGATGCGTCCAATATACAAAACTGCCTAGACCTCTCTCCAGAAGAGGTAGTCAGACAGTGGACTGTGATGAGGTCTCCTTAAGGCAGGCCCCGCTAACCTGACTCATTCAGATGGTCTACCCATTATGAGCAGTTGAACAAATCTCCACTGGTCTGCGACAAAAGACTTCCACATAGAAACCCGAGACATCAATGTCTACATCATTGTCCGTTGCTCAATGCATAAAGAGTGGGTTTTGTTTAAGTTTTTGACATGATGTCTCTTGTGGTCTTGTCTTTGCAGTGTAGCGACTCGGAAGGGCCAATCTTTGTCTATTTCTACTTCATCCCCCTTATTATTCTGGGCTCCTTCTTCATGCTGAACCTGATCCTTGGTGTGTTGAGTGGGTGAGTAAGATGATTGTCACACATCCTCATGTTCGCCACAACCTCTTAGGCATCCAGCAAGTTCCTTATTGTGTAACTTATGGCAGCAAGATCTCTGGGATTGATTTCACCAAACTTATCGTAACTTACTATCAATCGTAGGAATTATGTTGCATTGCAGCCCCATGTAGAAGTCGTAGGATACAATGGGTTATCCTTCATAACTGGACTTACGATCGATCGTAGGGCTTCGTGAAATCGACCCCTGGACATCGGCAAGCCTTGAATTCAATGAAGGCCACAGAGGCCATGGCCTTTGTTGCCCTGGTTCTTAGCCTTGGTGCCCCTTCAAATGTTTTCATAGACATTATGATTTTCCAATGGAAGTGGCCCTTGCAGTGGAAAAGTGGCCTTGCCCCTTTTCAGACTCAAATTCAAGGCCTGCATTGGTACAGAATAGGCTCCTTATGTCTATGTTTATGCAAATGAGGAGACCTTTATTCTTGGATAGTCTTAAGGGAATGTGCAATTATTTGCCATGCATGATACGAAAATGAAGAAGCACTAGAGTCAACGAGTCAGACATTGATATCCTAATTACCCTCTGCTAAATAGACTTAACCTCTTAAAAAATTGAAAGGCTTTTACCAAGATACGTACTGATGTTGACATATGTTATTAGCTTGAATTCCAACCTTGAGTGCATTTAAGACATTCTGCAATGGGAGAATTTTGGAGAGTCGGTCTTGAGTCAACAGCACAACCGCACGCACGCGCAATACAACGCGCGCATGCTCACAATTGCGCAAGCATGGTTTGTGCGTGCGCTGTTGACTCAAGACCGACCCTTCCAAAAGTCTCCCATTATCACAATAGCTCACCCATAGACTCCCAGAACCCCAAATGTTTACCTGATAGTGATACACACATCTAAACTCTAGCTGCATAATCAAGATGCTCAACTACTGTAAGAAACGAATCGTGCACCGTGGATTGCTCATGGACACAAGCAGCACTTTGCTCTTGTGTGTGTCTAAATTATGGCATTCAAGAATGAAACAGGGCTTAAATGACCAAATCTCACCCAGAAGAAATAATGTCAGTGTCTGAACAAGAATATGACCAACAAGCTGGTTAGCTTTCTACATAGGCCTATATCCATCCCAGAATCAAAGATGGATAGAAACTTACTCAAGTGTAGTCGTGCAACACTGCTCCTTCGATGTAGCTGTTAAGTTGCTTCTCAAACCGATTCTGTATTTGTTTCCTCCTCTCAGAGAGTTTGCAAAAGAGAGGGAGCGGGTCGAAAACAGGCGGGAATTTCTGAAACTGCGGCGGCAACAGCAGTTAGACAAGGAGCTGAACGGTTACTTAGAATGGATATGCAAAGCCGAGGAGGTTATGCTGAATGACAACACAACCTCAGAGGAAGAAAGAGCTACAATAGAAGGTTAGTGTCTAAAAAGCTTTTCCTTGCTTGGAGTTCAAAGGTCATTTGTGGTCTGAGAACATTCTTGACTTGTACATTTGAATTATAGGGTCTACTTCACTCATCTTACCTGTAGACGAGATGGTGATCCACTGATAATTTTCGGATAACTCAATATTATACAGACTCCAAAAAGACTAAGGGAAGCCATTTTTGGTTCTATATTTCGTTCTTTATTCAGAACATCTTCGTTCTATATTTCGTTCTTTATTCAGAACATCTTCAGGACATAATATTGACTTACCTGTAGAGCCACTGCTTATGCATATTTCCCTAGACCGTCAGGTATTCACGCTAAGATTTGATACAACAACTTCTGTGGGGGGGATTTAGGGTTGCTGGAAAGTAGGTCACAAGTAGAAGTTCATTGCACTTCTGTGTCAAGTATGATGGGTCATATACTTAATTAGGAATCAGTGGATTGGTGATATGACCTCTGAATTATAATAACCTGTGATATTTTTGTCAAGAATGCTTATAAATTCAGCTAAGAAACTTGAGCAGTTTTGCTGTAGATGTAATGAGATTGAGCCCCCTTGTCTCGCTTCCGACATTCAGTTACCTTTCCCGGAGAATATGCTCTTGTCAGTCAGCGCGATTGCTGAATTTTCAAGTGGATGTCTCTAGCTAGAACCAGACTCACTCTATTTTCACTTTAGTATTGGATTCTACTCTGACATCTTAGTTTATTCTAGAAGAAGTCATGATTTGAATTTGTTTTTCCAGGGGAAAATGACCACTTGAATTCTGTGGGGCTGTCAGTGGATTTATCTCCTTGTTGCTTTCAGTGTTGTGCTTTGTCGGCTTCATATTTTCAAACAGTTCTCTCTTTCAGTCCGGCTCAGTGAAAAGAGGAATGAATGTACGTTCCACTCATCTGTAGATAGTGTCAATGGTTTCAGATTGTTATATCTGAATCGGCAGATGAATTTTGCTATTAAATCGCGATCTGCTTCTGGCTCTATCTCAGAGAAGATCAATTTTGAAGACAGAAGTACCTGCTCGGTTACACCATTGCGTAGACTCTTTTTAATGTTGCTGCTAAATGTTTTCTGAGAAAAATTAGCATTTTTTTTCCCTACACGTTTGGGGTTTTTGTTTTTATTTTTGTTCTCAGCACAAAACATCCTTTTCCCTTTATTTGCAAATGGGCTGTGCATGGTTTGAATCACATTCCATTTTGTTTTACCTTTGGATCATCATTATTTGTTTGTCTTGTCCTTTGATAAATGTTCATTTATGTTGATAATTTGGCAAACATTTCATTGGATTCACATATAATATACGCTACTAGTAACAGTGTTTTGATGATTTATACATCATTTGGTTAATTTACGTTTATGGTAGGAGCATAAATTCATTATGATTTGGCATGAGAAATTTTCCTTCATCCATTTTATTTTTATAAATTCCAAACCAAAATCATTTTTAATTGTTGAATTTTTTTTTAAAGGGAGAATGAGTTTTGTTTTAGTTGTGTTTGTAAATGTTCCGCTCAGGAGAAAATGTCTACCAATATGTGTTCTTTAGTTTGTTGAAATGTTGTTAGGAAGTATGAAATATTGTTAATAATCATTAATGTATAGAACCACCAAAATGGTTTTAAAACACCATCTTATTTTTCAATAACTCATGGAAAAGATGTAATGGTAAAAAGCCTGGGCAATTGCAAGAAACCATGACAACAAGGCTATCCATGGCAAGAAGTCCAAGAAATGAAATGTTTGAGGCCAAAATTTGAGGAAATTTGAGGCCAGGAAGCCATGGCAACAACTAATGGCAAAAATACATTTTAGTAAGACCATAAAAACAAGAACTGGTCGAAACTTGTTGCAAGAAAACATACTTTATTAAACATTTTACTAACCTATGGAAAAATCCCATGGAAAAGAAACGGGATATATGGTGAGAATATGGAGACATGCAGCCATAGCAACAATCCATTGCCTCACAAGAAAACATGGTTTGAACCCATGGCAAAACAAAATGCAGTTGAAAACCATGGCTAAAAAATAAACTGTTAAGAAACCATGGCAAAATGTCAATGCTTGAACACAGGTTTTTTGTCAAAATTCCTGGAGTTTGCTGGACATATGGCAACCGAATGAATTCCATTATCCGTTACACAATCAGACCATCATGCATTAGTGCCCAAATGACACATACCTGCATATTTTTCACTAGTGACATGTCTCATACATAATGTGCACCCATTAAATATGCATGGTTGAAAGCACACGGCCATCCCTACCGGCTCATTTAAAATTCTGAATTTCGGCACGAATCATTTTCACTGTTGCAAAAAAAATTATAATGTGCACTCTTAAGAAGCATCTGAGCTTTATTAGGCCTAAAAAAAAAATTGTTGTGTTGCCCTCAAGTGGAAAATTCTCTCAAAAATCGAATAAGAATAAATACAGGATGTATGGTCACCAGGGCTTATAAATCAACGGTCTTGGGTCGTTTTGAGGAGACACGCTTTTTTACTGCTAAATCTTACATTTTCTGTCAAAAATGGTGAGTTTTTATACTTTAGGAGAAAAAAAATAATAATAATCCCGACCCAAAGTTTTGGCATTTTACGGTCGGTCGCTGAGGGCAACACAACAATTTTTTTTTTAGGCCTTATGTGTGGGTTTAGATTAACTTTTAAAGTCGCTCTGTAAAATATTGGCATAGTGGGTTTATATGGATGCTTTCTTTGATGGGGACTTTTGAGAATGCATTCCTAGTGTTCAGAATTTTCTATTAGTTGGTTGGTAAGATATATACATATCAGATATGATGGATAATGGGGCCTATGCTCACTGTCACACTGGTTAAAATTGCAAAAAGGCAGGAAATTTGGACAGAAAATGAGAATAATGACTTGTGTTGGTCGGGAGGGGATTGTTTCTGTTCATTTGTTATATTTAAGCATCTTATTCAATTATTTAAAACGAATGAAAAATGTCTTCCACCATAAAGAATTGCCCAATCTCATTGAAAGAAGAGATTATGGCTTCGTGATATTCGTGAAATCGTGGAATTCTTTGATTGGAGAGTTAAAATTCTGAAAGAATTAAATGTGAAGGGGTAGGAGATAATGAAGGAATATTACACAAAACAAAATATGATATTTGTGGGAACAATAGGCCTACAGTATGCGTTTTACATCAAATCAAAGCGCATTTCATTTCACTGCTTCTTTTTTTTTGGCCTTTGAAATCACATTATTTGCTCGGAGCGAAGTCTTAAATTCTACGTCGATCTACTCTTTCCTGAGTGAAGGCGGCCTTGGGCAGAGAATGTCACTTTGTTTGTCTGTGTGGGTTTCTCGATGGCTCTCAATTAATAGCACATTCAATCGTCATACCTTCTTCTACATTTGTCTGGGTTTTTTTTGTCTGTGTGTGCTGGAGAGGTATATCTGGATGTTTAACATCTGACCGTAATTTTCACCGAGAATATCTCGGGACAAAACTAAATTTGAGCGGTACTGAATCTAAAACGTTGACCATTCATTCAAAAATCCAGTAATGTTTGGTTCAGCTTTCAAATAATTTTTATAGCAAAATCAAAATCCACAATTTAGAGCAGTAATTGTAAAATTTAGGGATTTTAATGTCACTGATTGCATATTTAATTGAGATGTTATTTTTAAAGCTATCGCAATTTCATACAATATGAAATGATCAGATTTCAATAATTATTACTGATTTCGATGAATCAATTTTAATAACACATATAAAATTAAGAGGCTGACATAAATTAGAAATCATGTAAATTATTTGTGGCTGTGCCTGCGTTTAAAGCCCAGTTCTTGTTTTTTTTGCGGCTTGTTTGTGTTTTTGTTAAAAAGTAGTATATGAGTTGTTTTTTGACTGGATATCTTCTAGGAGTAGTTGGGTGGGGGGGGGGGGGGGTGTTGATCACAGTTTTGGTATCACCCTTAGCATTACAGTTCTCCTTTTGTGTTCATTTACTCAGTTCAACTTTCCACTGTTGTGTTTGTTCATTGACAACTATCCAATGATAATTGCCACGACTTCCGTTCCCTTTAAGAAATTAAAGTTGCTTTCATTTTGTTGTTTTTTTTTACAACTAATTTGTAGACTCCAGCCATATATACCTCTGCAGTGTGTCCTTTCTGTCCTGACGTCGTAGTAGCTGTTCATAAAAAACTGTCTTGAATTCAGTTGATTTGCCCTGATTTTGCACTGCATGTACATGTACACTGCCTGTTTTTCTTTTTTATTTTTTTGTTTTGCCTCACTTCTAGCTCGCCGTCGAGCCGCTGCAATGCTTCAACGTGAACTGAGTTTGGGCAATGGCAGAACCTTCAGCAGTACTATTGAAGATAATTTTGATCTAGAAGGAATAGGTATGGTGGCTGCATCACTCAATCAGTCAAATCAATCAATCAATCAGTCAATTCATCAGTCTCTGATCGATTTGCTTGATCAGTTCCAGGGGACTTCATCTTGTACTAATCAATTCGCTTCTCTTTCTCTTCTGCTTTGTGACAACTGACGAACCTCCCTGCTTTTTAGTCTCTTTGACTGTTCCGTAGATCCCATCCCATTGTGTCTTCTTCTCGTCTGCATTCGTCTTTTTGTCAGTAGTGACAGTGCTCAACTGCGTATATAGTCTGGCTTTCTTCACTCTTTTGTACCCATTGTTTCAGTGTCATGCCTCAGGGGGGCTGCAACCAGACTTTGGCTTTTGTTTGTGCATTTGATGATCTGCTGATGGTACCCATTTTTACACTCCTATAAAAAAAACCACATGAAATTGCCAGTTTTGTATTTTTATTTGTCATTTGCTATTTTGTTTGTTATGGGATTTGGATATTTGAAGTATAGAGAGAGTTTGATGGAAGCTGCTGTGTAGTATGTTTAAGGAGATTCAACCTGCCAAAAACATTAATTTATATGTGTCTATAATTCACATTGTGACTATAGAGCCACTAGATTTGCAATCATGCTTGTTCGTCCTTTGTGAAAAAAAAAGAAATTAGACAAATTAGAAGAGGCAACATTTCATCTCTTTGTTCATGTGTCCGTCTCGATCCTGTCATTCGACTACAACATCCTCGCTAACCCCTCAGTGACCTTTGACCTGGGCAAGCTCTGACCTTAAAGGGCACCCCTATCCTGACTAATGAGCTATCCTTAATTCTCCTTGCAAATGTAGTTTTAGTGCTTCTGTTGCTGTACCAAATAACTGATAATTAACCTCCCCCTTTGCTAACATCTAAAGCTAGATAACAGCATCTTAGTTAGTGGTACTTATTATGATGCAGGACCAATTATGATTGCTGTTTTATCATTATTAAACATTCAAATTTATGGTCTCCAATTCAAAATGATCCTGTTTTGTGCAGATCAGTAACTCAGAACACCAATTAACTGAATTTTGTAGAATGCGAAGGCCAAGGATTTTGATGTTTTGAAGACGGACATGTTCTAAAAGGGAAAAATCAAGGTTCTGGTGTTAAAACCAAAATTGTACAATTTCTCTACGTCTCCAGTCTGTGATGATATCATTGCTATGATAACTGCCAACACATTTACTGTAAGTCGTCTGCATTTGAAAAGAAAGCATCTTTCTTATTTAATGCAATTATCATTTCTATGCCTGGTTGCTATAGTGATTTAATGATATTATTAGTCTGAAAATATTTCCCGATCCTCCCAAAATCTAATCCCGTTTAGAAATCCTGAATCCTTAGCCCTGGGGTGAGGGGGGACTGGATTCAGGGCCCGATTCCACTGATAACCTTCGGCAGTTCTGTATTTGAGAGTCCTATCCCGTGATAGCCAAGTCGGTGTGTGGAGTATGGAACAGGATTCAATTGTGGTTATACTGGGCTAGTATATGTCATATAACCACTTATTAGAGAAGTTTCGCAAGCGAACGGATACGGTTAGCGCGCCGGATACGTCACCAATATTTGTGTATTTATAACATCACAGTTTTACCGTTTTTTCCGTTATACGTCTTTGAGGCACGGATATCTTGCTGGATCCGCGTAAGTGTTAAACGCGTACCGAATATCAGTATTTTCGCAATTCTCTGTTCATTTTTTGTCATGTGTATAATTAGATTAAAAAGAAAGGATTTGCTGAACACAAATATGTCATTTCTATGAATTTCAAAATTTAAGAATAAGACAAAATTAGCCTCAAAGTCGGGTTCAAAAGTGGTTCTCCGTTGTCCGAAATAGACTTCACAATTACGAAACATCGGATCGGCTGTTGACGTTAACGAATAGCAAAACGTACGCGTATGCGTATCCGTTCGCGTGCGAAACCTTATCAGCTATTCACATTGGCAGCAATTCCCCCATTGATCTGTTAAGAGCGTCCTGTTTGTCTGATATCCTTTTGTATGATGCTCGTTCCATATGCTACAAACTAATGCAGTTATACATCCAGACAAAAATACTACGCAGTATAAACTCCATACAGCACCATGCTAATAACCCTTCTGTGTTACGAGAGGTTTATTCGTGAACAAAAAACTTGCAGATTTAGTCATCGTGAAGCCCCAATGTCTGATAATCCTGAGTTACACTCAGCTTAACCTCACAAATTGCCCGTCTTTTTCATGAAGTGTTATTCTCATGCTGCAATTTGCCAATCTTAGGGTATATTGTCTCCACCATGCAATGCTTCAATTCCAGTTCATAACATATTGTGCATGTCTGTATACGCCTTCTGTATTTTATTTACTCCTCCCCTCTTAAAAATGGTTTGACTGAAATTATTTTAGTATTTATGCTACAACGATTTCTGATTCAGACCTGAGATGCAATTATTGCTCCTTCTCCGCCTACAACTCCCAAACCCCTCTTCCCTTCCTCCGGCCCCGTCTTTGAATTTTACGAGGTCCTTGCTTTATTTGTATTTAGCACACATGCAGTCCTGAATATTATTGAGTCTGTCTGATAGCATGGCGCTGCTAGACCATGGCTGAATTTTCTTATCAGATAGCTTGAATGTCGACATCTCAGTCAGGTGAGCCAGCCCATGAAATGGCGCTGGCGGGCTCTTTCGGAGATTTCATAAAATGTACGCGATTGCCGAGGCTATGGTAAATCCCTAAATGGCTAGGATGCCCCCTTCTCTCTCCCTTTCTTTCCCCCTTAGCCAACGATACACCAACTCCCCCCTCCAACTAACCCCCCCTGGCATGGAGCGTGACCCACATCGCACCATTGAAATATACTCCCCGGCTGCATATGTACATGAGGGCATAGACTAACATTCCCCCCCCCCCCTTTCCTGCTGTTGCCATAGCAACCGGTCTCTCAGCAGATGCAAAGTGCGGTGTCTGTCGTATGTGGCAAGCTGGTTTGCATAAATGTATCTTTTTTTTCAATACGAGCAAGATTCAACAAGATTATCCAGTCGGTTTTCATCAGCGTGTGTCTAAATTCGGTTTTCCCCGCCTCAAAAGAAAAAAACGATAAGAACTGTTGGTTTCTGTGGTAACCGTTCCCATTGCGTTACGATGTATGGACATTATCATGCCTGCTTTGCTTTAATCATGTTTCATGCTTAAGTTGCCCTTGTCGTTTTTAGCCAAAACGTGTCCAGTCGTGCCGTGCACTGGGCACTGCGCATCTACATCATATCTAAGAATTTACCCTAATATCAGCAGACTCTATACACATCGTTGACCATGAATGTGATGTACGTACCTTTATGCAAACTGAGCATTCATAAGTAGCCTGCCCTAATAATGAATTTGTGCATTGAATATTAGTAGTGCGTCATTACCATGGAAACTACTGTGTCGTCATGGCAGCATGTCATTTGGAATTTATTATTGCATTTCATTGTTGGAGGCATGGGGACATCTGTCATGCAGGGGCTTGGATTTTAGAAGGATGATACTTGAACGGAGCTTATCGTGTAGGGAAGGATGGGGAAAGCAAAGAAAGAAATAATTCTACCATGGCTGCCAAATTACCCTCAATTTGCTGTAAAGTGATGCATTATTTATCCTCCGCGCTCAGACTGGTCCCAGAATACAAAAAAACAACCACTTGACATTATCACTGAGTGAATAGAGTTCCAACCTATAGACACACACATGACTGCAGCTCATGGGATAAAATTAGGTTTTATTTTTTATCCGGAGCTAAGTAGTGGAAGGATTCACGCTTCTCATGCGGCAGAAAACACAAGTCTGCTGAGTAACTGACGATAAATACAGAATAATTGGCTCATGGGCTGCATGCGAGAAATCACGTGACCGAATGTTTTGAAAAGGTCAGATTTGAACAGTCGGTGCCAACGTCTACAATCTTTGGGAGTAATAGGTTTATGGCTTCAGACTTGGCACCTGTTAGCAGGAATATTCTTCATCACTCATTCTCTCACCGGTCCAGACAAATTGTCTGTCCCCATCCCCTGGATCATGGTTACCAATCTCCAGACGGTTTTATCTGCTTTTCAGAATGAATTATTTTTCACGAAATATCTTTTTATTATTTTCCTTTTCAAATAAGAAGTGGATCAGACTAACCTGAGTTTTTTTGTTTTTTGATATTTACAAACACGTCATGCTTGTCATGTGTTGTACACATTTTATTTACTAATCTTACTAAAATAATTATCATCATTGATATTTAATTGATCTTTTCCACTAATAAAATGGTTGCCAATGATCTGATTAAAATCATCAAAATCTCAACTTAATTGATCATTTCATTGATTAAAAAAACCTTCAATTTTAAGATATTTTTTTCTTGTATGTTTGTTTCGATTTAGATTTTTTGTTATATTCATAATGATTGTCTATCTTTTTGTTCTTTTTTTATTTATTTTCATAAATGGGTTTTATTTATTTTTTTTACATTTTTTTTTATTATATTGTCAATACTCTAGTCGTTGATCTAGAATTTCCGCCAAGATCTAACCAAATATTTTCTTTTCTAGTTGTAATTTTAATATTCCAAGTTGTAATAACACGATATTAACCTATTCCTCTGTAAATCCATTTGGGTGACTCCTTTTTCTTTGTTAATCCAACCTTACTATAATTTAATCCTCTAGTCATAATAAGACTGTGTTCAGTTCTCATTTGGATATTAATCTGATTATATTCCCTTAAATACTGCATGTAGTGACCCCCCTCCAACTGTACAAACATCACGCAAATAGATTAATTTAATTTTTGTTTTCCCTCAGTGTTGAAAGCATTGCACACTCCAACACGATTTGTTAATAGCCATTAGTCAATTTTGCCTTTAGTGCCCAAGAAATGTTTGGTACTTCAGTTTCATACCCGTCCAAATCCTCTAGTTGTGAACCAAATCTGATCAATCCAACCTTATATGATTTCTTTAAATCGTTGTTTATTTATTTGTTTATTTGTTTATTTATTTGTTATTGAAGGAGAAAGTATGGTTTCAATTTTGGTTTTGTGATAGATAGGTTGGAATTGATATTATCTTTGAGGACTACCATATTTTGTTTTTAAAGGTAATATCATACTTTGGTTTTTGTCAAAGAAATACAGATTCATGGGCAAAAATATCAAGGAAGATACAGATAACAGTCATCTGTGAAAATTTCAGTCCCAATATGCGGTGTCCACTTTTTGAGAAAACAGTGCAAAACAGCCACGGTATTTCTTTTAAAAGATCAAAAAGATTTTCGGTCATTGTTTTACTTGATAAATACGCCATTTCAGGTGGAAACATTTTAACAGCATGTTTCTACCACCACCATCCATCTTCATACCCTGTAAGTTATACGTAAATCTGTGAACATTTTTGTTTTGGTTTCTTACCAAAGTATGATACAACCTTTAAATTGGCGTAGATATGACTATGTACCTGACACAGCTTCAACATAAGCACCTCATTATTCCGCCCTCTCCCCCCACGCCATTATTATAATGTCTCAGGCAGAATGTGCATTCTCATCAGGTGTAACTATCTTGATATCCATCCCAACTTTGACAAAACCCTGACCATTCATCCCTCAAGAATTGTTTTTAATCTGAAACAAAACGGATTTTGGAGATTTCACTAATTTTAGAGATTTATTTAATTTAGGATAGATAGCTTCTAGTCTGTGGGAAGCATTAACATGTGAACTAAGTATTAAGGGAAAACAATTATTGTAATGAACTGGAAGTGGTCGCAATAAGATATGATTTGATGGTTAGCAAGAAAAATTTGACTAAGCTGTGACTTGAACTTGGGAGCTGTAGATGCCCATGTCAATATTCATCTGGTTAAGCTAACCTGCCGGGCCTATGGTTAGTTTCTGTATATCCATATGTGGCATCTTATTTTGTGTATATTATTGTCCGTATGGATTCGGACTGGCACCCTAAGCAAAGATATTGGACCGTAGGGAGGTATGCGTAATAGATCCCGTTTGGGAATCAACGGGACTGAATAGTGCGAGATGTAGTGGTCGCCATGACACATGACACTTTGGGCGCGCATTACATTATTCACAGTGTGAACTTAACTATGAATATCATGCGCAATACGGCAAAGAATGGTGGCGCAGGAGAAAAATCGAACATCAGAAATATCTTCCCACATATCCGTGATGTTTGATACATCGTACATCACAAATTTCTGCGCAGGTTTGTTATGCGATGTTTGCACATGCATTATAATGACGTATAACGATACATCGTACATCACAAATTATGATAATTAGAAATCAAGTGAAATGTGCAAAAAGAGTTATTAAAACAGCGTTCAACTGCCGCGAAAAGCGCAATAACAGTATGCAGTTAGTGGTTGTGATTCGCCATTATGTCATATGTCATGGCAGCCACAAAAATGCGAAAGTACACTATTCCCTTTTTTCACAGTGTGCAGTCAAATTTTCTTGCTATCCCAAACATTTATCAATATTTAAGGTATCTTTGTGTCCAACCTTAACGATGAAATGTAAAAATATTATTTATTTTTTCGATTGATCCTAACTTGTTTGCTTTCCTCTCCTTCCATAACTAATATTTCTCGTAAAAAGAAGCGGAGATTTGATATTTTCTGAGACCGATTGTAGCAGACCATAGAGCTATATTAAAATTACAGAGTGATGCCTGCTAGGCGCATCCATGTTTGTGCACAAACCTATGCAAAACACAACATTTTGTACATCTATTTGCATATCAGCGTTTGTGTTCTATAAAGTGCGTTATCGAAGCTCAATACGCCCAGAATCTGATGCACCTTCAGTAAATGCGTGTTTCATTTTGCGCACTGCACTTCAGCCATGCAATGATTGCATGCATTATCAAGACGCGGTACTGTTCTTTGGTACTTGTGCATTGCATATTGAGTTCACTCTTCAAAAGGCATTCCAGGCAAAGTTTATTGTTCCACAGACACGCACACACAATTTCAAATGACTGCGCCCAGGACGGCTTCAAAGCGTCTACACACGGAGAACGCGGTGCTAGCGCTCTAGTAATTTTAATATAGCTCTATGTAGCAGACAGACATACTTTTCATTTTCATGGTTTCCTATGGGTCTGAGACCCTCAGACAAAGGGGTGGCCATTGGAATGGGAAGATGGTATGTCTGCAGCTACCTGACGTCTCTTGACCTCCCCGATGCCTTGTCTGTTCTGATCAATTGAATTGAACGTCATGCACTGATGTTTTCAGATGTGTACTAATCCATATTAACTATTTTACACCTCAGCCACTCTGATTCATAAAAACTTTTGCTTTTTTTTTCTCACAAAGACGAACGTAATTTTCATTGACCATTTTGTAGTAATGTCAGTTTCTTTCTTTTCTTTTCCCCCCTGTTGAACCTACTAATCTTTAACCAATCACGCTTGTGTACTGGCTTTGAACCTTGTTAAACCTGAACAAATAACATCTGATCCATGCTCTCACCATAACCATTCCATCTGTCCATCACCACTGCGTATTTAACCCATAGATAAAGCCAAACTAACCGGTTCCCCCAAATCTAACAAAGCAGAGAAGTCCAAGCAGAAGCAGTTGCGGTGCCTGTGGCTACGGAGGCGTGAGAAGAGGTTACGGTTCACCGTGCGTCACATGGTCAAAACGCAGGCGTTTTATTGGCTAGTCATCGTTCTCGTGTTTCTCAACACGGTCTGTGTCGCTATCGAGCATTACCAGCAACCCGATTGGCTGACGACGTTCCTGAGTGAGTATATATGTCGCCATGGTTACCATTTCTCGTTAGTAACAAAAAAAGATCAAACATAATAATCTTCCACCCTTAAACACATTACGGGGGAGCTAGCATTTAGAGGGCTGTCGGGTTTGTCGGGTAAATTTCACCAAACTCATCGTAACTTACTATCAAACGTAGGACTTCATGATGCAGCCCTACGTAGGATAGGTCCCTTACAATGGGGTATCCTTCGTATCGTTCTTCTCAAAACCACACACTCTCACAGAAGAGATTACATGGTGTCACCGTAAACTATGTTACTTCTTCCACCATGCATAGCTTCAAGTCTGATTTAACTTGAGTTATTATCGATCTCAGAGCTTCGTGAAATCGACCTTGTCGCATATAACTATGACAATGATGAAAGACTTAACATTATGAGCACAAAAAATATATTCCAAGTAGCCACAACAAAAAGATGAAATATACCAATTGAAATTTGATTGTGTTTTATTTCCTGATAGCTTAATAAGACCGTTTGTATGTATTTTTCTCAGCCCATGCGGAGTATGTGTTCCTAGGGATCTTCATTACAGAAATGGCGATCAAGATGTACGGTCTTAGTCCATCTGTCTACTTCAAATCCGCCTTCAATAAATTTGATTGCATGGTGAGTTATCCTGAAATGATACGTGTTTAATAACTGATTGTACGATTGACGTTGGTCATTTTCTGTATTTTAAAGGTTTACTGTAATCAAATTTAGTATGGGGATGAAAGTGCTTTAATATTATTGCTTAATGCATAATTAATTACTATATACATTTTTATGTAAGTGCTTAATTTTTACCAAAAAGTTACAAAATCAGTACATGTATGCCCCGCCCCCTAAAAAAGTCCTCCTTGGAACCGATCCACACAACAATAGCGAGTAACGTCACCTACAGAAGTAGTAAAGGCTCGCACCACAGTATACTGCGTGGCATTCAGCATGTGAAAAGTGGGGTGCTAAATGACCTAAAAATACCTCGTTTTTCTATATTTTTTAACACAAACTATGATAGACAGGTTGAGTTTTGCTTTACTTAGAAAACTTACAAGATGACTGATAATTTTGTCCTCAAAAGCTCTTAAGCATACCTACCGGAATTTGTATTCTTGTTGAGACATGGCTTTGTTCTTGTGTACTAATGAACACTGTCCGAAAAGCAGAATTTAAATTGTTCCATTTGAACCAGAATCACTTTCCTGGGCTGAAATGTCAAGGGAAAGTCCCTTATAAAATACTTCTCTTTGCAATGGATAAGTATACCTTGAAAATTCTTCCATTTGAGTTTATTCCAAATATCAGTTTTGTGAAAACCTTGTGGAGACTTAGGCCCAATTTTTATGGAATCCAGTACGGCCAATTTTTTGTACCAACAGGCACTGCTATGCGTGAAATCTATTTCATCGAATCTTTAAGCAAGACTTTCGGCAATAGCGAAGAATTTCTGATTATTTTCTGGTAACAGGATATCATACGCATTCTGCAGAAATTCCTTGCTTACTGTTTCCGAAAAGAAAACTCTCCCATGAAATACGCTAACCGTAACCAAAAAAAGTCGCTACCGAAGGGAAGTATTTTTCATAACGGTAACGGATTCCATGAAATTGGGACCTATACACCTTTAGAATTTCCCTGTGGAGACATACCGGTATTCAACATAATGTGCTCAATCTCACGTGGGATGTCTGTTTGTCTGTCTTGTTTCCAACAGGTCATCTTAGCCAGTATGTTTGAGGTCATCTACACCAAATTCCAGGGTGGCTCCTTTGGACTCAGTGTCCTTCGAGCTCTTCGCCTCCTAAGAATATTCAAAGTAACGAGGTAGGTTGCTCTTCCTTTTAAAACACAAGTTATTTATCATCAAATAACCACAAGGGCAACTGACTGGATTAATTTTGAAGTCCTTGAAAAGTGAACAAAGAAAATTTGATAATAGTTTCCTATTAGGGACACTGCCAACATAGTGCTGGATAGCTCAGTTGATAGAGCGCCGGTACGTTATTTTGGGGTTCGCTGGTTCGAATCCCACTCCAGGGCTCAAATGTTGTGAAAAAGAACACTGGACAGCAGGTCTAGTAACTGAAGCATTTTACTACACCTGAACTTTTTTACTTGACCCGTGGCATTCATGTACATAGGAAAACCGTAATTGTATGGAATATTTTGTCATAAATTTTCATTTTAGGCACCAATTTATTTGTGCAAGGAAAACAAAATCCCTTGACAGTCGGACTAGTGCAGTACACACTTTACTAGACCAACACTGAAATCACTAGACTCGGTCCACGGTCTAGTGGATATTTCGAGCCCTGCACTCCAGTCAAACTTTCTTTGTTCACTTGTGAAATGTGAAATGGGGGGGGGGGTGGACAACAGCTCAGTTAAGCTCACAAAAGCAAAGTGATTTCACCTCAAATTCAAAATGTT
Source organism: Astropecten irregularis (assembly GCA_963971285.1). Lineage (NCBI taxonomy): Eukaryota > Metazoa > Echinodermata > Asteroidea > Paxillosida > Astropectinidae > Astropecten > Astropecten irregularis. The sequence goes on along the minus strand of OZ020260.1, from coordinate 10,755,312 downwards.
ACTGTGGATATAGATTAGGATGAAACTGCATGTTTGTTCTGATTCAGATTCTGGTTTTTTTTGTTTGCATTGTTAAAACATTGTTTTTTGTTTTCACTGCCCTTATACTACCTCTTTGCTCTTACATGAGTACAAGAATAGAAATTTATTTTGTTTAAAGGGATGGTACAGAACTGGTTTTTGCGACAAAACCGTTGCTGACAGTGGAAGCACATTATGTAATCCATCACATACCTTAACTGACAAACCTGTAGAAGTTTGAGGTCAATCAGCCAGCTGGGTCACAAGAAAATAGTGAAAACCCATTTACACATTTCAACGATATTATGCGTTCATAATAAAACGCTTCAAAAAGATTTATTCCAATCGGAAAATAGTTTCATTTATTTCTCAATGAATATGGCATTTCAGACAAAAACATTTCATGGGATGTTTTCTCCTATCATCATCATTATACTGTGTAAGTTTTATGTGAATCTGTGATCTTGAAGTGTATTTTGTCTTACCAATTCTTTACCATTCCTTTAAGTAATAGTTAAATCTGCCTGATGTTAAATTTGTGCCATGTGATTATCGATGCAACCCATGCTTTATAATTCATCTTGAATTGAATATCTTTTTTTATTTTGTAGCATTAATCAATATATTTGATTCAATTAATCAGTTTGTCATTCCATTTCAGTTATGATGAAATGAAAAGGAATTTTTAACTTTAAGAGGCCCAGTTTCCAGACGAGGATAATACTTGATTCGCTGTATTTACATCCTTTGCAAATTGGATGGCTTGACTTCACTTTCAAATCTTTTCTGGGGTGCAGACTAGAATATATGCTTTTGTGAAAAAAAAGTAGAATTTAGATAAATTTGCAGTACCCTGTCAGCTAAGCTTAAAAAAGCAGAGTGTACACTGTCAACATTTTCGGTAACAATCTCGGTAACATGTTGCCCAGGTACGTTGTTGATGATAATGTTGTCAGTGTACACAGAGCAAAACGAGTTGGGTAACATGTCGCAGCAACATCTCGGTAACATGTTGGCCAAATGTTGCTAGTGTACACAGGGCCCAAAGTCGTGTCGCCCAGGTGTGGTGCCCTAACTGGGCAACATGTTACCGAAAATGTTGACAGTGTACACTCTGCTTAACCCTGCCTTGCTTCCCTTTGACAACCCCTCCCCTTCACCTGGGGCCAATTTCATAAAACTGTTAAGCACAAAAATATGCTTAGCACAAAAATGTCTTGCGCAATAAAACAAACCACCATTGAAAATTCCATTTGATATTCATTGTCAGCGAACAACAGCCAAAGAACAATCACAAGTGATGCACAACACGTGGACATTTGGTGGTTAACCCTGTTTTTATTAAGACAGAAATGTCATGCTTAGCACATTTTTGTGCTTAACAGTTTTATGAAATTGGCCCCTGGTAGTAGCTACCCCAGCAATTAAGTCTTTACCCCAGCGTATGTTGAATCATACCCTTTGTACATACCCTGTGTGCTTATCAGTATCCTCCCAATTCACTTGGTTTGGCCATGCTCCACTCAGTGTTACTCCTCCCTGCTGCCCAGTTTGCCCCCCTCCACCCAATATGTTACCCTCTGTCACCTTATATTGCCCTCCCGGACATGGGGTCTTGGTTGCTCTCCTATACACAGTATTGAGTTTCCCTTTTGTTGCCCTCCTTCTCCTCAAACAAGTCCAACTAATTACATTTAGAAACTATTCAAGAACAAATGCAACCGTGAAATTGGGCAATTAACGGCCAAAAAGACATGGAGGTTTACAAAACGGAGGCTCAGGCTCGGGCTCAGGCTCAGCCTCAACCTCAGCCTCAACCTCAAGCTCCATTTTGTGAATCCATTCTAGAATAATGGGTATCAAAATAGAGGCTTTTGGCTGCTGTTTGGAAGTGGATTCTCTGGTTTGAAAAGGAAAACAGCTTCAAGAAAAAGGAGGAGCTTCATCAGCTTCAATGAAAAACCACAACCTACATTTTCGGCATATAGATGACACTAAAGCCGCAGTCTGAGCCTGAGCCTCTGTTTCATAATCCCACATAGTTGGATCAAGCAAACTAAGCCTCTCCTGTTGTTCCAATATTTCAGAACATCGCTGTATTAATGAAAAGTTGCGTGCTACTTTCAGTATTGCCTTTTCATCATAAACTCTACGATCGCTCCTTTCAGCACATGACATGTAGAATCACGCATTAGTTCATTATCTACAACTCAGATGAAGCATTTTATTTTAAATGCAGTCCGAGAATTTAACATTTTCTCCAACTGGGATACAAATGGGTTGCTTTTACGCTTTGTCTAGACTTGGGATGGAGGTTGGTACCACCCGGACTCCCTCCCCTTGCTTTGGTTTGTGTTTTGACCCGCTGCTGACTTCCTCCTCCCCAGATACTGGTCTCCAATGCGCTATCTGATCATCTCCCTACTGCATAGCATTCGATCCATTGTCAGTCTGGTGTTCTTACTCTTCTTATTCATCGTTGTATTTGCCCTGCTGGGCATGCAGTTGTTCGGTGGCAAGTAAGTAACACGAGGAACCAGACTCGTGGGAATGGTTTAATTGCGAGGTAGAACTAAGTACTGACTCAACCATCTTCCGTGGTGAATGTTTTGTTGATTATATCAAATTAAGACATTCATTCTAGGTATAAGACAAAAATATTTAAGAAGAAAAGGAAGAAAAGAAAGGTTTGTATTTATAAGAAAATCATTGATATCAGGAACATGATACATTGCACTATGTATTAATTTTCATTTCATTATCGTTTCTTGCTCTCTGTCTGAGTCATACTTTCTGCTTTTTTTCTGGCTGCTTGGCTGGCAAACCATACTCCTAAGTTTTCTTCTCTTTCTGCTGCACCCTAATCAATAGTCTTTTCTCCTTCAGCTTGGATTCCTGACTCCGGTATAAAGAATCCAGATTAACTGAGATAATTATTCACGGCAGGTTTTATTTTCAGCCTTCCTCATCCACAGCAAGGCTGATCACCTTACATCGCTTGCATGTTCACACTTTATACAGACCTCATTATTCATTTTTCTCAGAAATCTCTCCTTTCCAAGGTCGATTGAGTCAGTTGGTTGGTGGCGAGAGAGGGCGCTGTTGCTTGGTCACTGCAATTGGCACAGTGTACGGCATGAGACTCGTGCCAGTGGTCGGCACCCATGTGGCTGGACGGTAGCAACCTCATCAGTCGTGTTGTCATGGCAATATACAATGATGCACATGCACTAATGTTATTTTATTTTTGTTCTCTCTCTTTTTTCCTCCCACTCTCCACCCTTACTGATCTTATCTCAACCACTTCACCCGTTTCATCCTCTTAACCTGTCCTCATCCCGTCTCTGAATGACCACACCCCTGTCCCATCCTCCTGGCCTTGTTCATCTTTACTCATCTTTGTTGACCGCCTATCATTCCTCTTTCTGGACCCATCCTCTCCTCCCACCTGTACACCTTCTTATATCCCACCTCTCCATCTGTTGTCTCTCCTATGATCTCCCTGTCCACCCTCCTTGACCTAACCCTTTGTCTGAACCAATCTTCCTTATCTCTCTTATCTACCATTCTTGTTTCTTCTCTCGCCCCTTCAACCACTGTTCTCTTGGCTCCTCGTATTTGAAACCTCTTGTCTATCTCGGTCCTACCCACCTGTTCTTCATCTAAATCCACTGTTTCCTCTTCACCCTGGTCCCACCCACCCACCCACCTCATCTGCCCTTCTCCTCCATCTCATCTGCCCCTCTCCTCTACCTATTGATCTCCTGACCCTCTGGATCCCCCTATAGATATTGGTCCTCATTAAGAAACCTGGTGGTTTCACTCCTTAGTAGTATGCGCTCCATTGTCAGTCTTCTGTTCCTTCTCTTCCTATTCATCCTCATCTTCGCCCTCCTCGGAATGCAGCTATTCGGTGGAAGGTAAATTGGGTCCCACAAGTACTCTTTGTTTTTTTTTTGCCAAATGACAATCACCAAAAATCGGAATTAGTTGTTTTTGATGTGAACCACACAATACTAAGTACCACATAGCTTTTGATGATGTGTAATTCGCACATTGACAATGGCACAGCCATTACTGCACACTTATAATGTTAGATATAGCTGCAGTATGTATTATTAAACTGTATTGCTAGTTTGACATTAAAGGTAGTATCATACTTTCCATGAGCGAAAATATCAAGAAAGATACATTAACAGTCATCTGTGAAAATTTCAGTCCCATACAGTGGCCACTTTTTGAGTAAATAGTGAAAAACGCCGACAGTATTTTAAAAATCTTTTCACGGTTATTTTTTATCTTTAAAAGATCAAAATTGTTTTTGGTCATTAGTTTTACTCTGTTCTTGATAAATACAGCATTTCAGGCAAAAAAAATTAATGTTATGTTACCATCTTTATACCCTGTAAGTTATAGGTAAATCTGTGAAGATTTCTGTTTCGATATGCTACCAAAGTATGATAGTACCTCTAATGAAAAGTATGAAAATTTCACCACAGCACACAATTAGTTGAAACATAAATTAAAAAATTCTTCGACATTCAATTCCTTAGAAAAAGTCATGTTTTCAGAAAATAATGTTCTTTGAAGCAATTAAATTATTGATAACCCTTTAATAGTAATGATGCATTATAAGCCGATTTCCGGAACTTGAATAACACACTTCCAAAAATAGCTATAGAATTGCATGCCAATTACCAAATACTTTGAATTGCTGGACTACAAACTGGCCAATTACATCCATATTTTATAACTGTCATGATTTATGGTCTAAACCACACTGACATACATCCCACACATTTGCTTATTATGTTATATTCCATGGCAAAAACAGTATATCAAAGATAATTGACTATTAGGGACACCATGCACCATCATAGGGCTGGATAGCTCAGTTGGTAAGAGAGCCGGTACGGTATTAAGGAGGTCGTTCATTCTGACTCAACAGCTGAATGTTATGTCATGTCATGCTTATAAGCTCAAGAATCACCCAAATTCGGTCACTTTTTATCACAAATGGCCACTCAATTAAACATTTGCAAGTTATATCTGAGTAGTATCTGGTACACAGACTTCTTTCATTGCATATAAACACCCCAGTTTGAATTTCCCAGACTAAAGACTCTGTTGCTATAATCACATGAGTTAATAGGGCAATCTTTTGCTTGGTTACATAACAGACGTCTTGCACCAATGCACTGTTCATTATGGATAAGAATGGCACAAAGGAACCAGTCCATTCCAGAGATGGGTATCACTATGCAAAAGCTTGCCCCGAATCACGTGATATAGCAACAGTCTTTAGTTTGGGAAATTCAAATTGGGGTGTTAATATGCAATGAAAGAAGTCTGTGTACTAGGTACTATTCAGATTTGACTCGCAAATGGCCTTTTGAATATGTATCAACAACTTTCAACAAAACCCCTTCAATAAGCTTGTCTCAATGAGAGCTAAATTGAACAGAGATGAAAATTGCCAAAACCATTTCAACCGTATTTACACTGCCTAAAAAGAGAGTTTTCTGATCACTTTAAAAATTACCTCAGTTGACCCCTCCCCTGGCCTCTAAAAACATGATTCACTTGAACAAAAAAAAATGAAAATTGAACAAGTAGGCATTGATTATTTTCTTTGGGGCAGCTTTAAAAAAAATGCATTGTAAAATAGTTATGAGAAACATGATGGGATAATGCACATTTCATGCAAAACACAACATCAACTTTTCATGAACAATAGCACTGCGCACTTGCGCTAAAAATTGCACCGAACCTCAGACAAACATTGCAACGTGGCCATGCAAACGTGTGGTGAGTGGGGGTATGTGCATGCATAGTGTGACGTCATTAGTGCGAAATGCTATTGGGTTTTGGAAAAGCATTTGTCTATTCGTTTTTTTGTCATCGGATTAGTTTAACCATTTATGATTCATAAAATAAGATAGTAATCAGAATTCCCAAATGAGTGTGTAATAATACCGATAATTATTAATAATAATTAGGGATCCATATACTGCACACAAAAACACTCATGGCACTGGTGTGCACATACATTGCATATACACTGGCTGAATCAAATTCAAATTGTAATCAATGTAATCAAATGTAATCAAATCACATGTATCAATAAGGAAAGACCCGCAACAAACTTTAAAAAAAATAATAATAATAATAAAAATCAGAACGTGAGAAAAAGAAACGATAAACAATTTTCCTGCATCATATAAATGTCTTTTTTCATCCGGTAACAAAAATACTTGAAAATGCGTGAAAATACATGAAAATTCAGAAAAAAAGGAACAAAAAACTTAAATTTGAATGAAGCATCTGATTGCAGGAAGCAGTAAATAAATGAGGGTGCGTGCCGTGCCGCGCCGCGGTATTGAATCCCGAAGGAATACCCAGTCCCGCTGAACCCCCCCCCCCTCCCACCCTCCTTTTGACGAAAATGAGAAAGCAAAATCAATTACGGCCGAGTGTTCCAAAAAACACCTGCAGAAAAACGAGGGGGGGATGGAGGGGAAGAGAAATAAGTGAAACAGGAAAAGGCCCAAGCATCGCGGAGGATTTTTCCTTTGAATGAAGTCGACTGTGTGCCTGTGTGCCTGTGTGCCTGTGTGTGCTACTATCCAACCCATTCCAGTATGCATAGTGATGTATTCACACTGATGTTAAGGGCTAAGATTTATTTATTAATATCCCCTATAGGTCTTTACTGTACACGCATACACTTTAATAACACTCAGGCAGTTTGACAATACACTGAGCTGAACGGCTTTTTCTTTCCCTCAAGTCAATTCTTAAATGTTATCCAAGAAGGCATTCAACCTTTTTTTTCTTAATCATCAGAAATATTTCATATGTAATATTTATCATATGCAAACGTGATTTTGAATATAATTCATGCGCTCATAATAAAGAATTTCTACAGTATTCAATTTTTTTCCTGTCTTTTTTATAATAAAAAAGGTGTATGCTTTTCCTTTAATAAACCCTTTATTTTTTTGTACACACAAACAATCTGAACATTTTCTTGAAAATACATGTAATAAAACATTGTGTGTGTCCATTCCTGAAAATGCAAGAAATAATTTTTATGATTTGCAATCATTCCACTGCTTAATCAGAATTTTAATGATAGTTTCAACTGACAAAACATCAAATCCTTGACAACTATCACACAATCACAAAACCATCACCAAAAATCAATTCTATTAGTTTTTAAGAAGGTACAGCTAAAACAAATTTTAAAAAGATTCAACATTTTTACAATATTTAAAAAGAATCAGTAAGTACAGTACAAGTAATAAACTGCTGCAAACTGCTCATCAGCCAAAATATTGACCTGAAATTTGTAAATTGCTTGGAGTTAGGAGGGAGTGACGCGTTTCGATCTTAGCAGGATCTTAATAGAAGTTTAAGCGTTTTGATCGTAGCGGGATATTAATCGAAAGATTGAAACGCGTCAGTCCTTTTAACTCCAAGCAAGTTTAATGACTGAAATATTTCAATGAATATTCATTTTCATTTTCTTATTCATTCTCTGAATAAGGAGTATCATTGTATTTGCACAAAATATTTCATTTGTCAAATATTTCATTTGCAAATTGTCAGCCTTATTATGAATAAGAAGATCAAGATCTGATTGAAAATACTCACTGAAAATACGATTTTTTAAGAACCAATACAAATGTCGAGAATTGTAGTTTGCACTCAAGTTTAATTAGTTCCATTTCCATCCCCAAACTAACAGAGAAATACTTTTAAACCTGCTGTGTTTCCCCTTTATCTTGCCATTATTTTGGAACACCCCTATTTATGCTGTGAATTGACCTTCTTTGCACTGACTAGACTGTCCTATTTTGATTTGTGAGGGGTTTTGTCCCCGACGAGAAAACAAGTCACTTCGTTCTCCACTCTTTAACCATTTTGACACATCTTCATGACTACACATCACGTGCATGTCATTGGATTCATTTGTTCAAACTGTACAAGAACAAATTGTCTCGTATTTTATTTTTGAAGTCACCTTCATACATTTTCCTCACTGCACTGAGTAACATCTTGACAGTTCCACAAACCTTTGCATATTGACAAATGTATACATAATTTTCAAACAAATCTTTATTTCTTTTAAAAACTTAACTTTCAGGGAATAGTTATAAACAAAAAGTGAAATTGGATATAGATCAAGCAAAATATTACATTCATTATTAAACTTTTTATCAGAAAACAAGATATAAACAAAGTATCTTTTATACTTTAGAGCGAAAAATGTCAGTATTTAAAGCTGAATATTTTGCTTACTTAAATGCACATCAAGTATTAGGCATCTATTTAAAGGCTACATTCGTTTTTTCAAAAAATTATTGTAATGAATTTGAATGAGATGCTGTAATTTTTTTTCTATCTAATTAAAAATTTTACTTACCATTGGTAGCAGACTTTAATGTGTAATTGCTGTTTACGACCAGTTTAACCATAGGCTTAATCTTGTAGGACGAAAAGAGGTCTGTTTCCATGGAAGCGCAATAAATACATAATGCCCAGCCTGCAGTATTACTGTGACATCATAAGTCATGTGACAGGGCGTGGCAGGAGAATTGCTTGCACTTCCTGCCTGCCTCGCTTCTTTTTTTTTTCAAAAAGCATCGCTGTTTTTGAAAAATCAGTTTTGTGCATTAAAATCACAAATTTACTTGAATAGGCAAGCTCTGATCCTGCTTCATTGGTTGCTATGGAAAGAATGTATCAGCATCTCTATGGTAACAGACCTTAAACAAAATTCAAAGTTATTTCATCTCTTGTAATTGTTGTTATTTTCACTTTCATTTTTCTCTCTCAAGCTTTAACTACGACCCCCAGAACCCCAAACCATCAAACAATTTTGACATCTTCCCGATTGCACTCATGACAGTGTTCCAGGTAAGACTATATAGCCAAAATTTTTCCCTAATTTTCAACAATTTGCCGGAAATTTTTAATATGTTGTCAGTGGTGTTGATTTCTCTTATGATTGGGGGGGGGGATGATTGGCGATTTGGTGTCCTATGCGAGGAAGCGAAGCGACCGAGCCGGTGGGGGCTGTGGTAGGTGGGATACCCCCCTCCCAAACTTGGGACTTTTTAATAAAACAGAGTCGAAAAGTCGCATTTTAGAGCATTTAAAAATGATAGTCAGAAGAATTAAACATTATATGTGTAGTATAAATTCACTGTGAATACACACAAAACAACAAGGATCATGTAATATTTCTATACCATTAACTTGAATGACATTCAACCTTAAAATATTGGGGGGGGGATGATAATACACGCCATCCCCCCCACCTCATAATATAATATATATTATGATCAAAGTCCATACAATTGGCCTTATTCACTTTGCATTCATCCTGCATTTGAAGCAGTGCAATCAAACCGTGGCTTGGATTCAAAATAGTCTGGTACCCGTTTTCTTCTTAGAATTGGTGTTATCTTTTCCAATGTGTAAGGAAGGTGACAAATGGATGCGCCATGAATAAGGCCTATTTGCTCGATTTGCTTCATATTCCTAACTGGCTTGACATGGTAATGCAGACAACATGAGCTACATGTATTAAGAAAACTAATACTGAACTGGAATGGAACTTGTTGCGTGATCGGGCTAGAAGAGGGTTTCAGACTTAGATATTAGAGCAATTTGATGGAGGCAAGATCTGAACTTCTGCATGTACTTTTATTCATAGCGCGCGAACAACAACAACAACTTAGAACTACAGAGGGCGCTCTTCACTATTGATGAGCCAGCACTCAACAGAACTTAAACCCAAGACCTGTGGAACTTGATTCTATCAAGTTCTAGAATGATCTAAGGGAAGGAATTATAGGGTTGTACCTGAAATTTCACTTGTATCTGTGGAGTTTTGACCATTTTTCTTTGCCTTTGTTTTTGGATTTGGATAGATTCTGACTGGGGAGGATTGGAACATGGTCATGTACTATGGCGTCCAGTCCAAAGGTGGCGTGCCCGAGGGAATGGTTTACAGCCTCTACTTTGTCATTCTGGTGCTATTTGGCAATTGTATCCTTTCACAATTGACTGCTGTTGCTGTTGCCAAAGTGCAGCTGCTTGTGCTGCTGCATTGCTGCTCTTGATGTTACTGTTGTTGCTGTTGCTGTTGAAGTCTTCTTGTTTATCTCATGATCATCAAATATAAACCACAAAGAAAACTGATCGGATTAATTTGATACAAGTAATAAACTGCTGCAAACTGCTCATCAGCCAAAATGACCTGATCAAATGCTTAGAGCTAAGAGGGCCTGACACATTTCGATCTTATCAGGATCTTTCTCAAAGGCTTTCTCTTAAACGTGTCAGGGCCCTGCTAACTCTAAGCATTGGATTTGTTTGAAGTCATTGAAAAGTGAACAAAGAAAAATTGACTGGAGCAGGATTCAAACCAGCTGCCTTTAGAATACGGTATCAGTGCTCTACCAGCTGAGCCATCCAGCCCTATGTTGGTGATGATGTCCCTATAATAGTCAATTAGCTTTGTTTGTTTGGCAGACAAAAGCCAATGCATTTATGCTTAGAGTTAGTAGAGCCTGGCGTTTTTTTCCTAGCAGGATCTTTCTCAGGGCGTTTACGAAACAGTGGCTTAGGCTCAGGCTTAGGCTCCAGCTCTGACATCCATATGCTGAAAATATAGGTTGTGGTTTTTCATTGAAGCTGAAGCTCTGATTTCCTTTTCAAACCAGAGAATCTACTTCAGAACCTCAGCAAAAACTCTTTATTTTGATACCAGTTATTTCAGAATGGATTCACGAAATGGAGCCGGAGCCTGAGATGGAGCCTCAGAGCCTACATGTAACTCCATTCCTGAGCATAATTTTTTGGGGTTGATGAGCAATTTGCAGCAATTCATTGCTTGTGTCTTCTGTTGGCTTGTTCCATCCAAACATCCATCGATGTCTTCGTAGCTAGCTTGCAGCAATTTCCTTAACCACCACGTCCAGACACCCTTCTGAATGTCTTCCTTGCTATCGCCGTGGATAACCTTGCTAACGCCCAGGAAATGACCAAGCTAGACCAGGAGGAAGAAGAAGAAGCCGCTGCACTGAGAGAAGAGGAACAGCGTGAGCTACAATCAAACAGGAACTCACCGCAGCCCGGCGAGGAAGCAATGTAAGCATCAAGGGGTAGGGGTACTTACAGGGTTGCTGGACCCAGTCCATCTTATAAGGGGTCTCTGAGTTGACATACAGAGCCATGTCACCTCAACATTCGGGTACCTGTTATCAACTTCTTAATTTGGCCATTTTGTGTTTATTTTGTGATTGCATAGTATTTCCATCATTGAATAGGCACCTATTACACGATTGGACAACTGCCAGTGAAATTGGCTCCTATTGTGCAATTGGACAACTGCCAGTGGAGTAATAGGCTCCTATTGCACAATTGAAATCCTTCCAGTGGTGTAATAGGTTGGGATACTGCCAGTGGTGTAATAGCCACCTATTGCATGATTGGACAACTGCCAGTGAAATAGGCTCCTATTGTGCAATTGGACAACTGCCAGTGGAGTAATAGGCTCCTATTGCACGATTGGACTACTTCCAGTGGTGTAATAAGCACCATGCTATCAAGTTTGTGTTTATTTACAGTCCATGCCGTTTACACTTGAAAACCTGACATTGAAATCTGTTCTTAAATTTGCAGTGAGGGAAGTACAACCCTTCACATGAATGATGTCAAGAGGATGAATGGGGACCACAATGTCGAGAACGGGGAACCGGGTAAGTCTTAGGTCATAGGTCATATTCACATGGCGACCCTTCTTCCTATTAGTATTGCTGAAAATTTCTTCTTTCAAGGAGAAAATGTAAAAGGAATTTTTAATAATGGGAGACTTTTGGAAAGTCGGTCTTGAGTCAACAGAGCACACGCAAACCATGCTTGCGCAATTGTGAGCATGCGCGCGTTGTATTGCGCGTGCATTCACTGTTGACTCAAGACTGACTCTCCAAAAGTCTCCCATTGTTTTGATTATAAGGTAAAAATGATGTAAGAATATTTGAAAACAAATTCATAAAATAGGACGGATAAATGGTGATATGAAAAAGTCACCCATCTCAGTTTTATAGGTTTAATACCTTTTCCAACTCTATCATTAGGCTGATATTAATGGTTATTCTACCAATTTCACTTGCTGAAACTCTAACAAACACCCTAACAATGTGAAAGCAAATGGCTTGCTGTTTTTGTAAAATGAAGTCTTTCCACTCATTGAAAATGACGCCAAGCATGTGCTGAGCAAGTTGAGGCAAAGGCCTTCTGGTTGGTCAGTCCGTTCATTTCTCTTGAACTTTTTTACCGAACAAATTGGCAGTGATCCAAAAATCTCCCCATACAAACACTCACAAATTCGCCCCTTTGTGAAAACTATTATGATATGCTTATTACGTTGTATCTTCGAAAATGTGCTTCAAACATCCCATGATAAGACTACATACAAAAATGCAAGCCTTTGCCACTCACAGTATTAAACACACTAATACTATACATCTTACCATGACTTAGTTTAAGATAGATTAATTGTGACCTTCGTGTCAAAGGTCATTACCTGCCTAATTAACTCACTCAAAGGACATATCTCATTAACTGGGTGGTGGTCTATCTTAGAACGGTAGCCTGTATATTGACCTAGGTCATTTCATTTCAAAGTCATTGGTGATTGGTTGTTAGACTTTAACAGGTGTCAGGGTACGAGGTCATGACCCAGGTCATTGGTCATCCCATATGACCTGGTTATGACCTGATAGATCATTTCATTAGAATGGTGACGGGTTTTTCCAAATCATTGATGCCTGCCCTTGCCTTGTTTTAGTTTTTTTTTTCCTGTTTTGGTTGATTTTTTGTTACTCTGAAAACTTCTCGGAGCCACATCACGCTGTCCTGAAAAACTATTTCCTTCTGCTGCAAGATCATCCTTCGCTGGGCTGTATCAGTGTGCGCTCTTCATCATTCTTGCATCCTACTTTTACATTTTTTTTTTGTTCTTGTGTTTTAAGCACTGTGACTTGTCCAATATGCCCCTGGTTTCACGCCTAATTGAAAACGCTAAGCTGCTTGTTTGGCTTCCACGAGTGGATGTACTGAGAATGTTTGGAGAGTGACACATTATTTTTCAAGCCCTCTAAAGGCCTTTACCCAAGGCTTGACCAATCTCGGGCACGGCCCCGGGGCGACATAACTAGGGGTGAAAATAAGCCATGATTCCCACTTGAAATGTTCACCCCTCTGTCACCCCCGAGCCACCCCTGAGTCACCCCCGAGATTGCCCTTTCTCCGGGGTGAGTTCAACCCTGCTCAGGACCAGGGTTAAATCTAAAGTTAAAATGCAAACGATTTTACCGTAAGCTTCAGTTGAAATTTGATTATCAAACAAAAGCACAGAATTGTGTGTTCGGTATTCTGTATTTATTCAGTTCCCTTCCCATAGTGATGTTGTGTCCGGGACTTTTTCTGCTGGATTTTAAAACGGGCAGTCTAAATTTGGCACGCAGTTGAAAAACAGCTGTTCCTACCTTATAAATCTACAATCCTTTCAAATGCAATATTGCGCCAACTTATTTTCTAAGGCAGAGTCCCTATTCCCTCTCCCCCTCCCCCTTCCTGGCTTAAAGCCTCAGCCATTGTTGCTAGGTTGCAGTCGACGTTTCCCGATCTCAACGTGCCCGCATGGTGTACCCACAAATGTTACCCCTTTCCCCTCGCCAAGTTTTCGTTCACATTCCTCTGCATGTGGTTCTCTGTGTGTTTTCCCTGTTGGTTGGTCAGTTGATTTATCTATTTCTGCATATCCTGTATCACAACAGTCACCACAATTTTTGTTTAACCTCTGTCTCTTGTTCTTTTATCATTTCATATTTATTTGTCTGTCTAAAATCCATCTGTTGTGTACTTGTTGCTTGTATGCATGTCTTTGGTTTTTATTTTAATCAATTTGAATGTTTTCAGTATTGAATGAAAAAATTTAAGAGTTTAATTAATGAACACTTTCAAGAAAATGAAAAATGCTGAAGATTAGCCAAATGAAGTATCAGAAAAAACTCAACCATTTGGTATTCAGGCAAACAAGTCAGTTTAATTTTTTAGTTGCCAAAGAATCATAAATCTTTATCTTTATCCAGTGAGAAAAAATTAAATTAGTTTAATAAATAGACATTTTGAAAGCATAATCACCTTGCTGTACTGCATGGGTCTTGTGCCCAATAGAAATTTTCAGATTTTTAACAAAATTTTGCATTTAAAACAGCATTTATTGGTAGGTGTTTCTGAAAACTAAATTTTCAACTACATGTATTGATGATTTTTCGTCATGGAGGTAGAATTATGCAAAATTAGGCTTGCCCTTCACCATCTTACCTGCTGACCCCATCAGCTAGCTTGGAGGTCTAGTAGTCTATATCTGTTCTAGTAAGCAGGATGTCCTGGGTTCGAATCCCACCTGATCCAGCACATGATATTTTCATACGGGTGCACTCAGAGCACAGACGCTAAGGGGCAAGCCTAGTTAGCATAAATTCTCACTCTTGCAAATCTGACAAAAAAAGTTTAATTTTTTCATATCACAAAGCACCAGGAATGCCTGCTTTTGCACACAGTAAATATATTGGAATGAATATCACATCCTCTTCCTCATGGTCTCTATCTCATGCATATTCATGCTTTAAGCAAATTCATCATTATTCTTGACGGCGGCTGCCCTTCTTCAGCATTTACTTTTTGTATAAAAGCATCGCCTGAATTCACCAGGAATGCTGAAATTCATCTTGCCGCAGCCTCAATGGCTTCTAGTTTTCAACATCAAATTATTCCTCATTGTTTTTCCAAGTTCTCCCTGCTCATGACTATTCAAATCATCTTATCTCACTCCATTTTTAACATAAGAAAAGTTACAGTGTCACAACCCTGAAGCCATTGTATCAGTCATCATCACATCTCATACTTTCTGTTCCAAAGACTCGTCTGGCAAGAGGTGATGTTTCTGTGGACAGAATAAAACACACTCGGGTCCGCGTCGAATCATATGTCAAACTTTTGCCGTATTCAGTTCAAATAATGGCCCAAAATTTGAATTAGACACGGCAGAAATTCAACGTTTGAAGCAAACGCCGGCTTCCTGTGGAAAGTTTGACAGGTCTTGCCGCTTTTAACGGCAAAAGAGCGGCGCGGCTTGAAACATCGAAATTTCTAGAATTCCACCCCGAACTGTTTGAAACTGCGCATGCTCGTGCCCGACAGTTGTTGTAAAAGAGAGCGCCACCTTCTCGCAATTAGAATATATCGCAATATCATAACTCTCTCTTGGTCTAGCTGCCATGTTGAAATTTGCAATAAGGTTAACAGAAAACCCACATTTGAAACAACTGCCGAACTTCCACCACTTTTATGTCGATTGCAATGTATTGAAGTAGACACGACAATTTGACGTTTGAAGCGGGCCTTACCACTGTAATCGCCCATAACTGCCACTGCATCCGGCCTTTCCAAGCCTGGGTCATATAATTATATAGCAGGAGAGTTTTACACTGGTTGTTACCGATGTCCGATCCCTCCACAAAAACCGAGTATGCTCCATTGTATGTCCAGGGAGCAGACCCAGATACTCATAATGTCCTCATCAGATCTTTAGCGTTTCAGCCACACAGAGCGTAGTCTATTGTGATAGACACACTCGCCGTACAGGGAGCAAGTGTCTATCACATGCGTGCAGGTTTCCTGATTAATTATATGCAAGCCAACCCAGCACTGACCGCTCTAAGTTTTGACCAATCAAGGGGCATCTACTATCGTGCCATTTGGTGAGCGCGTCTGTCATGTAGCTGCTGCCGCACGGACGCGCAAAATTGACCAATCAACATCTTCCATCACGATCCTGACGGAAATGTTCTCAAAACAGATCTGATTGGTTGATGTGCCGCGTTAAATTTGCATGCACGCATGTATCTGACGTTCGTACATATAGTGACACGGAGTAGAATGGGTGATACTCAGAATACACAGAGCGTAGCTTTCTGTTAAAACAAAAGTCTTGCCAGATGAGTTGAGGGACAAATGCATGATCATAAACATTCTTTCAAGATTTCTCATGAAGACACATTTCATTCTTACCTTTACATTGCCAGACACACAATGAGAATGATGTCACCTCCATCATTGGCTTGGCTACTACTGGCATGCATTGCCAGTACTTTGTTACAATTAGTTTCATGAACCTTGCAAAATAGAAATTACGTTTTAACAGTAAAGCAAAACCATCGAGGACTGATAGAATCGACCATATTGAATGTAAATGGTTGGATATGAAATTAGGAAATGTTGGAATTCCCATGCAACAGATAAACCATTAGGAAATTAAATATTGATAGCTTAGACAGCATTATTTTCTTTTTGTGAGAATTAGTTAAAATAGGATGGTTATATTGAATTGTTGTTTTGCATCTTTGTTAGATGAAACCTCCCATTGTCTTCTGTTTTGTGTATTGTGCCTAACCCACATTGTGTCTTGCTCTGTTTATTTTTATACCCCCGATTCTGTTCTATCTTTAAAATCACGTGTACTCCGCCTTTTGTGTGTGCAACCGCAACTTCCGCAATTTGACCTCTGACCCCCGAACGACCCCCGACCTCTACCAGAGATCACAGTGACTGTGGTGGACCCTCCTCTTCCCCGGTACCGCCGCTGGTATAACTATCTGAATGTGCATGGCATCCCCTGGCCTTGCCCTACCCTGGGACCGGTGAAATGCTCTGGTATGGATGCGGTCTGTAATTCAACATGCTGGTCGGCGTGTCCGTGCTCCAGGCCGGCGTGCTGCGGCAGTAAAACGGAAGCCACAGAACAAGGCAAGGCTGGTTATCATATTCAAACCTGTGTCAGGTAGCCACCGGAAAGTTGAGGTGGACATGGGAAGGGATGGGAAGTATAATGGCAAGGCTGGTTATCATATTCAAATCTGTGTCAGGTAGCCACCGGAAAGTTGAGGTGGACATGGGAAGGGACGGGAAGTATAATGGCAAGGCTGGTTATCATATTCTAATCTGTGTCAGGTAGCCACCGGAAAGTTGAGGTGGACATGGGAAGGGACGGGAAGTATAATGGCAAGGTTGGTTATCATATTCAAATCTGTGTCAGGTAGCCACCGGAAAGTTGAGGTGGACATGGGAAGGGACGGGAAGTATAATGGCTAGACTGGTTATCATATTCTAATCTGTGTCAGGTAGCCACCGGAAAGTTGAGGTGGACATGGGAAGGGACGGGAAGTATAATGGCAAGGTTGGTTATCATATTCTAATCTGTGTCAGGTAGCCACCGGAAAGTTGAGGTGGACATGGGAAGGGGTGGGAAGTATAATGGCTAGACTGGTTATCATATTCTAATCTGTGTCGGGTAGCCACCGGAAAGTTGAGGTGGACATGGGAAGGGGCGGGAAGTATAATGGCAAGGTTGGTTATCATATTCTAATCTGTGTCAGGTAGCCACCGGAAAGTTGAGGTGGACATGGGAAGGGATGGGAAGTATAATGGCAAGGCTGGTTATCATATTCTAACCTGTGTCAGGTAACCACCGGAAACTTGAGGTGGACATGGGAAGGGACGGGAAGTATAATGGCAAGGCTGGTTATCATATTCAAACCTGTGTCAGGTATCCACCGGAAAGTTGAGGTGGACATGGGAAGGGATGGGAAGTATAATGGCAAGGCTGGTTATCATATTCAAACCTGTGTCAGGTAGCCACCGGAAAGTTGAGGTGGACATGGGAAGGGGCGGGAAGTATAATGGCAAGGCTGATTATCATATTCAAACCTGTGTCAGGTAGCCACCGGAAACTTGAGGTGGACATGGGAAGGGACGGGAAGTATAATGGCTAGGCTGTTTATCATATTCTAACCTGTGTCAGGTAGCCACCGGAAAGTTGCGGTGGACATGGGAAGGGGACGGGAAGTATAATGGCTAGGCTGGTTATCATATTCAAACCTGTGTCAGGTAGCCACCGGAAACTTGAGGTGGACATGGGAAGGGACGGGAAGTATAATGGCAAGGCTGGTTATCATATTCAAACCTGTGTCAGGTAGCCACCGGAAAGTTGAGGTGGACTTGGGAAGGGATGGGAAGTATAATGGCTAGGCTGGTTATCATATTCAAACCTGTGTCAGGTAGCCACCGGAAAGTTGAGGTGGACTTGGGAAGGGATGGGAAGTATAATGGCAAGGCTGGTTATCATATTCAAACCTGTGTCAGGTAGCCACCGGAAAGTTGAGGTGGACTTGGGAAGGGATGGGAAGTATAATGGCAAGGCTGGTTATCATATTCAAACCTGTGTCAGGTAGCCACCGGAAAGTTGAGGTGGACATGGGAAGGGATGGGAAGTATAATGGCAAGGCTGGTTATCATATTCTAACCTGTGTCAGGTAGCCACCAGAAACTTGAGGTGGACATGGGAAGGAATGGGAAAAGAACATAAGGAGGGTAGGATTAGTAGGGTTAGGAAGGATTAAATCCCTCTTTCACACCAGGTATATGTAGAGTTGCGTAGTGTTATATAATCATTTGCGCCGAAATAAGACTGCGTACTCAAGGTGGGTACGTTACATCGGGCCTATACAGATGTGTGTAGTGCAATGCTGTATGGTTGCGTACCCTGTGCATAAGCACCGTGTACGTACCGGCATAATATAATTGCCATACCTACACGTAGGATTGCATATTACAGACATAGTTAAGCATACTATTGCTTAGGAATGGTGTACTGTAGGGTAGTGTTGTGTTGACTTGCGTAAAAAGTGCATACTTGCAGAGTCCAGTGCTCTACACCGAGAGCATGCACTTCTTGTGTACGGTACTCCTTGTGTGTCATCGGCGTATTGTTGCGTAAGCCAGCGTAGACTAGCGTAGCAACCAGCATAAGGCAGCACAGTTGCTGTACAACACTACCCAACTTTACGCAAGGCCTGGGGCCTTTCTCAAAGCTCGGCTCCAGCTCAGGCTCTGTCTCCGTCTCCATTTCGTGAATCTATTTTAAAACTACAGGTATCAAAATAGAGGCTTTTGGCTGCAGTTTGGAAGTAGATTCTCTGGTTTGAAAAAGAAAACAAACAGCTTCTTCTTCAATGAAAAACCACTTTTTTAATAAGCATATGAATTACAGAGACAAAGCTGGAGCCTGACCATAGAGTTATATTAAAATTACTAGAGCGCGTACGTAGACACTTTGAAGCCGTTCTGGGCGCAGTCATTTTGAATTTGTGTGCGTGTCTGTAGAACAAGAAAACTTTTACTGGAATACCTTTCGAAGAGTGTACTCTATATGCAACGTGCAAGTATGTGCGAACGGTACCGGTAGCACGTCTTGTTGACGCTTGCATGACTGAAGTGCGCACATTTACCAAAGGTGCATCAGATTTTGGGCGTATTTGGCTTTTGATAACGCACCTGTGTAGAACACAATGCAGATATGCAAATGAACGTAAAAAAAAACGTACAAAATTGTGTCTTTTCCATAGGTTTCTGCACAAACATTAATGCGCCCAGCAGGCATCACTCTGTACACGGAGCTAGCGCATCTAGTAATTTTAATATAGCTCTATGAGCCTGAGCCAGAGCCGAGCTTTGAGAAAGGCCCCTGGTGTGAAAGGGGCTTAAGGAAGAAATTACAGGAATATACCATTTTATTCACATGCATTTTACACACATTCAGTCTACGCGTCAGTCAGTCATTCCCAATGTTAGTATTGGTTTTGGCATTTTTGCATCTTGATTGTTGCCATGACAACACCTCTTTCAATGACTTAAAGATGACTCCGCATTGAAAAGCCTGAGATATGGCAGTCGTTAATATACTTATATCGTAAATTCAAGAGCGTTTGGGTAATTATCCTTTTAATTAACATATGTTAATTATCATGCTTTTATTTGTTTGAAAGTAGCACTTTTAGAATAGATTTAGCGTCTGTTTTGTCTTATTTCTTACATTATTATTTGCCATTAACTTTTTTTAAAAGATTTTTAGACTAACTATACCGCAAGGTATTGGCCCAATGACTTGACGTTTCTGTAGAGGGTGTGGGATAAATCACATTAGAAAATAACCATCTTTAGAGTTGTAGTCAGTTAACAGGTATGGGTACCAGCAGTGGTGGCAGATTTTTGTAGACTTCTACCGTTGAGAGATTTAAGCCAATATCATTGAATTGCTGATTGTTAGAATAAGCCATTTCCATTTAAATTTGAATAGTATCCGATATGCAGACTCCATTGGTCATTGCACATTAACACCCCAGTTTGAATTTCCCAGACTAAAGACTCTGTTGCTATATCACATGATGCAGGGCAAGCTTTTGCATAGCGATATCCATCTCTGGAATGGACTGGTTCCTTTGTGCCATTCTTATCCATTATGAACAGTGGGTATGGGTCAAGACGTATGTTATGAAACTATTGCAAAAGCTAGCTTTAAATCATGCGATATAGCAATTGAGTCTAGTCAGGGAAATTCAAATTGGCATGTTTATATGCAATGAAAGAAACCTGTGTACCAGAGACTATTCAGATTTAACTCACAAACGGCTTCTTGAGAAGTCGTGATCCTTGATAAACGGAAGAACTAGCATAGTTCCAACACAGTCTTTATACAAAGTTAATCTAGTACACATAGTGTGAATTTTGACTGGCGTCCATTTTCTAAAAAGGAAGATCTTTTGTACTGAAATTTTTTTCAGTACATGATATTGGCCTTGGGTAAGAAAAGGATGAAGTGTATGTCATTTTAGCTTGAATTTAGATTTCCTTGAAAATAATTCCTTCTTCACTTCCAGGGGCTAAAAAGTGAGTTACAAACTTGACATTGTAATGGAAGGGATGAAATTGTGTTTGATATGTACCGATATGAATTTGGAATTAATACACCGATCCAGTAGGCCACGCCCACCATGGCAACGTCCAAGCAACAACGTATGCACCCACAATGTGTCACAATCGCCAATACACAAAGCGATGCAGACTCTCAACCACCGAAAGCTCCACTTTCCGTTGGACTTTGGTTTTGGAAAAGGTCAAAAATGTACATTTCCTCTCAGCCAGGGCATCGAGAGTCAGAAATATAATGAAAATATAAGTACCGCTTGACCGTGGTTAAGATTAAAACTCGGGTTTGTAAAAGAAAAGAAACAAAAGAAAACTATACGAAAAGTGTGTAGTACACAATTTGAAACATTTTGTCGGACAAAATGGCGGCAATTTGTCGGACCTTAAATGATGCGTTGTGATTGGTCAATTTGTCAAGGGGCGTGGCCTAATGGATCGGTGTATTATGGGGCAAAGGGTTCTTTAGGTTGTAGATTGATTGGTGATTGCGTAAGAGCAGAAAGAGATGAGTAGGTTTGTGACTTGTGTGGAATATAAGTGGCAATTGTATTTGCGATAGATGAAGGTAAGTCAGTGATAGGGTTGATCAATATGACATCTTGTATCCTCTGTTTTGCAGAAGCTGAAGGTGTCACTGAGGACGATGAATTTGGTCCCAAGGAGATGGTCCCTTACAGCTCACTCTTCATCTTCAGTACCACCAATCCGTACGTTTACTGTTCAATCACATTGATTCCCATTCTATAGGTCCAAGGTTCAATCCTCTTCTCAACCTACAATCACCTGATGGCATCCCGATTACTACCCCTATCCCTATCACTCTGATTCCCTGTAGTACCACCAATCCATAGGCCCAAGGTTCAATCCTCTTCTCAACCTAAAATCACATGATGGCATCCTGATTCCTACCCCTATCACTCTGATTCCCTACAGTACCAGCAATCCATAGGCCCAAGGTTCAATCCTCTTCTCAACCTAAAATCACATGATGGCATCCTGATTCCTACCCCTATCACTCTGATTCCCTACAGTACCAGCAATCCATAGGCCCAAGGTTCAATCCTCTTCTCAACCTAAAATCACATGATGGCATCCTGATTCCTACCCCTATCACTCTGATTCCCTACAGTACCAGCAATCCATAGGCCCAAGGTTCAATCCTCTTCTCAACCTAAAATCACATGATGGCATCCTGATTCCTACCCCTATCACTCTGATTCCCTACAGTACCAGCAATCCATAGGCCCAAGGTTCAATCCTCTTCTCAACCTAAAATCACATGATGGCATCCTGATTCCTACCCCTATCACTCTGATTCCCTACAGTACCAGCAATCCATAGGCCCAAGGTTCAATCCTCTTCTCAACCTAAAATCACATGATGGCATCCCGATTACTACCCTATCACTCTGATTCCCTGCAGCACCAGCAATCCAAAGGTCCAAGGATCAATCCCATTCTCAACCTACAATCACCTAATGACATTCCGATTCCTACCGCTACCACTCTGATTCCCAGCAGTACCACCAATCCACAGGTCCAAGGTTCAATCCTCTTCTCAATTCCTACAATCACCTGATGGCATCCTGATTACTACCCCTAGTCACTCTGATTCGATCCCTACATTGCCACCAATCCATAGGTCCACGGTTCAATCCTCTTCTCAACCTACAATCACCTGATGATATTTTCATTCCTACTCCTATACCCTTACTCTAATTACCTGTTGTACCAATCTTACCTCACCTTCAACCGGATCTTACTCTCAAGTCAGACTCCTCAAACTCCCTGATGGTCTTTGTTACATCAAACCGATCCTCTTGTCTCTTGCAATTCCTGGTTTGAGCCATGTCCTGTTGTACTGATACTCCAATGACCCATAGTTTCAAACTAGTCCAAAAGGTTGATTGTTTTCCTCTTATCCTGCAAATGTTTTTAATAGTTGGACCTGTCTGTATATAATTACCGATAACCTGCTCTTTCTAACATCCAGGGTTCGGAGATTCTGCCACTATGTCGTCAACCTTCGTTATTTCGATTTCCTCATCATGGTTGTCATTGCCCTGAGTAGTATAACACTCGCCATGGAGGACCCAATCGACACGAAAAGTGATTACAACAAGGTACGGTCTGAAACTTGCGTTCTGAGTAGTCAATGAAAATGTAGTAACTTCTTGTGACCTTTCATAAGACCTTGATGTTAGCTCCCTGGATGGGAGGCAAGAGTCTATATTCCTCCCTGATGATGCCTCCCACAGGAATACTTTCATTCGAGAGGCATCAGTGAGGGACCTTAGAGATGCCTCTTGAGGTATTAAAGGTAGTATCATACTTTGGTAAGAAACCAAAACAGAAATGTTCACAGATTTAGGTATAACTTTCAGGGTATGAAGATGGTGGTGGTAGAAACATACCGTTAAAATTGTTCCGCCTGAAATGCTGTATTTATCCAGAAATTAGTAAAACAACTACAGAAAATCTTTTTGATCTTTTAAAAGATCAAAAATAAAAGAGAAAAGACTTTAGAAATACTGTGGCTGTTTTTCACTGTTTTCTCAAAAAGTGGGCAACGTATGGGACTGAAATTTTCACAGATAATTGTTACTGTATCAACGGACATCAACTTGACTTGTTGATGTAAGATGGCTGTTACGTTGCAGCATCAGAGTCGGCTGTTGAAGATGATGAAATTAGAAAGGGCTCGCCACTTATAAGAGGCTTTTTTTGGCATGGCATCCTCAAGATATAGATTATCTTTAAATTCATCTTATGGGAGGTATCAAAAGGCACTCTTATCGGGTATAGGTTGATCATGAGAAACAGCTCCTAACTCAAACATCATGTTTCTTGAAGGAGGTACATGTATGAACAGTAAAAACTTAATATTTTCCTTCATCTGGTCATCCTCTCAGGTCCTGGAGTATTTTGACTACTGCTTCACCACCATCTTCACCATCGAGATGATGTTAAAAATCCTGGACATGGGCCTCCTGTTTCATCCAGGGTCTTACTGTCGGGACATCTGGAATATTCTGGATTCCGTCGTCGTCGTTTGTGCATTGGTCGCCTTTGGTGTTACACAATCGTAAGTTCAGCTCTGAATAGGAGATTAGATGGCAGTGCTTTTTAGCAAGATTCGGGTCTTCAGGTCCCTGGTCTTGCCTGTTTTACTCTATGCTTGTGAGACATGGACTTTGACTGGGGGCTAGGGGAGACGACTCAATGTCTTTGGTACTGGGTCTTTGAGGAGGATCCTTGGGTACCGCTGGTCGGACCGTGTGTCTAACGAGAGGTTACTCAGGGAGAGTCAGATGAGACCTATTACCTGCATGATACGTGAGCGCCAGATGCGAGTGAACGGTCATGTGGCTAGATTCCCTGTGAGTGATCCTGCCAGATGGATTCTCTCTCTGAGAGAACCTACTGGTAGGACTCAGCCAGTAGGGCATCCACATGACATGTGGTTGCGTCAGATGGATCAGTATTTTGCCGAGATGGGAAGGGTTGCTTGGCTGGCCATCAGGAGACCGGAGGAGTACCTCTCGAAGGTAGATGCTGCAATGCGCTGCCGCGGCACATACTCCCACTAATTGATTGATTGCCTTTTAGCACCCAGAAAGGCAGCAGCCACAATCTGTCCTGCATCAAAAAATATTGAAATCTGTTGGTCGAGCACAAATCAGGACTGCCACTCCAACACATCTCTGACTGATGACAGTCATCACCCGTTAGACTAAACTGTCTTTGGGCCTTCTCTCAACAGACAAGGGGATGAAGAAAACACTGGAGCTAGTAAGAACCTGAATACCATCAAGTCACTCAGGGTACTCCGTGTGTTACGACCTCTCAAGACCATCAAGAGAGTTCCCAAGCTTAAGGTGAGTTGAGGACAGCGGAGCTATCTCCTTCAGGCCAAAGGGGGGCATAGGTAATAGGTTCGAATCCGGCCTGGGTCATATGTGAGTAGAGTTCTGCGTTGGTTCTTCCCATGCTACAAGGGTTTTTCTCCGGGTTCTCTAGTTTTCCTCCCTCCACAAAAATCAAACACTTTCAATCTCAGGCTGTATTCCTTGGTCATATATGGGTTGATGTGGCTGGCAGCCAAAGGCGCCCAAGAAAGCCTGCTACTCGATCACGTTAAAGTCGCATCCTTCGCAATTCAGCACCCCAGCTGCAAGTAAGGATGATAAGCCTCCCAAATTATAAAGTCACTATCCTTACCCTCATGGAATACAGAAATGTGAAATCTGCTCGGTAGGAATCGGTTTCATGAAGCTTTGGTCGTTAACCTTCATTGCTAAATTCAGTTGATTCCAAATAGTGCACCACCAAGAGTTAATTGCAACACGTTGGCCAATCACAAGTCACAAAATTTGTCAACAAAATGCGCATCTGAAGAGAGTCGACAGATATTGCCCAAATTGAATAAACGGACACATTATGCTAAAATGAAGTCCAGGAGCCGATTTCACTAACGCTTTGCGATCATCGCTTAAGCCCAAATCCATTGCTAAACGGAAAATTGCTAAGCAAAGAAGCGATCGGTTTTTCGTTTAGCGATGGATTTGGATTTAGCAATCATCGCATAGCGTTTTTAGTGAAATCGGCCCCAGGTTCACACAACTAATAACAGTGATGAGATTTTAGCGGGCTTGTAAATGATTTTGACAATGTTCATTTGTAGGTGGACGATCCTAGGATCACTGGATAACCTTAACCTGCCATTTCCAATGTTCAGCTTTGATTTAATATGCCCTTTGTGTCCGTCTCAGGCCGTGTTCGACTGTGTGGTGAACTCTGTCAAGAATGTGACCAACATCGCTATAGTCTATGGCCTGTTCATGTTCATCTTCGCTGTGATCGGTGTCCAGCTCTACAAGGGACGCTTCTTCCATTGCACGGATCCCTCCAAACACCAAGAGAGCGAGTGCAAGTAAGCTATTGGACTTCCTTACTGCTAAATCCTTCTTCCTTTGTTAAGGAGAAACCAATGGCATTGTTAGCGATGCATTGATCCTTTCCCTTGCATCCTCCCAAAGAATGAATTGAATACATTGACTTCCAGCAATTGTTTGGAAACACTCTTTTCTTTAGACATATTCATCTGGATTGTAGATTGACAGATATTTTTGGAGATTCATTATGTCAAATCCAGTGTAAAGATAGAATATTGTACTCACTATTTAGTGATGTTTCACTGATAAGCTATCAGTTTCATCAGACTGGCGACTCATACCACTGCTCACTGTCCTTTCATTGACGTTGATGGAGACTGCCGTAGAGGTCGTGGTAATGAGACCGTCAAAGATGTTATGTAACTTGTAGGCCCCTCGTCCCTGTTGGTCACCTCTCCTCCTGATCCAAACGGATTCCTTTAGCCATCTGGTGGTTTTGTCTGATTCCCGGTCTATGATTTTTGCATTGTCCGAATCAATGTTGTGGTTGGTGTCTACGACATGGTCTGTGATGGCTGATTTATGCTGCTCCGTAGAGGACTCCTTGCGAGTTGCTCTGGTGTATGGTCAGTGTGTGTTCAAACTTGTTGACCTCCTTCTGATGTTCTTCCAATCTTATGCCAAAAGTGCGACCTGTTTTGCCAATATAAGATTCTCAACATCTGGCGCATGGGATTTCATATACAGCATCCTCTTTCCAGCAAGGGTCCAGTTTTGGAAACACCGTCCCTTTAATCAACCAACTGGATTCTAATTCTTGTAGTACTGAGTCCATTTTTATCTCCTTCTCTTTGTCTCGAAGCTTTTCTGTTGACCCCAGAAGTAACTTGGTTATTGTGTTTGTTTGCAGGGGGAACTACTTCATCTACGAGGGAGACATGATTATTGATACCAAGCCAAGGGTATGGGAGTCTTATGACTTCAACTACGACAACGTCTTTGCAGCACTCCTGACATTGTTTACTGTCTCCACTGGAGAGGGTTGGCCAGAGTGAGTATTATCTAAATACAAATCTCAAAACAAGTAGGTCCTTGCCACGGTACCATGCAGTTAAAGGAGGTTGTACCCTATAGTACCTCTTTCTTCGGGGGCATAGGTGGCAAGTGTGTTAGGCACTCGCCTCTCACCAATAATAATAATAATTAACCGTTTTTATATAGCGCATATCACAATCAACGTAAGATGTCTCTATGCGCGTATTACTATTATCCCTGGTCATTTGGCTACAATTAGTATTACATTCCTGAAACAATCTCAACTCCCTGGGGAGTATACAGCCCTGGCTGCCGTATTCAGTGCACAGAGGCTAATCAAACCACAAAGCCATCTCTACCCTGGCAGGTACCCATTTAAACCTGGTTGAAGAGGAGCAAAGCGTCTTGCCCAAGGACGCAAGTACCATTAAACCATGGCTGGATTCAAACCCACAATCTGTAGATTAACCACCTGTAGTTCAACATGCCAGACCACTAGGCCACAGCACCCCACCAATGTCGCCTGGGTTGAGAAGAGTTGTGCGTTGGTTGTTTCCTATGCTACGAGGGTTTTTCTCTGGGTTCTCCGGTTTTTCTCCCTTCACAAAAATCAAACACTTCGATCTCAGGCTGTGCTCCGTGATCATATATGTGTTGAATTGTGCTAGCAGCCAAGGGTGCCGCTGTCAACTCGATCATGTTGTAGCCGCATCCTTCATAATTCAGCACCCCAGCTACGCGTAACGATGATTAGCCTCCCAGATTATTATAATAATTGTATTATGTTTTGCAAGGACATATTTTTGGTATTTTTGGTAGACATATTTTCTCTTGGGGATTGTCATTTTATCAAGGACACATCCACGTCATACCTTAATGGAATCTTAGAAAATACTTGAAACTCTGTAAACATTACCTCCAGATGTTTCTCGGATCCTTTGCCTCCTTTCTTCCGATCCTCCTCTATTTCCGTCCTAGTTTCGTGGAGCATGCCACAGAGTTACTGGAAAGAGGCTGCTATCCTGAAACCCTAGTTCCTTGCCTGAAGCAGTCCTCAATAACTACCTCTGTCTGCTGCCATTCCAGTGTCTTGGAGATGTTTCTTTGATCCTCTGCCTCCTTTCTCCCTATCCTCCTCTATTTCCGTCCTAGTTTCTTGGAGCATGCCACAGAGTTACTGGAAAGAGGCTGTGATCCTGAAACCCTAGTTCCTTGCCTGAAGCAGTCCTCTTAACTACCTCTGTCTGCTGTCATTCCAGTGTCTTGGAGATGTTTCTTTGATCCTCTGCCTCCTTTCTCCCGATCCTCCTCTATTTCCGTCGTAGTTTCTTAGAGCATGCCACAGAGTTAATGGAAAGAGGCTGCTAAGCAGTCCTCTTAACTACCTCTGTCTGCTGTCATTCCAGTGTCTTGGAGATGTTTCTTTGATCCTCTGCCTCCTTTCTCCCGATCCTCCTCTATTTCCGTCGTAGTTTCTTAGAGCATGCCACAGAGTTAATGGAAAGAGGCTGCTAAGCAGTCCTCTTAACTACCTCTGTCTGCTGCCATTCCAGTGTCTTGGAGATGTTTCTCCGATCCTTTGTCTCCTTTCTCCCGATCCTCCTCTATTTCCGTCCTAGTTTCTTGGAGCATGCCACAGAGTTACCGGAAAGAGGCTGTGATCCCGAAATCCTTAGTTCCTTGCCTCAAGTAGTCCTTGTAACTACCTCTCTCTGCTTCCATTCCAGTGTCTTGGAGCACTCCATCGATGCAACAGAGGAAGGTCGGGGACCGGAACCTTACAACAACCTCCAGATGGCCTTCTTCTACGTTGTCTACTTCATCATCTTCCCTTTCTTCTTCCTGAACATCTTCGTGGCGTTGATCATCATCACGTTTCAGGAGCAAGGGGACAAAGATTTCCAAGATGGAGACATTGACAAGAACCAGGTAGGTTTTTCTTCTTCGCCTGCTTCCACAAATGTTGTCTGAGTCCCTTATCATAATTCATGTTGAGTCTCTCTGGACCTGAAATCATGCCGAGTCAGTGCTGTTTCCTCACTCCAACATTTATGAATATCACATGGAAGCTAAATGTTCATGAATATTAATGATTTTGGTTGAGAGATAGATAATATGCTAATTAGGCTAAGGTGACCATGATCCGTGGACAGTGATCCGTGCCCTGGGGGAGGGGTGTAATTTAAAAAAAAAATTGGATCCAGATGGTGCCTACTGGCAAAATGGTGGCATCTATGGACATCTTGTCCAGTTGACATGAGTGAGTTACATACTTGCATGTCTTATAGGCGGTTGTCTTCGCATACTTCTCTGAAGAATTGATCTTGTTCAGCACAGCATTTGTGTTCAGTTTTTTTTTTTAGGACAATTACAATTTTCGGGGGCATTTCGTCGAATCGGGGACATTTTCGGGGACAATTTTTCATCGGGGACGGCACTGTCAAATCGAGGACTGTCCCCGGAAATCGGGGACGTCTGGTCACCTTAAATTAGGCTTTCCCTTCAACGACATCAATGAGCACTGCACAGTCGGTGCTTGTGAGTGCACATGAGCAGGAGGTCGTTGATTCGAATCCCACCTGAGCCAGCGCATGATTGTTTCATGTGCATATGCAGTGAGTATGCAGTGGTCATCCACGTCGGTGAAGGGCAAGCCTAATCGGCATATTATCCATCACCCAACCAAAATCATTAATATTCATGATTAATTGCGGTACCTGCCACAATATTGAATTTGATTCTTCCCGCTGACCCCAGCTAGCTCGCTGGCCTATAGCAGTATAGCATCTGCACTAGTAAGCATGAGGTCCTGGGTTCGAATCCCACCTGAGCCAGCGCACAATTTTTTTTTCATGTGCACTCTCACAAGCACTCAGCTAAATGTTGACATTGCATGCAGTAACATTTTGCTCCATCAGTCCATCTCCTAAATTGTCTCAAGGAAAAAAGCACTCTTTATTTGTAATATTTCGGAAAACGTGGCTTTTAAAGCTGGTGGTAATAACATCTAAGATTTTGTTCAACTTTCTGTGATCAAAATTCCTTCAGTATGTTCGGGTATTACAGCCACTTGTGGAAAGCACACTACAACCAAAATATGAACATGTTAAACTCAGTTAATTAATCCA
Organism: Astropecten irregularis; assembly: GCA_963971285.1. Classification (NCBI taxonomy): domain Eukaryota; kingdom Metazoa; phylum Echinodermata; class Asteroidea; order Paxillosida; family Astropectinidae; genus Astropecten; species Astropecten irregularis. Next base: position 10,725,327 of record OZ020260.1, on the reverse strand, counting down.
ATCCTTGGTTTGTCATACAGAAACAATGCATAGAGTTCTGCATCCATGCTAAGCCAACGGATGGCTTCGTACCAACCAACAAGAACTCCGTCAAGTACAAAGTCTGGAAGCTAGTGGTGTCTCAGCCATTTGAGTACTTCATCATGTTGCTCATCGCTCTGAATACCATAGCGCTGATGATGAAGGTATTTACACAGACACAGAGACATAGACAGGGTGACTGACTCGCAGACCAACCAATAGGTTTAGATCATTGAGATTTTACACACAGGGTTTGCGTATTATGCAGTCTACTGCATTCAACCTACCCCAGATGGTTACTTCAATAGGTGCATTCACACACACCAAAAAAGCGTGGTTGTTTGGTTCGCGATTCAAATCACAATGCAAATAATCACACTTATTTGTTTGTTTTTTTGTGGACACAAAATTACACACTAATAGTGCGTCTTTTTGAAAATAGTCGTGATTATTTGCTGTGTGAACGGTGCAGGAAAAAATACACCAAGTTTTTTTTATATCCCATCATGCAAGGCGCATGTTAGGCGAACTTCCTGTCATCACAGCTGCGATCGATATACGTAACACATTAAAATCACGCGCAGTTTTCATGAAGAAATCATGCCGGTGCGATTTGGGTCGCAATTTTTCTGCCTGTGTGGACACGCCACAAAATAATCGCGACTTGAATCGCGATGCAAATAATCACACTTTGGTGTGTGTGAAACGCACCTAATATGCAAATTCCTTGAAGGGCACATCAATTTCGTAGAGGCACTGAGAAAAGGACGAAAATGGCTGTTGTGGCGGTATGGATTGTGGGAGGTCAAGGTGCACCACAGTTGATCATGTCTTTTCACCGGATAGCAAATTGGCATAGGGGAATTTGCATATAGTATTTACCGTCTGGGGTACATGTAGGTATGAACTAGTAGACCCAAGCCACAACAGGTGGGGAGAGATTACTTTAGAATTCTGCTTATGGTGTGATTGTGATGTGTATTTGGAACTTGACTTGGCATTTTGTTGGTTGAATTATTTTGTACTTGGCTACAAATTACAGACTAGACATACATATAACGTGATAGACAGACCAACAAACAGATGGATTATTGTTATCTGTGAAGTATGGCTTAATATTCTACCTGCTAGTGCAGAATGAGGAATATCCCCTCTGAAGTAATCTTGAAGTAATCTTAGGAGGGCCTGACTCATTTTGATCCTAGCAGGATCTTTATCGAAGGCTAAATGACAAGAAGAAGGATCCTGCTAGGATTGAAACGCGTAATCAGGCCCTTCTAACTCCAAGCTGTTTTATTAAGACAGAATTTCATGGTTAACAGTTTTTGTGCTGAGCAGGGCCGTGTAAATTGCCTCCTGGGGTCAATTTCATAAAGCTGCTTACCACAAAAAATCGCTAAGCATGACATTTCTGTCTTAGTAAAAACAGGATTAACAACCAAATTTCCGTGTGTTGTGTATCACTTGCAATTGTTCTTTGGCTGTTGTTCGCTGACCATGAATATCAAATGGAATTTTCAATGGTGGTTTGTTATATTGGGCAAGCTATTTTTGTGCTAAGCAATTTGTTGTGTTAAGCACAATTTATGAAATTGGCCTCTGATGACAAACTGACAGCCCGACTGACAGGCAGACAAGGACACAGATGACATCATTAGCAACGAAGATAATTTTACAATAACTAAATTGATGTTTGATTAACATTTTTTTGAGATTATCCTCTTCATCCCAAGATCTTGCAGTGAGTTTATAGGCACCTGCGTTTTCACGTAAGGTGCTTATAGTGTGGTTTCGTATCCAGTGCGAAATGCGTTGGTCGCCATGACACATGACACTTGGGGCGCGCATTACATTACTGACAGTGTGTAATTAACTATGAATATCATGTGCAAGATGGCAAAGAAATGTGGCGCAGGAGGAACATCGAACATCAGAAATATCTTTGCTCATATTTGTGATGTTTGATACATTGTACGTCATCACAAATTCCCAAATATCTGTGCAGTTTCGTTATGCGATGTTTGCACATGCATTATAATGACGTTTAACAATACATCGTACAACACAAATCTGCGCATATTTTCAAGTGTGTGTTTTTATAGTGGCATGATTTTTTCTGAAAAAATATTTCTTGCTTTAGTTTACGATAATTAGAAATCAAGTGAAATGTACAAAAAAAGTTATTAAAAACAACGGTCAACTGTCGCGAAAAGCGCAATAACAGTATGCAGTTAATAGTTGCGATTTGCCCATAATGTCATGTGTCATGACAGCCACAAAAATGCGTAAGGATACTACAGAGGGGTCAACAAGAAGAAAAGTCTATCACTAACATCTTAGGCAGAATGCTTTGAAAGTCGTTGCTGTGTATTTTATCCCGTTCATACTAACCTTGTCAATGTCTTGGGCAATATGATTTGCCTGTTCCACTTACCTCAGACGTACAAAGCCCAGCAGGAATTCACAGACATACTGAAGTACTTGAATATAGCATTTACAGTTCTCTTCACTATTGAGGCAATCCTCAAGCTCATTGGGTTTGGTCCCAGGGTAAGAGAGAGTATTACATTCCGATATCTCCTCCCCCATCCACTCCATCAACTCCGCCATCATCAATCATCAATCATCATCGGCTGCTTGTCGCTGCTTTATGGTCATTTGCCTCCCTTAGCTCGCCTTCTGTATGAGACGTCCGTGGTGTGGAATGACGCTACTGCTGCCGCCCTCTATCTTGTTTTTTTGGCAGTTTTCCTTTCGATTCCCAGTTGCATGTGGCTGTCGGAAGGAGGACAGGAATTGTTTTGCTTTACCGAGCAGTGTTTTGTTTTTTTGCAGGGTTATTGTCTGATGCAAATTTCTGGAACAAGAAGGTGCATTTATTCTAGTGTCAAGTCGTGACATTACTCACTTTAAGTGCCTATGAAATGGACCTTTTAACGAAGATAGCGCAAAATGGACCCAAAACGGGGTATGCACAAAGCATTCTGGGTAAAATTGTTGCTAGGGCATATGAGTGATGTACAAATCCACAAGATTACCCACTGTCCTTTTCGTGGACAAGTGTATGGTCCTTATCTTCGATAAGGACCATGGTACCCAAATTGGTTTCAACCTTGGAATCACCAGCCCTGTAGTTTTTTCCAAATTTGCATCAAGCATATAATCATTGCAATAAAGAACTCCTTTTTGAGTTGTTCATTTTTTTCTGCATGCTTTGAATACACGCTTATACCAAGAGGTTTTGTATTACTTTTGAATTTTTCTTTTTTCCCACATTTCTTTCAAATCCTCCTCCTTTATTCGTCCTCATCCATTGCTCATCTCCTCTCCTTATTCATCTTCCACCTTTTCCCATCTCCCTCCTTCCCTCCGCTTTTTTCATTTTTTTTTCCCCAACTCCCAGAAATACAAAGCATCCGAGGAATATGTAAATATCTTAGCCTACCTCAATATCGCCTTCACTGTACTCTTCTCCGTGGAGTGTGTCTTAAAGTTGATTGCTTTTGGGCCAAAGGTATATCCCATCCATTCTAGTGGTTCTTATGCATCACCACAAGAGGGCGCTGTAACAATACATTAGTTATATTGATTACCTCCACCAAAATTAAAATGAAATGGAAGTTCATGTGCTATTGAAGTGTGTTTTGACCTCACTGGGAATTTCAGTTCATTGCAAAAAAAATGATACCTATTCCAAAAAGTATCCTATTCCCCAAAAGATCTTGAACGGAAGCTTAAATGCAGGTAGCTTTAAAGGTAGTATCATACTTTGGTAAGAGACCAAAACAGAAATGTTGACAGATTTACGTATAACTTACAGGGTATGAAGATGGTGGTGGTAGAAACATACTGTTAAAATGTTTCCGCATAAAATGGTGTATTTATCCAGAAATTAGTAAAACAACGACGGAAAATCTTTTTGATCTTTTAAAAGATCAAAAATAAAAGAGAAAAGACTTAAGAAATACTCTGGCCGTTTTTTCGCTGTTTTTTCAAAAAGTGGGCAACGTATGGTACTGAAATTTTCACAGATTACTTTTACTGTATCTTCCTTGATAGTTTTGCCCACGAATCTGTATTTCTTTGACAAAAACCAAAGTATGATACTACCTTTAATATTACGTATAGCGCTATAAGCTTGATTGTGCTTTCAGTAGCTTTCACAAATTTATTAAAAAGCTGCATCCTCTTTGAGTGATCCCCCATGTACTGTTTCTCAGGTTGCAGCATTGCTAATGCTGCGCATATCTTAAATGATCCTTGGGATATAGTGGTATGTGAGTGGTTTCATGGCTTCTGCTTTTGACTATTTAGCACATCGCCAGCATAGGACTAGATAGCTCAGTTGGTAGAGCACTGGTACAGTATTCAGGGAGTCACTGGTTCGAATCCCGCTACTGTAAATTTTTCTTTATTCATTTTGCAAAGACTCTTTGTGAGTAGTGTGAGTCTCTGGTCCAAGAGGAAACGTAGGCTAAATTTTTTTCAAAATCTCACTCATCAAATTATTCAATTTTCTTATTTATCCAACGTTCTGTGTCTGAAAACATGGAGGAGTTCAAATTGTCTCATATTGATTTCCATTTGTTCCCTCAAAATCTGTTATTGTTCCAGTGCCTTCATTGTGGGATGTATAATTACCAGTTCACATGATTTGGTTACTTATCATAGATTATTTTCAAAAAGGTGTGTTATAATTTCTCTGCATTTATTAACATGTGTTATCAGAGGGTTCTCAGTTGCAAAAAAAAGATTTGCAAGTCATCCAAAAAAGAAATTATTGAGTTCCTAAATAGTTCCCAAATAGGTGATTTGGCTATTTGTGGTGTATTTTCAACTGTATTCCATTTTGATGCAAAATAAACAAAATGGTGGATTGTTGGATTTCCCTATCAACCTTTGACCCCGCTTTTTTTTTTTTTATCGAATTACCCTTTGTTGATTGGTTGTGCATGAAAAGCTGTTTATGCATATGCATGAGCTTGGAAGAGCTTTTGATTCCATTTTACGAATCCAGTGTTTGGCAGTTCATGGCAACTTCTTTTTCATTCTTTGTTCCCCCAAACCTGCTTATTTTCAAGCATGAAATTTTATCGTACAATCCCCCAAATTCATACTTTGTCATCCAAATTTGCATTTCTTTATCATTTCATTGTTTGCATTGATTTCATGGCATTTGTGATTTTGAGAACATTTCAGCCCCATTTCATTTTTTTATATCAATTTCATATGAATTGAATTTTGCATATTTCATTGTAAATACTGAATGTATTGTCTTCTGTGTCTTATAAATGTGTCTCCATTGAAGTACATGTATGTCCTTTTCTGAGATGTGTCACTGTAACACAGTGTTTGTGTCACTGTGACACATTGATTGCGTCACTGTGACACATTGATTGTCACTCTGAAATATTGATTGTGTCACTGTGACACATTGATTGCGTTACTCTGACACATTGATTGCGTCACTCTGACACATTGATTGTCACTCTGACACATGGATTGCGTCACTCTGACACATTGATTGCGTCACTCTGACACAGTGTTTGCGTCACACTGACACAGTGTTTGTGTCACTCTGACACATTGATTGCGTCACTCTGACACATTGATTGCGTCACTCTGACACATTGTTTGCGTCACTCTGACACATTGATTGCGTCACTCTGACACATTGATTGCGTCACTCTGACACATTGATTGCGTCACTCTGACACATTGATTGCGTCACTCTGACACATTGATTGCGTCACTCTGACACATTGATTGCGTCACTCTGTCACATTGATTGCGTCACTCTGACACATTGATTGTGTGACCCTCGATCACCTGTACCTCTTTGTGTAGTCCTACTATTCCCACTGTCAGGCTGGGAGAGGTTGGGCCATACTGTAGAGCAAGGTGTACTACCTTCTTGCTTTGTGGTCATACACTTAGCACTATTGACCAAAAGAGATATGTTTATTGACTAGATGCATCATCGTGCTTGGGACCTGGTGGTTGATTGCAAAAGAGCAACCTGCCAGCTAGAATTCCTGGTACAGGTGTAGTTAGGTTGATAGCCTGCCATGCATTAGCCTGGCCTCACACTACCAGTGTCGTAGGTCTTTACCACCCAGCCCTCTTGTTTTCAGGCTCAGTTGCACCTTCTCAAACAAAAATAAAACAAAGCTGACTGCCCTAATTAGAACTTTTTCAAATTAAAAGATGTTCAATCAGCTTGCTTGCCCCAGTGCTGGAAATTAAGCAACAAACAAACAAACAAGCATGCAAAGAACAAGCAAACTTCCATCTCTATGCCTTTTATGTTTATCTCTCTCTGTCTTGTCCATTGTCCTTCATTTGTTTGTTTGTTTGTTTGTTTTGTATCTGTTGTCCTTTCTAGACTCTGGTTGTCATCAGAAAGATTTTTAAACGTAGTTTGTTGTTTCAATGGCATTACTGCTAATTTTTCCAGAATTATTTCCGGGAAGCTTGGAACATATTTGACTTTATCACTGTCATCGGAAGCATCGCGGACGCCATTATTACCCAAGTTGGCGTAAGTATTCACTCCACCGTGCCAATTTATTACCCAAAAGTTTTGTAATCAAATACCTTTGACCCCTCCCCTCCCCAAAGAAAACCCACCATTTTATGAATTTTTGAGGAATAACCTTAACCTAAGCATGACTAAACCATGAAGTGATGTTTGAGCATAACACTGTGTGGGTTAGTTATTTAAATCTTAAGTACAGGAATATCAGAATGCCACTTGCTCGTCTTTTGCTCAAGTGCCATAAGGCCCCCCCAAAAAAATTTGTTGTGTTGCCCTCAAGTGGAAAAATTGAAATTTTGGGTCGGTCGGTCGGTTGATTTTTTTTTTTTTTTTTTTTTGCTGACTTTCAAACATTTAGGAATAAATACAGGATGTATGGTCACAAGGGGCCGATTTCATAAAACTTACGACGCGTCGCAGAGTTGAGACGCATCCTTTCTCTATGGACTCACCGTATAGATGCGACGCGTCGCAGCTAGAACTCGTCGCAATTCGAGTTGCGACGCGTCGCAGAGCTTTACAAAATCGGGCCCAGGGCTTATAAATCAACGGTCTTGGGTCGTTTTTAGGAGACACGCTTTTTTACTGCTAAAGTCTTACATTTTCTGTCAAAAATTGTGAGTTTTTATACTTTAGGACTCAGAGAAAAATAAAATAAAAAATCTCGACCCAAGGTTTTGGCATTTTACGGTCGGTCGCTGAGGGCAACAGAACAATTTTTTTTGGGGGGGCCTAATTCACAAAATGAGCTTCCACGTATGTTCCTTCGAAAAAAAGTCCACATTTAAATTTGGAATTGAGTGAAAAATGACCACGTGCACATTGGATAACTTGTGCACGTTCTGTGGACGTTACAACGACAGCCATGATCCAGTGGCAGTTAATGCACAGTACGCTTGGGAAAAGACAGCAAGACAACATCATCTGTGGCACAAATTTACGGGCATTGCCCTGCGGCCATGTTTTTAGTTCCCACCGCAACCACTGAATATGGATTTGTGATTGAGACTTTCACATGTCTCCCATTCCTGGTTGATTAAATCAGTGGGGATGCTTAATTAACACAAGAATAAAGAAGAGTAAAAATTAAATTTGTTGAGACAAAAGTTCTCATCGTTTTGCCATTATTACATCAGTGACGGATCCAGAGGGGCGGGGCTTAACTCTTCACCCTCTCAGCCCCTAAAATAATGTGAACCATTTAAAGGTTGTATCATACTTTGGTAAGAGACCAAAACAGAAATGTTCACAGATTTATGTATAACTTTCAGGATATGAAGATCGTGGTGATAGAAACATACTGTTAACATTTTTCCGCCTGAAATTGTGTATTTATCCAAAAAATTGTAAAACAATGACCGAAAATCTTTTTGATCTTTTAAAAGACCAAAAATAAAAGAGAAAAGACTTAAGAAATACTGTTGTCGTTTTTTACTGTTTTCTCAAAAAGTGGCCACCGTATGGGACTGAAATTTTTACAGATGACTGTGACTGTATCTTCCTTGATATTTTTGCCCATGAATCTGTATTTTTCTGATAAAAATCAAAGTATGATACTACCTTTAAAAGAATTTCCAAATCCGTATAACAAAATTTCCATTCTTCAGATTGGAGGCAAAGCACTCTCCTTCAGATTTCCCCGAAAAACCTTCCCTGAAAATTCCTTGGTGCCCTCATTGTTTGTACTTGAATTAGTTATACCCCTCCCCCTTCTTTTTGGAAGCCGGATCCGCCCCTGGTGATGCTTAATCCACTTTATGTTTATAGTAGGTTATGCCCTCCCCCCCCCACCTCACCAACCCCCTACTTGTTCCTGTGCATGCTCTTATAATTTCTTGTTTTTTGTCTGATTTTTCTCCCTATGTAGACTGTAAGTATGGCGTGATTCCTGTATGTTGGATACCTAGATAAACCCCTTCTCTGTTAAACCCCTCCGAGGGGTCCAAAAACCAACCATCCATCCCTCACCACCCTGCAGCCAACCAACCAACCAACCAACCCCCTATCATCTAGACAGTTACCCTTCACCTGGTGCTAAATGCTTCTTCGTGTAGCTGGTATCGAGGGTGATGCAAATTCCTTTAACTTTTGTTCATACAATCTGAATGTTGTAATATTAAAAGCATCAAGTAGAGTCACATTTATGGGTCATGTCTGAATCAAACTCATGTCAGGTTGGCGAAGCGGTTCTTTCCTCGCCTTTCACCTCTGGCGGACCGGGTTCAAGTCCGGCTCGGTCCTCAAGTGGATTGGGTTTTCAGGCCCTACCTAATTAGTTGTGGGTTTTACCCAGAATATTACTCTGGGGTTTTAAAACTGTATCTTCTTCTCATCATATTTTCATAAAAGATTTCATCAGGCTTTCCAGCTACAGTGCCTAGGGCGCTTTTCAGGAATCCTTGGTTTCATTACCAGAAATGAATAAATAATAATGATAATAATCATGTACTATTTGGATACATCTTCAGTCCATACCGATTTGGATAAATCTGGGGATAAAAAAAAAACGGTCCTAGCCATGGATCTCTAAACTATGATTCAGACAAGGCCTGTATACATATTTCCATGAAGTATGTCAGTTGTCTGTTCACAGGTATTATACAACACCCAAGGATCATGAAACCCTCTTTTTCTGAAACAGCAGAGTGCGTACTTTAACAGGAAACCCAGTCATCAATGAAACTAGACATGTTTGTTTAGATGTTTGCAGATTTTAAATCTTTCAGGTTTTGTTCTTACAAAATAAGAATAGCAGCCCTTTACAACTTTAAGTCTTTGTTATAAAGAGAGAAATGAGCAAGATGCAAAAAAGACGGTGACATTCCGTGTTGAAAAAGTGTTGAATTTTCCCAGCACGTGTCATTTCATGCCACTCCCAGTGGCTTATGTAGATACAGCAAACAGACATACTTCATGGAAGAGTGACATGTTTTTTTAATCATTGTAAGAATGAGAACATTTTACTGTATTTATTTATTTTTAACACCTAAACACTGTTCACCTGACAAGTTAAAAACTTAGATTTAGTTTAGGTAGGCCAGTTGTGGTAATTGTTTTCATTTCACTTTAGAAACACCCAAAATGGCCTTAAATACTGATTCATATTGTGTAATGTATTTGGCTGCGGCTTGAGACAACACGTACACAGTAGTGGCTGTAGCCACTTCCCATAGACTGGTGTGTTAACTCCAAGCCATAGCCAACTAGTTTTGCACAGACGAATGAATTAAATAGCTTTTCAAGACATGAAACAAAGAAAGCCGCTTAGTTTTGAAAATTTGAACTGAGCATCCTCATTATTGATCAGTTTCATGTAGATGCTTAATAGCAGAACAGTTTGTGGGTTACCAGCTTTAAATTATGCAATGAATACCTCTTCTAACTGGTACTCACTCAGCAGGGACTTTTCTTTAGCTCAGAATGGAAGATTTGTTGAGAGTTATTTTCTGCGTAGTAGCTCAGTGAAATTGAGTGTTTACACTGTTTTGCCTGCACAGTGAATGGATGACTTTAGATCATACTCATTGCATGTGTTCATATTAAGAGTTCACTAATACATGTAGTAATACTTCATTTTTAGGAAAACGTATCCCACATAACAGTCTTGAGGTTTACATTGTTTCAATTGTAAGAATTTTAATTCAATAATTACAGAGTATTGTTGTTTAGTCCTACGTAAAAATAGGGCATTTACGAAAAGAGGCTCAGGCTCCGTCTCAGGCTCCGGCTCCATTGCGTGAATCTATTCTGAAATAACTGGTATCGAAATAGAGGCTTTTGGCTGCTGTTCGGAAGTAGAATCTCTGGTTTGAAAAAGAAAACAGGGTTTCATCTTCATTGAAAACCACAACCTATATTTTCAGCATAAGGATGTCAGAGCTGGAGCCTGAGTTTGAGCCTCTGTTTCGTAAACGGCCATAGTTTGCGTTTAGGTATAGAGACGTGTTTTGATTGTTGTTTGTTTGTTTGTTTTTCCCTTACTCTGGTCAGGATACTTTCATCAATCTCAGTGTATTGAGGTTGTTTCGAGCTGCTCGCTTGATCAAACTCCTACGTCAGGGCTCCAACATACGAATCCTCCTCTGGACATTTGTTCAGTCTTTCAAGGTAAGTAAAAAGTTACTGCTGGACCTGGCCACACCCGGCCACACCCAAGTCCTCACTTACATTCAAGGATCAGTTCCTCAAATGAAGGAAATATTCGAAAAAGGACAGAGTTTCTGACTCGAGTCGTGTGACTTGGACTAGAGTCACTATTTTTATGACCTGTGACTTGACTTGGAAAAACCAGGGGCCAATTGCATAGAGCTGCTTAGCACAAAAATTTGCTAAGCATGACATTTCTGTCTTAGCAAGAACAGGATTAACAACCAAATTTCCATGTGTATCACTTGCAATTGTTCTTTGGCTGTTTGCTGACCATGAATGTCAAATGGAATTTTCAGCGGTGGTTTGTTTTATTGGGCAAGCTATTGTTGTGCTAAGCAATTTTTTTGTGCTAAGCAGCTCTATGAAATTGGCCCCAGCTTTGACTTGTGACTTGACTTGGACTTGCACAGGTCTCAAAAGCTCGCTAGTACAGTAACCTGGAGGTCACAGGTTCAAATCCCACTTCCTAGTTTGTTCTCTTTTGTTTGCGTTTTTAGGGGTCACTCAAAATGTTCTTTAAATGTTTTTAACTGAATTTCTACTTTTTTTTTAAATGGTGGGTGGTCGATCAAGGAAAGAAAGAAAAATCAAAATTCACTTTTTATATTCAAATCCAGAATTTGTTTTCTGAAAAACCAATTCTTTTGAAGGTAATATCATACTTTGGTTTTTGTCAAAGAAATACAGATTCATGGCCAAAAGTATCAAGGAAGATACATTCACAGTCATCTGTGAAAATTTCAGTCCCATACGGTGCCCACTTTTTGAGAAAACTGAGAAAAACGGCCACAGTATTTCTTAAGTCTTTTCTCTTTTTTTTTTTGGTCACTGGTTTTACTTTTTTTCTGGACAAATACAGCATTTAAGGGAAACATTTTAACGGTACGTTTCTACCATCACCATCTTTAAGTAAGTTATAGTTATAGGTATCTTCTGTGAAGATTTCTGTTTCGGTATGCTACCAAAGTATGATACTACCTTTAAATTGAAATTTGGAAACACTGAACATTTTGAGTGGCCCCTAATGAGTGACGTATACTGGTCAGTTTCCATCATGACATCATGATAATGCGCCAATAAACAAGCATGTTATCCTCTAAGAGAGTTGACATTGTTGATGAATCTTGATAATTATGTGCTATCACTTGGAAGCAAGTTGATTGTCTGTCATCTGCTGGTCAATTTCGCCTGGTAACCTGTACACTAAATATTCCACGGGTACCATGCACAATCCACCAGGAGCAAATTTCATGGCACTGCTAAGCACAAAAATATGCTTAATAGCACAAAAATTTCTTTTCCAACAAAACAAACCAACATTAAAAATTTCATTTGATGTTCATGGTCAGTGAACAACAGCCAAAGAACAATCAAAAGTGATACACATGGGAATTTGGTTGTTAACCCAGTTCTTATTAAGACAGAAATGTCATGCTTAGCAAATTTGTGCGCTAAGCAGCGCCGTGAAATTGGCCCTAGTTGTTGACAGATAGTCGCAGATCAAACTTGCTCCAGGTTTACCACCTGAAATGTGGATGTGAAAGTAGAACGTATGAAATATTATAAAAAGATTTGTTTGTTTGTTTTTCTGTTTCTTCCAGTCTCTGCCTTGGGTTTGCCTACTCACCTTTATGCTGTTCTTCATCTATGCAATCATCGGCATGCAGGTGGGTCTTCGCAGCCTGTAGAGGGCGCTACCATGCTCAGCATTCATTATTTCAAAGATGGACCCTATCGAAGATAGCCTGTTTTTGGCACTATGCATACATGCACAAAGGACAGTGGGTAATCTTGATGCAAACAAGTTTCACATGACATGTTGACATGTGTATATAAAGCATATAGCTGCCGGCCAGCCAAGTTAAAAAAAAAAATTCTAGAAGAAAGCCTTACTTTGAGTTGTTTATAAATGACGCCGCTGCACTATGGTCCATAGAATGTCAGTGTCAAATCACTGTGAAGTTGAGTACTAATTCATAGTTGAATTTTATGTCCGTACGTTTTATGCACTCAGCGCCAGGCCTAGCAACATGTTTTTTCCAGAGTGCTTTGCATACAACCCATTTGGTGCTATCTTCGATAAGGTCCATATTCCTCAATGTATGAAAGACAGACATCATATACAACCTTTGATTGGACTTATCTTAATATTTTGCGATCACGCACATTCTGAAAAAGGACATTTTCTTTTCTTTTTTTCATGAAATTTGAAAAAGTTTTACATCTCACAAAACGGAGGCTCAGGCCCAGGCTTCAGCTCTGACATCCATATGCTGAAAATATAGGTTGTGGTTTTTCATTGAAGCTGAAGCTCTGTTTTCCTTTTCTACTTCCGAACTGCAGCTAAAATCCTCTATTTTGATACCCCTTATTTCAGAATGGATTCACAAAATGGAGCTGGAGCCTGAGACGGAGCCTGAGCCTCCGTTTCGTATGCGCCCTAAGACATAAGAAATTTTGATTTCTTATTCAGCGTTGTGATTAAAAACAAAAAATCGAAAAAAAAATCACCTTTTTGATTTGTATTTTGTGTAAAAGTGAAACACATTCGGCATAAAAAAATCTTGTGATACCGCCAAACTGTCCATTTCATTTGATATAAATGTATGGATTGACCTTTGCCCTTGGATTTATCCATTACTGTGTCTCCTTGGGGGGGATGTGTTCCTGTCAATCTTTCCCTCTGATACAGGTATTTGGAAACATAGCCACGGATGAGGACGACCGACAGATTAATCGAAATAACAACTTCAGAAATTTCTTCATGGGTATGATACTGCTGTTCAGGTACAAAGCAGCGAGAAGCTCCATTTAAGAGTTTTCCCTCTCGTTGCCATGGTTTCCAGATAGAGAAAGTGGCCCGGTGTTAAGAAAGTGGCCCGGTGTTAACTGGTACCCTTAACACACGCAGAAGTTTGAACAGCCCACAATTTTGTTGCTGTGTGTCGGAAATGTTTTCAGGTTACCAACGACAATTCTCTGATCATCAAATAACCACAAGGGAAACTGACTGAATTTAAAGTCATTGAAAAGTGAACAATGAGAAATTGACTGGAGCGGGATTCGAACCGGCGACCTCTTGAAAAATTCTCTGAAATTAATATAACTTATGACTGGTTCGCTGCTTATTTTGGGCTTAAATTTTAATGCTTAGCAGCATTTTTTAATCTAAACAGATTTCTTACACCCTGCCGCCATTTTGTCTCGGTAACCATGGCAACAAGCTGGATGACCTTTTCATCATCATCATCCACTTGACCTTGATTTTGATTTGAACCTCCATTCTCCGTCATGCATCTCATCCATTTCATTTTCTTCCATTTTTTTGCATCATTTCTTTTTCCCCCCGTCCTGCTTCTTCCTAAAATCCACCGCTGCATGTCGCAGATTTTTGGAACTATCAAGATAGATGACGAAACTGCCATGACAAGATACAACAACTTTTCTAATTTCTTCACCGCGCTTATTTTGTTGTTCAGGTAAAACAAAATCAATCAAGGAGGCTAGGCACGCATGCTTGAGTGTTACTGCCAAAGTTTAGTCATGTGATCAAGCTGCCAACTTTATAAATAAGTCAAATCTGGAATTTCCGTCTTGGTCATGTTTGATTGTTATCGATGTTCAGTCATGAAACTAACTTAACTATTCTTAACAAACTTGCGGATAGAAGACACACATAAAAAAGAACTATTAAGGTTAAGTAAACGAAGAAAAATTGACTGGAGCGGGATTCGAACCGGCGACCTCCTGAATACCGTACAGGCGCTCTACCAACTGAGCTATCCAGCCCTATGTTGGTGGTGACCCCAAAAGTCAATTATCTTTGTTCGTTAGGGTTAAGGTTTTTAGGGAAACTTTAGATTGGTATTCTTGGGGAGACCCAGAGAAGCACCTAGAAACTGAAAGTCCGAACTTGAAGCGGGCCTTCCTGAGCAGAATCTATCCAGGATCACAGCGTCTGATGAAGATGCTGTTGGGAGTATTACAAGAATCCATTTGGACTTCTTGAGCCTTTCCATCATTCGGTTTCAATTCATGTTTGATATAACAAACAAGCCCACACCACGTCTGAACTCAGCTTCACAACATGAAGCTAGATTTCAATGTTGAGGACTAGAGCAGCCTACTCGAAACGTTGAGACCTTACGAGAAGTACGAATGAAATAGAAGTGCGAAAGTACAAACGATTCTTACATGGTGTTTCCGCAAAACGATCCACATAATGTTGATCTACTCAAGTCAAACACAGTTTGATTTGAATCATGGTTAGTTTGAAGTATTTGTGTCAATATGGGTCGATAAATTAGACTATCCATTGGTATATTGCTTCATATTAAGACTAACCAAGTTGTAGGAGTTAACTCTTATCAAGTTCTTCGATTGTTGTCATCACAATTTGTGGTGCTGTCATATGTCTCAATTTTTGGTGTATACTAAAATCAATAATGTATTTCAATTCACGCTGTTTGTAATAACTTGTACTGGAGTCTGTATACGTACCACAGTGGTCACCAATTTTGAAACTTGTGGAGCTTTTTAGATCTTTCTCGACATTCATTCTGCTTTTCTTACTGTATTTGTCGAGTCGGCCGCGCTACGTACTCAGCATTTAGACGTATAGATTCACTGTGTGTGTTGTCCAAATGCTCAGCTGTGGTCGGCTGTGAATTTTCTCAGTGTTGTGTGTGCTTTTGATCGGCAAGTGAAACGTTCACACGATGGCATAGGCTTCTGCTGTTACGTACATGCCATCCAGTGCAAACGTCAGGATATATGAATATACATAGCGCACACATCAGTGACTGTGATGCTGAACACACTCTTCTTGCAGCTTGCTTTATGGTGGTAAATGCTTGTATCTGATCATGTCTGGTTCAGTCACTATTAATCTTCACCTCAGGTAAATTCTTGTCCGTCTTTTTCGCCAAAATAGCTTTTCATTTTATGCTTCTTTCTTTCTTAAGCATTGCTGTCCTGCTGCTCTTTCGCTCATGCTAAGCAAAATGTATTTGTTCGCAAGAAATGGCATAGTTTCTTAGTTTTACTCATGGAAATTAATTAACTCATGAAAAATGTACTTTTAAGTCATGGAAATGTACTAATCTCGTACTTGTTGAAATCTACATAGACATGTACTCAAACACATTGAAGATAAATTTCACCAAAAAATTTAGTCAAACTGATGCAACTGATAACCTTGTTTAAGTACTTTAAAAAATCAAAATTGTTACTTGTCTAAAATTAAATGTACTCAGTATTTTGACATTTTTGGCTGTAGCTCATTCAGCCATGTAACTAGGAAAAACGGCATCCGCAGAAAATGCTAAAATTGTGCCCCTGATTCCACCTAAAAAAAAATCAGACAATTTGAAATTGGAATCTTTCTTTCTTTGTTCATTGGATTAGATTTCCAAGAATTAACTTCAATGACAATACAGCTACTTTTTTTACTTCTTTTTTTACCTGTACATTTTTTGTGCCCCCTAAAAAGTGGCGCCCAGGGCACATGCCCCTCCTGTTGCCCCACCCCCTAGTTACGCCACTGTGCTGATTTTTTTCTTCTCCTTGTGCATATTAGAAACCATAATCTCTTCTAAATAAACACTCAAGCTTTGCATGAGCAAAAAACAATACAAGAACCCAACTACTGAAATCATGCATTCCAATATCAATCTAATGATAGTATCATCTTTTGGAAGCTTTCCCAAAACGCCGTAGCATGTTGCAAATAGTTGTCATTGTGCTTTTGTTTGTCCCCCTTTTTTCTTTGCTCATAGATCTTTCCTTGATGTTGCTTTGAAGCTATAGTATATATTAACACCATGCTATTTGGTTGCACAATGTCTAGTTTGGCCAGCACCCATCCGACATCACCTGCACCCATACAATTCTTCCTAAATATCACTTGCCATTGTTTTGTCCATATTATTTACATTTTTATGAAAAAGAATGAAATATGTTCATGGGAGGAGGGGTCATTTGTATCAAAGGTAATATCATACTTTTGGTTTTGCCAAAAAAAAGCAGACTCATGGGCAAAAAAATATAAAGAAAGATAGAGTAACAGTCATCTGTGATAATTTCATTCCCATACGGTGCCCACTTTTTGAGAAAACGGTGAAAAACAGCCCCAGTATTTCTGAAATCTTTTCACTGCAGTTTTTTTAATCTTTAAAAGATCAAAATTGTTTTTGGTCATTGGTTTTACTCTTTTCTGGATAAATACAGCATTTCAGGCAGAAAAATGTTAACGGTATGTTTCTACCGTCACCATCTTTATACCCCGTAAGTTATAGGTAAATCTGTGAAGATTTCTGTTTCGGTATGCTACCAAAGTATGATACTACCTCTAATGATAATAAGTTTTTATAAAGCACCGTCTATCTAGAAAATGTACTCCGATGCGCTGACGGTGAGAAAAGAAAAAGACAAAAACTAGAGGGAAGAGATCACAATGGGAGCCAAATTAGAGTGAAGTCGGTTTATATTCAAAGCTGGAATCTAAATGTCTGAGCTCAAAATACCTCTAATTTAGCAAGACTCTAATTTTCTAAAACAATTTTGTTATTGCAAACATTTGATTAACCATTTTCTACTATACAGGGTGTCCCCCCCCCCCCAAAAAAAGCTAAAGACTTTGTGTCAAGAACTATTATATGAAAATTTAACTGTTTATCACTTCAAGATTCAGATATGTGATACAGTAATGTATTGGCTATTACCATGTAGAATTTGAGTTAATTTGGACTGAAACTGAGGGAAAAAACTGAGACTGAATTACCCAACCTCAAAACCCCATTTTCATCTTTCTTTCAATGCACATTATGTGTGTATTGACCACTTATTCTGGAATACTGCAAATTTGTTTTTAAAGAGTACTCTGTCAATTGGTCATATTTTTGCCAATTTCAGGCCGATTTTGCTTAAATTTTACATGGTGATAGCCAAGACATGGTCGTATCATATAACTTGATCTTGAGGTGATAAACAGTTTAATTTTGACATAATGGTTCCCGACAAAGTGTTGCGTTTTTTGGGGGGACACGCTGTATTCTCCATGTCATTGAATGTTTAGTCAATTTGTGATCTTTTTACTAAATTGTTTGTGGAAACGCAGAGGGTCAATACCTTTATTTAACAACCTATGTTAATTATTCATGTTAGTTCATTATTACTACATCGTTGTTGTGAGTTCAATCCTTAACTATTTTGGGTGTGTTTTGTCTTGGTTCCTGGGTTTGTTTTATTTTGCAGGTGTGCAACAGGTGAGAGTTGGCAGAGCATCATGCTGGCTTGTAAGTCCAACAGTCCCTGTGATCCTAAGAGCGTGCCACCTAACTCTACAGAAGCCGTCTTGAATGGATGCGGATCAGACTTCTCTTACTTCTTCTTCGTCTCCTTTATCTTCCTGTGCTCCTTCCTTGTAAGTGGCCAGTTTACCGACCAACTACACCTTGTCAAGTGCAGCCTAGACAGTCGTTCACATAATGCCAAAGTGTTAAACAGCTAGCCAATCAAGAATTGTCGAAACTGCTGCAAACTGCTCATCGGCCCAAAAAGATGAACTGAAATAAGCCATTTGCGAGTTATATCCGAGTAGTATCTGGTACACAGACTTCTTTCATTACATAGAAACACCCCAGTTTGAATTTCCCAGACTAAAGACTGTTGCTATATCACATGATTCGGGGCAAGCTTTTGCTTAGTTACATAACAGACGTCTTGCACCAATGCACTGTTCATAATGGATAAGAATGGCACAAAGGAACCAGTCCACTCCAGAGATGGGTATCGCTATGCAAAAGCTTGCCCCGAATCACGTGATATAGCAACAGAGTCTTTAGTCTGGTAAATTCAAACTGGGGTGTTTCTATGCAAAGAAAGAAGCCTGTGTACCAGATACTATTCAGATTGCAAATGGCTTATTTATAAAATGCTTGGAGTTAGGAGGGCCTGTCACCTCAACGTATCTAGGCCTGGTCTTCGATCCAGTTATGATGCCACACTTCTCTCTGTCCCGAGATCTAGAAACACCTCCACGGATAAAGTCTTCAAAATCGCTGGCCCAAAACTTTGGAACACAATACCATCTAACATTAGATCACAGGATACCCTCTCATCATTCAGGAAACACTTAAAAAGTCATCTTTATCCTGTACAGTTTCATTATCACGTGTTGTGCAGCGCCATGATCTAGATGGAGTGGCGCTATATAAATCCTGCTATTATTATTATTATCTTTATCAAAGGCTAAATGACAAGAGGACAACATGTATTAAGTAAAAGATACACATAAATGGATGAGAGGATCAGGACAAAAGGAGGGCCTTTTAACTCCAAGCAGAATGTAACCCAATTAACTGACCTATCCATAGGCAGTGAGTTACAAGCTCAAGGGGAGATATCTCGATTAACAAATTTGTATTTCCTTAGTCCCCATTTCAAAATCTATTAAGTGAGTCAGTCAGCCAATCAGAAGCTGTTAAGTAAAATCGACCTGCCAATCAAAAGCTGTGAAACTAATCACCTGATGTATGACTCGGAGGAAGTCCACGTACTAACATCCTAGAACAGGTCGTGGCTTGTTGTTAGATAATAATCAATACTTGGATCGTGATATTGTAGATGCTGAATCTTTTCGTTGCTGTTATCATGGATAACTTTGACTACCTGACGAGGGACGCCTCCATTCTGGGAGCCCATCATCTTGATGAGTACGTCCGAGTCTGGGGTGAATTAGAACCTGCTGGAACGTAAGTATAAACTCCCGACTCAGAACTCTTTCCATTTGAACTAAGTGAGATCTACGTAGACACCAAGTGTACTCTTTCCAGAAGGTGTGTGGTCCTGAGATGGACCTGTGAGAAAAAAAGGCTTTTCACACTATCCAAAATCTCGGTGTTAGAACTGGATCGAACACTTAAGTTTTTGTTCAACCCTTTTCACACTTGAAAAGCTTCAACCCCAAGCCGACCCGGATAGGACAGCCTAACCCGATCGGAAATCATCCCTGATAGGGACCAGGGTTGAAAATCTCAACCCGGTTCCAAACTGCCTTTTTCGCCTTGATCTGTGTCGTATGAAGCGGTTGCATCTCTTCAATCAGGTTCAAAACTTTGCCTGGCTGAACCAGGGTGGATCCGGGTTGGTTTCAACACAGATTGAAAAGGATATAGTGTGAAAAGGCCTAAAGAGATATTTACTCTTGTCAGTCCTTCTCAGGATCACACACTTTCCGAAAAGAGTAGACACGGCAAGTCTCACTTAGTTCTAGTCTCTCCACCTTGCAAAACTTAAAATCCTTCTTATCATTTGATTTTTTTCTTTTTAATACCCGTTTGTCTCGGAGTGTCAGAATTCCTTTTTCTCAGTAATTCAGAAACTGAGGCTGCATCAGGGCTTGAAATATCCACTAGACCGTGGACCGAGTCTAGTGATTTCAGTGTCGATCTAGTAAAGAGTGTACTCCACTAATCCGGCTGTCTAGTGATTTTTTTCCTTGCACAATTGAAATGCTGCTTAAATTGATGATTTTTTTACACAATATTGCATACAATTACCATTTTCCTATGTTGAATGCCACAGGTTTAGTGAACAAAGTTCAGGTCTAGTAAAATTCTTCAGTTACTAGACCTGCTGTCCAGTGCTTTGAGCCCTGCTGCATCCAAATCTGTTGTCTAGAGCTTGGTCTAGGTCTTTGCTCCATTGGAAATATGCGGACACACCAAGGTAATAGACCTAGCCGTAGCTCTGGAAGCCTGTTTTGGACACGCCCTAAGTATATGATTGCTTCTCTCTTCTGCAGTGGGCGTCTTCACTATAAAGACATGTACGAGATGCTAAGAACTATGGAGCCTCCAGTTGGGTTCGGGAGAAATTGCCCCTACAGGATTGCTTACAAGGTATGAACCGTAATCACTGAGGCTACATACACTGTAAAGAGACCTCTCGGGGATTGCTTGCAGGGTACCGAGGGGGGGAGGAATAGATTACCAGCTGAAAACACCTCATGATAAATGTCATTCTGAAGTTTTTGTTTAGATAAAGATAGGATGTCACAAATGTACATGGTTTCATGGCTTCTGACTGCCACTCAAGCAAAGATAATTGACTGTTAGGGACACCACCAACATAGGGCTGGATAGCTCAGTTGGTTAGACCCTCGGTACAGTATTCCGGGGGTAGCTGGTTCAATCTTGCTCAAGTCAATTTTTCTATGTTCACTATTTAATGACTTGAATTGAATTCAATTTAAAAATTAATTCAATGGAATGAATTAATCCAGTTAGTTTCCATCGTCGTTTATATGTTAATTAAATTGCTTTTGTTACATTATTGGAGTTCTTAAGGGAACTTTTTATTTGTTTGTAAATTAAGATTTATGAACCTTTTAGCAGGCAAGTGTTGCAGTATGAAATTGCTGTCCAGAATTTGACATCTTGTACTGATATATCTCTTGGTTGCTTAAGTCCAGCTTTGTAATCCAATATGAGCATAAAGAAGGTTCTGTTTGATAATGTCACCATACATGTAGTGATGTCTGTCGCTCCTGGCTGGCTCTCGGCCGGTTTCTCACTCCCAAGCTTGAAACTTTGTAAAATAATCTGCTAAAATGGAGATTAACGTAGTAACACTTTCAGGAGCCAAATATGAATTGAATGCTTTGTTTTGTTGACAGCGTCTTATAAGAATGAATATGCCAGTGGCTGAGGACAAGACTGTAAATTTCACCACAACCCTCATGGCGTTGATACGCACAGCACTGGACATCAAGATCGGCAAAGGTAGGTTATTGATCCACGGGTCACATTGGTCAGTTTGGTCTGGTTTCCAGTCTGGTCTGGTTTCCTCCTCACCATCAGAGAGGTTTTCCTCTTCTGCCGAGCGTTTGATTAATGGACTTGAGCCTAGACATTGGTTGTAACTTTGTGTGCGTTCGTTTTTAACTTCCATGAGTCGACACCAGTTAACTTCGTCCACGCCCTCCCGCTTGTTTTATGTGGTATACACTAGTGCTGGGCAAAATCGGGTTATTTCATATCCAGTTACTGATTGCAAAAAAACCCAGTTAACAGTTAACCTATGTAATCACGTGCGACATGCGTGACGTGCGATTTATGGTATACGTCTTCTTCAATGTGATCATCACTTTCAGAATGCTTTTTACAATGTTGTTTATTGGATCAAGCATTTTAGATCTAGTACATGCAATGTTTCTTTTAGATCCGGTTTGTGAAAAGCGTGTTTCTACATTGCAAAATGCACAAAATAACTGACTGAAATTCTACAGTTTACACTTTTTGGGTTGTTGAGTATTGCTAAACCTTGGTCTCTGTTTTTTCCCTTTCAGTTTCGGTTAACGGTTAGTGAAAATTAGTAACCAGATAATTAAATCCGGGTCGATTAACCTATATCCGGATAAAAAGCCCAAAACTAGTATACACGACCATTCCCAGGTCAGGGCTGCCCCGTGGAAGCTAAGGAAATGTACCTAATATGGAGTTCAGCTAAAGAAATCCCAAGACAACGGGGCATTGTATCTCTTTCATCTGGCTAGGAGTCTTATGCCATTGGAAGCTTTTCAAAGTGGACCCATGATACATACGATGCATCGCGGCTTTTGGCTGCGGCTCTGGCTTTGCCTACATTTCATTCATCCATTTGTAAACTATGGCAGGTTACAAAATACAAGCTTGTGACATTTAGAAATGATGGAGACATGTTCACAATTATAGTTTGGTGCAGTGTTGGAGTCGAGTCCTCAAATTCGTGTTCTCAAAAATACACTTAATTTCACAAAGATGTTTATAGACATTGTGCCACCCTTCTCAGAAATTCTTGTTTTACAAACCTTGCAAATGACACTGTGCTGCTTACTCCATTTGATACTAAACTCCCGATGATCTTCATACTCCCATTGTATAATTTATTGGAAATCGCCAACAAAAATCAGCATCTCCTGATGAGGACTAGAGCAGGATAGTCGAAACGTTGAGACCTTACGAGAAGTGCGAACGGAATAGAAGTGCAAAAGATTCTTACATGGTGTTTCCGCAAACCGATCCATATAAAAACAGCGAAATTGTAACGAAATTGAAATTTGCACTAAATGGTCTAGTACTCCCAAATCCGATGACATGGAATCGAGTTTTTCGAGTGTTTAAAATCGAGTACAGGCCAAGTATTTGGATATACTCTAGTTGTATTTAGTATTTTTGTTTTCATTTAATTCCATCACATTTATTTTCCTTTTTTATTTCCCAAATCAAACCTTCATTGGATCATTTATTTATCCTAAAATCTGCATTGTTTCCTATTTCTTAGTTGCCGACAGAGACCGGCACGACCACGAATTACGTGAAGCCGTCAAGAATTTCTGGCCGACCCTCAACGGTGACAAGCTGGATATGCTAGTACCTCCAGACAGCGGTAAGGAGGATTCCAAGATTCGAGTCAGACTTTGTAGAATTTATTGTTTGCTCCCAGCTGAAATGTGATTCCATTCACAGAGTGAAATAATTATTTATAAATCTCACAGTCTTAGGGACAATCGTACTATTTTTTCCTTTTCGTGGACGATTTTATTATGCTAATGGACCGTTTCGGCTTTGCTCGTAAGCCCCGCCCACCTTAGCAACGCCATGTGTTTAACATACCGCATGTGACCGAGTTTGACCGAGGTAATGGATGACGACTGTTAGGAACCATTGTTCAACTTTCGCATTCTCCAATTGGTCTATACACACAGTTTGATGAACAGGCGGGAAGGCTTCATTAACCATCAGCAAGAGGTGTGTTCGAGTAGCTTCCCTCGGTCAATACAGGTCACGTCACCCAGATTGGCCACCGCAGCCGGGCTAACCGAACGCTTGCTTACCTTTCAGCCATCTTAAATTCATGTGACTTGTTTCCCACCACTGACTCTGCTCGCGAGCAGGGTCACTGGTGGCTGCCCTGGGTGAACCCTGAGAATTACGTCAGACCTAATCGAACGGTACAGGGGCTGACTCGGAGTGACCTAGGTGACCTACTCAAACACACCTTATATCTTGCGTACTGGAGTAGAACATAGGCAATTCTCAGCTGAGTGTATTTTTAGTTCCGGCACTCTAACAATCTGATGTGGTTCTGTTTCAGAGCTTATCGGAGAGAAGCTGACTGTGGGGAAGATATATGCTGCTTTGCTCATTTATGAAACGTGGAGGGAATACAAAGCCAAACTACAGAGAGATGGACATGCAAGAACGGTAAGAAAACAAACAAACAAACAATAACAACAAACAAATTACAGCAAACAAGCCAATCAAGCAGACAAAAAGCAACAGTACAAAACCACGGAGAATCAACATTAATAGGAGTAGAGACTTTTAAGAGCTTCCTGGTGGAGACTGGAGTTGGTTAACAGTAGGCTCTTCAGAACTTATTATAGGCCATGCAGCCTTGCTGTTGTGGTCCTACTTGTACTGTGAAGAGACTAAGGGCCTTTCTCAAAGCTCGGCTCCAACTCCGGCTGCGGCTCTGGCTCCAGCTCCGGCTCCGGCTCCGGCTCCAGCTCCATCTCTGTGCTAAAAATGTAGGTTGTGGTTTTTCATTGAAGCTGAAGCTTCGTTTTCTTTTTCAAACCAGAGAATCTACTTCCGAACCACAGCTAAAAGCCTCTATTTTGATACTCGTTATTTTACAATGGATTCACGAAATGGAGCTGGAGCCGAGCTTTGAGAAGGCCCTAAGTCTTGTTTTAGTGTGAGGGACTGGTTCCTCCACATCATAAAGGTGAATGCATCGATTGATGCCTTGATGTGGGCTAGGTACCCGTCCTTTTTCTCTTGTGGAGATACCATCAGTTTTATTTCATGATGAAAGGATTTAGTTTCTCCACATGTTTCTTATGTTGCTCTCACCTTGGTTAATTTGTTCTCTTGGTGAGCAGCATTTAGTTGTTATGACCTCAGTAAGTGTTTATTATTGTCCTATCCATGCCCTATTACCTCTTTCATTTATCACATCAGTCCTGTGTTTGATATTTTACCGTGTTCATGATCAAGATTCTTTGTTTCCCTCATTAAGTTTATTTCACAGATTACTCTGAATCATACAAAGAGAAGGACTATTTTAATGCAAAAATGTCATTTAAGTGATTTTGAGAAAGAATGGTGCCATAAGGACTTTTCAAAGTCAAGATGGTTCAGAGAATTGTCAGTACAAACAAGCAGAAAATGTTTGGAATCGCAGAAAATGTTTGGAATCGCAGAAAATGTTTGGAATCGCAGAAAATGTTTGGAATTGCAGAAAATGTTTGGAATCAACAAGAAAATGAAATAATATCACCAACGGACAGAAAATGCACATTAAGTCATATGGATTTCCACATTCATGTCTTGACAGTGAAGTATAATTTTTTTTTGTAAATTGTTTTTCTTCCGCAATGGACGATCAGATGATGGAAGTTATTGTAAATATCCTACACTTCCATCTCTCACCTCCCAAAATAGCAGCACAAGATTTTTCCCTCCTAATTATCCATCATTGATGAGGAGACTCTTTTTTGCAGTGTATTTGCTGTGATGCTAACATCTTATTTCGAACAAGATCACATCTTCATAGGGAAAGTCTTGCTTACGGATTCCATGAAATAGATTTTACGCTTAGCAGTACCCGTAAGCACAAAAATAAGCCATAATGGATTCCATGAAATTTGGCCCTTGTGTTACATCATCCTCCATTGCTACTCGTCATCACACATTTATCATAAAATTTAAGATGTCAATTTCATGGACTTTAGGACCTCTGATTTCCTTTTCAAGGGATTGTCACCATTTCATTTCATACTTAAAAACAGAAAAAAAAACATCCAAAAGCTTTTCCTGCATGAAATTTGTTAGAAAGTAACACAATTTTGTTATTTAATGTTAATTTGTGAAACCAAAAAGGAATTGGTTGCATTTAACAACACCAAATAATTCTTTGTGGATGTTGTGAACCTTCCAAATTATAATTGCTTTTATTTTTATACTTGAGTTTTTGCTAATAATTCATTGTCATCAACAGGTGTCATTGTCATCTACATTGTCATCTCATTTGTCATTGCAGTGTCACAACACTCAAACTTCTTCATCCTGCTCACACACAAAATAATCATCTAACAATGCTAATCATGTTTCTTTGCTGTTTGCAGTTTTTATTTCATCATTTTGTGTTCATCATCTGTTTGTTATGGAATTGCCATTTACATTGTGCCATTGCCATTGCCATTGAAATTGTCAGTGAGACATATTATGTGTGTCACTTAACATTGACATTTTATTTTGTCATTGGCATTTTGTGACAGTTTCATTGTCATTGGCTTTGACATTGACACTGATACAGGAAATATCAATGTGCATTGACTTTGTCATTGACATTTTATTAAATGTATAATGACAATGTAATGACAATTTGTCATTGTCATTATACATTGACAGTTTCATTGTAATTTTATTGTCATGTTATTGTTATTTCATTGACATTGCTACTGAGACATTACCACTGATGCACCAGCCCAAACCCAAAATAAGTGTGATATAACAGGTAGCAAACGGTAGGAGAATTCTGGTCAAAAGTAGTAAATGACACATTCTGATAATGCTGTGGTTTCTTTTTTAATCATGCTTGCCAAATGTACTGGTGCTTAATGAAGCAGTCATTTGACATCGGCCTGAAATGTTGTATTTAGAAATTAGAAAAAACAAAGTTTTGATCTCGGAGTAAGATCAAAACTATTCTTTATGTTTCATAAGAAAAACTAAATCGTTTCTTGCTATTTCCTCGTGACTCAGAGGTTCGATTGAGCTCAAATTTTCACAGGTTTATTATTTCATGTACATTTTGGATTAGACAAAGTGTGAGTGCTGTTCTACGACCAATCATGTATAATTTACCAAGAATCCCAGGTAACAATTCCCCCAAAATGAACATGAACTTAGCTCTCAAAACCAATTTGAATTTGCAGTTTGTGAACTTGAGCCTTCTGTAGATGCATCTTAAAACATGGAAAGTTTTGGAATGTTTTCCTTGGCATTAGATACTGGTGAGAGTGACCGTGAGAAATGTCTCGGTAGCATTGTGTCATCATTAGTTAGTTTGTTTCATTCCACCTGTGTCTCATTTTGTTTTCACCCTAATTCCGTTCCACTAAAAAATTGTTTGAATTTCATTTGTTGATTTTAACCGAACAAATTTCATTTTCCATTGCGCTTCATTTCCATGCAGTGTGCATATAATTTGCATGAATTTGCATGAATTTGCATGTGTTAACCTGCTATGTTTTCCTTTCTTCCGCATTCCCTGCCGCTGATATAGGAGCTTGCTATATTCCAGAAGCATTACAAGGCCAATCCGAACATGGACATCAACAGCGTC
This sequence comes from Astropecten irregularis, assembly GCA_963971285.1. Classification (NCBI taxonomy): domain Eukaryota; kingdom Metazoa; phylum Echinodermata; class Asteroidea; order Paxillosida; family Astropectinidae; genus Astropecten; species Astropecten irregularis. Next base: position 10,698,221 of record OZ020260.1, on the reverse strand, counting down.
CACTTCAGGAAACTCTTCACCAATAGATTCAGAAATGTACTTTTCAATACAACTCAACACAATTATTCATCAGCACTTTGTTTGAACACCTCACTCGTTAGCGCTCCGCACTTGCGCTAAAAATAGCAGGCTGAATGCTGTGACGTCACACCGGATCTCAGACAAACATTGTAACCATACAAATGCGTGGTGTGTGTGTGTGCACTACGTTTGTCTGACATCTGGGGATTTTGTACATGCGCGCACTGGCCAAATCACTCGTGTGATGTCATTAGTGCGGAGTGCTATTTTCCGTTGAAATGGATTCCTGCAGTTTCTTTAATATACAGTCCTTTGTTTGCAGTGAATTGCTGTTCTAAAAACTTAGGCCTTGTCAAAAATAGGCTTCCAGAGCTATGGCTAGGTCTATTGTCTTGGTGTCTCCGCGTATTTCCAATGGAGCAAAGACCTAGTCCTAGCTCTAGACAACAGATTCGGATGCAGCCTTAGTCACATATCTGCTTACCAGAAAGACTTGCTTTAATATACAAATTGAGTGTTGTCACAAATAACCTCACGGCCTCAACATATAAACTTTTTTTGTTTTTTCCCCTCACACTGAGATTACCAATTTCTTAAGCACATTGATTGCAGTAATTACATAATGTACTATACAGTCATCCGAACGCATATTTTTGAATGGCGCCCTCTGTTGATTAAAACAATAAACCGCGGTGGTGTTTATCGATCTAAATTCACTACAACTCCGGCTCGGTACGTTGTGCGCAATTTATTGCTGAAAGGAACAGTGGCGCACCCAGGGGGGGGGGGGGGGGGTGCTCGGGGGGCTTGAGCCCCCCCCCCAAGAGGGTCCCTGAAAAAAGAATGAAAAAAAAAAGGAATGTGGAAAGGAACACGGAGCTAAAAGAATATTCGGCATGGACAACATCTCCCTGATTTCCCCACTGGTCTTTTGCTCATGATAAGCTGTCCAGCTTCCCAGATTTCGATAAAAGATGATTGGCGGTGTACAAAATAATATACTGACACCACCACAGTTTCTTTTTAATCAAAAGAGGGCGCTCTTTAAAAACTTTTGTTTGGATTACTGTATATGCACATTAACATTTTGAAGGTTTTACAATTTGACAACAAACTGACATTACAAATGAAGAGCACACAATTTCCTACGATTGCCGTTACTCTCTGTGAGAAGCAACACTTAATCCTGTTAATATCCCTTCTGAAAATCAGTTTTCATCTCATAGTTAAACATCACAGTGCAGTTCTAGTTTATGTTTCTGTTTGTTTTAATCATTTTTATTTATTGTCTTTCTGTTTTTTTTTACCAACCTTAGGGTGATAGAAACAGCAGATTTCTGACACCTTTGAAAAACAATTGGGAATTTAAGTCAATCCCAGAAATAAGAAAAACATTTAAAGAATTAAGATTAAATCATTGGATATCCACATGTTAAACATTTGTATTAGCCTTTGAAAAAGATCCTGCTAGGATCGAAATGCCATGCGCTCCTAACTCTGAGCAGCCTTTGATAAAGATCTTGCTAGGATTGAAATGTCAGACCCCTTAACTCTGAGCAGCCTTTGAGAAAGTATCCGTCTAGGATCGAAACATCAGGCTCTCCTTACTCTGAGCAGCCTTCGATAAAGATCTTGCTTGGATTGAAACATCAGGCCCTCCTATAACTCAAGTATTTATATTTTGTGGATGGATATTTAATGAATATTATATATTCTTCTGCGCTAACTGGCATTTTGGTTGGTTACCATGAGGGAGAAGGAGATGGGGTTTGGAATGGGAGAATTCTTCCTTCTTTTTGTTTAAGTGATTTTTAATATGTTCTATGACAACTGATTGGAAACTGCCAATGGCTATGTAGCTTTTTCCGCTAGTCTCTGGTCTTTTCAGCAAATTCTCAGGCTGATCTTCCCTGCAAGCTTTGGGTCTTTTCTGCAAAGTCTGTCAGCCTCTTTGCTTGTATCTAAGCTTCTGTGCTAACTGCTTATGGGTATTCTGCTTATCTGTGATAAGCATGGTGCTTCTTTTTTCGGGTCATAATGACTCTCTTCACCTGAGCTGGGTTGTCATTCTTTCTTTCTTTTTCTGAGGAAAAGTCTGATGTTGGCCAATAAACTCCAAGTTTGACTTTCTTTGGCCTGGTTTCCTAATCTGGATCAGCAGTGAGTAGTATACTGGTTGTGTCTAGCATTGGCTTGTGTCGATATTCTGTCAATCTATTCTGTTGTTTCTTGGTGGCTTCTTGAAAGGCTGATGATATCTCAGTGTTTCATGGGATGTAATTTATCTCCTGTCTATGCAATATCTCCTTGATGCTCTTGTTACAGAATGTCTTGCAAAATCTTATACTGACGTATATTTGCTGATGACTTGCTCACTTATTCCTGTATATTCTGCAAGTGTATCAATATCTCCCCTAAAATGTGCTCATTTTTTCCCCAATTGTGCAGGTGCACAGTTATTAACTGATTAATGAAGCTTTGATCCAGTTACAGATGTTTTAGAGAGTTGGGCTGCAAGCGGAATATTCAGGCTCTCCGTTCCTCAAAGATCCTGCTGGGAGTTGGTTGTTTCCTTCCGTTCATCATAGGATCATCATCATCTCGTTGTTTGATATTTGCTCATGAGTAAACCAATGCGAATGATATGTTTTCTATCTTTGTCTTTTGGGCGTCAAACCCAAACAGCTCCGTTACCAAAAGCGCATGGAATACCTGCGGAGAGTCAGGGCTCGCGATGACGTGGTAACATTGCAGGTACCCACTCCGGACGGTACCCATCACCGGCAAACTGTACGCGAGGTATATGTCTAAACTAAACTAAACCTCATGCTTACCTATCGCTTCTTCATTTTCTACGAAACATCTCAGTAGATTCTAGAATTTCGTCAGCTTTGCTTTCTTTCTAGTGGATTAGAATTTTAAGACAAGAATTTAAGTCAAATCATCTCTATACTAACTATAATAATAGTTCATGTTTCTTCATTCTTTAATAGACAAATTTCTTCTCAAATTATTTTCCCCAGACAATAGTTAATTTCGTTTTGTTGAATAGTTTTTATCCAAGAAATTATAAAGAAGGAAAATTCAAAGTGATGCACGTACTTTAAGAATTTTCCATATTCACTCTTTTTCTCAATTTTCTTTATATTTGGATCAATTTTTAATACGATTTATGGCACTATTTTTTGCAATATTATTTTTTAGAAAAAGAAGTTCTCTCTATTTTTTGCCAAATTTCTTGTACTTTTTAAAATTGTTCTATAAAGGGGGCCTCAGCTATTTTTTTCAACATCATTTCTTGAACATTTGAATGCGTAACCGATGAGGTTGCGTAGTAGTCGTGTGACCATGGGTAGCTGTTTCCATTGGTCAGAATTAGCCGCTAGCTTTAATCATGCTTTAATCCTCAAATTATGACATTTTGTCTCATTTATTTATTTATTTTATTTTTGGGCTAATAGCATAAACTCACCATTTTTATAATACAATTCTCTGCCATTAAAAGAAGTTTATATCAACCCCAGAAAATCAATTCCTCTTTTTACCCTTCGATTTTTCAATTGAAGTTTTATTATTTGCTGCTTTTGAATTTGTTCAAAACAGCACAAAAAGCTTTGTAGCTAGAATTCTAGCTTGCTAGATATCTAGCCATAGGGTATATGATCAGTGAACTTTTATTAATGGCAGTGAGTTTTTCATTTTTCATACTTCATTAGAAATCTCTCTCCTTTTTAGGTGGCGGTGTGTATTTTCTGAATCGCTGGTGACAGGTTTTTGCTTTTTTACCCGTTGAATATTTTCTTTCACAGAGCATTAACGGAGCCTTGTAGTCATAGAATAGCTACAGACCAATCCATAGCCAAGCCTGGTAAAGGTAGCCATAGCCACTGATCATCACATACTGACCAGTGGTGTGAGAAGCACAGAGCTATGGCTGCATTGAAGGGCTTGGTGGGATCAGGTCTTTAATGCTTCATCTTATTCTTCATTTTACCGGTAAAAGTCTTATTTGAAGCAAAGATTCCAAAATTCCCAATCCCAACAAAACCAAAGAAAAAACGAAAAAATCAACTCTCAAATATTGGAAAAATTACTGCTTTATTTCATTTTTGTTTTAAATTTGGATGGAAAAGGAAGGAGGTGTCAAATTCAATTCCATTCTTGGCGGGAAATCTTCTTTTTTTTTTCCCCCTCATGAAAATAAAATACCATGACAAACTGGTCTAATTGAACAAAAAAAGGGAATTTGGGGACATAATTCAATGATCTTCTTTGCTTGAAATAAAGATATTCATCCTCATTATGGAGGCTATGAGCAGTTTAAGTCAAGGGTAGCAATTGACACTTTGAAGACTGTAGTAGGGTCCTCAGTATGTAAAAGCTATAATGTGCTAAAGGTACCTTGCTATACTAAGAAGACATGACTAGGGCCCGTTTCCAAACCTCGGCTCTGGCTCTGGCTCGGGCCTTAGCTCTGGCTCGGGCCTTAGCTCGGGCTCGGGCTCAGGTTCGGGCTCAGGTTCAGGCTCAGGCTCCATTTCATGAATCCGTTCTTTAATAACGGGGATCAAAATAGAGGCTTTTGGCTATGTTTTGGAAGTAGATGCTCTATTTTGAACAAGAAAACAGAGATTCGGCTTCAATGAAAAGCCACAACCTATATTTTCAGCAAGTGGATGACAGAGCCGGAGCCAAGGTTTGAAAAAGGCCTAGTTACCAGAGTAACTATTCCTTGAACATTGGTCTTAATTGATCAGACATGGTCAGCTGGACAGGGTACCAGCCAAGCTAGTCTAACAATTTGTCCATATTTCAAGTTCCACAAAATTATGATGCTGCCACATGACAATTCAGGATTGACGTGTGGTTTAAGTCAGCATAGTGCGGAATTCTTCATATGGTGGTTAAACAGCTGTCCTTTGCCTCAAACTTGCTCATAGCTGGTCGTGGGATGACCTTAATCAGTCTACAACTTTTGCCTCAGATTTTCAGCTTTTTCTTCCTTTAGTAGATTACCTAGCACCTCCACGACTGATACATACAAGCTTTTTTTCATATTATGCTTCATCTGTGCTTATTCCAAATTTTTGGTTCGGAAATATCGTATTCAATTGACAAATTCATATTTTGCCCAAAATTTCCAAATGTTTTCCTTTTGAGATCCATCATTTAAACAAATTTTGTGGACGTTTACAAATAAATTCATTTATTTCTTAATTTCTGTCTCTGAAATTTGAAATTCTAGCGAAATTGTTCTGATTTGCTGTTTTTCCTGTGAACATTTTTGAAAAGGGCAGTGGCAATTAAATATGCATCTGTCATTTCAATCCTGAATTTTTGTGCTAAATTTTGGAAAACCACAGATGGCTCATTTTAAAATTTGGGGTTCCATTTTGTCATTTTACAATTGTGCTGGTACAACATATAAGGACATATTTATCAATGGACGAAAATATGTCAGTTTTTAAAATAAAATCTCAGAAAGATTTGGCTTTTCTCCCGGTCTGAAGAAAAGCCCATTGCAGTGATTTAGAAATTATTAAAAAACAGTTTTATTGAAACAGTTTGCAGGGCACAAACAAAAATGCAGATTACCAGCTAAATTTTCATTGGATCTACATTGCCTGTAGCTGGTACTCTGCAGTTTACAACTTAGCATGGAAATTTGCTATAAACTTGCAAAATTGCAACTTCACCTAAATGTCCGTTATCTGTATTTGTACCTGCTCTTTTGAAAAACTGGAACCCATTTTTTTTTGTAACTCATCACCTGTTTTCATTTCTCTTTAATTCCGTCTCACGCATTTTCATCCAACACTGCAAGATGGCCTCACAAACAAGCTTCTAAGAGTGGCACATTGTCATCACCCGCATCACATGTGGGATGTGCCACATTCTCTTTGTAATCACTGTGACAATGGGAATACTCCATTCTGTGTGGGTTGGGGATGGAAAGGTTCATGGTTGTCATGTGTATATAAAATTGTAAATCAGCAAATTTGTATATGAAATCCAATTATGTATCAATTGTTAAAAAAAAAAAAAAAAGTTAAAAAGCAAAAACAAAATTTCACAAAGTTTCGTTAATACATTTTCTTGATCTTGATGAGTTTTAAAGTTCAAATTTCATTATTATCGTGGAAAATCTGCGATAACCAAGAAATGCTTTCCTTTCCCATACTCCTGCTGCACATGTAGAAAGTCATTCGCTCTGTGTGTACTGTTTGGTCAGTTGTTTATCAGTCAGTTTTAGTCCGATGGTCAGTCTGGCCAGAGGGCTGATTGATGGTCATTTTTGACCATCAGTTGGGTCCCATAAGTCAGGTGGTCAGTCAATCTGGGTTTGTTTGTTTGTTTATTTGTTTGGTTGTTTATTTGTTTGTTTGTTTAGTTATTGTCTCTAAGTGTTTTTAAATTTGCATGGGTGTGTTTCATTTTCAGGAAACCTTTGCCTAGCGTCAGCTGAGATCAATCTGCTCGGGATACGGAGTACCGGCGTACCTTCCCTGGTCCCTTACCTACCCTGCATGCTCCTCCACAGCAACAATGATCCCATCAGGAATTTGTCTCAAAAATACAGTGAATTTAATACCAAGAAGAATTCTTAATTGGGGGATATACAATTACATGCACAGTCTAAAAAATTGAACTTTGTGAATGACTGCATAATTTGTCATATGTAATATTTGCTCCTTGAGTTTGAGCTTTCACAAGAAAAGATGGAATATTATGTCAGAGATTCATGAAAAAATTGGGATAAACCAAAATCCAGTTCTTTTGTTGATTGAGATGATGCTTTAGCTTTGTACTTTTTGAGACAAATTTGGTTCATCTGGTGGAATGGGTTTTTGTTATTGTCTGTGTACTTACTTTTGAAACTTGCAGTAAACTAGTGCTCAGTACAGGAACATGGTAGCCTACAAAGGCTGGAGATGGTAAAATCTGTTCATTGGTGGCATGGGAAAAGGCTGTCATACTATGGTATTTATGAATGCGTGGATTGGTGGAAAGATGGATAATTGGTTGATCAACATACTCCTATTGGTTGCCATCACAGGTTTATTATCTCTCACTTCACTATGGCAACAGCCACTTCACCAGAAAGTCTTGTTTCCCACAATGACTTCAATTTGACTTGGTGTTTCGGAGTCGGACTGTTGATTATTTTTTAAATCTATTCTTCACTGCTTTGTATTCCTTCCTTACTCACTTTACCCAGCTGCGGACCGCGACTCATTGTTGACCTGTGAACTTTTCACGTCGCCATGGTTACCAGCAGTTTTTGCCCTCCCTTTGACTTTTCTTGGCTACTTTGGGGCGGAATGTGGAAATGGATTGGCTGATCTTTGTAGACGTAGATGTTTTGGTTTTGGTAGCAGTCTGCTCGGATGGATTTGGTCGGAATCTGCTGTAGTTTTAGTTGGGCTTCTCGGTGGAAAGAATCGTTTCACGTCACTTTGTTTCTTGGATTTCCAGATGTTTAGGAAAAGAAACAAAATTCACACAACTAAGTGAATATTCAGTGCATTCAAAAATAAGTGCAGAATTTTAAGAAATATATAATAATTCCATGAAGATTTTAACAACTCTTTTTATTTTGAAAGATTTCATGTGCAAAAGAGCTGCTGCGTTCTGCAGTATCTTGTGCACGACCATTGTACATAGTGAGAAATATCGATTCAAAGATATGTATAGAGATCGGTTTTAATTTTTATATTCATGCGATATTTGTATCATACTGTGGGTCGTATTGATACGATAGAATTTCTCCATAATGCGGTGAAATTGTTAACCTAAATTGGTAATGGATGTAATCGGGTTTTATTGATAATTTTGTTATTTTGTTGTTTTTTAAATATAATTGTATTATTTGATGTATATTTTATGTTGTGTGATTATGTTTGTCATGAAATATGTTTTATGCATTATTGTTGTTGATTTGACAAGTCGACGAGTTTGATTGTTTTGTTTTGTTTTGTTTTTGAATTCCGGTAATTTTTGTAACGTTACTTTTGCAAGAAACATTGCCCGACCCTATACACAGTTCAGAAGCTACTTTCGTATGCTTTATTATAAATAGATAAATATATTTGCACTTCTAAATTTTAAATTTCAGCTGTACATTTCAAAAAAGAAATCTACCGACTTTCGTTATCCGTAACTAAATCCGATCAAAAAGTCTACACGTGTTTGAAACAATCAATTTCAAAGGAAATCTAGTCTAAAAGTTCTAAAATTGTTAGAGCATTTTTGTAAAGAATTTTGGGTTTTTGTGGGTAAAAATATTATTTTATATTGAACTAGTTGAAAGTTTTTAATTTAATGCTTCGTTGAAGTATTAAATTAAGCAACAAAGTCGTGATGTCTTCCGTCAAAGATTAATTGAGATATGCAGTAAGAATTATTATCATTTTTTACGTATTTTGTTTTTAAGAGATAAGGTTTTACGCACAAGTGGTTGTATTGGACTGTCTTGAATTGAGTTTATTTTTATTTTTGTTTTGTTTTCATTTATTTTTGTTTCTGTTTTGTCAAACAAATATATATTTGTTGGGACCTACTCACTTTTTAGTCTATGTGATAGACGCACTCAGGGTACAGCGAGCAAGCGTCTTTCACATGCGTGCAGATTTCCTGATTAATTATGCAAGCCAACCCAGCACTGACCTCTAGGTTTTGACCAATCAACATCCTCCCTCACGATCCAGATGGAAATGTTCTCAAAACAGATCCGATTGGCTGATGTGCTGCGTTGCATAAAGTTTGCATGCACGCATGTATCAGACGTTCATATGTAGTGTGACATGGAGTAGAACGGGTGATATCCAGACTAAGCTTCAACAAAAATATGCCGACAAATTAATGTCAAATTAAATCATATTTGTCAAAAGTGCCCGTTTTGACTGTCCTTGCTGAGGCTAAACAGCTACAGCAAGAATGGGAGCAGACTCTACTCTACAGTGACCCATTTTGAAAGACGGGGTGACTCAACATGGAATCTTATGGGAACAAATTTCATTTACTGGGAAGTAAGAATGGGCAGTGATGTGTATAGACCTTTCTTTTGCAACTTCACAGCCCAAGTTTTCGCCAACCAAGATGGCGGAAACTATGGAGAGCCATCAAAGCCGGGCATTAAAAAATAACCACACACAATTTATACATAACGTTTCATAAACATTGAAAGATATTGCTGAATATAATGGAAACAACACAAGCAATGATGGTATGTATTTTGTACAGCTATGGAAAGTTTTGTAAAAATTTTGAATTTGGTCACGCCGTCTTTCAAGAAGATGAAATTATTTGCATCATTTGGCCGCTCGTGCCAACCAGCAGCCAATGTTTGTAAACAAAAGAAAGGTCTATACGATCTGAACATTACTAAAATTGTTCTATTGCATAAACTTCATCTCAGTCAACTCACAATCAGTACATGCATTCAGGAAGCAACAAACGACAGATTCTTCTGTTCTTAAAAAAGGGGAGGAGTTGTTCCTGAAATTGGGAGGAAAAGGTGTTATGGGTTCGCCCTCTCCGCCCAACCACATTCTCTCTGACCTATACTTGTCCTGATTACCATGTCAAATGTAACCACTTCCTAAATGTGAGTAGGTCCCATACTCCCCATCATTGTCTTGTCCCATTGTTTTAGAATCATCTTCAAGAAACAGACATGAAATAGCAGCAGGTAGATGGCTCATTCAAAACAGAAAGCAAATATCATAGAGAAATATATTTAGTCACATTTTAGACATTTTAAGAAAAAGTGCACTTCAGCTTTTGTATATAAACATATATAAATATAAATATGTAGTATTGTATGAAATAGGCTTTGAAATTCTACATTTGTTATCTCTCTTAAAACCTGATCCATTGGATGATGTAATTCTCGCTGAGATGATCTTTTTTTGTAATGATGCATTCTTCAATTCATTTTTATAAGACGAGGAATGTTTAATGACCAACAGCTAGATGAAAAGATGCTGCAACAAAAATGACTTTCAGTAAATCCCAAGAATTCCCAGAAGTATTCGTAGTCTGACGTCCGGGTTTTTCGTTATTAAAGTGCATTTGTAGAAACCTAGCCGCTTATTGTTAGCTGTAATATAATTCTGCTGGTCCTAGAGTTGAAACACCAATAAAGATAATATGTATGGGATGTGTGCACATGCAGCTGTTGTCTTGGAGATGCTGGTCTCTACCGTGTCTACGAGTCAGGTGATGGTGGTAGTAGTAGTCTTGGTGGTGGAATTTTCGGTGGAAGGCCTTCAACTCATTTCATCTCTTCTCTCAGCGGGTCCTTGGCTTCCATTTATGTAGTTATTAGTCTTTGGTACGCATTATTGATAGGTTCAAGGTTCGAAGCCTTACCTGGGTCCTCTGAGTGTAACTGAAGTGATTCAACAACGTAGCACCAGCTGATGATACTATGCTCGGTCACGTCCATCCAGCGAAGGTTTGAACGTCGAGTCCAGTATCTTCCATCGGTGATATACTCATTCTGATTGTTCACGTTCCTTGTTCAGAGTTTTATAATGGTATGTAAATAGGCATCATTGACAGCCAGACTTGGAAAGTCGGTCTTGGTAGAAAGCCGGCCGGAAGTTTGCTATTTCCTCCTTTCTCTGTCATTCCCTGATCTTTCTCGTTGCTTCGGTAGTTGGTGGAAGAATCCCAACTTCAAATGGTAGAGGGACAACATTCTTGCTTTGTTTTTTGTCACAAAGTTTAACATATGACTTCAGTCCTGCAATCATGTTATATTCTCAGAGTTCTCTATATCATTTAGACAGTGTCATACTGTGGCCAGCAGCAGGTTTTTGGCGGCCACGTTCTAAAATCTCTTCATCCCTCTATTTTTCTCTTGATTATTCTGAGGAAGTCAAATAATTCAACTAACAAATTCAGTGGATTTATTTTATATTATACATTATCGTCTGCTTAAAAGAAATTGACCATTTTTTTTTCACTGGTCCCCTTTATATGACATGTTTGCACTGCCTTGTGATTGGTACTCTGTTACTGCAATGGAGATGATCACTGATTGGCTGAGCAGTAATTACTTTCAACCAATCAAATCCATTCGATGGATTGTTTGTTCCTGATTGGCTGTGGCACTGTGCATAGCCATGGTGCAAATATTTTGGGGTTCTCCAGATATTTTAAATTCATACAATCTTGAAGATTTTTTTTTTTTCAAAGAAGGAAAATCCTGAGGTATTTTGTTGTTGGAAACATATCTTGCATCAAAATAACTTCATGAGCTGTCTATTAAGGTCATTCAAAATTAAGATGCACAATTTGGACTAAATAATTGCTAAAAAGTTGACTTTTTTGGTTCAATTTCCATTGTTTGTTCCTCATTGTTAAGGAAGGCTTTTTGCTTGGTTTGCAGTGATATCACACAGCAATACATAACTATTCAATAACTTTTTAAAACATATTGGGACTCTTCAAAATCGTAGAAAACGGTATAATGGGAGACTTTTGACTAACCATTGTTAATCTCAAGAGGGCACGCTTCATCAGTCTCGAGAAAGTGTGTTGATTTTGTTGTCATTGCTTTTGTACACGAATATACGGAATATTCGTCATAAACACAACTGGCGTAAAATAAGTGCATGGAAATGCCTGGTACATGTACATACTGTGCAGTGCCCGGTTATGGGCCAGGGGAGGACATGGGTTCACCAAGAACAAACAAATGCAGAATCTGTGGAGATACAAAACGTTACAAACGATCATGGTGGCCCACGGCAAACAGCATAGTGTTTTGTGCACAAAGTTTTAACTTTGGCAAGCGAGACCTAGCACATTATTCCTCACCAAACATAAGAATTTCACATCACTTTGTATTTTCAGGCATAATAATTAGAGTGGGTGGCAATGTGAAGGTAAAGGTTAATTGTAAATGTCATGAATTTAATGTTAACAGCATTTTTCTGCGACTTTTGGAGAGTTTTTTGACAATCGCCGTACTATAAAGCGTGTACACAAGTTTAATAATAATAATAATAGTTTATTTTTATAAAGCGCATTACATCATTAAAATAAAATCTCAATGCGCTTAACAAAGTAAGTTAATAACATGATCATAAAACATAGAAGTTCATTAAGGGTCATTTAAAATATTTTAGAAAATAAGTTTTCAGGAGACTGATTGTTCGCTGCCCTCTATCGACAGCCCGCTCCAAAAGTCTCCCATTTGGCGCTCTTACAGGCTAGCTGAAAGTAAAAATATTTACTCTCTATGATTTGGACAAAATTATAGGGTTTGAAAAAAAGTAAATGACATTTTAGGCTTGGCGTTGAAGAGATACAATATTGCATGGTTTTAACACAACATTCTTCTTTGATAAAGAGTTGGTCCTTATAGAGGACCACAGCTTTTAATTCATGCAAACTTACACTATGCACATACTCTTCATTATGCAGTAGTTTGAGTAGAGTTAGGACGAACTATTTTTTAACAAAACTTCCATGACAACAATGCACATGAATTAATAACTTCAATGACTTTTTTGCTGCGATTCTGTTTTTTTTGCTTAATACATTGCAATGTGGTGAAGCTATCCTTTCAAATAATGGCTATAATGTTTGTTTGTTTTTCATTGCATTTTTGTCTTTGTTTGAAATTAACTTAACATAAAAGTATTAATTTGTGCTCTGCTTTGACAGAAAGAAGTGATTTTTAATGTGTCTTTCTGCACCCTAACATCTAAATAAGTGAATAACCACTTCATTTTCATTTTTTTTTCAATTTTTCTTAGAGAACATTCCCACTTCAATATCCTAGTTTTTAGATTGTTCAAGACTGCTTCATCCTAAATTATCCAAAATGATTAATCATTTAAGTTGAAGATCCCATCTAATGGTTTTTGATGATAGCGCCCTCTTTTGACCAATAATCAATCCAGCATGAAAAACAATCGACATCTCATTCACGGCGTTAGACTTGACCTTAAGTCTGAGTAATGGGCTGTAATTCTTTTCTGGTCATTGTGCAAGCTCTTACATTACTCCATTAGTCTGGTAACTTTTCCGTCCTATGACCAATTCAGCACTTGGAACTCACTGTTGGTATGGAGTCTGATTATAAAGTGTTTCAGCAATCATCATAGTAAGATACAGCCAGTACTCAGAGTTGAGTTGAGCTCAAGTCTGTGGTTGAACCCCAAGCTCCAAATTTTATGAAATTCAATATAATCTTGTAAAAAAATCATCAATCTTTTTTCATGAGTAAATTTTAAGGTGGTTATAGAAGACCCTTTTTCTTTGCTACTTATTTGAAATCTTAAATTGAAGTAAGTTGAACAATCTAAAAACATCTATTTTGCATTATGGGTATAATATAGCAGCTACATTATGGGTATATTGCAGCTGCATCATGAGCGTTTATGAAACGGAGGCTCAGGCTCAGGCCCAGGCTCAGGCTCTGGCTCTGGCTCTGGCTCTGGCTCTGGCTCTGGCTCTGGCTCTGGCTCTGGCTCTGGCTCCTTTTTGCGACGGAATCCATTCTAAGATAACAGGTATCGAAATAGAGGTTTTTGGCTGTGTTTCGGAAGTAGATTCTCTGTTTTGAAAAGGGAAACAGAGCTTCAGCTTCAATGAAAAACCACAACCTATATTTTCAGCATATGGATGACCATGGTGGTAGAAAATAGTGCTGGAGCCCGAACCTGAGCCACCATTTCTTAACCCCCCTATATGAGTATATTGCAGTTGCATTATGGGTATATTGCTGTTGCATTATGGGTATATTGCAGTTGCATTATGGGTATATTGCAGTTGCATTATGGGTATATTGCAGTTGCATTATGGGAACATTGCTGTCGGTGCATTATGGGTCCTCTGATGTATGCTGGGATCATATTTTGAATTATTTTCTACTTGAACACCAGTCCCACTCCCCCTCCCCAGTCAAATCATTAATACCCATTATGTTTCCATAATTTAGTTTGGCTGAGAACCCAGTTTCCAAGGTTACGACCCAAGGAGGTGTACCCCCCCCCCCCCCCCCCTCACTCGAAAATCATTTCCCTTCCTTTTATGGGCCTTACTTTTTCCATTGGCTATTAAAATTAACCCCCTGTTTATCCAGGTTAGTCTTGGTTCAAGAATGTCTACTTTTAAAATTTGGGACCTGTATAGCATCACTATGGCATTAAAGGTATAATATCATACTTTGGTTTTTGTCAACGAAATACAGATTCATGGGCAAAAATATCAAGGAAGATACAGTAACAGTCATCTGTGAAAATTTCAGTCCCATACGGTGCCCACTTTTTTAGAAAACAGTGAAAAACGGCCACAGTATTTCTTAAGTCTTTTCTATTTTATTTTTGATCTTTTAAAAGATCAAAAAGATTTTTGGTCATTGTTTTACTAATTTCTGGAAAAATACCCCATTTCAGCCGGAAAAATTTTAACGGTATGTTTTAACCACCACCATCTTCATACCCTGTAAGTTATAGGTAAATCTGTGAACATTTCTGTTTTGGTCTCTTACCAAAGCACGATACTACCTTTAAAGAAGACTTGAGAATGTCTAACCTCATCTCAAGTCAGCCCAAGAACTGATGGTGAATTCATGTTGGGCATAATCTATACCAGTAGTGAATTCTGCACCATTTGACACCTTGAGCCAAGACTACGGGCATGACTATTGATTCTCATTTCATAATTGCATGCATGTTATAATCCCATAATTGTTCATTTTCCCATTATTTTTGTTTTCTGATTTTCACCCTACTTCACATGTTGCAGTTTATTCAGGCCGCCCAAAAGGTAAACATGCTTGCAGAGTGTGTCTCCACTCGGAAAATCACACTCCCTTCAATTTTGATCTTCAAACTTCAATTTTTTCTAGTTAGGATTTCTTGTACAAATATTGCATCGTAGACAACTTGTCTTCACTATTTACAATGATTCAGTCCGTAGTTTCAGAGATTTATCTTCAGACGCTGTTGTTATTTCTTGTGAACATTTTCTTCCAAGTGCACATTTTGTTGTTTGTTATCGTGTATTTTCATATTTGTTTGTCTTTGAACTCTCTGTGCAACCCTTCACTGGAATCTAGTTTGAGAATTTCCATCTTCACTTCTGTAGCCAATAGACTTGCATCGATTTTGAGATTAACTTCTCAAATTAATCTTCTTCTTCTTCTTAGATTAGTTTTTGCCTGCGATTTTTTGGGGTCGAATCAGAAAAATTTTGGGAGTTTTTTTGTCTCCACACTGGCATGATCTCAAGACTTGCACATAGGCTCCCATAGGGCCTACAAACTGCATGCTATCTTTCCAACTGACACAAACGCATGACTTCATTCACTTTTCAAACAATATTTAACACTAATCAACACATTTCTTTGATGTCCTAACACCAACATTTTGAAGTCTTTTCAAATGTTTGAACATTTCTCTTTCTCTGTAGAATTAGAATAGCTAGTTGTAGAGGATCAGCTGTTTGTTTTAATATTTGTTTATTTGTGTTTATTTGTTTGTTGTTGTTGTTGTCTGATTTAAGTCCCATTTGGTACTGATATGTTGGTTTGATCCATTGTATCCAAAAATAGACCAAACATCAACTAGAGTTATTAGCAATCAAATTCTTCTATAGCACAGTGCAATACCGCCCTCTATTGGTTAGAGAGAGAGAGAGCTTTTTGCACAGAACTTGTCCTGTGTATGCCTACCTGTGGAAATATCACAAAAACTGTAGAAATTAATAATTATTAACAGAAATATTGGAAACAGAAGGGCTCTAAACACAATTTAAATCATATTTAATGAATATGACATATCATGATATTGACTGTGTGCTTACCAGACCTAAGTTGACCCAAATTCAGACGGAGATATTTCATTATTATTGGCCTTTCACCTACTGGCCAATTCTGTCAAAAGAACAAAAGTATTGTCCATTTTTTAGTTCAATTTGTCAACAAGACTGAATCTGGTACCCACCCATTGACAGTATGGGGTCTGACTTGGCAAAAGGCCAGGTCAGGGCGGATCTAGAAAAACAAGAAAAAAGAAAAAACAATATATAGGAAAGTAGAAAGACTAAAAAAAGACAAGAAAAAAGAGGGGGAAGACAAAATTAGTGAGCTTTGATTGCCCGGAAATGTATCCGTCACTATTGAATTTGAGCATTTTTTTTTTTCCTTTCGGAAAATCCTGGATCCGCTCCTGATTCCGGAAGCCCTGAGTGCCATTCTGTACAAATCATCTGTAAACGGGAAAAACCACATTCTCTATTGCTCAAACAAGGACATGATTTAGCAGACAAGATGCATGTAATGTTCATAACAGGTTCACCAATTCAGCAAAGTGTGTTTGTATATGTGTGTGTTTATGTGCGGGGGATGCACAGGATGTTAAACTGCCCAGACCTTGAAGCCATCTCGTGTCTAGATGGCTCGTTCATAGTCCGCCTCATTACAGTTCATTGTCAGATCCGGGAAACGTCTGCCAGTCAATGCTAATATCAACAAGGACCAGGTGGAAGTAAAATCAGAATATAGACTCCCTGCTCAATAATCATTCAATGTTCCCCCAAATCCTTCACCCCCAAAGATGCTCATAGCTTGAGCTTGAAGCTTCAAGTTATAAGACAACACCTGTGTGTCTTAAACAAAAAATTCATCATGAATGATGTTTGGCGTGTTGGTATTATACAACTTCTTTCTGTCTGACAAAGGACAACTATTCCGATTTCACAAAGCCCTACGATCGATCGCAACTCGAGTTACAAAGGATAACCCATCGTATCCTCTGACTTTACTTGGTGCTGCAAATGCATCAGAATTGATACGATTGATAGTAAGTTACGATGAGTTGGGTGAAATGAACCCCAGGATAATAACAGGAATAGCAGCAATAATCCTTGGACACTTGAAGTGAAATTCCTGGACGACAGAAGGAAATATGGAACAAAGATCCCAGATAAACTAGAATAAATTTGGAGGAAAAAAAGTTTTGGATATTAAAAGGAGAAAACTTTACAAAAGATCCATTGGCGACAGTTGATGAAACTTGTTTGATGTGATTTCATCTTTATATCTGAACTGCACATTTGTTTTGTCATTGCCCTTGGTTAATCCTGTGTGGATTGAAGTTTGATCATTACAACCATATCCTGACCACGAGCCGAGTGGTATAATGTAAACACCCCCAAGGTTGAATGGAAGAGTCTAATGTTTCCTTCCCTTTCCCTAATGTTTCAATTTATCCGTCTGTTATTCCACATTTACCACATAAACACCTCCATTCTGTTTGTGTTTAGTCTCTGTGGTCGTACAAAGATCCCGAATGTTAGGCTAGATTCTTCTCCTCTAGATTAGTAGTTTTTTTCAACTTTTACTTCACATTCTGTCCACTTTTTCTCCGCTTTCGTCACTTTTCAGCATCTTCAGCACTTTATGTTTAGTTTAGCATTTTTGTTCCATAGATTTGACTTAGCGACACAATTGAAATATTTTCAATACAACTTCTAATAAACGTTTAAAGACATCAACACTGAATAAAATGTAAATTCCAAATAACTAAAGATTGACAAATATAAGATTATTAAAATATAACTTCAGTGTGAAAAATTACCCACAATCAGAAAGAGCAGGTCTCGGGATTGCTCAGCAAATTACAAATTTGTGAGGAGCTTTTTGCTTTTTTTTTGTCTTTCAAATACAAGGTATGTTTTTCATGGTGATTACTACATGTATGTTCCTTTTTCTGTGACACATTTGCATAGATATCCATTTGCATGCTACACTTTTGTTTCACAAAATGATTTTCATTCACCAGAAACTCCCAACATCTGTCACACACTATAAGCAAATTTTAATTAATTCTAAAAAGCCTTGACATTTTTAAAGATAAATTTCTACTTGGTATGGCAGTTTATCATACTTATTTCCCGATAAAGTTGGATCTAAAAGAAGAATGTATTTAGAAAACCTAGGCCCCAAGTTACAATGATTTGCAGACAAAGGAAAAGATAGCATTTCCACACATTCTGTCATACTTTTTGTCGACCAAAGTAGTAATTCTTAAACCAAATTGGTGGAAAGATGGTATTATATTAATAATAATGATTTATAGAGTGCCAAATTGCCAAAGGATACATGGCACTGAATGTATTATTATCCCTGGTCATCAGGCCATAATTTACATTCCTAAAACCATCTCAACTCCCTGGGGAGTATACAGCCCCATACTGGCAACCATAGGGCGCACAGAGGCTAATCAAACCACAAAGCCATCTCTACCCTCACAGGTACCCATTTACACCTGGGTGAAGAGAAGCAGTATGTGACAATGCGTCTTGCCTAAGAACGCAAGCACCTCTAGCACGTGACTGGAGTCGAACCCATAATCTGTAGATTGACCACCAGACCTTCAGTACAATATGCCAGACCACTAGGCCACAACACCCCACATTTTATCACTGGGGCTGGTACTGGTGCGTTGATAGCTCCCAAGTGCTAGAAATTAAATTACAATTTTCTGGCCTTGTATCAATTCAAGTCTACAAAATGTTTTTGTCATTCAGTCTCCTGACATGTGACACATATTGTTAAATTTCTGAAATTCTGAGTCTGATTTGGAATCTTCTTGAACCGATATTTGGGCAATTTTGATGAGGCGTGATGGTTGACCAGTCTGAATTTTGCCTCTTCTCAGCGTCCCTCCCTCTTCAGACGTCTCGTTGGAGCCGTCCGACGAGGAAGCGCGGAGAACATCTTCAAAGAGGTGGAAGAAGAAGACGAGGAGACCCCTCTGGCCCCCAACGAGCCCAAGCCGGAACCCAAGGCCATCGAGCCTCCTCCAGCTAAGCCACGGGACAGAGACAGGGACAGGGAGCATAGCAGGCCACGGATGGTGGCATCTACCCTGCCCAGGATAGATAGCTCTGGCTCGGAAGGACTGACACCAGATCAGCACAGCCGGAGGTCTTCTCCACAAGTGTGAGTACCAAATGAGAATATGGAACTTGGGGAATGAGTGGATGAAGATTTAAGTAATTGAGGGAAGATGGGCTGGGTTTGATTTGAAAATGATAAGGGGAAGGGGTGGGGCTGGAGTGAAAAGAAGGGAGGTTCTAAATGGAAGTAGCTGCTGACCAGTACAATAAGTCGTCATTCTTTATAAACATCTGACCCAAGTTCTGAGCAAGATGAAATACCGGTATAGTGTTGGACGCGGACCTCATCCCACACTTCAAACCAAAATCATTGTTTTGTTTGGAATTTGCTGCCCCATTTTCTTGTTCCATATAAAATCTACTACAGAAACCATAAATATCTAAAACCATATTTTGATAGAGAAGAAGATATGAAGCTTAGAAGAAGGCCTTTGCAACCTCAGACAAAGAAATGGCATACCGCCCTCTGTTGTCTATTCTAAGGCCATCCTTGTATCCCTGCAAGAATAATTATACTTTCATTATAAACTTACCTATGTCTCATTTTTATGGTGGTAATGCATAATCAATTTGGATGTAAATGAAGAATTGCCACATGGTTATAGTTCCATAAAAGTCCAATTTTCTTTCATTTGTTTTATATCCAAAATCATTTTACTTTTATAGGGGGAAGTTTCTCCCACAAATTGTGTTGAGAACTTGCAGTGGCCGAACCAGGGGCATGGTTGGTGTATGCCCCCACCTTTCTTTCAGCCAAAAAATTAAATGTATAAAAAAAATGTATAGCCAACAATATAGAGAGGGAGAAAGACCCAAGAAAAGAAGAAAAAAGAACAGGAAAAACAACATTTATTGGGCAGTTCGTATCAGGCCCGCCATAACCTGCTAGCTTTGATCGTCCCCGAAATGCTTCCGCTATTGACTTTTGCCAGTTTCATGGCCCACCATTACACTAGCATTGCATTTCATTTGGACAACTCCCCCCCCCCCCCTCTTCCCCCCTTTGGAAAATCTTGGAACCGCCCCTGTTTGGATTTGGAAGGTATCTTGAAAGAAGGCTTCAAATTTATTCCATCGACTTTTAAGAAAAAGCATTCTGTCTGCAGAGGTTTTTTTTTTAAGGATTCCTATTATCCTGGTTCTGAAACCAAGACAAACCCAGTTCCAGCTAAATGGTGCACAGGCAAAGATTACAAACCCATCAATCCTGGGACAGGGAACGTCAACACATTCCTCAATGCGTCAGAACAGCTGATGAACAGAGCCATGATCAGAACATACATGAACATTAGCTGACTGCATTGCACTATGACATATACCTGTTACTTCCTGCCTCCAGTACACCTGTTTTATATATCCCTACTGACCTACAGTGTAGCTGATAATGTGTTTGCCAACTGAAATGTGGATACATTACGGCCCGTAGGGAACTGAACCTTGTCGGGAACTAAGGAAAGTACACAGATTATCCACATTACCATCTGACTTCATGACGTATCATGTTGTGGGAAAAGAGATTCAGAAAAACTAAGGATACTTCAACTTTTAAGAAATCCGTGAGAACAGAAACAGAATCATCAGGATGTTAAAACAATGTTGATGTCACTGTTTGAATTTTGAATAGTTGAACCCCAAAATATACTCAAAGACTCTGTTTTGAAATGATAGATCCAATCACTTTGGGACATTGTAGGCAGAATGCCACGTCCACCCTGCAAAAAATCAAATATCTGGAGTGATCACAAAATTGCATTGGCACCGTTCTTAAAAGATGTTTGACACGGACTCTGCCGGAGGTAATCAGGAGTGAGAAGGGGTCTGGGTGCCTTGTATTTATCCCCAACCGCAACCTCTCACCCTGAAGCATTTAAATGCTGACCCAAATAACTCCCATGATGAGCGGAGATTGCTCCTTCATGATGGTTCAAGTTGTGTGGATCACGTATCTGTCTTCTCTCCTCTGGTCTTGGGCTAAGTTCTCTCATTTGTATAGAATGGGGAAGATTTGGGTATGGAAGGAGGGGAACGACCTTTGAATGAGGCATTAAAGTGGAGTTGATTGTTGGAACTGCTGATGTTTGTTCGAGCAGGGCAGCAGCGATAAAAGTGAATTGTCTTGATCGATGACTGGTTAGTGCCCCTGGTCTGGCATTATTTCAGTGCCTCTTGTCTGTGGTCAGTACTTCACGTCAGTGCCTCTGGTCAATGCATTGGTGCTTCTCATCATTGCTTCTGTGCCCATGGCCATTGCCTTGGTGCTCCTCTTCATTACCTCAGTGTCCCTTGTCATTGCCTTGGTGCCCCTGGTCATTGCCTTTGTGCCCCTGGTCATTGCCTTAGTGCCCCTGGTCATTGCCTTGGTGTCCCTGGTCATTGCCTTGATGCCCCTGCCGCCTTGGAGCCCCTGGTCATTGCCGTGCTGCCCCAAGTCATTTCCTTGCTGCCCCTGGTCATTTCCTTGGTGCCCCTGTTCATTGCCTTGGTATCCCTTGGTCATTGCCTTGCTGCCCCTGGTCATCGCCCCAATGCCCCTGGTCATTGCCTTGGTGCCCCAGGTCATTGCCTTGATGCCCCTGGTCATTGCCTCGGTGCCCCCTCGTCATTGCCCCAATGCCCTTGGTCATTGTCTTGGTGCCCCTGGTCATTGCCTTGGTATCCCTTGGTCATTGCCTTGATGCCCCTGGTCATTGCCTTGCTGCCCCTGGTCATTGCCTTGGTGCCCCTGGTCATTGCCTTGAAGCCCCTGGTCATTGCCAAGCTAGGTTGCTCACTCCCCTTGGTCAGTGCATTGTTATTGGTGCCCCTGGTCATTGCCTCAGTGCCCCTTGGTCATTGCCTTGGAGCCCCTTGGCATTGCCTTGCTGTCCCCAGTCATTGCCTTGCTACCCCTGGTTATTGCCTCAGTGCCCCTGGTCATTGCCTTGAAGCCCCTGGTCATTGCCTTGGTGCCCCCTCGTCATTGCCTCAATGCCTCATTGCCGTCATTGCCTCGTCATTGCCTCATTGTGCTCTCCTTATCATTACCTCTGTGCCCCTGTTCATTACCTCAGTGCCCCTTGTCATTGCCTCAGTGCCCCTGGCCTTTGCCTTGGTGCCCTTTTCAAATGATGCTCCTTATAAATGTTTCCTTTTCAAAATTGAAAATTGTTCAGGAACAAAGTTGCCATTGTATAAACCCTGCTTTTGTTGCCATGCTGCCAAGAAAAATGATTTATTGAGGGAGGGGGTGGGGTTAAAGGCATGCCACGGAGAGTTTTGGGGGAAGTTTTGGATCTTGGCTCTATCCTGGTCCCTGAAAAAAATACCATGCCACCTCTTCTAGCTTTTGTATTATTTGAAGAGACAATCATGACAGGTCCTATGTATGACATCCAGTACGTGACTACCAGATTGAACCCTGACCTTTGTGATTGTGGAAATCGCACCAATTAACCGGAACCTGAAATGCCTTGGATATTTTCCTTGGCCCATTTCTCGACCTCTGCAAATCAGTGTCGTCAAGATCTCTTCTATCTTTCCAGTTTATCAGGTTCACCCTCAGGCCCAGGCCCAGTAATAACACTTGTAGACATCATCTCAATGTCAAAACAATTTCTCAACTTCTAAAAGGTTGGGGGAATCGTACAAATTGCACAAAAGGAGACAATTCTGTGAACTATTAGCGCAGGGGTTGCAAGAGGGTGAGTCTTGAGCTAAGAGGCTTCGCTGATATGTGAAATATTTAGGGTGCTCGTAATTGACCCACAACATCTGGCAGAATTCCAGGGCCCATACCACTGCACTCTTAAGCTGTCAGGTGGAGCACACTCTGTACTTGCCCCATTGATGAACTGACAGTGGTGGGTACGTGCTAAAACAAGCTCTTATAAATGACAAAGTAGAAGCATCTAGAATTGGCAGGCAGTCCTGTTCTCCACTGATGTGACCAGAGGTTCTGGGTTGTGGAATTTCGAACTAAATTAAATTTTTCTATAAAGATCCTGCTAGGATTGAAACGCGTCATGCCCTCCTATAAACTCCAAGCATTTTATAGATTTCACATCGTTAGTTTGGCTGATGAGCAGTTTGCAGTTGAATTTATTACTAGTATTGAATGTAGTTTTGTGAGTTTTTTGTCTGATAAGAAAATTGCTACCCCAAACAAACAAAAAACAATGAGAAACTTCCCCAAAAAATTCTTGTTTTTGAGCTGATATAATTTATCACATTTTTCAGACTCAAGGAATGAAAGATGACAATGAAATCAGGCTGGCGGTTTATAGCTTATAAAGACAATTCTTTCCCCAAGAAATTATTTTCATGATATTGAAATTTCATAGAGCTGCTTAAAGGGAGGGTACAGAATTGGTAAGACAAAAAACACGTCATTATCACGGATTCCCATAAAACTTACACAGTATAATGGTGATGATAGGAGAAAACATCCCATGAAATGTTTTTGTTTGAAATGCCATATTCGTTGAGAAATAAATGAAACTATTTTCCGATTGGAATAAATCGCTTCGAAGCGTTTT
The DNA here is from genome assembly GCA_963971285.1 of Astropecten irregularis. Taxonomy (NCBI): domain Eukaryota; kingdom Metazoa; phylum Echinodermata; class Asteroidea; order Paxillosida; family Astropectinidae; genus Astropecten; species Astropecten irregularis. Next base: position 10,674,759 of record OZ020260.1, on the reverse strand, counting down.
ATTCATTCGTTGAAATGTGTACAGTTCTCTGTACACGGGTTTTCACTATTTTCTCGTGACCCAGATGGCTGATTGACCTCAAACTTCTACAGGTTTGTCAGTTAAGGTATATGATGGATTACATAATGTGCTTTCACTGTTTTTGTCGCAAAAACCAGTTCTGTACCATCCCTTTAAGCACAAAAATGTGCTTAAACTCCCAAAAACCTTGGTAAATAAAATCAGTATGCCAGCCAAAACTCCTTGCGAATTTTATGCTCAGCAAACAATGGCCGAATACAAGTCAAAATCACTAAACATCACATGAAAATTTGTTTAGCAATCCTGTTTGATCAAGGAAGACTTTTCATGCTTAAGCAAATTTTGTGCTTAAGCAGCTCTATGAAATTGGCCCCAGGACCTCAAACCAGCAATAGAAAGTTAAGTCTAGGCAAGAGTGAGTGGGGAAGGTCCTTTGTCCGGCATCCCTCCAACATCCTATCTTAACCTACACCATCCATAAAATGACTAAAACTCTTGTGTCTCGCATCTCTTCCCCTCCCCAGGCATGATAAATCTCCAGATAGACACAGGGGTAGGTCCCGTGACCGGCAGTATGACCGAGCTCACGACAGACCCCAGGACAGACCCCAGGACAGACCCCAGGACAGGCAACCCGATGGACCACGAGAGTCTCGCAGAAGGCCAAGGGATACGCTGGACAGTTCAAGGGTAAGAGTCTTTCCACGCCCCTCTGCACCCAGTTACTACCCCCCTGAAGGTGATTCTGATGAGACAGTTACCCATTCGGGACTGCTTTATTTGGAGAGAGTACCCCTTAGAGTGCATTGAGGATGTCTCATGCTACCTGCACAGGCCTGTCTAAGGCTGCATCCGAATCTATTGTCGAGAGCTAGGTCTAGGTCTTCGATCCATTAGAGGTACGTGGAGACACCAAGACAATAGACCTAGCCGTAGCTCTGGAAGCCCAGTCCGGACATGGCCTGAGTACATGAATAGGAAGAGCTGCCCATCGCATTCAACCATTTGATTAAAGCCAGTTTGTGACCTGTTTGGGGTCAGCAAACTTGGTCTTACATTCATAGGTATGTTATCATATGTAGATATAGATATGTGGCTGTCCCTACATTGTGGTCATCCATCTATTGTGACTTTGTAGGTAGTGTGTCAAGTTTGACCACTTGTCCATCCAAGTTTGACCACTTGTCCATCCAAGTTTGACCACTTGTCCCATTGTGGCCTCCTTAACATTACAGACCATCGATACATTGTGGTCTTATGTATCCTTGTTGAGACATGGCTTTGTTCTTGTGTACTAATGAACACTCTCCGAAGAGTAGAATTGAAATCGCTCTCATTTGAAACAGAATAACTCTCCTGGGTTGACATTTCTACTGAACTTCCCTTCTCTTTGCGATAACTAAACCTTGGAAATTCCTCCTTTTTTGGTAATTCCAAATATTAATTTGGTGAAAACCTTATTGAGACCTGTACAGTGTTTCTGCATGGAGACATATTCAATTCAACCAGATAATGCCTTCACCCCCTATGTAAGATTCAGGATATAATGACCCTGAGCTCCTCTGACCATGAGTGCTTGTCAGATTCAGAGCTTTGAGGTCCTTAGACTCCTCCGGTTCAAACCAGTATCCTCCCTCCCTCCACCCCTCCACCCCTCCACCCGCACCCTCAGGGTCAGAACGTCCTCGCCACTCACAAATTGCACTTCACATTTTAAACATGGCCATGATCCTTGACTTGTAATGGAAAGGGGAGGAGGGAATTTGTGATTCTTGTTCCCATTGTTGTGAGCTACTTGAGTCCTCCCCAAGTGTTTATTTACCCTGATATGGGTTTATTTTTCCGGGGGACAGTGTAAGTTTCTCTCCACGCTGGTCCTTGTTTGTCTCGAGTCCACTCATTGACAACATAATGCTTACAATGTCAATTGCTTTGGGAGATTCCATTCTTTATGGCTAACCTTTGACATTGATTATATGACTGAAGAATGAATGGAAAGTATTGAGGGGCTTTGTCTTCACTTGTATAAAAAATCTTGTTTTTGGCTCTTGAATTTCCAGCGGGGCCAAGATTTTGATAGTCAACATGTAGAACAGTCACTCTTGTTGAAAACATCCTAGAAAGGTTGTTTGAAACGATTGTTGTCAAAACACTTGTCTAATTGGTTTATAATGAATTTCTCAAATGTTCAGTGGAAAAAAAGTAGCACATCTCCACTTTAAATGAAACATCCTTCAAAGCCCGGCCGAGAACATGTGTCTTTCAAGTGTCGGAAATGAGGTTGAGCCGAGAGATAGCACTTTTTGGTTAGGTCATTACTGATAAGGATGTAGCACCCACTAGCAGTCTGGGCTCATAAAGAGGCGGCGACATGTTGCAGGATAGTAGCTAGTCGACAGGTCACTTTAGGTACTCTTGATGCTAATCACTCCTGGCTGTCGATCTGTAGGGAACATGGGGTCTGCTTCCCACAATCTTCTCAAAGGTCACTAATATGAAGCTAGGTCCATCACATCCATTGCACCCGTCATCAGCTTATACATCGGGTCAAATTAATGTTACCCGATCTTTTTTTAGAGATACACCTTAAAATGCTTCTTGGGGTTATTTGTTCAAATTTATCCCTTTTTTAAAAAGAATCCCATGTTTTGGAGTTAATTGCTTCTCAACGGTTCAGAGATTGTGTTTCGGTCCAGTCGTTATGGCGACAGATACATGAGCATGCAGTCGTGTCTTCCAGGCAGAATCATTTCCTCTGAAGCACTGAAGGGTAAACACCCTAATCACTTCCTGATTGGTCGAGTGTAATATGTGTGAAGAACTCTTCCGGCCAATCAGGGACCTTGTAGGTCTGCTCGGCCTGTAACCTTCCTCCTGTCGCGTGACATGTTTGATTCCTGGGTTATTGAATCAACCCATCTTGTTTTTGTCGGCTTGCCTTGCCTGTGGCTTCTACCCTGTGGTAGATGGCGGCTTGATATGTTATCAGCCTCCAAAAATTGGATGATTATTAAAGTCGGGCTGCGGGTTCAGTGAAAACAACTTGCTGCTTTCTTGAATTTACATCAAGCCATGCGCAAGTAAACATGTAAATTGCTCCAACGTATGTCCACAGCACCCAAACATGTTAAAGGTACAGTACAGTATTGGTAACATAGACAAACAGAAATGTTCACAGATTTACGTATAAATTTCAGGATATGAAGATGGTGCTGGTAGAAACATACCGTTAAAATATTTCTGGCTGAAATGCTGTATTTATCCAGAAATTAGTCAAACAACAAACAAAAACAGTTTTGATTTCTGGGTGAGATCAAAACTCCTGTGAATAGATTTGAAAATAATGTGAGCATTTTTCACTGTTTTCTACAGTTTCCGATGATGATATGAGCTGAAAATTCATATCATATTATGAACAGTCTGCAGCTGTTTTGTCACCTTTACCAATCCTGTTTTATACCTTTAAGACTTGAAGACCTTCCTGCCATTTGTTTGTAGCATTATGGTTTGATGCCGTTGGGGAACAATAACAAAACACAATGCGAAAAACAAACCACAAGGGAAGCTGTTGGATTCATTTAGAGTCATTGAAAGGTGAACAAAGAAAAATTGACCGGAGTGGGATTTGAACCTGCAACCTCTGGAATACCGTACACAATGTGCTAAATATCAAACAATTCTTTTTCTACTGCCAATTAAATTTCAATTTTCTTTGAAGAGGGAGGGTGATGAATGATTATTTTTCTCCTTAACTTAACTTGTCTGGAAGGTTGTCCAATTTCCTAGAAAATAGGTTTGGAGTGAGGTAATTCATGGCTATCCTGATTGAACCTTAAGGGGAATCTACCTTCAGCCTTCCCATGTATTCATGGCTTGACTTCCTCCTGATTCCTCCAAGACCCTGTCACAACACTTTGCTTGTGCTGCTGCCCTAGGGCGAGGCGTGTCCCCCCTATAACCGATCGATCATCATCCTGTGACTACATAGTAGCTCCTTATCTACCCGATCTAACCATCTACGGTCTTCGTCTAGCCAACATTGTCGACTCATCAGACTATTAATACCCTGTCCAGGGCCGGGATTCATTGCCATATTCATTTGAGACAAGCTCGAAATAGTTGTCTTTGAGATTGAAGGGGAGAGGTGAGGATTGTGAGGTCAGGACAGCAAGCTGTACAGGTCGCGAACTTCGGAGAATTAGAGACAGGTATAGGGGTTAATGCACTAAGGCATCTTGACCAGAGGCGTGGAGGGTTAAGCAGCTTTTCACAGAAGCCTTGTTGAGTCTAATAATTACAAAAGCAGCCCTTTTAGACAGCATTTGGGTTTTTTTGTCCACGGAACTGTGATTCTTCTTTTTGTTTGCCATTGTAGCCAGGAGGTAATACTCAAGCCCCTTTTAGTCACTCATGAATGGAAGAGTAACGTCTAGAAAGAAAGAATCATTCAAGACTTGGACATACAATCGGGATTCTATACAATCAAATCAGATGACATTTATGATGTCAATGTCTGCTGTTTTGTAACAAATAGTCCGTCAACACGCTATATAAGAAGAAGAAAATTATTTGAACATATTAAAGAAATATTGTCACATCGTTTTGATCAATATTTGTTTGAAGTTTCATTTTTTTGGTGACTTCTGTCTGTGGTTTGTGGGGGGAGGGGAGGGTAGGGGTGGAGGGTTCGTCATTGGTGGTGGGTGGCACCACATACTCATGTGATTCTATCATCATACTACCCTGCCATCTGTTCTCTGTACCGCAACATCTGTTAGTCGTATCATCAACCTCACACACCCACAGAAGTGAACTTGGTTATAGGCCTACTCTCAGAATTCAGAAACCACCATCAGAGAACAAAAAACTCTAGAAATCATGTGTGTCTCTGGTTTCCCTTGCGAAGTTTATAATACAGGAATAGTCATTGAATGTCTGGCCTGGGACATACATCATATCCTTGTCTGTCGTCATTCAATATGGCAGTGGATTGCTCATTGGAGTTAGTCGTTGAGCTTGTATGTGTATGTTGAGGATCTTGTTGAAATAAATCACTCTCCCACCTCTAGTCTGGGGGTCTGGTGTTTGATCCTCCCCAGTGGCATACCCACGCACCCCTCTAGAGGGATGCGCTACCATGACAGCCTCATGATCAGTGTAAAATCCAACCTCCAATAATTGATGATTAAGATTTTGAGACTTGCAGGGGGCCAGGACTGAACTCTCTCCATTCCCCCTGAGGGTAGGGGAAGGAGTTTGGACAAATCATTTTGGACATGTATTGTACGCCTGGGTACTATTAACTGTTCATATGGATTAATAAGACTTGATGCTCAGATCTCATCATGAAGTAGGGGACCCCTCCAGCAGCACTTAGTCCACTTCCCCTATCCTTCCCCACACTCAAACCCCTCACCCACTCACACAAGCGTGTAAATGCCTACAAACGTGGACCCCTATTGTTCCCCTTTTATTTGGACTTACACTTTTATGGCAGCTGCTCCATTGGTTTTGTACATGCTTTCCAGTCGTGGTCCTTGTTTCCAATCATGGACCATATTGTCCCTTGTGTTATCAGTTCACTCCAACTCACCTTTCCAGCAAATACCCAATAATTACCCCACCCCTTTTGCATCCTCCGGGACCTTGGCCTCCACCTCCCCCATCCATCCTCTCACCCAGCCCCTCTATACCCAATTACTTCTCCAACCCATTACTCTGGAAAATACCCGCTCCTTACCTCCACCAATTACACCTTCCAGCAACCCTCCACCTCCCAACCCTTCCTCCCTACCCATCCCCCACCCAACCTCCCCTTGCAACCCTCCCCTCCAACACCATTCCTCACCAGCCTCAGTATCCACTCCCTGCACCAACCACTCCTTACCCCATCCTGTGCCCTTCGAGATCCTCCCTTCTTCCCCCTTCTCCTCAAGAAAAGTTCAGAGTCTAAGACCTAATAACCCCTTTTGCATCTTGGTCTTATGAATATAACATTGTTGCATGTGTTCAATGGCAAGTTCTTCTCAAGTTGAATTGTGAAATCTCACCTCCTTCAGTGGAATCGAGATTGCAAAATACCCTGAAACATTCTCAAGATTTCCTTGTGTTATAAATTGAAGTGGTCAATGTCATTATTACCACATTCCATTGAGATGAAACCCACTTATGATTGCCAGGTTTTATTTATTGCATGATTGACCATTTTCCTTCCTTATTCCACCACATTCTTTCCTCTGAATGAATCCCACTACCCTACATTAACGTTGTTCCATCTTCCATCCATCCATTTGACCTCTTGGACCGCACCCTCGCCTCTCAGAACCCCCTTGTGGATAACATGGAGCAGCAATTCTCAGATGATAGTTATTATCAGGGTAGAGAGAATGGGGCCTTCTCTACACCGTCCGAAACCGACTATGATGAGGTTTTTAGCCCAGTAAATACTGAAACATATTTTGCAGTGCAGAAACTGTCATTGTTCATGTCTAACATTTTGCCGTGCTACTAACAGTGTGTTGTCAGCCTCCTATGGTCTTCAGTACCTCTCTAATACCCTTCAAGGTTCACTCTGCAGTGCTTTAAATCACAGAAGTGATGACTTGCTGCTGATTCCAGCCAGGTGCTGACATTTCTGCTGCAAATTATGTGTGCTTTGCGAGAAGTTTAAGATTATTTGTCCCTTAAGATTATCTTTCATCATGTACAGAATTACTCAACCAGCACACTAACATGATGACATTATAATATTCATCCAAGCTGCCATAGCTTATTAGTGACTAGCACCCTGAGCCAACATGACAATAAGGAGACCTTTCCTCACAGGGTTGTTGCAGAAGGTTCGATTCCTGGTCTAGTTAAACTTTCTTTGCTCATCCCAAAATCAGAGCAATGCAAAGAAATGCAATTGTAAAAGACTAGATCTTTTCAGTAATTGCGCACCAATTACTTGAAAAACATGCTGTGTCATGTATATAGATTGCTTTTCTACTGATATTAAGACATTTAGGAGAAACAAATAGTAGAAGATTAAGTCACATTCAAAGGGAGTAGCCCCCCCCCCCCCCAAAAAAAAAAAGAAAAAAAATTAATTAATTAATTAGGAGGTTGCCGGTTCAAATCTCGCTCCAGTCAATTTTGCTTTGTTCACTTTTCAATAAAAAGTAATTAATTAATTAATATAAAAAATATTGGCTCTTCTAGCCCCCAAAATATTGGGTCTTCTAGCCCCCAAAATATTGGCTCTTCTAGCCCCCCAAAATATTGGCTCTTCACATGTTCATTGTCTGAATAGATGCACTGATTGTTTTGAAGTGAAATACTAACTTAACAAACCGTTCATTTCTTGATATCACAATTTTTGTTAATAACTGATTTGGGATTTTTGCATTGCTCTTATTGTGAAGTGGGGCTCAAATTATCACAGATTTGCAGTTAGTTGTTTGAGTCTTTCATAGGATGTGCATCACTTCTTGCTTGTCTGTATGAGAATGCAGAGTTGAGGGTTCGAACCCCACCCATGGTCATTTGAGACCATCTGAAGTATACAGTGGCTCACCCCTCCAGGGAGGGCAGACATAATCTCACTGATGTAAAGTCAGAACATCGTTGTGATGTGCATTTTACATTCATTTGGCTATGAATTGTCATATTTAAAGGTAGTATCATACTTTGGTAAGAATCCAAAACAGAAATATTCACATATTTACGTACAACTTACAGGGTATGAAGATGGTGGTGGTAGAAACATACCGTTAAAATATTTCCGCCTGAAATGGTGTATTTATCCAGAAAATAGTAAAACAACGATTGAAAATCTTTTTGATCTTTTAAAAGATCAAAAATAAAAGAGAAAAGACTTAAGAAATACTGTGGCTGTTTTTCACTGTTTTCTCAAAAAGTGGGTATTATATGGGACTGAACATTTCACAGATGACTGTTACAGTATCTTGATATTTTTGCCCATGAATATGTATTTCTTTGATAAAAACCAAAGTATGATAAACTATGATATTACCTTAAAAACGATCATAAAAAAAACGATCTTGGCACCTAACGGAGGCTTGGCAATTTTCAAAATCTTGAAGTCGGATGTCTGAATCTATGAATATAAGATATGCAATACCTTGACTTTGTGTATATTGTAGAAAATTCAGGGTCTTCATAACAGGAAGCACTAGGCCAAAAGACATCCTGCCATCCTTCTAGCTAAAAACTCACCAACAACAGAACTCAATGTTTGTGTAGCTCTAGCAATGGTTTCATCTGAGTTTTTTTTTTCCTGCATACGTACAGGGTATTGAAATGGCTGATATGAAATATCACGACGCACCCGATATATCACGATCTGCTTCGGGCTCCATTGACCGGAAGGTAAGTGTCATTTCAAAATACTCTCTCTTGTTTTTATGTTCTTTTTGGAAGTTTTGTTATTTCAAGAAAATCTTTTCATAAATTACATGTATTTGTTTTCATATTTACAATTTGTGCGTGTTTATTGTTGTTGTTGTTGTTGTTGTTGATATTAGAGATTATTGATCTGATTGTATTTTTTAAAAAGTTCATTGTTTCTGTCTTTGGTTTTGTGTGTATGTTTTACAATGGCAGTTCTCTAGTTGCAGATTAAACTTCCTATGGGGACCATGATGATAATATTTGATGTCAAAACTTTCAACGGATTCAAACCAGTGCTTTTAAAGGTTTACTGTAATCAAAACTCATGTGAAGTTAAATACATATGCAATTGTTATAAAACTTAACCTGCCTATCATTGTTTGTGCTAACAAATATTGATTATAGAAAAAGGCGGTATTTGAATTTAGACCCATAATTTAGCACCCCACTTTTCGCGACAAAAAACCTTGCTTACGTCACATGCAGAACGCCACGCAGTATACTGTGGTGCGAGCCTATACTAGTTCTGTAGGTGACGTCACAAGCTATTGTTGCGTGGATTGGTTCCAAAGGGATTTTTTGGGGGAGGCAGGGCATACATGTACTGATTTTGTAACTTTTGGGTCAAAATTAAGCACTTACATAAAGATATAAATTTATATAGTCATTAATAATATATTAAGCAATCATTTTAAAGCATTTTCACCCCTTTTCCAAATTTGATTACAGTAAACCTTTAATGTGAGGTTACAACAAGTTATCCCAATATGCCCTTTGTCACATTAACCTGCTCAGAAATTAGGAAAAAAGTTCTCCACCAGCTGAAACAAAAAGGGGTTTTTTTTGGGTTGCGTGTAAAATCACAGATGTTATTTGTTGATTGGTGGCTTAATCCATACTGCCGAAACCCACCTCCCCATGTGGGGTGCCATGAAACAATACACGTGTTTGCAGTTTTTGTTTTTCGCCTGTGGTCGGGTACAATTTTGATAAGAACCATTCCCACGGCTCGGCAGAACTGGAACAAATTAATACTTCTTGTTTGTCAATTACCCTTTTCATCAAACCCAATTAATCCAAGGCTACAGAATGTGACTTTAAAGGTAGTATCATACTTTGGTAAGACACCAACACAGAAATGTTCACAGATTTACGTATAACTTTCAGGGTATGAAGATGGTGCTGGTAGAAACCTACCGTTAAATTTTTTCCACCTGAAATGGTGTACTTATCCAGAAATTAGTAAAACAACGACCGAAAATCTTTTTGATCTTTTAAAAGACTTAAGAAATACTGTGGCGGTTTTTCACTGTTTTCTCAAAAAGTGGGCACTGTATGGGACTGAAATTTTCACTGATGACTGTTACTGTATCTTCCTTGATATTTTTGACCATGCATCTGTACTTCTATGACAAAAACCAAAGTATGATACTACCTCTAATACAGGACTCAAACTTTCGGGATTTTTATGGGATACTTAAATTCTTTGATTGTTTCTATGGGCACAGTGCTAAAGTTTGTGGGATTTTCTCTTTGTTTTACATCTTAGGTAATTAACCAAATGATAGTGTCTATATTGAATAGCTTAAAGCTATCTGTATCAAATATAGAAACAGAAATGATATATGTATGTCAGAAATAACTAAAAATGATTGAAATGTTAAAAGCAACATCAATTTCAGTAAATGAGGACAAAGTTTTAGAGGATGAAATTTAACCACAAGACAAGACACAATCAAGGGGCATTTTGCGGAAAAATATCAAAAGGCTCTGTAAAACTCAACAAGGTATAACCAAATTTGACAGACATTAGACCTTTTTACACGACGATAGAAAACACTCTCAACCATTGAGAAATTCTCTCATGGTTGCGAAATCTTACAAAAGTGTCATCGTGTGAAAGGACACCAATGCTTGAGAGTGACCGACGTCCCTGGTGAATCCTTGAGAGGTTTTGACCGAGGTCTAGTCCAGAGAATTCCTCACTGGAGTTTTTTAGCGTCGTGTGAAAAGGCCTTTATAAAGTCACATGGTCTTTGATTAAAATTTTGAATTGCAGAAATCCCGGTCGAGTAGTTTCTAATGAGTCCCCGCTGTGCTGTGCCATTACTGAACCAGTGTGTGACCATGCCCAATAGGCTGGTTCCTGTCAGTCAGACCGGGGCCAGACATCACCGCTGACTAGACTAGGTTTCTGGGACATAAGGGCATTATACAGATTTCACTTTGCCCGAACATTCTCCCTGTGTGTGGTAGAAAATGATGAAGTATGTCTCGTCTGCGGTTTTCATGCAAAATTTTTGTGGGGGGACGGAGACATTTGTTTTTGATCCAATTCCGAGTAATATCCTTTGCTTTTGTGTTTAAATTCTAAAGGAGTAAATGAGTTAGTGCTGGAATTGTTTGAATGATATTTATTTTGTTTTTAGGTCAGATGTGAGAAGTTGGGAAAGGGGTCTCTTGTGGGAAGTGTTTTGTGGCCTGAGAACTGCCATGTGTAAAATATAGTCAGTTTAATTACAGTTTTGTCCTGTAATATCATAAATATTCTTTTTTATGAATCATTTTTGTGTCAGCATTGACAAAAGTAACATTCTGAAAATATTGGATTGAATTTCAAACAAAATCATTTTAAAAGACAAAAAAAATGTTTTTAAAATGTTTTTAGAAAATTGAATCATTTTGACATTTCTTTTATTATTGTCTTCTCATCCTGTTATATTATGATTATTTGAGTGTTTGGATTGTTTTGTGTTGGTTGAATATTCAAAACTCTTTTAGCATGGAATTTTTGATTGTATGTTTAGATTTTTTATTCAAAGACCAATTCTGTGTCATGATTGCTATGTATATTCTGAATTATTGATGCGGTACTTAGTTCCCAATATTAGGAAGATTGACCAGTATAATCGAAAAATTGACAATGCCCCAGAAATGAAGAATGCCTTTCTTTGATACAATTTGATAATTGTTGAAATCAAGTTATAGAATTATTGCACTTGCTGCATGGTCGTTTCATTTATTTGCTGTACATTATTGCAGCAGTATATGTGTTCAGATGTAAGGTTACCATACCAAGCAGTTTTTAGGTATTTTGAAAAATTTCTATTTCCAATGAATTTCTTTCTCGTGCATACTTCCTGGGGCAACAAAACTCAAAATGTTTACATTTTGGTCACCGGTTTCAAATTCAAATCGATTTTTTAATTTTTATTGTGAGTGGAAATGATGTATGTACGGTATGACAATTTACACCAATGCAGCTTTATCAGATTCAAATTGTGAATTCGATTCTGAAGAAAATCAAATTTGGAACAGTTTCTCTACACTTGCCAAGGTCTTGCATACATTCCAGTGCGTTCTGCCAGCGCGAACTTTAAACGGTACCTAAGTTAAATTTCAGTCGGTTTCCCTTGTGGTTATTTGATGGTACCTAAGTTAAACTGAAAAGTTAACTTACGTAATATTAAGATTTTGACTTCTAGTTTGCTAACAATCGAACCGTGAATATGCATAAGTTAACCCAAAGCCACCTCCTCAAATTGATGACAATTCATTCATCTAGAATTGGATAAAAGAAAAAATTATTCATTTAATATGAACAGTCAATCATTCTTATATTATATTAGTCATTATTTCAGTTCTTTGTCTCTTTTTGAGAAAAAGCTAATTGTTTGAGAACAAGAAAATCAAAACTTTCAGAAATGATACATTCAAGTCTCAGAGGCAGTTCTAGGGGGCTTAAGCTCCCTTCAAATTGTGTCTAGACCCCCCAAAAAATGCAATTGAAAATCTAGGAAATTACTGGATTTTTTCAGTATTACGTGCTAATTACTTGAAAAACTTGAACATGTTTGAAGATGACATAATTTGCGAAGGGTCTAGTCCCCCAGAAATATTGACCCCCAAAAAATATTGGGTCCTCTAGCCTTCCCAAAATATTGGGTCTTCTAGCCCTCCCAAAATATGGGGTCTTCTAGCCCTCCCAAAATATTGGGTCTTCTAGCCCTCTCAAAATATGGGGTCTTCTAGCCCTCCCAAAATATTGGGTCTTCTAGCCCTCCCAAAATATTGGGTCTTCTAGCCCTCCCAAAATATTGGGTCTTCTAGCCCTCCCAAAATATGGGGTCTTCTAGCCCTCCCAAAATATTGGGTCTTCTAGCCCTCCCAAACTATGGGGTCTTCTAGCCCTCCCAAAATATTGGGTCTTCTAGCCCTCCCAAACTATGGGGTCTTCTAGCCCTCCCAAAATATTGGGTCTTCTAGCCCTCCCAAAATATGGGGTCTTCTAGCCCTCCCAAAATATTGGGTCTTCTAGCCCTCTCAAAATATTGGGTCTTCTAGCCCTCCCAAAATATTGGGTTTTCTAGCCCTCTCAAAATATTGGGTCTTCTAGCCCTCCCAAAATATGGGGTCTTCTAGCCCTCCCAAAATATTGGGTCTTCTAGCCCTCTCAAAATATTGGGCCTTCAAGCCCTCCCAAAATATTGGGTCTTCTAGCCCTCCCAAAATATTGGGTCTTCTAGCCCTCTCAAAATATTGGGTTTTCTAGCCCTCCCAAAATATTGGGTCTTCTAGCCCTCTCAAAATATTGGGTCTTCTAGTCCTCTCAAAATATTGGGTTTTCTAGCCCTCCCAAAATATTGGGTCTTCTAGTCCTCTCAAAATATTGGGCCTTCAAGCCCTCCCAAAATATTGGGTCTTCTAGCCCTCTCAAAATATTGGGCCTTCAAGCCCTCTCAAAATATTGGGCCTTCAAGCCCTCTCAAAATATTGGGCCTCCTAGCCCTCCCAAAATATTGGGTTTTCTAGCCCTCCCAAAATAGGTGGCCTATTGGCTCTAGAATCATGCCTGTCAAGCGCTCTCCCATAGAACATCCTGATCTTTGCCTCCATCGGAGGAAATCTCAGAGAATGTTCTCATCCGAAGCCTTACTGATATGCCATCCTGCAGTCTCTACCCAACTGTGGGCTACAATTTCAATATTCATCCAACTTGTGTATTATGTGAATACAAAAAGAGATAATTCTATCAAGAAAAAAGTAATAAACTGCTGCAAACTGCTCATCAGCCAATATAATAACCTGAAATTTATAAAATACTTGGCGTTAGGAGGGCCTGACACTTTTCAATCCTAGCAGGATCTTTATTGGAGTCTAAATGACAAGAGGACAAGAACATGCAAGAGAAAACTGTTTTCTTTTGAAATTGCAAGTTCTTGTCCTCTTGTCATTTAGCTCCGATAAAGATCCTGCTAAGATTGAAGCGCAACTCCAAGCAAGAAAAAAGTACAGATGGTTGTCTTAAGGCCCATTTGTAGACCTGTTGACATAGTCTAGACCGTCCCTCCTCGGTTTTTAGCACTCAAAATAGTCTATCGTAGACAGTTCAGACACAAGTAGTTAGACCCTTTTTGGTTTAAACCGAAGATAGACCACTTTTAGTACCGCGTCTGAACGCCCCCCATTGGCAGTGCATTTGCGATGTATGAAATACCTTGGCAGTGTGAGATAGAATAAGAGTCTGTTGATTGGCCCCACACATCAAATCTGAACATGGAATCCTCTCTCTGAACACTCCTAGCCATCATCATTTCGCTGCATCATCTTCTCATATTTTTTTCCAAATCTCATTTTTGTCATTGCATGGAGCTATATTATTCATTTCTCTTAATTTAATTTTATGTACACTTCATTTCATTTTTTTTTTTATGAAATTTTTTGCTCGTGCTCCATTTTTATCATCATGGCGTAGCATTTGCAATATTGGCTGAAGTCATCTCAAATTTTATTTGAATATCAAACTGCGATTTTAACTCACTCATAATGAGCTGCTCTGTACATTTTTGACTGCTGATATCAATTCTTTTCATTTTTTTGGTGCTTTTATTATAATTTATTGATTTGGTTATTTTTCTTGGTAATAAGCTGGTTGCCAAGCTTGTTTTGATCACACATTATGTTTGTTTTATGTTCTTGTTTTTTTTCCATGCTTCTTTTTGATTCTCTTTTGACATCTGGGCAGTCTTTGGATAGACACTCGGCAGCGAGTTCCTCCCATCACCACATACCTAGTCTTCAGCCTCCTCCACAATCCTCTCGGTCTAAGACCAACCAACATGATCGCGGCAGGCCCAGACAAAGGGAGACTTTGTCTCCCCAAGACCCGTACCAGCACGATAGACGACCTAGTAGGGAAAGGTCCTCCTTGGATGACCCTGATCAATCATATGATGCCCCTCGTGGGGACATCAGCAGGAGTAGCTCTAGGAATAACTTAGATAGGAAACTAGGCCAATCCTCTTCTTCCATTGATTTCCGATCACAGAGAGCCTTGCCGCAACCGGATCGTCCTTCAGACTCGTACAGCTACAATAACTTACGAGAACTTGATTCAGATGGTAGACACAGGCGAAGTTTTCGCGACCTCCGCGCTGACCCAAGTCTTGGTAGTAGAGACTCTATTAATAAACCTCATTCCAGATATCCTAGTTCAGTGTCCCAAACAGACGTAAGGTTTGAGGACAGTAATGACAGTCAAATGTCCTATAATAAAAATAATGCACCCAGAAATGCTTCCAAGCATCTTGAAGTTAATGCAAATCTCGCAAGGAGGGGGTCCTATGGGTCCCAAGAACCCGATAGGGCTAGCCATAAGAGGAAGGATGCAGAGACCAGATTAGACAAGTCCAATTCACGTCCTAGACCCCATAAAGACAGGCATAGGCCTGAGCATGACCGCTACCAAGACAGTCCCAGTGATTACGCAGATTCTCCAACATTGAGCCAAAGACAAGGCCCGATGGACCCCACTGGCATGCCAGGCTCTCAGGGTCTACCGACTTTTGAGAAGTCGGGGAAACGGCACACCACCCCAAGCATGCCCGAGTTCACGCCCACCCAAACAAACAAGAACCAAATGTACACCACCACTCCCCACGATAACCAAGAAATAAACCGAAACACAAAGCACTATGATGATGAACCAACCACCAGGGGAAGGGGGACCACTAGACGGTCCACTAATAAGGAAGGTGTTTACATGGATGAAAACCGTAATGTGGCAGTCATTGGAGAGCCCAATGAACAGGGGAAACCTGTAGATAGTAGAGATGATACTCGGGGAAGAAGAAGAGGGTCGGGTGATAGGGACACCAACCGTAGGGCAAGAAGAGAGTCCGATATGACCGAGGCAGACAGTTACGCTCACGCCCCGGGGAAGCACAGACGTAAATCCAATCGAGAGGATGCCGTACAGGATGCTGACAATAGCCAGTATGAGGGAGGAGGCGGGTTACCAGGCCAACGGAAGCTCACCCCTAGGGGTACCAGACCCAGGCAGGATGAGGTGATTTGCATAATTACCCATTACGTGACTGTCAATGATTAGATAGCCTGGCCGTACAGTACAGTCCGAGTCAAGTCAAGTACAAGTCAATCACCTCCTATCCTGGCATTTACGGTGTCTGTTATTTTCCATGTTCTCCCGTCAGCTCACCACGTCCAACCTCTAGTCTGCTCCTGTCGTTGATTTCCCACCTTGATTTTCCTCGTCAACTGTTGTTCGAAAAACTCTCAACTCTCCCCTTCTGTGGAATTTGGATAGATCCTTTTCTTTCCCTAAATTATGATCAAGTGGTATTTTAGATACTAGCAATTCCTTGATAGTTCTACTAACTTCCCTTCCTGTACACCTTTCTGGTTGAGATCTTGGAGAATGGTTTGCCAAACTCTTTTTGCTAGTCTATCAGGAACTTGAATACAAAAAAGCCCTTAACTGATAAACATGGAGTGAGATCCATCAATGTCTTCTCTTCGAAAACAAACAAAAAGCCCCGCACCAAGTATAGCCTTTGATTTTGAGTTCCATTTTCTGAGATGTCCGTTTGTTGATGATTTCTTTTCTTTTCTCCCAGAAGTCCTGCATCACAGTCAAGCATCTTGACCAGATCTGTTTATCTGTGCCTTTGTCTGCTTGTCTTTGTTGTTGTTGTTGTTGTTGTTGTTGTTGATTTTCCTGTTGCTGTTTTGAGACACCGTGATAAGCCATCGTTTTAATTTACCTTGCTTTGCTTAATAACCTGACCCCTCAGCATGTTAATATGATATATTTATCAGTCATACCATCCCGCTATTATTAAGAATATTCACCACTCGATGCATGAATTTAACGACTGACTTTTGTTTGATTTTTGTTCTCCCCGCCACAAAAAAAACACTGCATTGCTTTCTTTAACACCTATGTGATTTAATTAAAAGAAAAATGTTAATTTCATTCAGTTAATTTGTCAATTAAAAACAAAACAAAAAATAATTTGAAAAAAAAAAGAAAATACATGATTTATAAAACGCATGATGTTAACAAAATAATTTGTGTTTTTTTTTATTTTGATTTTTTTTTTAGTACTGATTGAAATAATGTTCCACCTCTGGTTCTGTAATTGATTTCCCGTGTCATGTTGTATTGACTAATTCCGTTTGAGTTTTACTTTGCCTAATTTTCGAGAGGTTTTTTGTTTATAACCAAGGGTGCAAACCGAAGGGAAAGACTAGACTCGGAGGAAAGCGTGTCCTCATCCCAACCCCTCCTTGGGACAGGTATGCTCCACCCACAAACTACTACTTCCACCACCACCAACAAAAAATAAATAAATGAATGAACGAAAAAAAATCTCACAGTCACCTTATAAAGTTCCTGCACGTTTGCAAATTGTATTTGGTTCCTTCGTTCTCATCCAGCGAAGAGTTTAATATTGAAGGATATGACTAGCTGTGTCCTGGTTGGGCACTCTACGCAGTGAAGTCAGTGCCAACTCGGTTGTTTTGATTTTTATTGGTTTTTCTCCACACAAAGTCCTTATATCTAGCTAGCACAAGCTCCAATTCACCTATAGGAATCACTCAATTTTAAAAACACAACACTGGGAAAGTAGCATTTCTTCTTTTAGTGCGTGGGTTTTTTTTTTCCTCAGTTTAATGACAGGGTTTGGGCACCTAGTAACAGTAAGGAATATCTTCACCATACTATCTCTTTCACTTGCTGCTCATTTGGGGAAATTCATCAAGAAAAACCTTGGAACAGTATTAAAAAAACCAAATGGCAACAAATATTCAAAATAAAGAAGTTTAATAGCAACAAATTTCTTTTTTTTCCACACTATTTGATGAGGTTTCTCCAGCTAAATCTAGCGTTAATGGCAGTGAAGACATTCTGAATATTGAACGTGTCAATTCCTACAACTCTCCTGATAAATAAATCAATCATTCTCTACAGCTTTATCTCAACCAGTAGCCCAAAATTAGTTTGTATTTGTGTTTGATCACAATTAATTTAGCGCCTCTCTCTGCTTTTACTTGATTTGCTGGCCCCCAAAAAGTTAAAAAAAAAAAAAAAAAAAAATCTTTAAAACTTTAATTTTGCTTTTATTCATATTTTGCTGATTTCTTTTTTCCACCCGTTTTAAAGCACAAATGTATGGGATTTTTTTTTTTCTGAGTTATTTGATTTCATTTTTTTTTCAAAGCTTTCATGTTCCATGCACATCTTAGTTATCTCTTCTTCCAATCAGTAATCAGAAAGCGTTCCTTTTATTTCATAGCAAATCTTTCCTCTTCTGTTTTTTGCACCAAGTTTTTTTTTAATATATATATATATATTTATACAAATTAATTTACTGAGTTTAAGTTTCTTTGTCTTTAACTCATTCCTAATCCATTTTTTGACATTAACTCTCATCATAGTCATAGCTTTTGTCAACATTGATCATGTAACACTCAACTTTGATTTGTTAAATAATATAACCCTAACTTATTAATTTATGAATGGAAACCTGTGCCTATAATTAAGGAGTCACTTCCGAACTATTCCAAGACAATTTGGTGGGAATTGTCTCATCCAAGTTCTTGAGAGAGAATCATTCTCCTAGTTGAATGACGTGTCTCACAACTCCATCGCTAATCAAACCACCAACAGTCTACCTTGTGGTGTCTAGATACTGAACAGTATGTGGCACACCCAGAGTCATTACTTAGTCAGGGACGGGGGTATGCGCTAGTTTTTGGCTGGATTGAAGGGTAGGCCGTGTCCGAAACAGGCTTCCAGAGCTACGGCTAGGTCTATTGTCTTGGTGTCTCTGTGTATTTCTAATGGAACGAAGACCTAGACCTAGCTCTATAGACAATATATCCGGGTGCATCCTCAGTCACTATAACCGTGCTTAATCTAGGTCCCAGACTGACCACCAGAATGGATGCTTCTAAAGGAGGCACATCAATCAGACATCCAACTCCTTGGACCCAAGCGCCAAGTCCTCCTTCCTTTCCTGAGGTCGATTTCACCAAACTCATCGTATCCTACTATCCTACATAGGACGTATGATGCAGTGCAGCCCTACGTAGGATAGGCCCTTACTCTGGGTTATCCTCATAACAGGGCCTCAAGCAGGGCTTTGTACCATGACCAAGTAGTTTTGCTGTGAGTCAAAATCAAGGTCTCTAGCTGTGGTCAACTTCAGTGGTTGTGGGTTCAAGCCCAGCCACGGGATCATGATGCATTACACTCCGTCACTTATCAGTTCTATTCTCATAGGATCGAATAAATGGGTCCCTGTTAGGGTGGAGTTGGTTGCGGTGTTCGCAAGGAATCCTCTCAGATCCTTTACTTCCACATCTTGGGTTGATCACACCTTCACCGACACTTAGTTTGTTGG
The DNA here is from genome assembly GCA_963971285.1 of Astropecten irregularis. Taxonomy (NCBI): domain Eukaryota; kingdom Metazoa; phylum Echinodermata; class Asteroidea; order Paxillosida; family Astropectinidae; genus Astropecten; species Astropecten irregularis. The sequence continues at coordinate 10,655,635 of OZ020260.1, read as the reverse complement.
TTTTTACCTCTGCACTACAATTTCTTTGTAGCTATTTGCAAGCTCTGGACTGGGTGGTATAGAATCTGAACATTACACATCTTATACTTGAGAACAATTTCCCCATATTGTCTCTAAAAGATATATTTCGGAAGTTACTCTTTATATTCTAGCATTTGTTTACTCAGAAATTGTACTAAAGAGATTATAATCGCTAAAAAAAATAACACCATCTGTAATTTTTGTGAAATTCATTTTACTAAAACCCTAAAATCTCATAATAAATTTATAACACAACATTTTGCATTAATTCTTTAACCAAAAACTCTTTCTCGTCAAAGAAGAAACTTGTTTATCTTGAAAAGATGGTGCGAAGTTCATGAAATGATATTGAACTGAATGGATAGTCTCTTGCGGAAACATTTCTTGACGTTGTGTTAGTTTATAAAAAAAGGTTGTAGTGGAATTTTTCATTTTGATTGATTTGATAGAAGTTTTATTTTTGATTGTGACGCCGTTTTGATTTCTCTGTCCCATCATTCTGTGACATGTTCTAACTCCTTTGTGCTCTTGGTTATATTTTAGGACGATCCCCATCACCGATACGACGTAGGGTACCGCAGGTAGACCTTCCAGACCCCTCTGCACAATCATACCCACCCCCTTCACCATCTTATCACGCCAGCCGTGATGATAGGCAGCCAAGGAGTGGCTCAAACGGCAAACGGCAGCATACCGGTAGAGATCAGCAGCGTTACGATCAACGAGGACCAGAGGGAGAGCCCTTCAGTCAGGAGGGTAAGGCAAAGCCACGTCGGTCCTCCCCATCCAAACGAGGAGAGCCGGCAGTCTCCACTCCGAGCAAGCGAGCCCTGAGTGCTGAACATTTGCCCGAAACCGAGCATAGTCCGGGGATGGTCCGTCGCACTCCAGGACGGAGGTTACCCACGGTACCAGGAGAGGCTAGACCCTCCAGCTCACTATCAGGTACCCCGAGGCCCAGGCCTCGTTCAGCCGGTACATCACGCTCCAAAGACTCCAGTCCCGTTCGGCAACCGCCTTCCCACCCGAGAAGCAAAGAGTCTCGTCATCCAGACAGCCAGTCAACACCGCCCCCATTCCCTATGGATGACAGACCTCCTCAGTACGAGGCGGTTATGCGCACTCAGGAGCAGATGGAGCAGGGCGTGGTGGATCCTCGTTTACCCAACGGCTACCGACCGGGATCTGTCTCAAAAGGACGCGGCCACGGAACCCAAGCCCACAGTCCTCGCAGAGCTCCTCAAGGTGTATCCAGAGGTCACGGTCGTAGACACGGACGGGAGGGAAACGGCGGGACGATAGCTGGTTACTCTGACACCGAGGAAGATGAATGGGCATAACGATCAGATACTCTCAATTCATCAATCATTGGACCTTGTCCTGAATTCATTCTTTCATCCTATAACAATGCAAATCCTGAATCAAGCTTCATGCTCCGTCAGCGAGTCGTTCATCAGGAACTCAATCAAGGAACTAAAGAAACTTTGGTTTCTCCGTTCATTCAACTCTCTGCTCATCTCCTCTTGTGTGTCTGCATCAAGAATCAGCCGTGTCCAAAATGTCGCTGCGACCAAAATGATCAGCCATTGTCATTCCATTGAGGCTTCATCATGTATCATATGGTACCCAAGGTATATTTATCCGTAACTCCAGCAAAACATTATCCAATCCGTAAAAAAAAAAAAAGAATCAGTGCAGAGGGGTGTATGTGTGTAAACAGACATTTTTGTATATCAGCTTCAGCATTATAAACCATTAATGGCATACTACATATTCTACAAATGCAGAATTCACAATGGTACAAACTCTATGATACTCATAATGTTTCATTGCTTCCTTTGATATCTTTCATATTGATGACCTGTTTATTAAAACGCTTTTTGATCATTTGGGATGTCACGTCAGTTCAACTATTTTACCACTTTGTGTACAAAGCAAGTTTTAGGTGACTTAATACAGAAAGTCCTGCCACCCACCATTTTTTGAGAGAGATTATTCGTGTTTTCACTCCTTACCGTTTGACATGGTTTTAAGAGTCAGGAAGTGATTTCTTTATGGCATCTTCAAATCATAGGAGAAAGCATAAACAAACATGCGAGCAATTTCACCAAGCCCTACGATCGATCGTAACTCAGGTTACGAAGGATAACCCATCGTATCCTACGTAGGGCTGCAATGTATCTTAAGTCTTATATGATTGAGAGTAAGTCACAATGAGTTTTGTGAAATCGACCCTCTTCTAAAACTAGAGGAGCCTTCTCAAACTCTGTATAGTGTGTTATGCGGAGTAAGCTGGTTTCAAGGCTCCTTCGTTTCTCCTCCTTTACTTGGATCATGATCGTCCAGTCTCTGACGTCCAGTTTCTGACGTCCAGTCTCTGACGTCCAGTCTCTGACGTCCAGTTTCTGACGTCCAGTCTCTGACGTCCAGTCTCTGACGTCCAGTCTCTGACGTCCAGATTCGCCCTCATTCGTCCTCCTTTAAATCGGGGACATCTAGAAACTCCTGACGACAGCCAGAATTTATAATCATTCTGGGACATTTTTATGCCTTTTTTTTTTATTTCTATACTCGGGAGAAACTCTACCCACCCTTTTGTTTTGGAAAGTCTTTGTGTGATTTTCTATTCCTGGGAGATTTAACCGCAATTAATATTAAGCTTAAAAAAAAACTGTACAGAGTTATGAAACCTGCTTTTGAGTGATTCACTTCGTGTACATTTCAAGCACAGAGTTAAAAAATTTTACTTCAAAATCTCATCATTCAAGCCAGGAAAATGACTTATTTGTAAAATTCATTTAATCAGTGTGAGATATTTAATAATTGAACACATTTTCATCAGTGAAGAGCCGTCTTAATTGTCAATACCCGGTGCTCTTCGCTTTTGATTGCAGAGATACGCTACCGATCGTTCTTGATTTTTTCTTCCTCCAAATATGAGCAAGAAATATTCAAATGATTCGAGTGGAACTATTCTAAATCTATCTTGTGACCTAAAATTGATGTACAAGTCAATAAATGGCGATGTTATAAAATGTATATTCACTACCTTTAAATGCCGTGCAATTTGAGTTCCATGGAGCATATTATTGTTGGGTGTTATTTTCGCATATACAGGCATATACCAAATGCTTTCTTTCCTGTACATATTTACCGCTGGAACAATTTGACGAGAAAATTGCTAGCAAAACAAGATTGCTCCAGTCAAAAAAACTTCATATACGAAGCTTTACTTTGTTTTGTTATATCAAAAAACTGATAAATAAATAACTTGTACAGATTAATATTTGAATTAAGACTATATATAAATCTATATATATTAAAACATAGCAACAAACAAAAAAAAACTTTCTAAAAAATGCATTTTTTTATTCCAACTAATTTTCCTCGGATATGATATCCTTGCCAGTATTTATGATATAGTTGATTGTGATTCTTGACTATGTGATATTCCTTCTGTCATTTGTTACTCTCATAGATCTCAAATTTGAATGTCCTTTCATTTGGTCATTTAGACAAACTTTTCACATGGCTAGAACTCATTGAAAAAAAGAAATGAAACATTTCAAACGAGCATTTATACAGCTGTGATCAATTTATCAGCAAAAATGAAATAATCTAATACTATTAATAGAAGTAGAACACATTACAGACTCTAGGTATATATGAATCATGGTAGAATTATAAAGTAGGACAACAACAAAGGAATTTTAGACCGTTATGATATTTGCCATGTTTTAGGCAAACTGGTCTTTCACTGCGTAACAATATCCCATTATTGTACAATTCTTTAGGTGTGAAGTGCTGATTAGGGGCGGGGCATGGGTGTACATTGAGGGGGGTGTCCTATAATACAATACCTTGTACAGCAGCATCTCGACTACATAAAAAAAAAAACATTAATGTCAATACAGTCTTTTATGTAGAACTTTAAGAATCACATCTTTTAAATGTCCTGTTCATACCGATTTGTGGGCGGGGTCTAGACAAACTGGAGGGTGTTTACACTCCTTAATACTCCATTTATATATCTATCACTATATACAACATTAAACAATATAAAACAGTCAATATCATTTTTTATCTCGAATCATGTTGAAAATCTTTATAATTGGAAGAGTTTCAAAGTCCATGGTTTTCGAATTGACTGGTTTTTGTTGTTGTTATTTTCTTCGTTTGATATCTTATTCAATCCAACTTAATGTCAGTTGATCAATGAAGCCAGAATGACATGCAGGCTTATCAAATTTATCACGAAATAGATAAAATGCAAGTTATCTGTCTCAATATATTGACATATATTTACATAGTATCACTTCCGTGAGTTGTACATCTGAGATTCTATCTATACCCTTCTATTCAAAACAGTATTTCAATGGTGTTTTATATCAAACACAAAGATCATACTTCTGTAGAAATTTCATCCGCGAGTCAAAGATAGTAGCTGACTTTTATAGACAAAGTATTGCAGTCGAACTAAAAACACTGACTGGGAAATCAAATTTGCAAAGATCTTTATTATTTGGGTGATTGTGACAAGATATATTCGCTATCAATGCGTTTTTGTTGTTGAGAAATTGACAAATCTCTTACCAATATCTTTGATCGTTGACTATTTATAATTTGTTTTTTAATCAGTTGCAGCTGCAAAGTGCAAACCTTTCCCTTGCAGTCTCAAATAAATAAATGATGTAGGCCTACACTAACTTGATCAGCCGCCCGGAAAAACTGCTAATCGCAAAACCTTCAACTTTCTCCCGTTTTAGCTCGCTTTCTTATTAGTAGACACAGTAGGTTTTAAGTCTCACATTCCAGTTAAAGTTTTGCTTAAATTGTTTCAAAATGAGTTGTATGGAATGGGTATGCATGTATGGTGTGCCAGTTGGGTATTAAGACGGTATTTAAACATGGGTATAGGCCTATGTGTGTAAATAAGTTCAACTTTATCAGGGGGAGCCGTGTGTGTTTATTTGAGGCAGTCCATAGATTTTAGTCGCTGGAATTATTCCGTTTTACTTTTCATTTTTCTGTTTTTGTACTAAATTACTATGTCTTACAAAAAGAACTATGCAAAATGCTTTAATATTTATATTATGATTATGATTATTATCTTTACTGATTAAGTGCTCTGAACTGGTTGAGTTCTGTTTTGCTTTTTCGCTGCCGTTTTTTGGAATGAATGCAGGATAAGACTTGAACACGTGGGTTATCTAGAAAGCCGTTCTTGGGAAATTGTTCTCCGATTCATGCCACAAACAGGCCGCAGTTTGCTGAATTTTGGTTTAGTTTGGGAGGCAGTGGGACAAAATGTCTACTAATTGTTCAGAAAGGGGGACTCTTTAGACCGCTTGGTGGCAGCAAACACAGCGGTCCCTCCTGGTCCTCTGGCTTTTTCGAAATGAGGCTTGAGGCTAGGCTAGGGGTTTATTTTGTTATACCACCATTTTGTGTCCTAAATGAAATGAAGGGCTTGAGATACATGGCGAAGCTGGAGCCTTTCTTCGGCTTCATCATGTGGCCCAATCCCTTCATTTCGTTTTGGGGGCCTCAAATGGCGGTAGCAAAATAAGCCTCAAGCCAGGTTTCGTAAAAGCCCCTAGTCTCTGCTGTTGTGTATGCGCAGAATTTGTAGAGCAATCGAGACAGAATCAGTAGCCCTATGTCTGCGACTTACCAAGAGTTTTAAGTATCTCCCTCATGACTTACAATGTGGTAACAATGATACAAGGTTTATCATGTTATTTACATGACTGATGTATGTATTATAAATTTGGGTTATTGAATTGTATTTACAATGCTTTGATGGCGATTGTTTTGTATAAATTCTTAAACACTCATGGGTCGGGGTTATATACATTTTCATCAGTATATATGGAATGGCTGTGTGAATTTAGTGCTCGTTATATTCTGTAGTCGAACTCTATGATAGCAGATATTTTTTATGGAATCAGAAGCGTCGGCCATTTTGCTGCAAGTTTGCTATAATACCGCGTATTATTCCGTATGTGCCATTTTTTCGTGTGTAAAAACACTGATTTTGATATTAAGTTCGTTCTTTTTACAAACAGAATATATCATACTTGCAAGTCGTTTACTTTTTATCAGATATAAAAGGATGTTAATTTATATTGTTATCGGTGGATAGGAGGCATTGGACCGACATTGCATGTGGTAAGCCGCTTGGTACAGAACAGTTTCAAAAGATGTAACTTTATTTCACGAACTTGTATACAAAAAGAACAACAGAAAACCAGTAAGCCTATACATCTGCCTGATTAATGCAATAATCTTATCTGGTAAATGGTATTTTATGATCCCCAGCACAAATGTTGAAACCAAAGAAGGGTTTACCAGATTGCTGTGTTATATTCGGTCCCATTTCAGTGTGTTGGAACAACTTCCATCCTTGTTATAACCGTATAAGTATTAAATGAGGAATGGCCATTGTGCTTGTTATATGTTAATTAACAGGTCAGCTTATACAAATACAATACAATTAGCTTAAATACAAAAAAATCTTTAATGACGATAGAAATACCAATTGTATATCCCGTGTATATAAATAAACACCATATTATACTGTGTGCTTTTCAATCATAATATATATCACATACACGGTCCCATAATTAGTAGATATTTAAAAACTAAAAAAAAAAAAAATCTAGCGTAGAACAGTGTAGATCTCTTGATAATAATTGATATATGAATAATGCGACTTTTTACAGCATTCATCCTCAGCGCTTGCGTCATCGTTACGTCATCATGATGTTTGTTTTATTCACGATTCTATTTCGAGTGAATTAAAATACCTCTGCACAAAATACAATCAGATTGAAACTTGATGAGTTCGGCGCCATCTTTTATTTTTCAGTGGATGTCTGTAACTATAATGTGTACAGTGTGTATACTTTGATGCATGTCTTGTTTGAATTTCATTTAAAAATTCGACACAACATTGATTGAATAACAGCACTGTTCGCTGATTACTTTTACTTAAAGGTAATTTCATACTTTGGTTTTTGTCCAAGAAATGCAGATTCATGGGCACAAATATCAAGAAAGATACAGTAACAGTCATCTGTGAAATTCTTAATCCCATACGGTACTAACGTTCTGAGAAAACAGTGAAAAACGGACACGGTATTGAAACAATCTTTTCACCGTTATTTTTTATCTTCCGAAAATCAAAATTGTTTTGATCATTGGTTTTACTCTTTTCTGGATAAATACAGCATATCAGGCAGAACTATTTTAATGGTATGTTTCTACCATCGCCATCTTTATACCCTGTAAGTTATGTAAATCTGTGAAGATTTCTGTTTGGGTATATATTACCAAAGTATGATACTACCTTTAACCAATCATGTGTACAGAATTGGAGTGGTTCCGTTAACTTCGGTCCAATACAAACCATTGCAACTTTATTCACAATTCACCTACTGATGCCCCATTATATTATGATGATGATGGGTTCTTATATAGCGCCGGTATCCGCCTCTGCTGTGCGCTCATGGCGCTTGCTCAAAAATAGGAAATATCTCACAAATTTCAATGTCTTCAAACAGTGCTTAGAATCATCATTCAGTTCAGTTCAAAATACTGTCATAGTAAAGTTACAATTTAGTTATTCTTGCGATAATGTTGGAGTGGGGAACAGAAAGGTCTTCAGGTAAGACTCAAAAGTTGATTGGGTCTCTGCTCTCCTGATAAATTGGGGAAGGCTATTCCACAGCTTTGGTCCAGAGATGTAGAAGGCTCTGTCACCCCAGGTTGTGTGGCTGAGATATTCAGTCAGCAATGCTTGATCTGCTGATCTGAGACTACGTATTGGTCTATGTTGAGATAAGAGATATACGAGAAACTATTGCACAAATTGCAGACATATCCTTCCTATGAGTCGAAACAAACTTCAGGCGACCGACGCAAATGTAAATATCTCTGCCGTATACAAATATCCGACTCACAACGTCTCTACTGGCCGGTTGTTATTTCTGTCGTTTTGCCAATCAAAATATAATTAGACTGGAAACAAAAACAGGATGAAAATGTTGGATTTTCCGGTTAAAATCTGTTCTCGCCACATTATCAAGATTGTCCTTTACACTGCTAAACATAAATCTTTTCCCGCCCCCAAATAATTAAATGAAAATTTAACAAAATCATCAAATAACCACAAGGGAAACTGGGTGAATGTTTAAGTCATTAACAAAGAAAAAATAGATTGGAAGCGGGATTCGAACCAGCGACTACCTGAACACCGCACATGCGCTCTACCAGCTGAGATATACAGCCCTGCGCAGGCAGACTGCCAAATACACCACCAACGTAGGGCTGGGTAGCTCAGTTGGTATAGAGCGCCTGTACGGTGTTCAGGAGGTCGCCGGTTCGAATCCCGCTGCAGTAAATTTGTCTTTGTTTACCTTTCAATTAAATTGTAACAAGTGTTTTAACAATCCTTGTGCTGTGTTCAATGTTTGTTCTCTACCTATTTGGAGCTTCTTGTTTCTGGATAATATGGAATTTCGTCTTTCCACGATCCGTAGAATTTGGCTGATTGCTGACTTGAAACGATAGCCTATCGTGGAGAATTCGTGTTTCAGAGATTTCTCGTATTTTGCTAACAACAAATTCTTTATTCCCTTGCTATGTTATCTTTAATTTTTCCACGTTTATACCATCACATACGAACCTCTCGTTTCTGAGATAAAATCATCCCCGTGTTCTTCAATTTCTGCGACGATTTTCCGTGTTATCATTGATGTTCGTTTTGCGTTGTCCCATTTAAGAATTAAGGGATACATTTTGAGACGTTGCCTTAACCACTGTGAATTTAATTTAAAGGTATAAGCAAAATACATGATTAGTAAAGGTCACAGAACAGCACCCACTAATCAGCATGTACATGAAATAATAAACCTGTGAAAATTTGAGCTCAATCGGACATCTGAGTCACGAGAAAATAGCGAAAAGGCTCAATATTTCTTATAAAACAAAAAGAATGGTTTTGATCTTACCCTAAGATCAAAACTGTTTTCGGTCTTTGTTTTACTAATTTCTGGATAAATACACCATTTCCGGCGGAAATATTTTAACTTTATGTTTCTACCAGCACCATCTTCATATCCTGAAAGTTATACATCAATCTGTGAACATTTCTGTTTGGGTATGTTACAAATCCTGTACTGTACCTTTTAATAACTGATACAAATCAGTTATCGGTATCACTTCATTTTATCTCTGTTTTTTGAGACATTTCCGATCATTCATCAAAAACTGCTCAAGTAACTCTTTGACATTTCACATACTTCTGAATCTTTCTCGATTTGTCTTTTTTACTTCTCTTCGTTTCTTTGTAATAGTTTGTTTCCTTTCGAGTTCCATTCTATATTTCCCCCAGACAAAGAAATAACACTGAATGTCACGGTACTTGTCATCGCCTTGGTTTATTCTCGTTTACTGATGACATTGAAATGTCTGGTAACTCATTCTCTCCGGGGACGTGCCGGGCTCTCGCGTTTGGCGTCTTTCAGCGTGATTCCGGAGAAGTCACCACGGGGAATTTGGCAACATAATTCGGGGTAGGCCTGCAGGAACATTTCCGGTGATTATGTTTGAAGACAGTCTGCAATGATCGCGTCATTTGAGCTGAGATGTAGGATGACAAGTTAAGTGGTGATTTGAAATTGACTGTTCGGCGGAATGAATATCAACAAGTGAAACTGACTTCAGTACTCACTCCCTCACTTCATGTGTTGTTCAAAACAATTCTACTCAAATTTGCATGATAATACCCTTAAACCATGCCACTATTAACAGAACATCACTTACACTTTGTCTGATTCAGCATGTACATGAAATAATAAACCAATGAAAATTTGATTTTGAGTCAATCGGACATCTGAATCCGAGTCAAGAGAAAAAAGCGAAAACCCGACTCCGTTTTTTTTTATGAAGCAAAGAATGGTTTTGATCTTACCCCGAGATCAAAACTGTGTTCTGTCTTTGTTTGACTCATTTCTGGATAAATACACCATTTCATGCGGAAATATTTTAACGGTATGTTTCTACCAGCAGCATCTTCATACCCTGAAAGTTGTAATACGTTAATCTGTGAACATTTCTGTTTGGATATGTTACCAATCCTGTAATGATGTACTTTCTTGTCTTTTTAGCACAAAACGGTTTTGCTGAGCCATAAAATGAAATTATATTTCACGACATGATATAGAAACATTTTATACGGGTGCCAAGACTAATGAAATTAGGCCAACGGGTTCAGCTGGGTACAGAACGGTCCTTGTCCGTTGCTCTATACGATATACTGTTGATGGTTGTCATTTGAAGCGTCAGGTGGTTTGTATATCGTGCCCCTACGTGCGTAGACGATGACTGTTTTATTTACAGTAAGAGGAGACCCTGTTTTTTGTGACGTACGAAACTCCTGCTCAAGGTCGTGACGTCATGATTGTCAGCAGGCTGTTAAACTTGAGTTGACCTTACGTCAATACCGAGGTCAATTCCTGTAGGTATACGCGATTGAGAAAAGACGCATTGGAATGAAAAGTAAATACAATGTTAGACAATTCGTGATTTATAGTTCAACGGAAAGCACTTGACCGACCTACATTCCCAACATCGCAACGGTTATGACATTGCGATCATTAAGACATTACGTTCATGGAACAGCCGTTTTGCTGAGATGGTCCCTGAGAAATAAATCAAAACTTTATAGTGCAAAATATCACACTGAGTCCCAGTAGTTTGTGCCTTAAAGTTTGGTTGTTGTCAAAGAAATGCAGATTCATTGGCACAAATATCAAGGAAGATACAGTAACAGTCATCTGTGAAATGTCCAGTCCCATACGGTGGCCACTTTTTGAGAAAACAGTGAAAAACGGCTACAGTATTTCTTATCTTAAATCTTTTCAGCGTAATTTTTTACCTTTAAAAGATAAAAATTGTTTTCTGGTCATTGGTTTTACTCTTTTCTGGATAAATACAGCATTTCATGCAGAAAAACTTTAACGGAATATATTTCTACCATCATCATCTTTATACCCTGTAAGTTATAGGTAAATCTGTGAAGATTTCTGTTTCGGTATGCTAGCAAAGTATGATAGTACTAGGCTACCTTTAATTGGGTTTTCACACCAATTCAAAAACTGCATCAACTTGGGTTGAACTAGTATAGTCCAACGTGATGTATTCCTACCTCCGTGGTAATGCATTAGGCCTAAAGGAAAACTTGTAAATGATTTGTCGACGTTTGTACATGTAATTGAATATTGACTGTTGGAAATGTCCACAACAGGCGGCCTATTTACTAGAGTACAGACGTTTAAATCGGCGGACCAGGAATCCGTGGAACAGTCACCGGGGCTGAAACTCAAATGGCCCGGGGGCGTTGTTACCCGCTCGCGCTGGTCGACCACTGACCGCGTGAAGGTTGGTGTTATTACAGGATAGTTACAACCTAAATTGGTAAAATGTGGAGTGCCTTGCCTTTGGGGCATATTTCACGGTGTTTACTGGCTGCTACAGTCGAGGTTGGTAACTTATCTCGGTTGTAAAGTAGGGAAGGTTTTAACCATACAGGTAGAAATACATTTACATTGGTGGCATTTCACCAACGCGAGCTTGAACTTTGAAGCTCCGATTTTGATATAAGTTACGAACAAATACCCGAATCCATCCATAAGTCACTTTTCTTGATTTCGTTGGAACAAGACTATCGTGTTGCAAAACCTATGTGGATGAAGGAGACTGGTCGAGTGGAGTTTCATGGAAATGTATAGGCCTACACCACGCGTAGGTGTGGATATAATTGCATGTTTAACCCTTAAAGAGGAAAACGGTTCCAAAAGTAAAGTTGCGTAGGCCTATAAACATCGTAGTGCGTATGGGTAGGCTACGTGTGTACAAATTATTGGTTAATTGTCATAAATACTATATTCCTGGAAAACGGTTGTTTGGGAATCACTTAGTGAAAGCTCTGCGATATCGCCTCGTTGTACCTTAATGACATCATTTCCTTCGAAAGTAAGCTTACAACGGATGCGGTGTCTCGTATGGACGAAGAGTGGGAACACTGAGATGACATAAGTTCCTAGCAGGGGGCCTAGGAGGTCAGACCACAGACCAATACCGGAGTTTTTTTTCGGTCGGTAGAACCAACGATTCGTGTCAAATCCAAGTGATTCGTCATTGAACTCAGAGGATCTCACTTCATACCTCCATGCTTAAACTAGGTCTCGCTGAAGTCTGTTGTTCAAAGGGTCTGCAGTCAGTCAATCAGAGGGTCACTTTGTTAATTAGGCCTCGGACCTTGGTCAAAACAAGTGACCAGAACCGGTTATAAATTAATTAATCACCACAACCCAGTTGTGGTCGGTTGGGAGCAGTGGAGTCCAGTACCTGGGGCGAGAGGGAACAATCAGCTGAAGCTTCTCGGAACCACTTGACATTGAGCAGGGACATTTTAAAGATTAGTTTACATAGGTCTTGGCCTATACAGGCGCCATTATGACTGATAATTATGATTTACAATGGGTATGCAAGAATTCTTCGTACTTGGGATGTAAGCATGTTTCATCGTATCGTAGAAGTGACCCTCATCGATGGTCACGGTTCAACACCCTTGGATGCAGGAGGTCATAAAGGGGTTTCCGGAGTTCACTTGAGCGTCATCACTAGTCCTACAACCGAGACACTCATGCCTATTACCTGTCTGGTGTTTTTACTGGGGGGTACTTATCACCGGAGCCTGGAGAAAATGGCAATCGAGTTTCTTGGCAGGGTAATAACCACACCGTCGTCTAAAGATTTGGAAACATTTTTCGGTATTGTTTCCAGTTAGGGCAACACATAGGTGGCAAGTGCTTTAGGCACTCGCCTCTCACCAATGTGGTCCGGGTTCGATCCCGGCTCGGGTCATATGTGAGTAGAGTTGTGCGTTGGTTCTCTCCTATGCTATGAGGGTTTTTCTTCGGGTTCTCTGGTATTCCTCCCTCCATATAACCATGGAGGAAGAAATAGAGGCTCCGTAATAATAATGGATTACAGGTATTGCTGGCAGCCGAGGGCGCCAATGAATACCGGCAATCTGATTACGTTGTAGCCCGCGCTTTGTAACTTTAAGAAAAGGCGCGTAAATGTATTTTATTTAACACACCTGGACAACATGACTTTGGGCCCTGTGTCGTGTGTACACTAGCAACATTTTGGCCCAACTACCGAGCAGCGGCGTAGCTACGGGGGGGCCTGGGGGGGCACGTGCCCCCCCACAAATTCTGTGTGCCCCCCCAGGTGCCCCCCCACAAAAAAGCGTGGGTATAGAAAAAAAGTGTTATCTGCAGGGTATGATAGCTATAAAGGAAATAAAAACAACTTAACAGCTTCTACCGTTCCAAAATTATATTGTTTTACTTTCAGCAAATGTTCATGAGTCCTTAAAACTCTATAGTGAAGAAATCTGTGCAAAATTTCAGTGTAAAAATGCAATTTTCTTACGCGCTTACGGTTGCGAACTTCAAAACAGCCCATCTGCCATTTTGTCTGGTTTGGCTAGTTAGTCTGGTCCCCAGATTGAATTTCTCCCGCTCATTAGTGTTGGATTAAAAAGAAATAATGAAGTAATAATATAAATAAATGAATAAATTTATCGGAACAATTGCTTCCAAAATAAGGCTCAGATTGCACCAGAGAATATCTAGAACCCCTGAGCTTCCAGGGCCCTTAAGCGGGCCCTGGACCCCGGCCGCAAGGCCTTCGCGCTTATCCATGATTTTCCAGGGAGCGTGGAAATAAAATGCACCAATTCAATAGCGATGGATGCGTTTCGGGACGATCAAAGCTAGCTAATTTTGTCTTCCCCCTCTTTTTCAGCTCTTTTGGAGTCTTTCTGTTTCCCTTTTATTAATTTTTTTTCTGTTTCTTTTTTTTTTTTTTTTGCTTGAAGAAAAGGTTGCCCCACGCCAGCTGGATTCGCCGCCCCCCCTGCATTTCTCATATTTTGCAAATCTCCAGTTTTGAAAAAATTCCGGGTGCCCCCCCACAAAATTCCCAGGCCCCCCCAGTGCCCCCCTGCTGAAAAAATCCTAGCTACGCCGCTGCTACCGAGATGTTGCTGCGACATGTTACCCAACTCGTTTTGCTCTGTGTACACTGACAACATTTTCAGCAACAAGGTACCTGGGTAACATGTTACCGAGATTGATACCGAAAATGTCGACAGTGTACACTCTAAGACTGGGATTGCAAAGCCCCATTTTGTGATCGATCACCTTAGAAGTCGCTGTCGTCACGGATGCGAATCTGACGGCCGTACTTCGGATGTCCTACATCGGTACACGGAAAATCAGATGGTGTCAACATCATTAGAAATTGATCGTCCCTTTCCCTTTTGGGGCTTAGCAAGAAACAAACATAACCCGACATTGAGGAGAGAAACATCTGTTGGATTTTTCTTTTCCTTTCAGGGGAAGGGGTGAGGCGTGGGACAAATTATTACAATGTTGGGAGTTGGCTTATGTTTCGTATGTTTTGCGGTCGGGGATTGCAATTGACCTGTGAATGGAATACTTTGGGGGAATGAGGTCTTGATGCCATGCTGGTGGGTGGATCAGGAGCCCAGCAACCTGAGACAAGATTGAGTCATATGTCCCGGTATAGGAGCTAGGGACGGGGTTTTGGATGGTGTGATGTTTACCTCTTACCGTCGTGTAGGCTTGGTGTGTTGAGGTTCTTAGGTAGGCTGAGGTGAGCTTGGCGGGCGGGAGGATGGGGAGGATATGCTGAAATGCAACTTTCCAGTTGGCGTGAGATGCTGATGTGTTTGGAACTTGGGATGCAGTACTTGTGAAGTAGTTGCGTAGGCTGGGTAAGGTAGGGAAGAGCAGGGGAGGGGCAGAAAAGGTGAGGGAAGGGATACCTGTGTGTGTAAGCACTGACCTTCATGCTTCTATTAAAGACTGTTTGCCACATACCGTAAGTGTCCTTCCCCTCTTTGAACCATATTATGCCAGGATCGAGTCTCGAAGCCCTACGATCGATTGCAACTCGAGTTACGAAGGATAACTGCAATGCATCATAGGTCCTACGATTTATTGTAAGTTACGATGAATTTTGTGAAATCGACCCCCAGCTCCAATAGCAGAACTTTGGATGTTACTAGTCTCTTACAATATCGTTTCATGTTGATCGTATTTCTTGGTATGGATGGTTCAGTCGCTTTGTTTTCGTTCACGATTTCAACTGACTTTCTGGTATGATGGTTGCCAAATGGGCCCAGAAGTCTTGTGGTTTATTATTGATTGCGATAGTTGGTGCACCGTTATAGGTGTGCCGATAAGCTATGAGTTCTTGGGCCGATTTCACGAAGCCCTACGATCGATCGTAACTCGAGTTACGACGGATAGCCCTTAATTTCCTACATTGGGTTGCAATGCATCACAAGTCTTACAGTTGTCAGGAGCCAAACGGTATATGGGGCTCTGTGATTGCGTTTCACTTCATACCGGTGAGCAGAACACAGGTTGCAAAAATGGTCTAATTATTTGATGGCGTATATCAATTCCTTCCGACCGCAGACCCGCGCTCTGAATTGGTCGGGTTAAGGGCTCTTGTCTTCGGTCCGATACGGAAGCAACTTCACGCTGCGACTGCCGCTGCCAATAACGTCACCCGCTTGATCCAGCTGAGAACCACAACAAAATAAGAATGCAGCTCTCTGTCTTCCACGACTTACAGAACTAGAAGCGGATGTTTTCAATTTGTTAGCGGGAGATTTATTCGTTTCTTATTAAAACATGTTTATAAATAGGTCAGTTTACCGTTCATACTAGTAAATGTCACTGTATTTTAGCTTTATAGTATGAGTCCTGGTTAAAATTATTGTTATAGGGTCTTTACGAAATGGGGCTTGAGGCTAGGCTTGGGATTTATTATGCTACCGCCATTTTGTGTCCTAAATACGAAGGGTTTGAGATACATGGCGAAGCTGGAGCCTTTCTTTGGCTTCGTCACGTGGCCCAATACCTTCGTTTGGTTTTGTGCGCCTCTAATGGCGGTAGCGGAATAAGTACCAGGCCTAGCCTAAAGCCAGGTTTCGTAAAAGCCCTATAGTTGAAGCATGGAGCTAGGAAGAGCCTCAGCTCCGGCTCAGGCTCCGGCTTTATTTTGTGTATCCATTCTAAAATAACGGGTATCAAAATAGAGGCTTTTGGCTGCGGTTCGGAAGTAGATTCTCTGGTTTGAAAAGGAAAACAGGGCTTCAGCTCCAATGAAAACCACAACCTATAGTTTCAGCATAATACTGGCAGAGATGGAGCCGGAGCCTGAACCGGAGCTGAGGTTTGGAAAAGGGCCTGATTTCAGTCCGGTTTGAAAGACTGTGGGCCTTTACAAAACCTGGCTTGAGGCTAGGCTTGGTACTTATTTCGCTACCGCCATTAGAGCCCCACAACACTAAACGAAGGGATTGGGCCACATGACGAAGCCAAATAAAGGCTCCAGTTTCGACATGTATCTCAAGCTCTTCATTTCATCTAGGACACAAAATGGCGGTAGCATAATAAATCCCAAGCCTAGCTCAAGCCCATTTCGTAAACGCCCCATGAGTCCCGGTTAATATTGGGACTTACGAAATATGGCTTGAGACTAGGCTTGGGTTTTAATTTGAACAAGGGGAGCCGGAGCCTGAAACGGAGCCTGAGCCTCCATTTCATAAACACCCCTAGTTTCAGTCCAGTTTGAAGAACGGTGAATGAGAACTCATCATCAAAGAACGAGATGGTAATTGTTGGCATCGCATCAAAGGACACCGAGCATTACAGATCTTGCATCAGCTTACTCAATACCCCAGTAATGATTCAACATGTCCACCTTTAAAATGGTGATACTGTTTAGCTTGCACAAATCCGTACAATCTTGAACTTGGTATTTTGTCAATTTCGCAGCCAAAAACACCTATGGCCCAATACCAAGTGACGGTGGACTTGTAAGGCAGCATAATCGCGCCTCACTCGTCGTAGTGCGTGCCAAGGGTTTAGTACTTGCCCGCGGCACTTCAGGTGACAATTACCCCGTCACCTGTGCCAGGGCTGCACCCGTGGGACCAGGGGCGCCGATAAATAGCCTGCCGTGGCCCGGGTCTTCACCACGGGGCAAGACCCATGTCGATTGAACCATACCGTGTATCGATGGAGCAGATATACCTGTAACCTAAGGCTGTATCAGGATTCAGGTGATTGATAATCATAGGGTCAATATCGGGGTGAAGATTACAAGATTGTCTTGCAGTGTGGGTGGGTCAGATGCAGACGGATTGGAAGGGTTAAGCCAAGTCCATATATCTACCCATGGAGGAAGCCTTCCTCCATGGTGAACCAAGGTTGTCGATTTGAGGCCAAAGTCAAGTGATTAGGGGGAAACAGTGATGTACCTGTTAATTAATGTAATTAATGAAGCTTTTGCAGATGCTTTTTGGCATAATATTGATGTTTGTAACTTATTTAGTGCAGGTACTAACTCTGCACATTTCAACCACATACCCAATTCGTTATGGAATAAGTACCGGTATATTAACGATATAGTACAAGATTGGTAGCATAATACCCAAACAGAAAGGTTCACAGATTTACGTATAACTTTCAGGGTATGAAGATGGTGATGGTAGAATGATAGAAACATACCGTTAAAATAGATCCGTCTGAAATGGTGTATTTATCCAGAAATGGGTAAAACAATGACCGAAAACAGTTTTGATCTCGGGGTAAGATCAAAACCATTCTTTATGTTTTAAAAGAAAACTTGAGTCGGGTTTTCGCTATTCTCTTGGGACTCGGGTGTCCGATTGAGCTCAAAATGTCACAGGTTTATCATTTCATGTATGCTGGATCAGACAAAGTAGCTCTGGGACCTTGTAGCACACAGTATCGCCAACCCCACATGTCGTGGGCTCGAATCCCGTCAAGGCTTTACCGATACTGCTTGCTCCTCTTCAAAACCTCCGAGGAAATAGTTTCCTGTAGGGATGCAGCACTCAGAGTGCAGAAATGTTTTGAACTGAATAATCGTCTGTGTTATTATGCGAATCATGATAGGTTTAGCAGTATGGGGCCAATTTCATAAAACTGTTAAGCACAAAAATTTTGCTAAGCATGACATTTCTGTCTTAATAAAAACAGGGTTAACAACAACATTTCCATGTGTTGTGTATCACTTGTGATTGTTCTTTGGCTGTTGTTCGCTGACCATGAATATCAAATGGAATTTTCAATGGTGGTTTGTTTTATTGGGCGAGACATTTTTGTGCTAAGCAAATTTTTGTGCTTAACACTTTTATGAAATTGTTCATTGTATGATCGGCACCGGAACTGTTTACTGATGGCTATCGTCATGTCCCGGATCCTAATTTTATTTCCTTGCAACAGAAACCATTACATGAAAGGGGAAAGACCCTATTTCAATCCTTGAAGCTGTAAAAGGTTATATCATACTTTGGTTTTTGTCAAAGAAATACAGATTCATGGGCAAAAATATCAAGGACGATACAGTAACAGTCATCTGTGAAAATTTCAGTCCCATACAGTGCCCACTTTTTGAGGAAATAGTGAAAACGCTCACCGTATTTTTTTTAATCTGTTCACCGTTTTGTTTTTTTATCTTCCGCAGATCAAAACTGTTTTTGGTCATTGGTTGTACCCTTTGCTGGATAAATACAGCATTTCATGCAGACAAATTGTAACGGTATGTTTCTACCATCACCATCTTTATACCATGAAAGTTATAGGTAAGTCTGTGGAGATTCGCTTTGGTGCAAAAGTACGATGGTACCTTTAATTTATATGAAAACATTCCATGTACAAAAGGATTGAAGTACATTGCCATAACGGAAATTTAAAGTGCACTCAACTGTTCTTGGCATTGGACCAACAAAATGGCAAGTTAGTGGGGTGATGTGGCCTAGTGGTCTGGCGTGTTGTACTCAAGATCTTGTGGTCAATGTACAGATTGTGGGTTCGAGTCCGGCCATGGGGTATTGGTGCTTGCGTCCTTGGGCAAGACGCTTTGTAATGCATTGCTCCTCTTCACCCAGGTGTAAATGGGTACCTGTGAGGGCAAAGATGGCTTTGTGTGCTTAATTAGCCTACGTGAGCTTTAAAACAGCTGGGGCTGTATATTCTAGGGAGTTGAGATTGTTTCAGGAACATTAGTGGGGCCCAATGACCAGGGATAATAATGGCAGGCTCTTTCAGCACCCTCTGGGTGGATATGTTGCGCATTATAAATGTCTCTATCATTATTAGTAGTATCCTCACGCGATAAAAAAAAAACCTGACCAATCCGAGCATTTGGTAGAGGCATGCATATTCATAATCAATATCAACACCCTTCGGTCAACACCATGATGAAAGTAGTGACCCCTCACACCACCGTATACAACCCCCATTATGATATTGTATATCTATCTTTCAGTGGTCGCCCTCTGTATTATGTAAATAAACTTGCACATCTGGCGATTTCTCGTGCAGTATCCAATCATGCGAAATCAACACTTATCCTGACTGGGGAAAAAAATGAAATAAAAACAGACGGATTAAAGTTGCACCAGCCCCTCTAGAGATCGTTCCCTCCATTCCGTTCCACGAAACCTGATCAACTTTTCGATATGAATTCAACAAAATTGGCTTAAATTATCCACTAACAAGACGTACGTGTATCATTTTCCAGTGGAAATTGTTACAATGAGATTTATGTTAACCTGAAGTCGGTTGTTAAGAGGAAAACTCAAGAAGGAATCGTAACGACTCTAAGGAGAAGGAAACTGACGCCTGTGGGTTACAAAAATCAACTCTGAACGGACGTCAAAGTATTTTTCTTTGTACCATGTGATTATTTTGATTGATTGCTATGGCCCATATACCCCATCAATAAAGGAACCAGGGTTGCATAAATGTTCTGTCACTTGGGGTTTAGACACTTTGAAGTTGGTGTTAATGTCTTCTTAACGTCTTCTCAAGAAGGAAAGTTTCCGTTTAAATGACAGCTAATGTTTTCGAAACTATTTAGCTAAGAAGTAATGCATGACACCTCGTAGAACTGGAGGAAAGTTCTTTTTATGCACAACCTGGCACAGCCAGAGGGAATTTGAAACGCTTTAAAGAAACCGCTTTTCGCGAAACTTCAAAACAATGCTCGTGGGTATGAAAGTGCATTTGATCGTTTTGATCAGCGTGTGTTTCCTGCCTGAACGAGGCCATTCAAGCCCCGTGGTCGGCAGCTATGTTCCCGTCGCGGCATCCATGGATGCTGGGGATGTGGTTACAGGGAGTGACGCCCCTCGTTCACCTACGTCAAGCCTCACCTTTGTCTTTGACATCTCCGACTCCATGTACGAAGATTTGGAACAGGTGATTAAAGGGACGAAGAGGATCCTGAGGGCGGCGCTGGCCAGTGAACAACGGGACACGTACAACTTCGGACTGGTCACCTTTTTCGATCCAGGTAAAATAATCACTGTGTGTGGGTGGTGTATTAAATGTACTATCATACTTTGGTAAGAAACCAAAACAGAAATGTTCACAGATTTACGTATAAGTTACAGGGTATGAAGATAGTGCTGGTAGAAACATACCGTGGAAAATTTTCCACCTGAAATGGTGTATTTATCCAGAAATTAGTAAAACAACGACCGAAAATCTTTTTGATCTTTTAAAAGATCAGAAATAAAAAAATTAAGAAATACTGTGCCCGTTTTTCACTGTTTTCTCAAAAAGTGGGCACCGTATGGGACTGAAATTTTCACAGATGACTGTTACTGTATATGTCTTGATAGTTGTCCATAAATCTGTATTTCTTTGATAAAAACCAACGTATGATATTATCTTTACCTAAACTATGACTCTAAACTACATGTACATGTATTTCACTTATGAAATTGAAAATTCAAAGAAACAAATCATGTAAGAAACTTAAAAGTGAAGTATTCATCATTTGATTTTAAGACTACACAACCTTATTCACACGGGTGGTCGGAAGTACAACCTAAATCAAATATCACAACGTGTAGTGCCCTTGTCAAACTTCTGTCAACAAAGTTACGATTCTAAATGAACTTGGTAGATAACCGCCGCATTGCAACCAATGATCAAGTTCAGATTTGAGTAGAAGTAGTATTACTACTGTAGTCCGATTCAATGCGATTTCGTCAGTGTGTTTACATTAAACCAGTCGCTTAATGTAAATACTTCGAAAGAGATAAGTGCAACAAACCGCGGTAAAGTCAGAGTTAATGTCATTTTTGCCCCCAAATACTTGGAAACATGACGAGAGTTGTAGGATACAGAGATTGTTGTAACAACAATGCAACATCCTGAAATGTTTATGTTTATTTTAATAAATCTATTTCCCGACCAAAATCATTTAATATTCATGATTTACTGCGGTACCCGCTGATATATTGGATTCGCTTCACCCCGCTGACCCCAGCTAGCTCGGTGGCCTAGCGGTATGGCATCTGCACTAGTAAACAAGAGGTCGTGGGTTCGAATCCCACCTGAGCCAGCATGTGATTTTTTTTCACGTGCTCTCAAAAGCACTGAGTATGCAGTGCTCGTCCAGTCGGTGAAGGGCAAGTCTAATTTGCTTATTATCCTGAAATGTTTTCGAAGTTTTGTGGTAGGATAGTCTTGTTTATGGTACAGGCATTGGTATCTTCCTTACTCTATGGTGTAATGGTTATAAAAACCGTAACCACATTGTTGGGCTGATTTGCATAAAAATTGAAGATTTGGGCGTACTTGGTGATGTACCCAAGGTGTGGGAGGGTCTTTCCCTTGCCTGCAGTTACTATGTGTGGCGAGATGACGTCTTGTCTTTTAATTATTGAATGTAATGTTTGGATGATGTATCCCTACCATTATTGCCACCCTTAAATGTACAGCACGGGATTGGTAACATACCCAAACAGAAATTTTCACAGATTTACGTATAACTTTCAGGATATGAAGATGGTGCTGGTAGAAACATACCGTTCAAATATTTCCGCCTGAAATGGTGTATTTATCCAGAAATTAGTCAAACAAAGACCGAAAACAGTTTTGATCTCTGGGTAAGATCAAAATCATTTTTTTGTGTTTTATTGAGTCGGGTTTTCGCTGTTTTCTCGTGACTCAGATGTTTAATTGTGCTCAAATTTGCTGTCCTGTGACCTATTACCAATTCTGTGACCAAGTTACCTTTATTAAACCTTTGAGGTGAGCGCCCGGCTTGAAAATAAAGTTCCTCATCACTGTCCCATTCGGGCAGTTTTGACATTTCTCTAGTGTAATTGCAAACATGGAGGTACAAATACAAACGTGTTTTTGCCGGGATTTTTGAAGTTTTTAAACTGTCATACTTTGGTATCATGCCGAAACAGAAATCGTCACAGATGTACCTATAGCTTAGTCTGGTTCCCGGACCCCGCAAAAGCTCCCGACTTTTGTCTGTCAAAAGATTTTTAATAAAAGACGTCAGGGAATCTTTGGGCAGGGAACCAGCCTACCTATATCTTAACAGGTTTTGCAAAGATGGTGATGGTAGAAACACACCGTTAAAATCGTTCTGCTTGAAATGATGTATTTATCCAGAAAAAGAATATAACCCATGACCGAAAACAATTTTGATCTTTGGAAGATCAACAACGGTGAAAAGATTTTTTTAAATACCATGGGCGTTTTTCTACGTTTTCTCAAAAAGTGGGCACCGTATGGGACTGGATATTTCACAGATGACTGTTACTGTATCTGTCTTGATATTTTTGCCCATGAATCTGCATTTCTTTGAAAAAAAAAAAAAATTTAGTATGATATTATGTTGGGCCTTGGGGAATACGTATTCAGGAAGTTGTGTGTCTGTTCTCATTTGATCCAATTGATTTTTCTCAAGTTCTTCAGCTTCGTCTGCAGTGTAATCAGAATCATAACTTTATTTCCAAGTATCCTAGGCTGGGGGACACATCGTAGTGGTGCAATAATGTCCAGAGGGCGCACTTCAAGAAAGTTGCACACAAAACATGTGCCACGCTGCGTGCATTGATAATACAAAGCCAGATCGGTGACACGTTTTTGTGCGTGCGTACTGCAGTTGCGGTTAGTACTATAGTAGACAAGATAAATCGTTCCACTATGATAATCACCTCCTAAAAAGAGTCGAGAATTCACGGATGTGAGTGAACCTTGTGTAACACCGGCTGAATAGAGCCCGTTATCAACAAGAGGTGATTGTTTCCAAGACCATTTCCTCTTCTTCTTCTTTTTTTTTTCTGCGTGGGGCCAGTGAAAGTTGGAAGCATCGAGGCGTAACTGTTGTATGGTCTTGACGGGCAAACTGGCCTCTCTGTACGGGCTGGAATAACACTTGATACTCGCTCGGTCTCCTTGCTCTTTATCCCTAAGGGGCATTTAAATTGGAGTTTTCCAACTGAGCACAGTCAGTTGTCAGCAGGCAGGAGTGAGGAACGTAGGTATATGCTCACCTGCTGGGAACTTGTAAACGGCTCAACAAGCTGGATTTCTTTTTGGGGTTCATTTGACTCGACGATCGTGAAGTTTGGGAAGGGACTTCGACTTCTACTCCAAGAATCCACTGACTGTAACTTGTAAGGAAGTTCTCCAAGCATCTGGTTCTGCTGCCGACTTTGGATAATACTTTGGTCACTTTCTCATGATGACTGTTCATGAAAATTATTCTTCAGAAGTTGTAGCTTAGAAGAAAGAAAGCTTTCATTTATTTAGTTGCCATCGGAAGTGACAGAGATTTTCATTGGTAAATCTGTGAGACGCCGATCAGTTGGTTGGTTTTGATCGTATTTTGTTGATTTCGAGAGGACCAGAGTGATGGTTCCTCTCGTGTCCAAGACTCCGAAGATGTCGCTGTCTACTTCAGTCTCACCACAATCTTTCCTGAGTCAACTCACCACTTTTCTATTCACCATCACCCTATGTGGTGTCGTGTACTCGCCACTGACCGGCGTACGGTGCCAGGAACTGGCCTACGAAGCACCGAGTCTGACTTACAACTTCGGCGGTGATTTGGGCTCCAATGACCCGGTGTCATCCCCGTCCGATCCCGCTGTCTCCACGGAGGATGGAGACGGTTCCTCGGACTACTCAGGGGGTTCATCTCTCACCTTCGTGTTTGACAGCACAGGGTCCATGTTTGATGATTTACTTCAGGTCATCGATGGGGCTGAGAATATTTTGAACACGGCCATGTCGAGGAGGGAACAGCCATTGAAGAATTTCGGTCTCGTGCCCTTTCACGACCCAGGTAAGCATGAACTGTCTTTTCTTGGAGTGATTTCTCTGATTTCCATTTCTGGATTCTGTATTTCACTTTTTCATCTGGGGCCAATTTCACGGCCCTGCTTAGCACAAAAATTGGCTAAGCATGAAATTTCTATAACAGGATTAACAACAAAATTTGCATCAATTGTGATTGTTCTTTGGCTGTTATTCGCTTACCATAAATATCAAATGGAAATTGTAATGGTTTGTTTTATTGAGAAGACATTTTTGTGCTAAGCAAATTTTTGTGCTTAGCAACTCCATGAAATTGGTCATTGGACGGAAAACATTAGCCTAAAAGTAAAAGATTTTAATCTTAAAATACCTAATATTTACAGGGATGGTTGACAATTTCTTTATTGTCCACAATGTATTGTGACATTGCTACATATTGATTTTCTAGACAAAATCTCAGATATTTTTAAGTTTTTTTGTCTAGATTCTTTTGAACCATGTTACTCTTACATATTGTAGTTTCTAAAACACCAAGAACTTTACATAAAAGTTATATTTTGGACCAATTTTTGTAACTTTTTGTAAATTTGCAGACACAGTATAGCCAGAAAATTGTCACACTTCTCGATATTTTACATAATTCATCTTGCAATAAATTGTGAAAGAAACAAACAAAAACACAATAAGAGCAGGGGTCACTTTGGGTTGACATTTATTGGCAGTTTTATGTCATACCATGGTCATACGCAGTCCTAACGTGTTATTATGGCATAGCGAAGGCTTGAACACTTTTTTATGTACCTGTAGAAGTTTTATTTTGTCGCATGTTGCAGTAAAAAAGATGGATTTTAGACAGCTGCAAGTGTTCGTGCTCCGACTCCCCCCCCCCCCCCCACCTTTTACACACCCTTTGTAGAAAACACAGGCCCTTCTTTTTTCAATACACAAAAATGTATTTGAATAATATTGGACATATTGGACAAAAGATGGTGCACATTTAAAGGTATAATACATGATTGGTAATGGTCACAGAACTGTACCACGCTTTGTCTGATCCAGCATGTACATGAATTGATACACCTGTGAAAAATTGAGCTCAATCGAACATCTGAGTCACAAGAAAATAGCAAAAAAACTACAATTTTTTCCTATTTAACATGAAGAATGTTTTTGATCACGGTGAGACGTAAATTATACTTTTCTAAACACATGTATAGCATTTCAGGTAGAAATATTTTAGCAGCAGGGGTTTCTATCTGTCTTTTATCTGTCTAGATCTTTATAGGCCCTACCATATATTATTAGGCCTGGGTGTTTCTGTTTTGATTTGTTACCAATCCTGTACTGTACCTTTAAGAAAATTGACAAAATCATTCCTGAAGGTAAAATGATAGAGAGATATTGACGTGAATGATTGGATTTGATTGTCAGAAAGTTTGAAATGATAGTTTGAGTCTGACGTTCATCATTCATGTAAAAATCTTTAATATTCCCTCCATTGGGAGCAAGCAACTGACAACTGTGCCCTCATCTCATGAAATTGATAATGAAAAATGAGATTGAAAATGAGATTGATACAAAATAAAAGCTACCATTCACTGAGAACTGCACATATTAGGTCCAGTAACCTTAAATTGAACACAACAAATCTTAGAACAAGTTTGTCACAGGGGAAGTTGGGAGGCCATTTTCAGACACCAACTTTTGACTGTTAAACTGTTTGCCATTTGGACCACCCACATACTTAAACCACAATTGTCAAACATCCTCCCAAGATCTTGCTGGTTATTTACCTCACCAGGAAGAACTATAGAGAAGGGATAATCCCTTTAATCCCCCGGATAATCACATTTTATTTAATCCATGCCAGTGAATGTTTCCTTTGCTGGTTACTGAATGGCATGTCTGTAGCCCAAGGATATCCTGTTTGAGTGGGATCTATCATCTAGTGTCCCTGCCATTCCGGACTTGAGAAGGAATAAAAAAGTGCAGTTAAACCCTTATGAAATGACGAGGAATGCGCAACGTTCAGAGAAATATATGTTTAAAATACTATAAAGTACTGACGTTACTGTAGGTTGGCCTGACGTTTTTTCTTCATGTCTCTTTTTAAAGCTACATGAAGTATCATACTTTGATAGCATACTGAAACAGAAATGTTCACAGATTTACCTATAACTTACAGGGTATAAAGATAGTGATGGTAAAAACTTACCGTTATTTTTTTCTGCCTCAATGATGTATTTATCTCCAGAAAAGAGTAGAACCAGAACTTGACCAAAATTATTTTTGATCTTTTAAAGATCAAAAATAAAAGAGAAAAGACTTAAGAAATACTGTGGCTATTTTTCACTGTTTTCTCAAAAAGTGGGTACCGTGTGGACCTGACATTTTCACAGATGACTGTTACTGTATCTTCCTTGATATTTTTGCTCATGAATCTGTATTTCTTTGACAAAAACCAAAGTATGATATTACCTGTAATGCTAAATAATGTAACTACATTAAATTTCAAAATAAATTTTTATATAGCTCTATGGTAAGACCAGACCAGACCATTGTTGCATCAGTAAACCTCCAAAGTAAAGGACAAAATAACATGCAGTAAGTTTGTAGATTGAAAAGCTCTATGATTGGAATAAGTCCTAATGGTTGACCTTCTGGATTGAGTCACATGTCTATTGGGCAGATGGATCAAGACCTATAACAGCAACAGATTGCTTGACCATGTGGGGGTGGTCATTCAATTGAGATGGTCACTCCATGCCATGCCATGCATGGCAATACCAGTCACATGTCACTTTCATAATCACTGCAGATGTGACTGGTGTTACCATTATAGGGCATAATTTTCTTAAAGGTATAATACATGATTGGCAAAGGTCGCAGGACAGCACCCACACTCTGATCCAGCCTGTACATGTACATGAAATGATAAAAATTTGAGCTCAATCGGACATTCGAGTCCCGAGAAAATAGTGAAGACCTGTCTAAATTTTTCTTATAAAACATAAAGAATGGTTTTGATCTTATCCCAAGATCAAAACTGTTTTTGGTCTTTGTTTGAATAATTTCTGGACACCATTTCAGGGGGAAATATTTTAACGGTATGTTTCTACCAGCACCATCTGCATACCCTGAATGTTATACACAAATCTCTGAACATTTCTGTTTGGGTATGTTACCAATCATGTAGTATTATAGACCTACCTTTAAATCAATGACTAAAGTGAAGTCTGTTTACAATACGTGTAATTCAATATAATAATCTGTGAGAACTGAGGATGAGGATGGTTTGTGTTGATGTATTTGATGTATTTGATGTATTTATTGGAAATCTTTTGTAAAATCTTCTTGATGATACAGGGTGTATGTATCTAGGCTACATCAAATAGGGAGCATGTTCATGCTGGCTTTCTTGGGCATGGCTCTGTTTGGGAATTGCAACTTTTAGACATTCTTTTTGGATTTGTAGTCTGTCTGTGACAAGGCAGTGCTCATTACCCTCCCAGTCCCAGTTGTACTAATTCTTATCATGCACAATGTACACGTACACATGTATCCTTTTGGTATATCATCGCAATTCAACATCAGTATCTAGGCCTATCTATGTTGTCTAGCCATCCTCATTCACGTCCAGACAGACTGGCAGACGTTAAGGAAGTGGACAAACTTTCGGTTGACAATCGTCTCGACAATGGAAATAATCAAATGATTTAAAGGGCCTTTAAACACCGGTAATGTCAATGACAGGTCGTTTAAATGGTCGAAACAAAGTGCACTTGTGTCATCACAAATTATGTTGAAATTAGACTTGAAATTGAGATAATTTGCAGATAATGGAGTGGAGTGGAGTGGATAAGTGTCTCAATTCTCAATTTTGTAATGTTGATTGAATTTCGCTTTGTAAGTTCCCTACTCAAAGAGCGCCCTCTCAATGAACTTGGTCAAAACTCAATAGATATGAAAGACAAGTTCAAGATATCGTAGCATTGTCATTGCATTGACATACATGTACAACTACAAGCCAAGGATTGCCTGACCTAGTAAATGTCTTGTTCCCAGACTTTGTCTGGAATTTTCCCTGATTTGTCTACACCCTTTGCATCCGGTGTGCTACTTTTGTGCAACTGCAGCTTGTCAGTCTGGTTCCTTTATAGAATAAACAAAATCATAAGAATGTCTTCATTCTCTTACTGTTCTGTATAGTAGTCCCCTACTCCACTATTGTATGCCCCTGTATATAGGGGCCAGGCCTATACAGTTCAGTTCACCCTTTTCACCATATGTTTGTAATTAAATGGTCACAAAACTGCAGTTACTCAAATAATTGTTGACATAATTTCCAAACTTACAGTACTCAGGCACAGTTTTAAGGGGGGGGGGACTAGGGGGGCTGTAGCCCCCCCCCCAATTTTTTTTTTGTCTAGCCCCCCCCCCCCCTCCCCCCAAAAAATGCAATTGAAAAAAACAATTATTGAAAATACTGGAGTTTTTCAGTTATTAAGCGCCAATTACATAAAACGCGTCGTGTAGGCTATGTGCATGTTTTTCGACCCCTAATAAGACATAGCAGAAGCGAGTGTTAGAAGAACCCAAAATATTGGGTCTTCAAGCCCCCCCTAAAAAATAATGGCTCTTCTAGCCCCCCCAAAAATCTTGGCTCTAGAACCGCGCCTGTACAGTAGACATGCAGGATTGGTTGTGGTAGAATTAATTTCAATAATTTGACCTCCAGTCTTTTTTCTTAAACACTCTATACAATGAGGGCGCCTTAAAACCATATTTACTTTCATTTGACAGGCTGGGGTCATTGTACAGTAGTATCACAGTACATTGATACAGTGCAGTAGGTCAATTTTCGCTTGTTACAAGATTCAGTAATATCTTTGGCAAGAATTTTAATGATAAAGTTATCATAACAATCAGAGCATGCAGTCAGCGATATAAACTTATTCCAGATGTTTCCGTCCTCCCAAAGGTAAAGTTGCCGACCCCTAGGAGATTTCTGACCTAAAGTTGCTCGTAATTTATAACATTTCAGGTCACTTTTTGTTATTTTGTTAACTCCTTCCATGTGGCATTGTTACAAGCAGATGGGAATGACCAGGAATGGAACTCCCTCTTCAGCAAGATGGTTGTTCTGTCTCCCTTGGTACATAGGGCCAGGCTCAGGCTCCAGCTCTGTCATCCATATGCTGAAAATATAGGTTGTGGTTTTTAATTGAAGCTGAAGCTCTGTTTTCCTTTTCATACTAGAGAATATACTTCAGAACCGCAGCCAAAAGTCTGTATTTTGATGCCCGTTGTTTTAGAATGGATTCACGAAATGGAGCTGGAGCCTGAAACGGAGCCTGAGCCTCCGTTTCGAAAACGCCCCTAACACCTTAGAGATGTCTTTCCTTTCCTTTCTTATTCCTCCATGGTCTTTCCAAGTTGACAAGATGTCTGATTTGCCTCACTGTATAGGCCTACACCTGTGAACTCAGCAATCTGTTTTGTTACGGCAGATTGCATTCTGATCAGCATTTGAGAAGTGAAACATTTAGGGTTCACATGTTTCTGAGGGGGGTCATTCCACCAGGTTGGGGGCAAGGTCTGTTGCTTGTATCATTCACAGCTTTTAGGGTCTAGTCAGAGGGGAAATACATGGGACATGTGGTAGAGGGTTGCTGAGACAAGTCTGGCCCAAGCCCTAAGCCTTGGTGGTTGAATGACCTTTGACTTCTGGTATAAACATCTCCTAAAATACAGGTCTCATTTTTGTTTCAATTCAGACTTAGCACATGTAGCAAAAGCAGTGTCTTGTTTGTTTCATTGAACACTTTTTTGTTTGGGATTTTTGTTTTCATATTGGTGGCCAAGCCTACAGCCACACACCAAACCAAAACAACATTGATATTTTTGAATTACATCTTGAAAGCCAAGACATCTGTAATCTATAATTAACAGTTATCAATTCCACTTTTACCTTTAGAGGTACTATCATTCATACTTTGGTAGCAGACCAAACAGAAATCTTCACAGAAAAAACCAATAGTTACAGGTACAGGGTACATGTAGGCCTACAGTGTTAACATTTTTCTGCCTGAAATGCTGTATTTATCCAGAAAAGATTAAAACCAATGACCGAAAAACAATTTTGATCTTTGGAAGATCAAACATAATTTAGTGAAAAGATTTAAAATACTGTTGTACATGTAGGTGTTTGTCTCCAATGTTCTCAAAAAGTGGGCACCGTCTGGGAGGGGAATTTCACAGATGACTGTTACTGTATCCTCCTTGATATTTTTGCCCATGAATTTCTTTGACAAAAACCAAAGTATGAAATGAAATTAAGTTATGCAATTGTTTGCTCATGCATGAACCTTTTTCTACTAAATCAAAATTGGTTATGAATTTGTTGTAGACTTGAAGTGTTACATGTACATCTGGGAATATCTTATCTCTCCTGTGTGATAAGGCTAGGGATATAAACCAGACAAATACCAGCATTTGGCAGGTTTTAACAACCTGTAGTCCTTAAAGGTAATATCATACTTTGGTTTTTATCAAAGAAATACATATTCATGGGCAAAGATATCAAGACAGATACATCTGTGAAAATTTCAGTACCATACGGTGCCCACTTTTTAAGAAAACAGTGAAAAACAACCACGGTATTTCTTAAGTCTTTTCTCTTTTATTTTTTATCTTTTAAAAGATCAAAAAGATGTTCGGTCATTGTGTTACTAATTTCTGGATAAATACACTAGGCCTTTTCCCACTAGAGCGCTCATCCCCGGGGCGAACTCACCCCGGCGCCACCCCGGGGTGAAAATTTCAACCCTGGTCCCGAGCAGGGTTGAACTAACCC
Organism: Astropecten irregularis; assembly: GCA_963971285.1. Taxonomy (NCBI): domain Eukaryota; kingdom Metazoa; phylum Echinodermata; class Asteroidea; order Paxillosida; family Astropectinidae; genus Astropecten; species Astropecten irregularis. The sequence goes on along the minus strand of OZ020260.1, from coordinate 10,624,474 downwards.
CGGAGATAAGGCAATCTCGGGGGTGGCTCGGGGGTGGCTCGGGGGTGACGGAGGGGTGAACATTTCAAGTGGGAATCGTGGCTTATTTTCATCCCTGCGTCACCCCGGGGCCACCCCCGAGATTGGTCAAGTGGGAAAAGGCCTTATTTCAGGTGGAAAAAGTTTAACGGTATGTTTCTACCACCACCATCTTCATACCCTGTAAGTTATAGGTAAATCTGTGAACATTTCTATTTTGGTTTCTTACCAAAGTATGATACTACCTTTAAAACCCAGAGAATCAGGGAGATATTCCATGAAGAGAGTGTAGTCACTTGCTTCATATGCCAGCAAGGCCAGAAATGAATGGCTGCCACTTGTGCAATGTAATGGACAGACAGGAAAGGCATTTAACCCTCAATGTCTGGAAGCAAGCAAGGTCGGCTTGTATCACAGAGGTAGAAATTCTTTGATTTATACTGCTGGCTGGGATTGGGGACAGTCATTCCCAGTGAATGAAATTTGAAGCTTTACGTGGTGAACATAGGGCGTTTTCGAAACGGAGGCTCAGGCTCCGTTTCAGGCTCAGGCTCCATTTCATGAATCCATTCCAAAAAAACGGGCATCAAAATTGAGACTTTTGGCTGCGGTTCTGAAGTAGATTCTCTAGTTTGTAAAGGAAAACAGAGCTTCAGCTTCAATGAAAAACCACAACCTATATTTTCAGCATATGGATGTCAGAGCTGGAGCCTGAGCCCGAGCCTAAGCCTCCATTTCGAAAACCCCCATAATGAATGACATGTAGGCTCCTACATTATGGTAAAGTCGTTTTCAGTCCAATTAGTTTTAAAGGTATAATACATGATTGGTTAAGGTCACAGAGCAGTACTCACACTTTGTCTGATCCAGCATACATGAAATAATGAACCTGTGAACATTTGAGCTCAATCAGACATCTGAGTCACAAGAAAAATAGTGAAAACCTGACTCAATTTTTCTTACAAAACATAAAGTCTAAAGAATGGTTTTGAACCTTAAGATCTTACACTGAAATCAACTTTAACTGTTTCAATCTTTGTTTGGCCAATTCCTGGATAAATACAGCATTTCAGCCTGTAATGTGTCAACAATATGTTTCTACCAGCACCATCTTCATACCCTGAAAGTTATATGTAAATCTGTTTGGGTATGTTACTAATCCTGTACTGTATCTTTAAGTAGTAGTAAATAGGATACATATAGTATGAAAGCTTTCAGTCACTCTCTGTATACAAGGAAAACAATAGGGCCTATACTTTTAAAACCATAAAACTATATACTAAAACTCCCACAAATCTAGCAACTAAAATGTCATGTTCGAATCCCACCTGAGCAAGCATGTGATTTTTTCTCACGTGCTCTCACAAGCACTGATTATACAGTGCTCATCCACATCGGTGAAGGGCAAGCCTAATTTGCATATTATCTATTTCCCGACCAAAAATCATCAATATTCATAAAAAGTCATGTTTATTGGCAGAAATAAAAACAGAATGGCACCTACACATGGTATATTGTATGTTTTAAACATCAAATGCCAAGGCTTCTACAAACTTAGCTACATTGCGTGGTGTACCTTCACAAAGTACAGTGCACCATGTTTATAAATAAACTTGCCTTGAAAAAAGTTAGTTCTGAAATTAAAGTTATTGCTTGAAGTTAAAAGGCAATGGCCTTTGGAGGACCTTACTTCTTCCAAGGTTGGAAATAATTGCATTTCGCGTGATCATTTTGTAATGATGAAAGTCTACCCATAAAAAAGTAGTGATAAACAAAACTAATAAACAAACAAACAAGCAAACAAAAAGGCCTATATATAAAAAGAATTATCATAGGAATGATGTCTGTTATTGCACAGCAAACAAGTTTAGAATATCTATTGAAAGGTGAACAAAGAAAAATGTACTGGAGTAGGATTCGAACTGGCGACCTCCTGAATACCTTACAGGCACTCTTATCAACTGAGCTACCCAGCCCTATGTTGGTGGTGTCCCTAATAGTCCATTATCTTTATTCGTTTGGCAGTCAGAAGCCATGAAACCATACACATACCTCTAGGCCCTATATCCCAAGGATCATTTTATATCTAGGTTGAAAATTATTCCCAAGGATTTTCTTGGCAAATGGGCAAGGTTAACTTTTCATTGGTGACTTGAATGGAATGCCACATGTAGTATCGTAGTACGTTGTACCTTGAAGGTAACCCACTGCTAGGCCTAGACCTACATTATATGTATACTCAAGTATCAATGGGGGATCCCCTTTGGATACAAACATGTATGTTGATTTTCCCAGCAAGTGGTACACTACTAACAGTAACATGCTAAGCCCATCACTGCCCTAAAATGTGAATAAGGGAACTGGTAAGCCTATACATTGCTATTTAGGTTTCTGGACAAGTACTATGTTATCCAGTTGCTTGGTTAAAAAGATTTCAAGTCCTTGATCAAAAATATAGAAACAGGTTGTTTCACAGAAAAACCTAATGTCAGTGGTGTGTGCAGTACGTTGCTTTTATTACTGCGTCAAGTAACAGAAAATGCTAGATTTAAGATTTTCACGTGATAACGATTCAGTGATTGGTTCTTAAAGTTATAAAAACATGGATAGGCAGGGACTAGGCCTACACATGTACTAAAGTTAATGCCATACTTTGGTTTTTGTCAAAAAAATGCAGATTCATGAGCAAAAATATCAAGGAAGATACAGTAATTACAGTAACAGTCGATCATCTGTGAAATGTTCAGTCCCATATGGTGCCCACTTTTTGATAAAACAGTGAAAATGCCCACGGTATTTTAAACATCTTTTCACTTTTATTTTTGATCTTTAAAAGATTGTTTTGGGTAATTGGGTTTACTCTTTTCTTCATAAATACGGCATTTCAGACAGAAACATTTTTTAAACAGTATGTTTCTACCATCACCATCTTTATACCCTGTAAGTTATAGGTAAATCTGTGAAGATTTCTGTTTTGGTTTGGTACCAAAGTATGATAGTACCTTTAAGTAAGCTCCATAATTGGCTTGCCAACCAAATCAAAATATGCCTAATTTATGTCACTTCACTGGTCTGATGAATTTAACACAAGTGGGAGCTCCCTGCTAAATGCAACAACGTCCACTGGGATTTTGTTGTTCAACTTGTTTGATTCAGCAGTTATTTTTTAAAGGCAACTTCATTTCATACTTTGGTTTTTGCCACAGAAATGCAGATACATTGGCAGAAATACATGTTTCAAGAAGGATTAAGTATTAACAGTTATCTGTGAAATTTCAAATTTCCAGTCCCATACGGTGCCCACTTTTTAAATTTCACAGTCTCATAAGATGCCCACTTTTTGAGAAAACACTGAAAATACTCAAATTACTTTCAGATCTGTTCACAGAAGTTTTTTATCTGAGATGTTGGTTTTTGGTTTCACTCTTTTCTGGATAATTTCAGGCAGAACAATTTTAAGGGTATATTTTTACCATCACTATCATTATATCCTGTAAGTTATAGGTAAATATGTGCAGATTTCTGTTTTGGTGTGCTTGTGCTACCAAAGTATGATGGTACCTTTAAACTGTAGGCCTACACATTTACACTGTAACATCAATTTACCTCCGAAAATAAGCATTGACAAACTCCACTGAGACCAGCAGGTGCCACTTATTCCTGCCTTGAACTTCTGTTAATGTTTCCCTCAAATTCACGCACAAAAAACAACAGTCTCCCAAAACTCCTGGCATTTAGCCCTACCCCAAAACTCAGACTTCCCAAGGAGAAATTTGATTGTAGCATTTAAAACCCCATCAAAGCCCTGTTCAAACAAGGTTCATGTGGTCTCCTGGGAGACGTGAAACATTAGTTGACCTCTCAGCTGACCTCAGAGGTCACGCACTTGATCCCTAGCAACCAGTTCTCATAGGGCCCCAGCAGTTGGGAAGCTATTTGGCAGGGTATTGGGTATCCTGCACTGGTGCCTCAAATCTCAAGGTACTGCAATAATACATCTGACAGTGTGATCATATGGGTAGTTCACAAATTGGGCAATCTCTTCTTTTTTTTCATCTGGCTCCGTCACTTTCCAGGTTTTTGCCAAGAGTCTTGAATTCTCATCATATTATAAGCAAAGTTATAAAAGGCAGCGTACAGGATTTGTAAGGCCTCCAAAAAAGATTTGTTGAGTTTGAAACAGAAAATGGACTCAATAGTTCCTAAACAATGCAACAGTCACCATGGGAAATCTTGGTTCATCAAATGCTGGGGTTTTCAAGGAAATCACAATTTAGTGTTTTTAAAAAGATCGTTTGTCCGAATTATTTAGTAGCATTTCGAAAGCTTGGTGTAACCGTGAAGGATTCGGAAGGGGGCAAGATTATTTCGGCCGTATTTCTGCTATCCAGATGAACAAAGCATAAAAAGGTACATGAAACAATGTCTGTAAGGAAGTAAAAGATCTTCACTTCTGTTTAAGTACCAAATGCAGCAAAAACGCACATCTTTGCAAATCCTATATGCTCCCTTTAAGTGTCTTTTTGTAGCTGCACTGGTTAGATTTTCATACCAGTCTCTTGGTCATAAATTTGTCACTATTTTTCACGAACGGTATTTTGCCCACAGGGCATTGAAAAATAGGTTAGAGAACCTTACTTTTTGAATTGAATATTTCGCCCACTTATAGAGGACATGTTGATGAATTTTTTATACCAGTTTCAAGCTGAAGACTTTCACTTCCACGATGTACAAAGATTTGATACTGATAGACCTTTTGATTGAGGAGTAATTGAATAACAAAGATATTCACCCCTTCGTGAAAACTTAAAAATCCACAAGTGATTTCTTTTTCCGGACAAATTGGCAATGATTCAAAAATCTCCCCATACAAACACACACAAATTCGCCCCTTCATTAAATAGCACATATTATGGAGGTGGCATTTGTCCTTATATTGGTTTTCATGATCTCATTGATTTCATCTGAATTTGACAAAATAATTTCCCCAAGATATCTGTTACAATACCCTAAATCAATTTTGACCAAAACAAAAAAAGATTTTCGAAAAAAAAATATTGATTTTTGCCAAATTCATGTCTTCATGAAAACTTTGACGAATAGGGCTCTGCTCGTGACGTCACATTCAGAAATTCTGACAAACAAATTCCACGTGGCCCCATTAATTTACACGTAAATGTTGTGATGTTTAGGCCGAACAAAAAAAATTGTTGTGTTGCCCTCAAGTGGAAAAATTTAAATTTTGGGTCGGTTGGTCGATTTATTTATTTATTTTTTTGGCCGATTTTCTAACATTATTTTATTATACTGTGTCGTTCATATACATATATAAAATATGAAATATATAAAATGACACAACATTAAAAGAGAAAAGTTCTTTCAGTATATCCAATATTACTATATTACTACTAAGTCTTACATTTTCTGTCAAAAATTGTGAGTTTTTATACTTTAGGACTCAAAAAAAAAAAAAAAAATCCCGACCCAAAGTTTGGGCATTCTACAGTCGGTTGCTGAGGGCCTTATCCGAACATCCGGGTAACTATTACCCTTTTCACACTACAAATTGCTTAACCCCGAGATTTGCTGCCCCGGGTTAAAATTTTCTTACCCCGGGGTTAATTAACCCTGAGTTGCGTTCCCACTTGTTTCATTAACCCGGAGTTTTTATAAACCCGGGGCTACACTGCCCCGGGTTAACGCCATGCACATTCACACTACAAGCAGGGTTTCCGCACAGCACGACTTTCAGAGTGCGCTGGCTGGTCCAGCAATGCTTTTACAATCATATCCGACGGTCGCGTCGTTCGTATACATTTGTGTGTACAAGCAAGCTCTAGCTGAAAATGGTGTCGGGCGACATGGAAGCGTTATAGTCGCAGTTCTTTTGATGATGTCGTGAAGGAAACGTATCATCAGGCAAGAATTAGGCAGAGGTCTGTCTGTTTTGATTTTCTCAAGTTAGTAGCAACGACGGCGACCGTGCTTTTTGGGTTACGCAAGCGTGTAGCACTTGTAACATGAAAGTGAGCAAGATCGAAAAGGGGAACGTCATTACGCAATGTTTTGTCCGCCTTAACCTCGAAACTGTAACCCTGCTCAGTTTCACACTACAATACTAACCCCGGGGCTATGCCGTTAACCCCGAGATTGCCATCCTTAACCCTGGTCGTGAGCAGGGTTAACGAACCCCGGGGTAACGGCCATTTATTTTTCCTTAACCCGGGGCGGAAACAGTGTAGTGTGAATGCGCCATAGCAACTACTTTAACCCGGGGTATCTCGGGGTTAAGATTTGCTTCTAACCCCGAGATAACCCGGAGATTTTGTAGTGTGAAAAGGGTATCAAGCTGTCGATGTCAAAGGATGTATTCTATAAATAGCTCAAGCGCGGAGCCCTATTGGAGAAACAAATTAAACTGTGATTCTGCCCCAAAATTTGTGGTGGTTTGCAAAACCTGCTAGATGCTGCTAAGGCCTTTTCACACTATCCAAAATCTCGGGGTTGGAACCGGATCAAACTCCGAGATTTTTGTCAACCCTTTTCACACTTGAACATTTTCAGCCCCAAGCCAACCTGGGTTGGACGGCCTAGCCGGATCGAAATCAACCCTGGTAGGGAGCAGGGTTGAAAATCTCAACCCGGTTCCAAACTGCATTTTGCGCTGTGTGTTGCGTGATCTGTGTTGTATGAGCGGCTTCACCATAAACGTATTGTGAATGTTGCGTCTCTTCGATCCGGTTCAAAAACTTGCCGGGCTGAACTGGGACGGATCCGGGTTGGTTTCAACACGAATCGAAATGGAGACAGTGTGAAAAGGCCTCTAGATTCTGAAGCTTGTTGCAAAACCGGACACTACAAGACCAAACAACTGAGCTAACAATCTCAATGAAATCATGGAGGAAGGAGTTAAATAGTTTGTAGACTGTTTTCAAGATAACAGCTTCAGATCCACAGGTCTTTCAACTTCAGGTATTTGACACTTGTTAGATAATTGCTCAAATTACTTGCCACCAAACCGCAAACAAATTTCAATTAGCTCTAATTCCTAAAGTAAACTACCATCAATGTTGTTTGTTTGCTGTTCCCCCCATAAAGAACCACAGAGATTGTTGACAGCAAACTGTCTCGGATTCTTCATGTTCCTTAAGCCACTCACGAAGAATCTTTTCAGTTGAGGCTTTCGGCCGCTCGTTTTCGCTCCTTAGACTCGGTCTGCATTCCTACGTCTATTGTTGGAGAAATCCCTGGCCGACAAGCTACAATACTCATGTCATGAATGGTTGAGCAGAACGTATGTCATGATAGTGGTAGTACTAGCAGGGAGGTTAGTCTAGGTTACTGGTATGTATTTTGTTGCTGGTGAAGAAGACTGAATCTAGTTTCCACTGTCTTGTACTTGTAGGTCTTCTCGTCCCTAAGAAGTTAGTACTTAAGGAACGTGTTTTTGGAATGTGCCTTTTGATACTGTATTAGAGAAGATAACAGGTCAAATTCCTTCCTTTTGTGGGAGAAATTCTCGTAAGAAAGAGTTGAAGTAGACCATGTCATAGGTTTCCTGTTCAAGATAGTAATTTAAGTTTTACTGTGATATTTATCTCATAGCTGTCCATGAATGAAATCTTGTAGTGTAGTGATATCATTCAAGATATTGTAGATGTTGTCCCAAGATGATATTTCTACTTAATAATAATAATAAATCATTTATATAGCGCAGAAACTATGTATGTTATTCCACTGCACTTTAAAGGTAGTATCATACTTTGGTAAGAAACCAAAAGAGAAATGTTTACAGATTTACTTATAACTTACACTTACGGAAGATGGTGGTGATAAAAACGTACCGTTAAAATTTGTCTGCCTGAAATGGTGTATTTATCCAGAAATAAATAAAACAAAACAACGACCGAAAATCTTTTTGATCTTTTAAAAGATCAAAAATAAAAGAGAAAAGACTAAAGAAATACTGTGGCTGTTTTTCATGATTTTCTCAAAAAGAAGGCACCGTATGGGACTGAAATTTTCACAGATGACTATTACTGTATCGTCCTTGATATTTTTGCCCATGAATCTGTACTTCTTTGACAAAAACCGAAGTATGATACTACCCGTTTAAAGACTAACGTCAGTATCTTAAAATTGATTCTTCGGCGTATGGGCAGCCAGTGTAATTGCCTTAAAAGTTGTGTAACATGGGCAGATTTTGGGAGATCACAGATTAATCTTGCACTTGAGGTACATGTACAGTAGCTTGTAGGGTATTTTGCAGTCACAGCATGTCCTGCTGCTACGAGATTGCCCAGTTCACCCGACCAGGAGGGATCTTTGGGAGTTCCCGGGGCTTCAAACCACGCCTGATTGGACGTGACTTTAATGGTTGTAGGGGAAATCTGCCAACTACACCATGCGGTTTTCTCTGACACCTGTCACTGCAAAGAATGCTTTCGCTGCAGGGTGATGATTGGTCTTGATATTGCCAATGACCGAGTCTTGAAATAATATCAGCTAACTTCATCTTTAGCTTTGATGCTTTTCTGGTGCAATAATTGTACAGCAGAAAACAGAAACAGATATTGATTTTAGTGATTACGTATTCAATATTGCACTAGTGCTTGGATAATTAAACCCGGTTGCTTAATTATATCCGGATGAAAATCCCAGCACTAAAATCGCACTGGAGTTTTCCAGCAAGAAAAAGTGTTGTCTGAATAAAGTTGCTCTCCTACGTCCGGTGTCCAATTGCAAACAAATTAACCTGCTTTATTGCTGCTCTGTCTCCTGTGGTTAGATGGAAGTGATGTGACCAGTGTTCTAGCCACACCAGTCAGCACCGGTTGGGGACATCCGGCACTCAACCTTTGCAACCAACACTCAAGATGAAAAATCATGTTGCCGACTGGCACAAAAAGTCTTGAAAATCACAGAAAATTCACAAATTACAACATTAATGCTGTGTTTTTTCACATGAAGAACAGTCAGATTTTGACTTGGAGACAAATTTTGTAAGACAAATAGACCAGATCCCCGATAACAATTTATTTGAAACAGAATATTGCTGACATTTTCACGTATGTACTGACTTGCATTTTACTATGTATTATCTCCTGGGCGCCGGCCGTGAGCTTCGAGAGCTCCGCTTGCTACACTTCACAACTAGTGAATTTAGCCAGCACTCAAATTGGGCAATCTATAACACTGGATGTGACCTGTAATCGTCTGTAAATACCAGGTCGGACTGGTTCGGATTGGAGTCATTTAGAGGCCAGCCAGGAAGCTGTGTGTGTGTGTTGTGTTCCCTGAATCCTGACTGTAGGCTTACATGTCCAGCCAACAAGAAGACAATGCTCACTGATTCATCCAGGGGTCAAGCCAAGTCAGAGGTGGTCACCTCACTTCCTGTCCTGTCTCATTTTCTATTTGTGTCGTCAAGGCAACAGCTGAGCTTGACTAGTGACCTGGGAAGAGCAGACAGCCGCAGTCTCACATATTGAATTGCCTGCCTCGGTTGGTCAACTCTTACTCAATTAGTTGGAAAAATTCTAAGGAAAGCCCTGTCCGCACTGGACTTTTATGGGGCAAAGTAACCGAGACGCTGGGTACTATACCCATTTTAAGTCCAGTGCAGACGTCTCAGGAAGTCTACCTCTCAGTTACTTTGCCCGAGCCGCGCAGGTATTTCTACCGGCCAACTTCTGCCTGGGTAGAATGCCCAAGACACTTTACCCGAGACGAAAAGTCCAGTGTGGACAGTGCGAGTCGGGTACCCTCATGAGCCTAGTATTGACAGCTTGGTAATTCTTCCGCGCGTGCACGGTTAAGTTACCCGAGTCAAAAGTCCAAGTGCGGACACCGGTAATATTTGCCCATTTTTCATTTACCCATCGGCTCGGTAAAATCCCTGGAAAAGTAAGTCCAGTGCGGACAGGGCTTAAGTTGAACATTGATAACGCAGAAACCTTGGGGTGAGTTTGCGTGGCGCAGACAGTGAACATGTTTCTGCATTGGTTATTGGTTTGGCGTTTTGGCGACTTCGGTTCTGCTTCAGTGACGTCATTGGTTTAACCGAACGAGAACCGGGGGAAGGGATTGTTTTACGGTCGGTCCAACATGGCAGACCCACAGGTCTGATACCTTCCGCCATGTCTGCTACCATTTTTGTTTACCAAAAGCATTTTGGCTCCCTCTCCCAAGTATGTTTTTTGTTCATCAAGAGTGACGTCAGAATATTGGTCAAATCCGCCAAAACACGCCCTTGTAGACACATGCATGTAAACACACCAAAAAACTAGTTAAAAAGACCCAATTCCTTCTTGCTACCAGAAATAAATACGGTGCCTGTCTCATAGACAATTAAAAATACTATCCAAAGCTCGGAACAGTGGGAACAGCATCTATCTTTGGAAGAGTTGGAAGTAGGATGTGGGCAGCCAAAATGCTGGCCTTTTTTTCCTTGATGAAGAGGTCCCTAACCATCAAGGTCACATTTGGCACGTTCACATACACTAAAAAACCCACAACAATTACAGTGTAATCACGAATACATTGTGGCTTGTCCACACAGGCAAAAAAAAACGAAATAGCACCAGTACAATTTCTTAATCGAACTGCACATGCTCAATTCCCGAAGTTTGACCTGAAGTTGACCTGCATCCAGTGCTAAGCATGCGACAAACTGAATCGATGTTAGTTTACACACGTACACAACATGCTGTAACAGGAACTTAACTTGGTATAGCACTCGCCTTGCATGATGGGATATAAAAGAACATGTTTTTTCGTTCATACAAGCAAATAATCGCAATTTGCAAAAAGATGCTTTATAAGTGCGATTTGAATTGCGTCTACACACAAAAATCATCAAATACATGTAACTACAAGGGAAACTGACTGAGAAAAGTGAACAAAGAAAAATTGACGGGAGCAGGATTTGAACCGGCGATATCGTACAGGCGCTCTACCAACTGAGCCATCCGGTCCTACATTGGTGGTGACCCCAATAGTCAATTATCTTTGTTCGTTTGGTGGTTAGAAGCCATGAAACCACACACACACTGCCATATCCCAGGGATCATTTCACCGATACACGTACACAGCAATGCTGCAACCTGAGAACAGTACATGAGGGATCACTCAAAGAGGATACACAAAAAAATAACGGTTTTTGAATCGCAATTGAAATTGCGACGCAAATAATCGCGGTTATTTGGGCGTGTGTGAATCTTGAATTGAACAGAGTGAAGACATTTATTCCTCCATGATCCAACACACCCATCACTCCCATCACACCCAGCGCAAGGAAGTAGCTAATTATTCTCATCTGAGTCACACACACAATCCTTCATGGGCTACCCATCTCTCTCCCCTAATAGTCTCTTTACTGATCTCTCTTGGGGTTGGGTGCCAGACTGGGTCGCCAGACTAGGGACTGTGAAGACAGAACCGTACATGTGTAAGTGGGAATTGGGAATTGAACCGGAAATTAGCCATTAACGCGTATTAGTTCCAGAAATTGAAATCAATTGAGTCACAGGTTTTTCGTCTTTCTGTCAAGGACTGTTAATTTGTGTTCCTAAAAAAAAATCTGTCTATTTTTAGCGCTACACTGAGCCTTACACTGGATTGCTTGTATTTTATTTTAAAGAGAGAATTTATTTCTTCCATCTGCTTTTCAAGATTCAGATCTGTGAAGTCATAAAAATAGAATGATGTTCAATTGTTCATGTTATCAAGATCAAATCAAACCCAAAAGCCCAACATTTTCTGTCTATATTTTGCTTGAATTTGTGCTCATTCCTAATTTTGTATCTAATTTAGTTGTTACAATTGAAATCGCTTTGGTTAATTTATGTTTTAAAGGTATTCATGAGCAAAAAAAAAAGAGGAAGATACAGCAACAGTCATCTGTGAAATTCTCAGTCCCATACGGTGCCCACCTTTTGAGAAAACAGTGAAAAACAGCCACAGAATGATTTGAATCTTTTCACCCTTTTTTTTTTCTCTTAAAGATCAAAAATATTTCCGGTCATTGCTTTTACAAATTGTTTGATAAATACAGTATTTAAGATGGAAACATTTTAACATTGTGTTTCTACCAGACCATCTTACATTTCTGTTTTGGTTTCCTACCAAAGTTAGTTTTCAAATATGATTGAGTTTCACAAGCAATTCATACACAGACATCTGTATCTCTTACAGATTTTGTAAATCTGAAGATTTTGGACCAAAATGGCGTTTTTTTTATCCTCACTACTTCCTTCAAGCTTGAGTCTTAATGGCATTATGCAGGATTGGTAAAGGTGACAGAACAGCTGCAGACTGTTCATAATTTGATTTGTCATGGAATAAAAACAAACCTGTGAAATTTTCAGCTCATGTCATCATCGGAAACTGTAGAAAACAGTGAAAGACGCTCACAGTATTTTCAAATCTTACCCCGAGACCAAAACTGTTGTCTGTCATTGTTTTACTAATTTCTGGATAAATACAGCATTTCAGCTGGAAATATTTTAATGGTATATTTCTACCAGCACCATCTTCATATCCTAAAAGTTACACGTAAATCAGTGAACATTTCTGTTTGGATATATGTTACCAATCCTGTACCGTACCCGTACCGTACCCAAAGTCGAACTTTGGTAGCCTTGCTGTTCTTAATCTTAATATGAATATTCGTATTTGTGAAGTTTGATTCACTTGCTTAAAATTGATCCAATTACATATACCGGTATCTTTTACAGTATCTGCATTATACCATGAGACTTTTTTTGCTTAATCATTTTTTCATTGCACGGTGACTAGAGAAAATATAATTTTGCTCAGCTGTTTTTCCCCAGGCTGAAACATGTTCTGGAAACCAGATTCTACTATCTGAAACATTCTTATGAAACACCAAATGATATGTTTCCGTAGCTATAAATATTCCAATCCAACGTCAGAAAATCTGGGTGTTTTTAAAGTGTAAACCTCCACATACTGGGCACTCTAGAACCATCATAGTGGGAAAAATTTGGCTACACATCCACCACATCTTAAAGGTAATATCATACTTTGGTTTTTGTCTAAGAAATACAGATTCATGGGCAAAAATATCAAGGAAGTAACAGTCATCTGTGAAAATTTCAGTCCCATACGGGCCCACTTTTTGAGAAAACAATGAAACACGTCCACAATATTTCTATGTCTTTTATCTTTTATTTTTGATCTTTAAAGAAATAATTTTTGTCTCTGGTTTTACTCTTTTCTGGATAAATACAGCATTTCAGGCAGAAACAATTTAACGGTATTTTTCTATCATATCATCTTTATACCCTGTAAGTTATAGGTAAATCTGTGAAGATTTCTGTTTCGGTGTGCTACCAAAGTATGATACTACCTTTAACCGTATTTTTTCTCTCTAATCCGTACCAGTCTGGAAAAGCATTAGAAGCAAATAGGCCTACCAGTTTATGACAATGCCAAATGTGGAGGAAGTTTGAAATCCCCAATCTTGAGAACTCCCCGAGTCTGTGAGTCCCTGACAATGGTTCCTCTCACAGCTCATGGCTACAGTCTTTGCTCAACAGCAGGTTTAAGCATTCTCTGTGGTCGGAAAGCTCTTTCTTCCATCATTTTTTTACAAAATTCAGGGTGGGGGCAACCAACAACATATGTTTGTTTGTACTTTTTAGAAAAAGGAAATGGGTAGTTCATTTGGGAATTATTTACATCTGACAGATTACTTCTAAGTTGTAGTACATCTATACAGGGTGAGTCAAAAAGAACTTGACCGGGATTGGTGATGTTTTTCAAAAGAAACAAATGACACTCAAATGTTCAGAGTGATGTCTATTTCAATGAAGGCACCGGTACTCATTTTGGAAGCTGTCCATAGAATGTTAATGCTCAACTGAATCAAAACATCTGAAAGGGTATAAGGAGTCATTTTAGGGACGTACGCAGCTAAAATGTGCACTTTACATTGGTATTCCATGGACAGCTTGCAAAATGAGTACCTTCATTCAAATAGATATAAACTCATCTTAGGAATGATCAATTTGTTTCATTCTTTTTCCCAATAAGCAGGAGAGAGTGCTTATTAAAAATATGCTTTTACTGAACTTTTGAGTGTCATTTTGTTTCTTTTGAAAAGCATCACCAATCCCGGTCAAGTTCTTTTTGACTCACCCTGTCAGGGTCAGGGGATTTGTCCTGCTAGAAGTTTAAAAACTGGGCAATTCCAGCGTAACGGACATGACAATCACACAGTTTTTGCGTTATTCAGAGGATCACAAACTAGGATTGGCAGTTTGCAAACGATTTTAATTAGGCTTATCAGACACATTTAACTATCAGTGACATATGTAGTAAATGTTATGTAATTTCATTGAACGGTTGAAGAGAAAATGCACTTCTTGTGACCGTAACGGACATGACACCAAATGCCACTTGGTTTCATGTCCGTTACGGTCACAAGAAGTGCATTTTCTCTACAGCTGTTCAATGAAATTACATAAAATTTACTACATATGTCACTGATAGTTAAATGTGTCTGATAAGCCTAATTAAAATTGTTTGCAAACTGCCAATCCTTTTTTGTGATCCTCTGAATAAGGCAAAAACTGTGTGATTGTCATGTCCGTTACGCTGGAATTGCCCAACTGTAGCCAACACTTCCTCGTTTTCATTTTGCTTTGTTAGTGCGTGCCTCACTGACCTCTTTATAACTTGTTTTTCTTGGTCAAAAGGTCGTTACCGCTGTTTAGACAATCGTCCTGATCCAATTCAGTACTTCAAATCTTTAGACTCCGGAAACACAATTCAGGGATTAATTAGGGCTCTGATACCGAGACCAGGAAATTTTAGAACCAGATGGCAATGTGGGTGGGAAAAAGATGACACGGAATTTGCATTTTTGAGTCTCTCTGAGTGTGACTTTGATGTTAGGGGGGAAAATGAGTTGATTTCAATCCCTTTTCACAGATTTTGAAATTTTTTCTTTGAAAAGTGGCACAATTTGAGGTATGAAACTGATGTTTGACCATCTTTATTTGATAATTTTTTTGGGGAGGACACTAAATTGAATTGATATTTCTAGACACCATTGTCCCCTGAAAAACTTTTGTATCTCCGCAGATGGGAAACTGAAATTTCCTCTGAACAAGAACATCTGATTCTGATATCAGGGAATAGATCTATTGGGTCAAGGCACGGCCATGAAACCACAGCTTTGAACTAGTTCACTGCAACCTGTGTAGAGCATTGATCTGTTAAAATACCGGCTGAATCTCATTTAAATGCACAGGTTGAAGACGGGTTACCGGTATATGAAAGCTGTTGTGTTGGGTGCATGCTGTGGCCTAGTTGCCTGGTGTGCCGTACTTAAGGTCTTGTGGTCAATCTACAGATTGTGGGTTCGAATCCAGCCATGGGCTAATAGTGCTTTCGTCCTTGAGCAAGATGCTTTGTCTTATATTGCTTCTTTTCACCCAGGAGCCTGGGTACCTGAGAGGGTAGAGATGGCTTTGTGGTTTGATTAGCCCTTGTGCACTTTACAGCAGCCAGGGCTGTATAGCCTACAATATTTCCAGAGAGTTGAGATTGTTTTAGGAAATGTTGCGGATGACCAGGCGCTGTGACCGTCGAAAGACGGAACATGCACTTCAAATATCCACCATTGTTATTTTTATTACATGGGCAGTTCTCTGGTGTTAGATGGGTGTAGGCTGTAAAAACAATACCATAAATTTCATTTTTTTGCAAAGAACTGACATTGCAGATTCAGATTGCGTCATTGCATGTCAAACCAGAAACAATTTAAAACAAACAAACAAATATATTGTGAATCCCATGATGTGACAAAAATTGGTTTCACATACTGGTACTTGTATATGATCACTGCACGGCTGATAAGTATATGGGGTTAAAATACAGCTACAGATATTAAAAGGCAAAAATGCAAACGGGGTTTTTGAATTGCAAGTAAATGCTCAAATTACATCTGTAGGGTACTAGCTTTGTAATAAAATGATGAGAAGTAATGACAAGACTACTTAAGCTCCATTCAAAGTTCCAATCAGGCATTCTCCCGAAGATGAATAGAGCTTATTGCTTGAAACGTCAAGTTACTGGTTCTTCTCAGAACTATGAATACCCACAGAAGAGGATATTTACGGTGTTACCACACATCCCCAACCCAAGTAATGATAAGACCAACTGTATGAAACTAGATTGCTTTCTTGCTTCTTTGGACAACCTCTAGATGAACAGAAGGATAGTTCTGTGTCTGCAAGAGATGGGGGGCAATACTGATTTCATTTCCAAGTTCCAACTAGACTAAATAACAGCCCACAGGACCACCCAAAGATCAGGCTTCATTGATCAAGTTGTGGAAGACAAGTTCCAGCAGCCCACTTCATCACAACAGAGAAACGTTTGTCTGTTCCTAGCTCTATGATTGAACTTATAAGTTACAAAGATTCGCAAACAGTGAAATATGGTATTCCAATCCTAGCTGCTGTGCTGTATGCACCTGGAAAGGGAACAGCCATCAAATATAGGGCCTCGGGCATTCCATTCCCAGGGGGTGAAGAATAATGGTCTTCTGTTTTCACCAAACAAACAGTACTTGCCAAAAGCTGTGCCAAGGTCGCCTGGGTAAAGAGTGCAATGCACTCCCTTCAAGAGAAGTGCATGGGAGTTGGAGTCAATATTTGTGCAGATAATATACCCCTGGCACTTTCTTTCAAGACCTTTTGTCATCGTGATTCTATTACTGGCCTGCTATGAGTCACCATGATCTTCTTGGGGCTACATCAAGCCTCAGAACTTCCTGGAAAGAGAAAGTCCTGCTCTAGAGTATTTGTTGTGAAGAGGGATGAAGGGGGTCAGAGATGATAGATGCTAGTTGATCCAAGGTTAAGAATGCCATGCTGACACTGACAGTTGCTGTTTGTATTCGGTAGTATGAGGATTACTTTAAGAATCTAAGACATCATTGTTTGTCATTAAAGTCAAGGGGCCGATTTCACTAACGCTTTGCGATCATCGTAAAGCCCAAATCCATCGCTAAACAGAAAATCGATCGCTACTTTGCATAGCAATTTTCCGTTTAGCGATGGATTTGGGCTTTACGATGATCGCAAAGTGTTAGTGAAATCGGCCCCCGGAGCTTATAGGGATCGATTTCACCAAGCCCAATTTTCGCTGTTTTGTATGTAAATGTTGGCCTAATTTGCATAATGACTTTTAAAAACAGAGTTTGTTTTTCATCAAAAGCCTAGAATGTCTGATCGACAGTGATGGCCATAAAAGATGCACGTTGGGCATTGTACATATTGGGCATTGTAGGGGCCTACGCATTGGACATTCCAACACGTCTATTGTCCACCTTAAAGCTGTCCACACAACCATTGGGATGCCATTTGGCACACTATTTATCAGGAAGACCAGACTCATATATTTAGTCACTGTCACTGTTTATACTGTCACTGTCAAAGGGTTTGGAATCAGACCATCACCATGGTAATCTCAAGCTAGTATTTACATCTTGCACTATGCAATGATTGACAGTTTCTAATCGGGACACAATTTCAGAAGTGTTTTTAAAAAGCATTTTTTTTTAAGCCATGCTTGAAATGATAGGGCCGTAAAGAGGATGTCTTTTGCTTCTTCATTGACGTTTGTTTCCATTGAACTAGTGGTCCTTGTTCTTTGTCAAGCTGAGGTTGTTTATGTACCGTAGGTACATCTGTAAGAAAGTTCAGGACAATTTGGAGAGCAATGGATGTGATTTGCTCAACCTTGTCTAGTCAAGTCATCAATATCATGTTCAGAGCGAGGAAGACTCTTTGATACCCACATGTAAAGGAACACCATGGCTAAATCTTATGATCAATATTTGATAAGCTGAAACAGTCAATTTTTCATTCTGGATTCATTCAGTAAGATTTATGGTGGTTAGTGTGATATTAGTATCATCAGTTGCCCAATAAAACGCAAGGGGAACTGCCTAAATACCAGCTTGTCATTTCAAGGTAAAACTGAAAAACAAAAACATTGTTGACTGAAGTATTTATAAGCGTATTCTGTGGATTAACCTACCACCTCCATCAGTTGGAGTTGACAGATTCCAACAGGTTCTGACAGTTTCGGACTTTCGGTTTATTTTCATCATTCTGCCTGAAATGTTATAATAAACTTGTGCCACAGGTGTTACAATGTCAGTATTCTAGCCTGAAATGTTATAAACTTGTGCCACAGGTTCTTCAATGTCAGTATTCTAGCCTGAAATGTTATAAACTTGTGTCAAAGGTTCTTCAATCTCACTATTCTACCTTAAAATGTTATAAACTTGTGCCACAGGTTCTTCAATGTCAGTATTCTAGCCTGAAATGTTATAAACTTGTGTCAAAGGTTCTTCAATCTCACTATTCTACCTTTAAATGTTATAAACTTGTGCCACAGGTTCTTCAATGTCACTATTCTAGCCTGAAATGTCTTTAACTTGTCAATATTCTATCAGCAGTTAACATTTTTTGGTGTACCTCCCCATATCACACAAACAACAAAGCAAAACACAAACTGATTGACAGGCATGTTACCCAAAGACAATGGATGCCTCAGGCTAACCTACTGCTGACAGAGAAGAAAGAAATATTTATTCCAAGAATGATGAGAAGCAGGTTGCTCTTAAGAGGAGGACTAACCCCTCCCCCCTTGAACAAAGAGAAAGATATCCCTGAATGCATTTTTCCAAGTATGAGGATTGTTTTACATGTTTGATTGTTTACATGCAGGTTAATACCCCATATCTGTGTTTATAGTGACTGGGATGGGTTCTTAAACCTTGGTTTATAGACCCCATTAGGCAAGGCACAACGCAGGATACTCCTCAGTGTGGGTGGGGCTAGCTGTGGGTTTGTAGGCGTTACATACACACTGTGGACTTCAGGACAAAGGACATCCACAATAATGAAAGATCCCAATATATTATTTGGACTCGCATGTGTTCACATAATGTTTAGAGTTAGGAGGGCCTGAGTGCGTTTTGATCCTAGCACGATCTTTATCAAAGGTTTCATCTTTTAGCCTTGGATAAAGATCCTGCTCGGATCGAAACGCGTCAGGCCCTTCTAACTGCAAGCATTTAGTGAATGTTTTCATGAAAAAGAAAAGGAGAAATATGTGAAAATGTGTCGTTATCTGTCACAAAATAAAGTTTATCATTCAAGGGACATTCAGTCCAAATTCCATCATGAAAAAATGTGTACACTGTACAGTTCAAATACCATTGGTTTGAATTTGTCCATTTGGTCAGTACATGAGAACAAAGGAAAGTCCACATAAGGTACATGTGTAGGCTTCTGTAGAACAAGTAATTGTGTATTGGTGGAGTTATTGTATGGGTGTATCATATTTTTGCCATTTTGTTTGGTAATAACTTGCTTTCAGTTGGTCCAAGCAAGTCCAGTTAGCATGCATTCTGTCAATAGTAGTTTTCTAATCAAAATGCAACAGTATCTCACAACCAGTGGCCAAATTTCATAGAGCTGCTTATGCACCAAAATTTGCTTAAGCACCAAAAACCTTGGTAAATAAAATCAGTATCCAGTCAAATTTCCTTGTGAATGTTATGCTCGAATAATAATGCCCGAATACAAAACAAAAGCAGTAAACATCACATGAAAATTTGGTTGGCAGTGCTGTATGAATCAAGGAAGACTTTTCATGCTTAAACAAAATTTGTGCTTAAGCAGCTCTATAAAATTGGCCCCTGATGTTTAATAAGCAAAACGTTTTAAGCTTGGTTACTAAGCATTACACATCATTGAAAACTTCCTACTTGGGTAAGTTTATTGTCAAGGGAGTTTGTGTAAACAGGAACTCATTGAATTCTTCTCTGAATTTACAAATCCCAGTCCCCTTGAAACTGTTGCCAATCCCACACACTATAATACTTCAATCATGTTGTGGAGCTATGACTTACGATTTACAAACTTGGACTTATGCCAAAATGAGTCGGCAAGCATATTTCTGTTCTTGCATCACATACTGGCCTCACTCAGTTAGTTGAAGTCCAACTGTACTCCAACAACTTCTTAAGATTGGTTTTGGCAGGTTTGGGATTTAGAGCCAATGGAAATTATAGTCATAGATGAATAAGACTTGAACTTGGAACATTCACTGTGTAGTATAAAGGTTTTACACCTTTTAAATGGTTTACTCCCTTTTAGTTGTGTTGTACAAATAAGAGCATTTGTACAACAAAAGATATAATACGTGTTTGGCAAAGGTCACAGAACAGCACTCACAATTTTTCTAATCCAACAGGTACATGTACATGAAATAATAAGCCTGAGAAAATTTTAGCTGAATTGGATATAATCCGAGTACGGTCACGAGAAAATAGTGAAATCCCGACTCAATTTTTCTTATAAAACATAAAGAAGGATTTTTTATCTTGCCAATAATTGTTTTGGCTGTTTGGTTTTACTCTTTCTGCACAGAATATAAGCACCCAAATTCAGGCAGAAATATTTTAACAAATTTATGTTTCTACCAGCACCAACTTCATACCCTGAAAGTTATATGTTACGTAAATCTGTGAACAATTTCTTGTTTGGTTTGTTACCAATGTTGCACATGCCCTTAAAAGCTGTCCAACTACAATGTTGGTCCATCCCTAAGAATCAACATGAGTTTGTCCTTGTTCTCCCATCAGTACCCATCTTTCCTTGAAACATGGGTAACTTTATCCGGAGGTACACCCTCTTAGGTCTTCAGTACCCTCCTTTGACAGAATGTCCACAATGCCAGCCGATCTAGCCATGAGAAATGAGTTGCATCGGGACCTTACTGGCCCCAACGGCTGATTCTAGAAGCTTACAGCCACTAGGCTCCTAGCTGAACATTGTCACACTGAGCCTCCATCAATCATATTGACAGTAACCATGGATTCTTGTTAACATCTCAAATCAAGTTTAGATTAACTTGGCTCCAAGACAAATATCCAGCTGAGATTAACATTGAAGGTGTTTTCTGGCACTTTATTTTACTGTTCTCCACTTGAAAATAAGAAAAAAAAAACTTTCGGTGGTGTTTTGAAAACAATTACAACTCAGGTGGTCAGTGAGCCTCGGGCTGGTACAGAAATGTTGACAGAGAAAACAATGAAACGGAATCAAAAACAATCGCAGACATCCTGGCAAATAGAGCCTGTCCCGTCAATTGGAAAGAAGACGATGACAAACAAACCAATAAATATATTTATTTGGCTCTTTTTTTTTGGTTTTTGATGTTGGATTTACCAATCAGTTACAATAACAACAGGTGTTTCCATAGCGATGCATCTTGTTTGTCTTTGAGCGCTTGTGACATGTCCTGCGGGTGATGTTAAAGTGATGCTGAATGTTGGTGCCATGGTTCATGGATAAACACGGATCTTTGTCCATATATGTCTGACAGTGATTTTATTATAGTTAGTGGTCAGACAGTTTAAGGACCTTCACGTCTTCCATTACTTCCGATATCTCAAGTCATATGCCTTCAATAATTACAAGTTATCGCTTCTAAAGTGTCCTTTTCACACAATGCTAAAAAAACTTGTAAGCTTGTGAGTTTTTCTCATGTTTGAGAAATCTTACGAAAGTGTCATCATGATTGTGAAAGGACACCAATGCTTGACGGTGACTAAAATCCCAGGTGAATCCTTGAGAAATTTTTCAAGCATAAGAAAAATTCACAAGCTTTGTGAGTTTTTTTAGCAACGTGTGAAAAGGCCTTTATGGGATCACATGAAAACTTATTTAAAGAAAAAATGTCAATTTGTGAGGCCAGGTCAGAACCTCTGAAGTTGGGGAATGATTTTAACATGCTGTTAAAATATTTCTGCCTGAAATGGTGTTTTTATCCAGAAAATAGTGAAAGATAGACCGAAAACGGTTTTGATCTGGGGGTAAGACTAAAACATCCATTTCGAAAAGGCACGATTTGTCATAACAATTGCAATGTTTTTTCATTGTATTCCACTGTTTCGATGACTGAAAATTTCACAGGTTTGTTTTTATTCCATGACAAATCAAATTATGAGCAGCCTGCAGCTGCTCTGTCACTTTTAATACCAATGTTGTACACCCCTTGTAAGTTTTTAACCAATCTTCGAGGGAAACTAAATGAAGTTGAATCCAGTTTGAATTTGACTCATAGGCGATTCAATCTCACAAAGGAAAGTCAGTGAACAGATTGATTTAAGAATGATTTTGATGATTTGTTTTTATTTATGTTTCAGACATTGGGCCAGCCACCATCACAACTGATCCGGACCTGTTTGTGTCGCAACTCCGGAATGTCTACGTGAGCGGTGGTGGGGACTGTCCAGAGGCCAGTATTGGAGCCATCTTACAAGCCTTAGACATGAGCTTACCAGGCTCGTTCATCTACGTCTTCACTGATGCTCGATCAAAGGATTATCACCTCGTCAACGATGTACTCAAGATGATTCAAGAAAAGGAAAGTCAGGTAAGCAGTAATACTACTTGGTTACTAGCTAAACGTCCTGTATTACTATACCTCATAAATATTCACGACCTAGAGCCGAATCCCAATAGCGTTCCGCACTAATGACGTCACACCATGCATACACGCGCACACATACCTCTACTCGCCACACGTTTGCATGGCCACATTGCAATGTTTGTCTGAGGTTCGGTGCTATTTTTAGAGCAAGTGCGCAGTGCTATTGGTCAATTCACCATCACGTGCCAGTGGATATATTTGCTGATTGCCAGTGAGTAAGCCGGGGAATCTCCTAAGGAACTGTTACACATGTAACATCTCACTGCGCATGGAACATCTCACTGCGCATCTATCCTAGTTTGCAGTGCGCGTTTGTGAACTTCCCCCTACTTCACGAAAACGAACGTTTTGCTGCACTTCTCGACAAAATTGTGGACAATAGAGAATATTTATGAGCCTAGTAAAACATCACATGGTTTATTTCGGGTGGAAGTCGAAAAACTATACTTTGTCAATTTCCAACACCTCAGGAGGTATAATCGACTGTCCACCCTCAAACCATGTGATATTTGTATGTCATTGGTGTTCACTGGTATTCGGCTGATTGTGGCTAAGCAGATTTTTTTTTCTCTAAGCAGTTTCATGAAATGGCAATGTTCATCAGGGGCCTATAGCGTAAGCGCAGGCATTTCAACATATATCATTGAGACATGGCCATATGGGGTTCAGAATCAATACTGTTATCGTATTCTTCAATAGAAGTCACTAGAGATGAAGTCACGAATATTCAAATAATTTAGTAGATGCCATACCCCAAGAGAACAGACAAGCTTGATTGAATTATGTTCCTATCTGCCCTTTCTGCACTTTGCACCGTTATTTCTGTTCCGAACTTCCGACCGGGATGGAATCATTGCCGGGTATTAACCAGCAGTGTCTATTATTTGCAAGCAACATCTGAAAATGTCATCAGGACAAAAAAAAAACCCGCATAACTGTGTCTGTGTCCTGTACCAAACAAGACACATGTCTAGTTATTCAAGTAATATCCCAACCATTGGCCTTTCCCTTTGCTGTGTGTACACCTGTTGGCTATCCTGTTGTGGTTGTCATAAACAGTCCCGATGTACAGCGCGCCGGCACGCAACAGGATGGATAATGGCCCCGAAATGAGAATCAAATAATCTGGACAAAGAGGAAATTGTCTGTAGTGCGGATCTCCGGGGTATTTCCTGAGAGAGTTACATGTACTACTGCTGCCGGTCATCAGGGGATTTTTTCCCTAAGCCGGAATATTGCCTTGTTAGTTGTTGGGCAACAGAAAATAAGCGGTGGTCTGAGCCGGTTATGCCCGGTTTCAATTTGACTTAGCGGTTTTGTTGTAGAAATGAAAGGAAGGGTTTAGTAATTACTGTCAGGAAATCCTGGGGAATTTGCAGGGACTTAGCAAGGGTCAAATTGGGACTAGTGGCACTGCTGAAGAATCACTTAATTTGAGGCTTTACATGGTGACAATTGGTATGTGGATCCGTTTGCGGATACACTATGTAAGAATCGTTCGTACTTTCACACTTCTCGTAAGTTCTCAACATTTCAACTAGCCTGCTCTAGTCCTCAAAAGGAAACTAGAGACCTTATGAGAAGTGCGAATGAAATAAAAGTGAGAAAGAACGGATGATTCTTACATGGGGTTTCTGCAAACCGATCCACATTTCCAATCACTTAATTGTTATTACAAAGCGCCTTTCAGAAAATAGCATTGAGCAAAGTCCATGCATACTAGTTTTGAGTTGAATAAGTTTTGAAACCTGCATTTCCACTTAACCAGTTCCTTCACCTTGACTGTGGGTGGTAGGGTTATGGGGGGGGGCGTGTACCCCCTCTCTCAATTCAAAATGTTGATGTTTAAAGATTTTTCTCACTTACTGTATATCACTTCATTGACTTTGATCAGAGACCCCCTTGAAAATTGGTCATTCCCCTGTTTCTCCTAAGAAATTTGACCCTATAGTCATTTAAAAGTGAACAAAGATATTGACTGGAGCGGAATTTGAACCAGCAACCTCCTAAATGCTGTATCGGCACTCTTACCAACTGAGCTATCCAGCCTGGTGTTGGTGGTGTCCCTAATAATCAATTATTCGTTTGGCAATCAGAAACCATGAAACCATTCACATATCGCTAGGTCCTAAGGATCTTTTAAGAAAGATCTATATGAGCAGCATTAGCAATGCTGCAACCTGAGAAACAGTTCTCGGGGATCACTCAAAGAGGATACAGCTTTTTAATCAATATAATCATCAAATAACCACTGGGAAACTAACTGGATTAATTTTCTTTGCAATATACCCAAACAGAAATATTCCCAGATTTACGTGTATCTTTCAAGATATGCAGATGGTGCTGGTGTAAACATACCGTTAAAATATATCCGGCTGAAATGCTGTATTTATCCAGAAATTAGTCAAACAACGACTGAAAACTGTTTTGATCTCGGGGTGAGATCATACATGTCTCTACTGTGAATAGATTTGAAAATACCGTGAGCATTTTTCACTGTTTTCTACAGTTTCTGATGATGATATGAGCTGAAAATTTCACAGGTTTGTTTTTATTCCATGACATATCAAATTATGAACATTGAACAGTCTGTAGCTGTTCTGTCACCTTTACCAATCCTGTATTATCCTTTTATTATCCTATTAATCCAGTCAGTTTCCCTTGTGGTTATTTGATGGTTACATTTGACCCTACTTTAACTCCTCTGCCTTCCCCCTGCTCTACCCCTTGACCCACTATTGGTTCTTTTCCCCATCTCTCCCAGGTTGTGTTTGTCATGACAGGTGATTGTGGCAACCACTCACATCCAGGCTAC
The DNA here is from genome assembly GCA_963971285.1 of Astropecten irregularis. Taxonomy (NCBI): domain Eukaryota; kingdom Metazoa; phylum Echinodermata; class Asteroidea; order Paxillosida; family Astropectinidae; genus Astropecten; species Astropecten irregularis. Next base: position 10,599,090 of record OZ020260.1, on the reverse strand, counting down.
AAGGCCTACGAACAAATCGCTGCCACGAGCTCAGGACAAGTATTCTATCTCAACAAAACAGACGTTGACGAGGTAAACATCATCGTCATCAGTTATTTCATCCAGATCAATCTTGGCCGATTCTAGAAACAATTTCTTTCTTTTCGTGTTTAATCTTAAAGGTGCCACCATACTTTGGTAGCGCACCTAAACAGAAATCCTCACAGATTTTAATACGTATAACTTACAGGGTATAAAGATGGTGATGGTACAAACATACCATTAAAATTATTCTGCCTGAAAGGCTGTATTTATCCAGAAAAGAGTAAAATCAATGACCCAAAACAATTTTGATCTTTTAAAGATCAAAAATAACGGTGAAAAGATTTTTAAAATACTTCAAGCCGACCTGGTTAGGACTGCATAACCAGTTCAAAATGAATCCTGGTAGGGACGAGGGTTGAAAATCTCAACTCAGTTCCAAACTGCATTTTTCGACCGTGATCCGTATCTTATGACCCGGTTCTCCAAAAACGTAGTGTGAACATTGCATCTCTTCTATCCGGTTCAAAAACATGCTGGGCTGAACCAGAGTGGATCTGGGTTGGTTTCAACATGGATCAAAAAGGTGAAAAGGCCTAATTTCTATATTTTTTGTTTGTGGACTGATCAAACTGGAGAATGTCTCCATCATCATTATGAGTATTAAATTGTCTCTTCATGATTTCTGCCCATACCAGGTTCTCAAATTTGTGGAGATCTCTCTACAGTCGAGGAAGGTTAACCTGATCGGCACGAACCACGGAGAGGGACATATCAGCTCACATTCTCTTCCTATTGACACCAGGCTGACCCAGGTTACACTGTCTGTTAGTGGCAGCAACCCTTCAATTGAGCTCCGAGATCCGTCAGGTAAGCAGGGCCGACGATGACGATTGGACATCACTAGAACTTGGACTGGTTTGACTAGTTTGGACCCAACACTCTCTGGATCTAGTCTTGGTTTCTAGTGCCTTGGTCTTGGCCCCTATTGCCCTATCTTTGTTCCTATTACCCTGTTTGTGGTCCCTCTAGTATTTAGTCCTGATCTTGGGCCATACATGTTGCTCTGGTCTTGGCCTCTATTGCCCTGGTCTTGGTCCCTATTGTCCTGGTCTTGGTCCCTATTGCCCTGGTCTTGGTTCCTATTGCCCTGGTCTTGGTCCCTATTGCCCTGGTCTTGGTCCCTATTGCCCTAGTCTTGGTCCCTATTGCCCTGGTCTTGGTCCCTATTGCCCTGGTCTTGGTCCCTATTGCCCTGGTTTTGGTCCCTATTGCCCTGGTCTTGGTTCCTATTGCCCTGGTCTTGGTCCCTATTGCCCTGGTCTTGGTCCCTATTGCCCTGGCCTTGGTCCCTATTGCCCTAGTCCTGGTCCCTATTGCCCTGGTCTTGGTCCCTATTGCCCTGGTCTTGGTCCATATTGCCCTGGTCTTGGCCCCTATTGCCCCGATCTTGGTCCCTATTGCCCTAGTCCTGGTCCCTATTGCCCTGGTCTTGGTCCCTATTGCCCTGGTCTTGGTCCCTATTGCCCTGGCCTTGGTCCCTATTGCCCTAGTCCTGGTCCCTATTGCCCTGGTCTTGGTCCCTATTGCCCTGGTCTTGGTCCATATTGCCCTGGTCTTGGCCCCTATTGCCCCGATCTTGGTCCCTATTGCCCTAGTCCTGGTCCCTATTGCCCTGGTCTTGGTCCCTATTGCCCTGGTTTTGGTCCCTATTGCCCTGGTCTTGGTTCCTATTGCCCTGGTCTTGGTTCCTATTGCCCTGGTCTTGGTCCCTATTGCCCCGATCTTGGTCCCTATTGCCCTAGTCCTGGTCCCTATTGCCCTGGTCTTGGTCCCTATTGCCCTGGTTTTGGTCCCTATTGCCCTGGTCTTGGTTCCTATTGCCCTGGTCTTGGTTCCTATTGCCCTGGTCTTGGTCCCTATTGCCCCGGTCTTGGTCCCTATTGCCCCGGTCTTGGTTCCTATTGCCCTGGTCTTGGTTCCTATTGCCCTGGTCTTGGTTCCTATTGCCCTGGTCTTGGTTCCTATTGCCCTGGTCTTGGTTCCTATTGCCCTGGTCTTGGTTCCTATTGCCCTGGTCTTGGTTCCTATTGCCCTGGTCTTGGTTCCTATTGCCCTGGTCTTGGTCCCTATTGCCCCGGTCTTGGTTCCTATTGCCCTGGTCTTGGTCCCCATTGCCCTGGTCTTGGTCCCTATTGCCCTGGTCTTGGTCCCTATTGCCCTGGTCTTGGTCCCCATTGCCCTGGTCTTGGTCCCTATTGCCCTGGTCTTGGTCCCTATTGCCCTGGTCTTGGTCCCTATTGCCCTGGTCTTGGTCCCCATTGCCCTGGTCTTGGTCCCTATTGCCCCGGTCTTGGTCCCTATTGCCCTGGTCTTGGTCCCTATTGTTGGTTTTCCCACTATACATGTGTATTGTATTGTGAATTGCACGATATGACATGATATTTCCTTGTTAAAATTGCCAAATAATCGTTGAACATGCCTGTATTACTTCTTTCCCCCACAGGTAGACTAGTTGAAGTTGGTGACAAAGGAGTGGAAAAGCAGCTGGATTTATACAATGTCCTCATCATAAGTATCAAAGACCCCCAGCCTGGACCTTGGTACCTACGAGCTGGCAGTACAGGAGACCACACGGTCCGTGTGACTGGCCTCAGCCAGCTGGACTTCAGCTACGGCTTCTCCAAGAAAGCCACGCTGAACATGGATATGACATCACATCGTCCCCTCATTGGTAAGGGATGCTTACCTTCGTTGCTTGTTATATCTTGGCTAGACCCATGGGAGCTTGTTCATTGTTCTTCCTTACAGTCAAGTCACTTCATCGCCTCAGGACTAGGGTTCAGCCGGAAGCAGAGCTTGTTAAACGGAAGAAGTATAAGAAGAACAGAAGCAGCTTGGATTGTCATTAACTAAAAGAGCAGTCAGTCTTTAAAAGAAACTTTTTTTTTAAAGAATGAATTTTGTTTTGAGAGCATGTGAAGGGATAGCAGTAATACTGAGGCCAAGAGCTTGGCGCCAAAGGATTTAATTTCAAGAAAGATTTGAGGCTTTGCATGGTGACAATTGGTTGTGGATTGGTTTGCGGAAACACCATGTAAGAATCGTTTGTACTTTCGCACTTCTGTTTCGTTCACACTTCTTATAAGGTCTCAATGTTACAAATAGCCTGCCCTGATGATGACTAGAGCAGGCTAGTCGAAACGTTGAGACCTTATGAGAAGTGCGAACAAAATAAAAGTGCGAAAGTACGAACGATTCTTACATGGTGTGTCCGCAAACCGATCCACATAACCACACGTGATAGATCCTGAGTAACCTCACGAGTCTCCTGATGAGGACTAGAGCAGGCTAGTCGAAACATTGAGACCTTACGAGAAGAGCGAACGAAATAGAAGTGCGAAAATACGAACGATTCTTACATGGTGTTTCCACAAACCGATCCACATATTAAAGTCAGTCTTCCTTTGTGAACTTTCTATAAAAATAATGAATTTGTTTTTAAGACCATGCGAAGAGGTGACCGTGTCACTGAGGCCAAGACCTTGTCACCAAAGGATATAATTTCAGTTCGAGGAGAAACCTTCAGCACCATCACTCATCTGGCTGGTATAGAAACCACAAACATCCAGTCCGATTTTAAACTCTGCCTTTAATTTCTGTCAATGGCTCATTGCTGAAGACTGGGTCATATTTTAATAACAATAACTTCCAACAAGAGGAAGCATTGTTCCTCTGTGTGCGAAATGTTCCCTTTGTTTATATTATTATCAAAAACAGTCACTGAGGTTAAATGAAAATGGGACACACAGCCAAATATAGATCAAGTCACCTTATGTTTCAAGACTGAGGAATGAAGTCCATGACATCTTAAATATTGATTGATTTATTGCCCAAGCTCATTCTATGACTCACTTCTTTGTTCTTCTGTTTGCTATGTTGTTGAGCTGACAATTTTCTTGACTTCAGTTTATTGCCATTTGTTGCTGCAGACCAAACCCTATTCCATTTCAGAATTCTTCCCTTTTGACCTATTTATAGATGTTAGTTTTATTTGGTTCTTATGCTTTGAGAATATCATAATTATTGTCTGAATTGCATTTTAAAAAGATTTTCCTTGCATGAATTGTACAGTTGAACGAGTATGGCGGGGTTCACAGATATTGTTTGTTATAGTGGTCATTTATTATAGTGAATTAAAAAAGCCATATTTGGAATGTTTTGTACACAAATATTAGGAGCCATATTTGGTATAGCCAAATGTTCGGCATAGCTTTGTTCTTGATAGTAGCATTCCACTGTATACTATACATTTAGTGATTGCAGTGCCTATGAGGAAAAAACTCACTGGGTCATCAGGAGGGACTCGAACCTGTAACCTCCTACTTACTAGTGCAAACAAAACCAAGCTTGCCAAGTCTTTCAACATATTGCTTGCCTCATTTTTTGTAGGCTGAACCCAGATCTTTGGCATGTTTGATTTGTTCCCTCGCATTTACTCATGCTTTTTGCTCGGGTATAGGTGCACATGCAATCAGTAGTTATAAACGAACGATCTCAAAATACTAGACAGGTTAAGACTCTAGAGGTTGTGCCTTGCAAATACTGACTTGCAAATGTGGAGTCCAATCATTGATATAATGAGGTGATAGAAGCAATATGTGGTCATGTCATTCCCATTACTGTCACTTTCTAAAAACTTTTTCCAAAAAAAACCACCTTTTTTCCTGGCTGTTTGAAGCATCCACAAGTTAAAAGCAAAAACTAAAAAAAAAAATATCAACTTGGTTTCAACGAAAAGTTTTGTCTGCTTACATTTGTAACCCACTCGTTCGGTTACTCACTTGAGCCAGGATTGAGGAAACAAGAGATGTGACGTCACAGTCATATCGAACTCTGTCGTGCTTCCTGGAGTAAGCGTGGGGGAACAAATCGAATGCGCTAATGGGAGACTTTTGAGAACCGGTCTTCAAGTCAACAGCGCATGCACACACACAACGGTGCAGGCGCAAAACAACGCGCGCATGCTCACAATCGCGTGCGTGTGCGCTGTTGACTTGAAGACCGGTTCTCAAAAGTCTCCCATTGTTTGCTTGCTGATTTGACATTTGTTTTTGGCAATTTCAAGAGGATTCTTTCGTTATTTTCATTCTTGTTTTCTCATCCATATTGTCAATAGGCGTGGTCTATAACCTCTTGATCGAGGGGAAGGAGCTCAATGCCCCCGGTATCTTCCGTCGTCTGGAGTTTCTTGATCTCCAAGGCAACGTGCTGGCTGCTTACCCTCTGGTCGAGAGGAGTCAGAAGAGGGCGCTGTACACCGTCTCGGACTTCATGCCTCCCGATGGATTCTACTACATCCGGGTCAGTGGTGTGGACAGCAAGGGCTTTGAGTTTCAGAGAATCACTCCTACAGCGCTGGAAAGCCTTACACCAGGTATGAACATCTGCCAAGTGGTCTGGGGACGATTTCATGTAGCTATAAGACTGATCTTAAGTTTAAGATCAATAGCGCTCCGCACTTGCGCTAAAAATAGCACCAGATCTCAGACAAACATTGCAAGCAAACGTGTGTGGGTGTGCACGTGCATGTACAATACGTGTGTGAGTCAATGTTTGTCTGACATACGGGGATTTTGTGACGTCATTAGTGCAGAGCGCTATTCTAATTGCTAAGCAAAGTGTGATGTCACAATATGAATCACTATGATGATACTGACACCTCATCTTAAAGGATACCCGTAATCAAATTTGGGAAAGGGATGAAAGTGCTTTCAGATTAATGCTGAATGCATAATTAATGACGATATATATTGAAACTTTATATAAGTGCTTCATTTTGACCCCAAAGTTAAAAAATCAGTACATGTACATGTATGCCTCGCCTAAAAAAAAAACTCCCTCGGAACGGATCCACGCAACAATGCGTGTTACGTCATCGACATAATTAGTAGGCTTGCACCGCAGTAGCTCTTGCTGGCTCGGGCACATTGTATGTAGGATTTTGCTCTTGGATTTGAACAAAAACGCGGGTCAGCTGGTTTGCAACTTGTATACTGTGTGGCGTTCTGCCGGTGACGTAGCAAGGCTTTTCGTCGCAAAAAGTGGGGTGCTGAATTATTGGTCTAAAATACCTCAGTTTTTACGTACAATATTTTTCTTTGCACCAACAATGATAGACATTTTTATGACAATACAGATGTGTTTAACTTCATATGAATTTTAATTTCTGGTAACCTTTAAGATTAATCTTAGTGCTTGGTGAAATCCAGCCCGGATCACTGCTTTTGGTTGTCTGACAGTATGGAGTTGATACAAATGTAGCAAAGGGTCTTGTAGTTTGATGACATTTGACTTGTTTCAGATCCTCCCAAGGTGAAGATGTCACCATGGACACCAGCTTACTATGGATCTACATCTGTCATTACATGTGAGGTTGAGAGCCTGATACCATTCAGTGTATTCTGGACCAGAGATGGACGGGTCATCAGCGAGACTGTCCAGTACAGGTCAGTTTGGTCTTAGTGTTCCTGAGAAGCCCCGGTCACTATTGACCATTATCCAGAGCCTTGACCAAGGGGATTTAATGAAATTTTTCCTGATCATAACGGAACATGGCACTCATTAGCTTTGTAGCGTGTAATAATACCCTGCAACAGGACAGTTGTCAAATTGCAAGTATCTCAAGACGACAATGACATTTATTCCTGGATCGTACAAGTATTGTATTGAGGTACTTACAATTTTCAATCAGTATCAGATTTATTTCACGAGTCATCTCACAACAAATTGCCCTTTCCATTTAGTTTCAATAAGTTTGCGGTAAATGTCAATGGCAAGGTGCAAAAAAATGAAAAATTTGCACTACTTGCATGAGCAACCAAGGCTGTCACTCAGTCCGATTTTCTTTGTTCACTTTTCAAACACTTGACAGATTCCCTGTGACTTTGAACATACTTTTGTAGCGCTGTATTGCTGGGTTACATAATCAACCTTCATTTTCTTTGCCATACCAGTGAGTCAGCTAATGCTACATGGGAGATCTACAATTCAGTGACTGCTAACGAGGGATTCTATGGCTGTAATGCAACCAATACCGAAGGATCTAGGAGAGCAGAGACCTATCTGGACATCACTGGTGAGAGCCAATATCTTTTTAATAGTCCATTTTTTGTAATTTTTTTCGAAGCTGTCGATTTTAGAAACTCGATGTTGACTGCTAACTTGAAGATGTTTCTCAGGGGGGCTTTGGTGGGATTTGAACCTTCTAAGATTTTTTAGTTCTCGGTTTTGACATAAGCAGTGTGTAGTTGTGCCTATTTTATTGTCGTTTGTCAGGCGGTTGCTCACCTCGGTGAGAAATGGCATTGCCACCACCTTCTACATTTGTCTGCTTGTTTGTCTGTTCTGTCAGGTGGTTGCTCACCTCAGTCAGACATGGCATTGCCACCACCTTCTACATTTGTCTGCTTGTTTGTCTGTTCTGTCAGGTGGTTGCTCCAACTTGCTCACCTCAGTCAGACATGGCATTGCCACCACCTTCTACATTTGTCTGCTTGTTTGTCTGTTCTGTCAGGTAGTTGCTCACCTCAGTCAAACATGGCATTGCCCCCACCTTCTACATTTGTCTGCTTGTTTGTCTGTTGTGTCAGGTGGTTGTTCACCTCAGTGAGACATGGCATTGCCGCCACCTTCTACATTTGTCTGCTTGTTTGTCTGTTCTGTCAGACGTTGCTCACCTCAGTGAAATATAGCATTGCCACCACCCTTCTACATTTGTCAGCTTGTTTGTCTATTCTGTCGGGTGGTTGCTCACCTCGGTGTGAAATGGCATTGTCACCATTTTCCACGTTTGTCTATTTGTTTGTCTGTTCTGTCAGGTGGTTGCTCACCTCAGTGAGACCGATTTCATTACCACTACCTTCTACATTTGTCTATTTGTTTGTTTGTTCTGTCAGGTGGTTGCTCACCTCGGTGAGACATGGCATTGTCGCCACCTAGCAATTACTGTCTACTTGTCTGTCTGTCAGGTGTTCTGTTTGTTTGTCCGTCACTTCTGCTTCCTATAACCTCTAAATTTATGAGGGTTTTAGCCTTGTGAGAGGCAACATCCTTAATCCCAGTAGATTCACACTGACCCCCAATTTTGCCAGTGATAACAGTGCTCATTTGCATGATGGGCTTCACACTGCCATACCTACTGCTATGTAACATTCACATACAATTTTGTACAGGTACAAAGTTAATGGTATAATACATGATTGGTAATTGTCACAGAACAGCACTCACACTTTGTCTGATCCAGCATACATGAAATAATAAACCTGGGAAACTTTGAGCTCAATTGGACATCTGAGTCACGAAAAAATTGCAAAAACCCGACTCAAATTTTCTTATAAAACAAAAAATGGTTTTGGTCTTACCCTGTGATCAAAACTGTTTTTGGTCTTTGTTTGACTAATTTCTGGATTAAAACACCATTTCAGGTGGAAATATTTCAACTGTATGTTTCTATCAGCACCATCTTCATACCCTGAAAGTTATACATGTACGTACATCTGTGAACATAGTTGTTTGGTTATGTTACCAATGCTGTACTATACCATTAACCAAGTGATTTTGCTGGTTGGTCACTTGGAGGTAAATGGTTCGAATCCCATTCATGCAGCCTCTGAGATACAACACCGCATAATTATACACTTCCGATAAATGCTAAAAATAAAACGGCAGTGCAAAACCTTGATTGATTGCGTGAGCATCAATCGTGTTGTTCCATTTCTTAAAGCCAGAGTGAGAGATAGAATGGAATGCTATTTAAGAAAACATTTAGATGACTAAGCCTCATAAAGAAGGCAGATAAACCGAGTAACCTTTGGATGTCCATGCAGAAGCATGACTTGCAAAGATGGTCTCTATTGTCTGTTTAATTTTGGTAACTTCCTTCAGAGTCATCGTGTGTGATACACCAGTGCTTGGCAGTGTAGATGTAGGAATATGGATCTTTTCAAGTTTGGTCTAAAAGACTCGTTTTGTTGGAGCCGTTTCATGTATCTGTATACTTTATGTATAGGCAGGTGTTTCTACGTGAGTCATCTTCTTTGTTTTATAGAATCTGACCATTTTTTTATGTGAGGGGGATTTAAGTGGGATATACAGTCGCAGTGATGTACAGATAGTTTGTTGGAGAGTTTTCAAACTGGCATGGATTACCCATTTAGTCCTGGTCTGTAATCCGATGCGACGTTGTCATCACAGTCTAGATCCTCCTTCCCACCTGCCCCTCTCCTCCGTGCCCTGACGAGTACTAATGCCTCAAGGCACCCTCTAAGCCTCTGTTTCCTATCATTAAACCAAGTGGGATAAACGGGTAAAAGGATATGTGTGCTCCGTGTGTCATGCTGGAGTTGGGTGCTTCAGGTTTCTTGGCTCTCCAGGGAGGGGAGATCTGTCCACCTCTTGGCCTGGGAGAACATCCTCGGAAACCCATCAGGAAGCTGGTGCTTCTGCGTCAGTAGGGAGTTGTCTGCCATCCCTAGCGAGTCGCGTCTACGTCTGTCTGTCAGTCCTGCTTCCTTGACCCCGAGGTAGCCGTGTAGAAGTGCAAACTTGTCAGGAAGGCGTTGTCTCTAGTTCTCCGTTAGAGTGTTTGTCCGACAATCAGGGAGTTGGTTGGGCTTTGCCCTTTTACAGAGCGATTTGTCATCGCTCGAGGAAATGAAAATGTGCCAAGCATTTAGACAGATGTTTTCAACACTTTTATTCTTCCTCTGTAGTAATTATTTGACTTTGAATTATCTGACCAATGCCAAAAAGTTCATATCTATTAACAAAATAGTGGTGAACAAAATACCAGCCGATGACTATTTGTTTTGTCATGCAATTTGTTTAGGTTTTGAAAATTCAAATATCATAATTGTTTATTAGTGTAATTTCTAGTATTATTTTAATATCTTTGAATTCTGCTTGGAGTTAGGAGAGCCTAATGTATCAATCCTAGCAGGATCTTTATCCTGCTAAGATCGAAACGTCAGGCCCTTTATCCTGCTAGGATCGAAATGACAGGCCCTCCTAACTCTTAAGCATCTTATAAATTTCAGGTCATTGCTTGGCTGATGAGCACTTTGCAGCAGTTTATTTATTTATTTTTTATTGGGGCATAGGGGGCAAGTGCATTAGGCACTTGCCTCTCACCAGTGTGGCCCGGGTTCGATCCCGGCTTGGGTCATATGTGAGTAGAGTTGTGCGTTGGTTTTTCTCCGGGTTCTCCGGTTTTCCTCTCTCCACAAAAATCAAACACTTTTGATCTCAGGCTGTGCTCCGTGATCATGTATGGGTTGAATTGTGCTGGCAGCCAAGGGCGCCGCTGTCAACTTGATCACGTTGTAGCTGCATCCTTCGCAATTCAGCACTGTACATATTGTAATTGCTGGGCACCTCTGGAAAACAGTGTTTCACTGAGAGGTAACCCCAGGGTAAATAAGAAATAAATAGAAAAAAAAATTACTTACAAGTATCATTGAATTCTGACGGCTTTTTTAATACAGAAATTTCAACGTTTTGGGATTTGTAGTTTTCTTCAGGCTGAACTGCTTAATGGATTTAACAGATTGTGAGTACCGGATACATACTGCATTATTCACCATTTTGTGCTTCTAAAGGCCCAGCTGAATATTAATAAATACGCCTTTTTATATTGACAGAGCCTCCGCCCATCCTAGCAACCCCCGAGAATGTGACAGTCACACCGGGTCAAGATGCCGTCCTATCATGCGAGGTGACCTTCAGTGCCGTCAACTACAACATGACGTGGGACCGGCCAAACTCCTTTGTTTCCTTGGCCATCCACAATCGGGTCTCTCAGCTCCAGAACGGTTCCCTGCTTATCAAGAATATCAACCTGGCCGACTCTGGCCGCTATCGGTGTATTGCCGCCAACGAGGGCGGGCCGTCGTACGAAAACGTCTACCTGTTTGTGCAAGGTATAAAACATCGCTAATACATCACTAATACCATAGAAATATTGGTTTTTAGTTGCATAAAATGACATGCTTGTTAAAGGCACAATACTGGATTGGTAAAAGTAACAGAACAGCTGAAGACTGTTCATAATTTGATTTGTTGTGGAATATTTTTTTTTCAAATCTTTTCACAGTATCTCACCCCGAGATCAAAACTGTTTTCGGTCGTTGTTTTACTAATATCTGGATGAAAACAGCATTTAAGCCGGAAATATTTTAACGGTATGTTTCTACCAGCACCATCTTCATACCCTGATAGTTATAGGTAAATCTGTGAACATTTCTGTTTGGAATGAGATTCCCTCCAGTAAGAGTTGGTGGCAAGAAAGGGGAGTTAAAGTCCACGTTGCCAGTATCTGGATCAGAAGAACATGACGTACAAGTCAATGTCTGAATTTTTTTCATTTTCCAGAGAAAGCACAGGCTCGAATCATTGGCGGTAACTTGACCTTTACCAGCGGTCAGAATTTCACCATGACCTGTACGGCCACTGGCTTCCCGGCTCCCAGGATCACGTGGCTGAAGGACGGCCTAGAGCTGCCCACTATCCCCGGATTGATCATCGGCCCTGGTGGACGACTGACCTTTATCAATGCCAGCCCAGACCTGCAAGGAAACTACACGTGCATTGCTTCAAACAGTGCTGGTATATCAGGGATGCTGTCCACTGTCACATACATAGGTACAGAAACAGCTAATTCATTCATACCTGTGTTTAAAAAACAGCAACAATTTCACAATTTACTGCATTCTTTATTTATGTTTTTGTTTTGGTAAAACTCAGAAAGCATAGTTATTTATCATAATAACAAAGAAATTTGTGGAAAAAGCTCATTTGATGGATTCTTATATGGGGAACCATTGGTCCATTCTGATGCAGTCCAAACATTAATATTAGGGAGGTTTCCCATGCAAACGGATACGATTTGAACAGACGCAATTTAAACAGCTGATCCGATGTTTTACAATATTGAAGTCTAGTTCCGAAAATGAAGAACTACTTTTGTACCTGACTTTGAGGCTAATTACTTATTCTTAAATTTTAAAATATATATAAATGACATATTCGTGTTCAGCAAATCCTTTCTTTTTAATCTAATCATGCACATGACAAAAAATGAACAGAGAATTACGAAAAATACTGATATTCGCTACACATTTAACAATTACCGGTACGCATATTCAAGCAAGATATCCGTGCCTCGAAGACGTATAGCGGATAGTGGAACAACTTTGACGTCATAAGTACACAAATACTGGTGACGTATCCAGCATGCTAAATGTATCCGTTCGCTTTCTTAACCTCTCTATTAGCCTTTTTGCTTTACCGGTATAAAAAGGTTACAAAGACTACCACCTTCCTTGTGTAATGTAGCCTTTAAAACTTTCATGTGTACCTCCATGTGGCTGCAATTGCCCAAAATGTCTTTGTTTTTTTTTCTAAGACGATCCAATGGGAGACTTTGGAGAACCGGTCTTCAAGTCAACAGCTCACGCGCACACAATTGTGAGCATGAATGCGCGCGTTGTTTTGCGTGTGCGTGTGCGTGCGCTGTTGACTAAAAGACCGGTTCTCCAAAGTCTCCCATTCTTTTCTCAAGTTGATGTCATAGTCACAGATTAAAGCCTGTTTAACCTCACTTGTTTCCGCTATTTGTCCATCACAGAGAGTCCAATTATCAACATGCCCACCCACCACAAGTTGGCCGCGCCCGGAGCGCCATCGACCTTCCTGCACTGTCCCTCGACCGGTATCCCTCCACCAACGGTCACCTGGTTCAAAGGTTACGTGGAACTGAGCGGAATGAGTTTCATCAACGTCCATCGTAACGGAACCCTTGAGATCCTCTCAGTTCAGACAATCGATAAAGGCGTCTACACGTGTGTGGTGAGCAACGATGCTGGAAATGATACTGCCACTATTACCCTAGATATCGGAGGTACGTTAACACACACCCTTTTTCCTATTGCTCATTTAAAGTTACTATCATACTTTGTTAAATAAAATCATCAAATAACCACAAGGGAAACTGAACTGGTGGTGTGTACATGGTTTCATGGCTTCTGACTGCCAAATGAATAAAGATAATTGACTATTGGGGTCACCACCAATGTAGGGCTGGATGGCTCAGTTGGTAGAGCGCCTGTACGGTATTCAGAAGGTGGCCGGTTTGAATCCCGCTCCAGTCAATTTTTCGTTTTTCTTTGTTCACATTTCATACTTTGTTAAAGTTAAAGTCTGCCAAAAGAGTCCGCAAGAGTAAGGAAGAATATATGTAATAAATTGTTCCTGCGTTCAAATGTATTTCTTTTAAAATAAATTTTGCAAATTATTTGACAATGATTCATATTTTGTGTGTGTTTAGCTCGTCCAACCATCTTGACCATTCCGGTGGACATCGGTGCCCAGTACGGCCACAACGTGACCCTGACGTGTCTAGCCAGAGGTTTGCCCCAGCCAGAGATAACCTGGAGGAGAGTAGGAGGTAGCCCTATCCAGGCAAATTCTAGAATGACGTTGCAGCCCAACGGAAATCTTCTCATCAGAGGTAAAAGAATGAACGTGAATGTGTATCATTGACGAGGTTGTCATTTAGCAGTGTGGATAAGAATCCAGACACTGGACAGGCATTCATCTGCCGTCACTGCAGCCGCGTCTGCCGTGCCCGTATTGGTCTTATGACCCATGAGAAGGCATGTATTGGTCAGAGACACAGGCAACCTTCATAGTTCTTCCTTCGCAAAGTATTTGCATTCAATAACAGCATTTATTTCCATACTTTCAACAACATCAGGTTTGATGAAGTACAGCAAATAAAATTAATAACAATATGATGACACAAACTGAATATATATAGAACTTTAAAAAAAATTAAAGAAACTCGTGAGAAAGAAGGTGAAAAGGAAGAAAGTATGGGGCTGTTCATATAAGCCGAGGCTTGTAGATTGTAGAGAACAGCCTACACATACAATTATACGTTAAGTACAAAGAAAAACAGTGGGAGTAATGCAAGCTTCAACGTGAATTATGATATCATTATGTAAAAAGATACCTAAACTACCAAACTACTTGAACTTGGTGAGAGGGACGGGTATCTCTGTGTAAATAATTATGAGAAGGTACTTCTTCTCAATCTGTTTTTCATCACCATTGCGTGAAGGAACTCTGGCTCAGAGTTATCAGCAGAGGCATTAGTCGTTGCCTTGCTAGTGTGGTAAATTTTCCAGTCCTTGTGTGTTGTGAGAATTTTTATTTTGTTATTTAGGCTGGTTTCTCCAACATATTGCTTGGCAGCAGTTATTTTCTAACTTTTAGGCAATTTTCATGAAAATTTGAATCTGAAGTATTTTTACTGTCTTATTTTACTGTGAAAAGACAACAGTTTTTGTTTTGTCATTTTTCAATAGACTAGATGCTTGAACATATTGCTTGGCAGCAGTTTATTTCCCAACTTTTAAATTTGAACCCTCAAACATTTTTGGAAGCTAACTAATCTTGCCATGTTTTTTGTGTAATTGCAGAAATCAATGTGGAGGACGCTGGTACTTACATCTGTACAGCAGACAATAGACATGGACAGGATGAAGTGTCAGCACAGATACGCATCACAGGACTCGGTAGGTCAACCAGAGTGCCCCCATGTACATTACAGTTCCCTCTTTTTTGAAGTGCTCTTAAAGATACTATCATACTTTGGTAGCATACCGAAACAGAAATCTTCACAGATTTACCTATAACTTACAGGGTATAATGATTGCGATGGTAAAAACATACTGTTAAAATTGTTCCGTCTGAAATGCTATACATGTATTTATCCAGAAAAAAGTAAAACCAGTGACTAAAATTATTTTTGATCTTTAAAGATAAAATATAAAAGAGAAAAGATTGTTTAAATGATGTCTCCATTTTCACTGTTTTCTCAAGGAATGGGCAATGTATGGGGCTGGGAATTTCACAAATGACTGTTACTGTATCGTCCTTGATATTTTTGCCCATGAATCTGCATTTCTTTGACAAGAACCAAAGTATGATATTATCTTTGATGAAACACAAGACAGAATCTAACTCTGCCCCATCAGAGGGTGAAGTTCAAACCCAAAGAATGTCCTGTTTGTATACAGGACCACACTATCCACACTATTGATGCCAGACTACATTATAACCAATTAGTCTATAAATCAATGCCACATATGCACATAAACAAAGCATACTGACACTAGGCAGGCAGCCTTAAGTGATTGTGGCCCATTAGACCCAAGCTATCAAACACTATAAATGATCAGACAAAAATGAAGAGAATTTATGTCCTTTAAAGGTGTAATACATGATTGGTAAAGGTCACAGAACAGCACTCACACTTTGTCTGATCCAGCATGTACTTGAAATAATAAACCTGTGAAAATTTGAGCTTAATCGGACATCTGAGTCACGAGAAAATGGCGAAAACCCGACTAAATATTTCTTATAAAACATAAAGAATGGTTTTGATCAAAACTGTTTTCGGTCTTTGTTTGTCTAATTTCTGGATAAATACACCATATCAGGTGGAGATATTTTCTTCATATGAAAGTTATATGTAAATCTGTGAACATTTCTATTTGGTTATGTTGCCAATCCTGCACTTAACCTTTAATAGTAAGTAATTTAAAGAATTTCTCCAAATCTTCCTGTGTTATTGTTACAATTCTTCAATCGTTCTTCGTGTTGGTCTCTTCTCCTACAACTTTTGCCTTTGACAATAAAAACTCAAGCACAGCTAATAAAAAGCCAATATTCACTGATGGTACTTCTGCCATAAATTACCAATGTTATCTTATTGATAAATAATGCAAAAAGCCACCCAAAGACTGTTATTCCTTTTAGCTTTCAGATTCCCTCGTAAAAATGGTAAACTGCATTTGCGATCATGGGATGTTTCTTGTTAAAATATCTGTGAATCTTGTATGAAGCACTTTCCCACAGTAGCCTATGCTCTGGTTTTCTTAGAGGTAATTCCATACTTTGGTTTTTGTCAAAGAAATGCAGATTCATGGGCAAAAATATCATGGAAGATACAGTAAAAGTCATTCTGTGAAATTCCCAGTCCCATAGGGTGCCCACTTTTTGAAAAAAAACAGTGAAAAAAAACCCATGGTGTTTAAAAATCTTTAAATCAAAATTATTTTTGATCTTCTGAAGATCAAAATTGTTTTTGGTCATTGGTTTTACTCTTTTTCTGGATAAATACAGCATTTCAGGCAGAACAATTTTAACATTGTGTTTCTACCATCACCATCTTTATACCTTGTAAGTAAATCTGTGGAGATCTGTTTCGGTATGCTACCAAAGTATGATACTACCTTTGAATTGTTTTAATCATACATTCCAGTCACCGAGGCCATTGGACAAAAACTGACTTTTAGTCTTCTTTCTTCCTGCTCTGCTTTTCTCTATTTGTTTGATCTGAACTCTGCCTGCAGTTCGACCGGACATCGCCGACAGCCCAGATGTCTCTGAAAACATCGGAACCACCGTCTCCCTCCCCTGTACCCCGATCCTCGGTAACCCAGCTCCCACAATCCACTGGTACAGGGACAACCGACCAATCAGGCAGGGTTCTCATTACCGAATCGAGAGGGACGGCAGTTTGACGATCCGAAGACTGAGACAAGACGATGCCGGCACGTATCGATGCGTGGCTAGCAACGTAGCAGGCAATGACACACTTTGGACTCGCGTCACTGTACAAAGTAAGAAAACAAATGTCCTCTTATGTTTCAAAATATTTCAGCCAAAGGTGTATGTCTGAAATACATTCTCTTGAAAAAAGCTCATGTTATACGTTTCTTATGCAAGAAAATTCTAGATATTTATTTCTGTAAAGGTTTTAGCTCGAGGGATTTGGGGCCTATCTTGTAAGAGCGCCTGTTAAGGACACCCTGTTTCGTTTGAAATTTGTATCTATTACGAATCAAATGCTTGGGTACTCTGATCTTCTTTTGCTTAAGTGCAAGCGGAACTTAAATGGCATCTTAAAAGGTATGCTTGTAACAACAGTCTAACGTCTTATACCTTTCTGTTTGCTAGTACCGGTACCTTAATTTTTCCAAAATTTCATTCAGATTATGAATATTTATGATTTTTCGTCGGGGGATAGATAATATGCAAAACAGGCTTGCCCTTCACTGACAAAGATGAGCACTGCATACTCAGTGCTTGTGAGTGCACATGAAAAAATCATGTGCTAGCTCAGGTGGGATTCGAACCCACGACCTCCTGCCTACTGGTGCAGATGCTATACTGTTAGGCCACTGAGCTAGCAGAGGTCAGCCAGGTGAATCAAATCCAATATCGTAGTGGGTACCGAAATAGGAGACTTTTGAGACTTTAGTGGCAGCAGAATGAAGTCTCTTTTTTGCTAGCTCTGAGCATGGACGTGAAATTGCGCACGTTGTTGTGCGCCTGCTATCAAATTGAAGACCCAGCTCCAAAGTCTCCCATTAATTATGGATATTAATGATTCAGGTTGTCTGAATTTTAATTTTGAGTAAATTGTTTCCACTCACTCTCGGTTTTGGATTTTTCTGAACAGTCCCACCCAGCATCAACGAGACCGAGACCAGGTACTCTGTCATCTACAGGGACTCTGTGGAACTCCTCTGCCCGACTGTCGGATACCCCAGACCGACGGTCAACTGGTTCCATAACGGCGTCCCGATCTCCGCTAATGAGCTGAACCACTACGTGACCGATCAGGGATCCTTGGTGATCACGTTTGCTACGGAGGATGACGCTGGCACTTACACGTGTATGGCGACCAACAAAGCTGGCAGTATGGAGCTGGAGATAGCTCTTTATGTTCTCTGTAAGTTGACCGACATATTGCACCACCAGAGCCTTTCCTGCGGGGATCCACAGTGATCCATGCTATTCCACAATAGCGTTCCGCACTAATGACGTCACACCACGCGCGACGCACACACATACTTCCACTCACCACACGTTTGCATGGCCACGTTGCAATGTTTGTCTGAGGTTTGGTGCTATTTTTAGCGCAAGTGCGCAGCACTATTTGAACAGACATTTTGTCATGTCCTGAAATGAAGAAGATTTGTTTCTTTTTCTTTGATAATCAATGTAACAAACCACAAGGGAGACTGACTGAAATTATAAGTTATTGAAAGGTGAACAAAGAAAAATTGACTTGAATGGGATTCGAACCGGTGGCCTCCTGAATACTGTACAGGCACTCTACCAACTGAGCTATCAAGCCCTAGTGAACAAAGTAAAATTGACTGGAACGGGATTCAAACCAGTGACCTTCCGGAAGTCGCAAAGTGAACAAAGCAAAATTGACTAGAGCTGGATTCAACCCAGAGACCTTCCGGAGGTCGCTGATTCGAATCCCACTCCAGTCAAGATTTCTTTGTTCACTATTCATTGACTTGTTCCTTTTTTGTCAGATTTGTAATTTTGTACGTTGCAGTTGCACAATTTGCTTTTGTGAATTCCTACACAGAAAACAAACAGTTTGAAACATTTTTTCTCAAAAATTTTGAACAAAGCACATTCGTAACATAAGGTTTTTAATTCACAAGGAATACCATTCTTTTCACAGCGCCGCCGGTAATCAACGACAGACCCATCTCTCCAACTCTCAACGTTACCATCGGTAGCTTGATTGACCTTCACTGCGAGGCCGAGGGCCTGCCCCCACCCCGGATCCACTGGATCAAAGATGGTGTCCCTCTTCGCAGCAGTGGCTTGAACTACGTGGTCAGTTCATCGGGGACGTTAACCCTCCAGCGAGTGTCCATCAATGATGAGGGTGAATACATCTGTATCGCGTCTAATATCGCTGGAAACACCACCAAGACGATTCATCTGACTGTGCAAGGTAAGGAGAGGACCTGGGGCCAATTTCATAGAGCTGCTTAACCCCTTCAGCCCGGGATTATTTTCAGCCCTGCTTGTTCCGACCTCATTATCAGCCACCGGCCACAATAGAGGTCAGCTGGCCCGGCTTTGTGTGCAGGGTGCTCGGCGTAAACAATGCAGGCGCGCATTGGTTGAATAGCACCGCACAAAAGATCACATTCATGGGGCACTCTAATCCGTTCACGCCCAGATGTTCGGAACTCAGAGAATGTCGTTCTCTCAAAAATGCAGATCTTTTCAAATGCAAATTATGGGGATGAATGTACCACAATGAGTGTATCTTTGTGGACAATAAAGGTTCCCAGAACCTCTTGTTCCAGACAGTAACCCCATTCAATGCATTTCAATGGAAATAACAAAGCAATCATGAATATTCTCAGGCCATGACGGGGGACTGCTATGGATGTCCTCCGGACTGAAGGGTTAAGCACCCAAATTTGCCAAAGCACCAAAAACCTTGGTGAATAAAATCAGTATGCCAGCCAAAACTCCTCGTGAATGTTATGCTCAGCAAACAATGGCCGAATAAAAGTCAAAAGCAGTAAACATCACATGAAAGTTTGGTTAGTGATCCTGTTTGATCAAGAAGACTTTTTAAGCTTTTTGTTTTACTTATTAAAGCAGCTTAATGAAATTGGCCCCAGATGGAAGCATGGATTGATTTGGATTTGCTGAATTTTTTGTTTTGTGACTGCTCTCTGTCCTGCTTTAAAGGTAGTATCATACTTTGGTAAGACACCAAAACTGAAATGTTCACAGATTTACGTATATTTTACAGGGTATGAAGATGGTGGTGGTAGAAACATACCGTTGAAATATTTCCGCCTGAAATGGTGTATTTATCCAGAAATTAGTAAAACAACAACTGAAAATCTTTTTGATCTTTTAAAAGATCAAAAATAAAAGAGAAAAGACTTAAGAAATACTGTGGCTGTTTTTCACTATTTTTCTAAAAAAGTGGGCACCGTATGGGACTGACATTTTCACAGATGACTGTTACTGTATCTTCCTTGATATTTTTGACCATGAATCTGTATTTCTTTGACAAAAACCAAAGTATGATATTTCCTCTTGCTTTGATGTGACATTCAGCTGTTGTTGATTATTGATTTGTTGTATTCAATATGACCAAAGACTTTCCAAGATGGCCCATGAAACAATTTGATAAGGTACATGTATGGGGATTGAACTGTGTGTTATCTCTTTTTGAGAATGGGAAATCTTTTGATAAATATTGTGAGTGGGCTATGGACCAGCTCAGTTCATGGTGGATGTCAAACCAGCATTCTAAACTTTTGAATGACCCGACTTTCCCCCAAATAATATCACATCTCTGACATCAACCCTTTCTAGCAGAATCCAGTGGCATATCTAGGGAGGGGTAAGGGGGGCACGTGCCCAGGGCGCCACTTTTTAGGGGGCGGAAAAAACGCAAATACAAAAAATGTAGCTTAACTGTTGAAATAATGGGAAATGTAATCCAATTAATAAACAAAGAAAGAGTCAAATTTCAACTTGTCTGATTTTGTTTTTATCATTTGCATCAAGTTGTAATTAAGGGCGTAATTTAAGCGCCTGCCCCGGGCGCCATTTTCCCTAGACGGGCTACAAAAAAACACACCAGTGAATATTGAGTATTCTCAAGGCAGCCAGAGAATACTAACCTCTGGTTTGTTAAGAAGCCTCCTCAATAGGGCTCCGCACTCGAGCTATTTATAGAATACGCCCTTTGTTATCGACAGCTATAGTTACCCGGATGTTTGGACAAACATCACAACATTAACGTGTAAGTTAATGGGGCCACGTAGGACTTGTTTGTCTAAACTTCTGAATGTGATGTCACGAGCGCGGAGCCCCATTGAGATATTTTACAGAATGCCCTGCAGACTAAACCGTAATAATCAGTCTAGATACAGACCTTTAGATTTACCTCTTCCACTCCTCTTCACAGTGCGTCCCTCTATCGTGGACAGTGGGCCTATAGACCTGACTGTACTTGCTGGGGAATACATCGATCTGACCTGTGAGGCTCAGGGCGTGCCCGCACCTGAAATCTCCTGGCAGAAGGATGGTGTGCAGCTTCGGGAAAATCCGCAGTTTGTCTTCTCACCATCAGGAACTCTACGGGTAAGTCTGGATGAGATGACTTGACCAGTGACCGTACCTCTCTGGATGACCTCTTGGTTCAAAGCTGGTACTCTAAGAGAGCAGCTGCTCATCTAAGCCCCTTAGATGTAGTCTTTTTTAAGCCAAGACAGTGATGATACAAAATGGGGCTTCTTTGTCCAGAAGCCTGGCTGCATTTCACAAAACACAGATTCATCTTGATGACTTGTCAATATCACTATAGCATATTGTGACTTGCCACAAAGCTTAGTAATTAAGATTCACACTTTAGATCAATGTCATTGCTTTGTGAAATGGGGCCCCATTTCAGCCTATCAGTCAAATGTCA
The DNA here is from genome assembly GCA_963971285.1 of Astropecten irregularis. Lineage (NCBI taxonomy): Eukaryota > Metazoa > Echinodermata > Asteroidea > Paxillosida > Astropectinidae > Astropecten > Astropecten irregularis. The sequence goes on along the minus strand of OZ020260.1, from coordinate 10,577,678 downwards.
TATTTAATTCAGTGCCCACAGTCCATAGGTTGCTGCTTTGTGTATTACACCACAATCAGATATTCCCTACATGGTCACGTTTGATGGCTGGTCAAGACGTGAGCATGATTACTCTTAACCTTGTCTTGATTGCTTGTTGAAGGTATTGAAGACAGATCAGATGAATACTGGTACCTACATGTGTGTGGCTAGTAATGATGCTGGCTCTACAACCAAAGTCATCAGGCTTACTGTGCATAGTAAGTACATCTCTTGCTCAATATACCGGTCTCTCCGTCTTATTAGCTATCTTCATCCACACTGGCTGATTTTTTTGTTAAGCTTATCATGCCAATACTTAAATTCCTTGTAATCCTGCTAGTTCATCTTATCATGGTATTCAGTCTAATCCTGTTTTTTCTTCTTATCCTGCTATTCCATCTAATCCTACTATTCAGTCTAAAATTTCTAGTTCATCTAATCCTGCTATTCTGTCTAATCCTGCTATTCCGCCTTATCCTGCTATTTCATCTAATCCTACTATTCTGTCTAATCCTGCTATTTCATCTATTAAACCCTACTATTCCGTCTAATCCTGCTATGCCGCCTAATCCTGCTAGTTCATCTAATCCTGCTATTCATTCTAATATTGCTTTTTCATCTTTTCTGCTATTCTGTCTAATCTTGCTATTCCGCCTAATCCTGCTAGTTTATCTTATCCTACTATTCAATCTAATATTGCTTTTTCATCTAATTCTGCTATTCTGTAAAATCCTGCCATTTCATATAATCTTATTATTCTGTTTAATCCTATTTCATCTTTTCCTGCTATTCCTTCTACTTGATATGTTATTTCTACTTCTGCTATTCCCCCTTATACTGCTATTCTTTAAACCTATGCTGAGTTTCTAACATATTATTATGTTATAGCTGATTACATACACTAAAGAGATAAATTATTTGTCTTTTAACCATTTTCCTAATTTTTGTTTCAGCATTTCCAAATGTCACCAATTTCCAAGGTTTCTTCGAGATTAATCAAACGCAGACGGTAACGCTTCGGTGCCCTGCCACTGGTTACCCGCCTCCTACTATAACATGGTCCAAGGATGGCATGCCCATCACAGAGAATGACTTAGACAGGTCCAAGTATGACATTGATGAGTCGGCTGGTACCCTGCAGATCACAGATGTGGAGTACATTGATTCGGGGACTTATGAGTGTCTGATTACCAACATAGCCGGCGGAATATCCAAGCAGATTACTTTGACGGTGAACGGTAAGATTATAATCAAAACTGGAGAATGCAGACAAGCAAACTTAAGTTCTGTAACATTTTTAGCTCACTCAAAATCCAGTGATAGTTACCGTAATTTTCGGAATATAGCCCGCGGCTAATGTGTTGATTCTCACGCTGAAAAATGTCTCTGCGACTAATATGAAGGGCGGCTAATGTGACAACATCTGAAGAATAAAATCAACTACACTATAAATGTACGTACACGTGCATGATTGTGTATGAAATGTTGAAAGCTTGAGCGGTCAGCCAGCGGACTGTACACGCAAGTGAGTATTGTTAACGCCGCACAAATCGTGTGGTGCGTCTGTTCGTTTTTGTGTTTCTGTTCTCGTTGTGTTATCCATGCATATTCGTTCGTTTTTGTGTTATCCATGTACGTTACGCTCATGCGATGCTGAGCAACCTGCACGCACGCACGCACGCACGTACGTGACTGGGACTTGACTACACGGGTCCACAGTTGCCTATAATATTACACGCACTACCCGTGGATACCGGTAATCTCTGTCGAGGCTGGCTCATGTGCGTTACTTGCAGACATAAAGTTTACGTTTTCTTCTATGGGAACGTCGATTTTTGTAAGGATTTTGAAGATGTTTTGTAATTATTTCATAAAAACAGAATTTACTGGCTGATTAGCAATAACAGTTGTTGACATAGATGAGCTTCAACTTGAGAGTCTATTGAGAGTCTGAATTAATGCATTCACGCACACATTATCACAAGTCGAACATCAAAATTAAGCGATCAATACGCAGGTACTTCACTACATACGCCGATGAAACTGATGGGTTTTTTTTTTCGGCTGAACCCGCCCCGATAAAACCATGGCTTGTAAGGGAGAGCAGTGCCATGGTGGTAAAAAAACCGGTTTAATAAATAATTGAACTATCCCACAGAAATCATGTGACGCCAAAAATAATAATATTGATAATCGGAAGCGTAAAGAAAAATATTCCCCTTTTTTAAAAATATAATATTATAGCGCCCTCTCTTGACTTATTATAACAAATTAAAAACGGAAGCGAAGCCGCTGGGCACGATTTGTGCGAGTGACATACTTACGTACGTCCGTGATTCTTCACAGCGATTCTTCACAGCAGTTGATGCCGTCTCCTTCCGATTCAGGTCGTCAGTTAACTCTTGAAGCAGTATCATTTATTTATTCATTCATCATCATATACATGTACATTATTTAATGACATATACCTACATAAAATCATGCATGTTCGCTTTGCTTGAGATTTTATAATTGAAGAGAAACAAACAGTCCTTTTCAGGACTACCAAAAACACAAAAGAGAAAATATTGTATGTCTGCTGGCCCCATAAAATGATTAATCATATTATCGCTTCTGTGCAAATTAATAAATACCGCTGGTAAAAGTTTATTTCAGTGTCACTGGTTCGCGCGTTAATCACGCTTTGTAAATATTATGTGTAGGCCCTACTGGAACCATAAATTTTACCGTACGTCCACAATGAAAACATACACGTGCATGCCTGACATTGTCGGCAAAAAATAATGCTGCAGGCAATACGCACCAATTAAGTGGTCCCGTTTTTGCCCGTAAGTAAAAACTGATATCCCCATATAAAAATCAAAATAATGTGTTGTCATTAAGAATTGGTGAACACTTTACCAGCGTCTTTGCTGACTGATTATGCACTTGTACAGTATGTGCCACAACCAGCACTAGGCACAATAATACAGGCTATAATGTGATTACTGTACATCGTCCGTGTCCACGCGGGTGCAGCTTATAAACCATTGCGGCTTATACAGTATCTTTAAATCTTAATTTCCTGATTTTTGGGTGCTGCGGCTTATAACCCATGCGGCCTATATTCCGAAAATTACGGTATTGTGACTATTAAAACATTACCACAAATTGAAATGAATTGTAGTCATGTAAAGATATAAGCTTCATATTAAGACAATCCTCCCTAAAGACCAAGGGCTAATTTCATGGAGCTGTTAAGCAGAAAAAAATTGCTTAGCACAAAATTGTTTGCTCAATAAAATAAACCACCATATTGATATTCATGGTCAGCAAACAACAGCCAAAGAACAATCACAAGTGAAACACAACACATGAACATTTTGTTGCTAATCCTGTTTTTATTTAGACAAAAATGTCATAGTTAGCAAATCTGTTGTGCTAAGCAGGGGTCGATTTCACAAAGCCCTGCGATCGATCGTAACTTGAGTTACAAAGGATATCCCATCGCAGGGGACCTTTCCCACGTAGGGCTTCAATGCATCAAAAGTCCTACGATTGATAGTAAGTTACGAAGAGTTTGGTGAAATCGGCCCCAGGGCCGTGAAATTGGCTCCTGTAGTACTCCAAATAGGTAACTACTGAACTTAAAGGAAATATCTACCCTTAACCTAAATACCAAATCGATGTCTTCTCTTCTTAGTGCCTCCAACCACCAATGGCGATGCCGAAATCCGAACTCTCCAAGTGACCCAAGACCAGTCCATCTCTCTTCAGTGTGACGTCCAAAGCTACCCGCCTCCTGAGTACACCTGGCGTAAGAATAATTCTCCCCTCCCAGCTGACCTCCGATTCCTGGCTAGGCAAGATGGTACCTTAGACCTCTTCTCACTCAGACTGGTGGACAGTGGGACGTATACCTGCATTGCCACCAATGTAGCTGGTGTCGCTAACGTCATCTACAGGATACAAGTCATATGTAAGCTAAACCATTCAAGTCCCAAACCATTTTGTTCTAAGATTGCATTTTCCTCAAATGTCACTTGATTTGTTACTGTTGTTTAAACGTAAAGTATTAGGTTTGCGGTAACACCATGTGATATATCTTTTGTGAGTATGGCGTAGCTCTGGAAAGAGCCGGTTAACTCGATGTTCCGGCCAGTATGCTCTGGCTGTCTTCAGGAGGATGCTGCAGCTGTGAGAGTGAGACTGGACTAGTAGTTCTGTCGCAGAACCTGGTATAAACTGCTGCTCTGTGTGTTGAATGGACTTTAAAGGTGTTCTGGTTCATTCCGAACACGTATTGAAATTGTTGGATTTTCTACTTTTCATTAACTTCTTCCCAAACTTGTCAGCAGGACTTCAGTTTTATTGACTTTAAACTTGGTGGGAACTTTGGTTGGGATGCCCAGTTGTAGCTAAAAGATTGACGTCATGATTACATCATCGGGTATTAAATTACATGCATTTTCAGGAAAAACTTGGTGCATCATAACCTGAGAACCACATTACCTATGATTTTGATATTGACATATGTTAATCAACACGTAAATCCCAACAATTAATATATGCATTGTTGTGTACAAATGACCTTCACTTCCGGTGTTATACATCTTGAAGTTACTCTCCAAGTTATTTGGCGAGTTGGAATACATTGCCAGGAATATTCTTGATGCGAGAATAATGAAAGAGTATCCGTAATTCTTGTTTGACAGCGCCCCCATCCATCGCACCAGGCCTTACCTCTCTGACGTCCTCGACCGGACTGACCGTTGAGCTGTCCTGTGAAGTGGACGGCATCCCCACACCGCAGGTCAGATGGCACAAGCACGGCATCCCACTAGATCTGGACAATGACCCCAGACTCACTAGACTGGTCTCCGGCTCCCTGAGAATCCAAGATGTGTTGGAGGAGGATGAGGGAGAGTATGAGTGCTATGCATTCAATGCTGCTGGGTCCGCATCCAGACTTATCTCTTTAGATATACGTGGTATGTAATTATGTCATAACCAGTCTCATATGAAACCCTCACATTTGCCCAGAGATTAAAAACACACCTTTATGTCCTTGCTTTTCCTTCTTGAGACTGAGGCTCTTTCATTAGACCGGCTTCTTTGAACGGTCTCCAGATAAAGGCGCCTTATAAATGCTGTATTATTATTATTAATCACCTAATGCTCTAACCTCAACAAGGTGACTTAGTGAAAACTAAGAAGTCCACATATCCTGATAATATTTATCACTAAGATGACTTACACCAAGACTATACGCTGTGCTACTGCCGTGCCGAACTTGAATCAAATGAATGCAGCAATAGCACATCAGTAGTACGGCAGTTGCGCTAAATACTGAGCTTAATTTAAAGTGTCTTGCCACTGCCCATCCGAATACCGATAGCGCGGCAGACCCTGTCGAGCCAAAGAGCTTGCCGTGCCGAACTCAATGTACCGAGCCAAATTCACGCTAAACGCCGTGCTATTGCCGTGCCAAATTTGAAAATGTCAAACTATTTGAATTCGGCACGGCAGTAGCACGGTGTATAGCCTAGGCCTTACTGTAACAAAGATGTTGAAATGTTCTGACAATTATCAAGCCAAGACGACTTACTGAAAGAAGTAAATCAATAGTTTATCTGGCACAGATGACTTACTAAATCTGAGATTAATTATCAGGATATGTCGTCTTTTCGTTTTCACTAAAATTCATCTTGTTGGGATAATTATTGAGACAAGATGAAGCACTCAAGAAACCGTTGTTTACCTTGAAGAGTAATCTTGAAAATGTTTGCCTCTTGTTAACAGTTGCTCCTACCATTCTTGAAACTCCCCGGGAGTATACCATCAATGTCCGCTTCCCTGTCACCCTGCTGTGTCCGGTAACTGGTACCCCGCAGCCTGAGATTACCTGGCTGAAGAACGGTCAAGAGCTGGAGGATATACGCTACTATCAGACACAAGAGGGCTCCCTCCGCATTGCATCTACGGTGCGGGACGATGATGCTGTGTATACCTGCGTTGCTAGTAACAGTGCTGGACGTGCTCACAAAGATATGAGACTAACAATCTATGGTAAGCTTTCCTCCTTCAGCTTGCTCAACATATTAAAGGCAGCATATAGGATTTGCAAGGCCTCCAAAAAATGTATTGAGTTTGAGATAGAAAATGGACTCGACAGTTCGTAAACAGTGCAAACAGTCACCATGGGAAATCTTGGTTCATCAGATGCCTGGTTTTTCAAGGAAATCAAGATTTAGTGTCTTTTAAAAAGTCTGAATGATCTTTTTAGAATTTCGAAAGCGTGGTGTAACTGTGAAGGATTCGGAGGGGGCAAACAAATTTCGGCTGTATTTCTGCTATCCAGATGAACAAAGCATATACATGAAACTACATCTGTAAGGAAGTTTAAGACCTTCACTTCTGTTTAAGTACCAAATTCAGCCAAAACCCACATCTTTGCAAAACATATATGCTCCCTTTAAGGAAAAACATAAAGGCCACGTATAAAGGTGACAGAGCAACTGCAGGCTGCTCATAATTTGATTTGTCATGGAATGAAAACAAACTTGTGAAATTTTTAGCTCAATTGATCATTAGAAACAGTAGAAAACAGCGAAAAATCATTGCAGTTGTTATGCCAAATAGTGTGGGAATGGGAGACTTTGGAGCGGGCTGTCGATAGAGGGCAGCAAACTACTGGTCTCCTGAAAACTTTTGTACACACTAAAGTACGGTGGTTGTCCAAAAACTATCCAAAAGACAATGCTGTGAACATTAAATTAAGGAAATTTGCAAACAATATTTAGATTGACATTGCCGCCCACCCCAATTTTAATGCCCGAAAACACAAAGTGAGGTGAAATTCTTTTGTTTGTCGAGGAATAATGTGCTAGGTCTCGCTTGCCAAAGTAAAAACTTTGTGCACAAAACACTATGCTGTTTTGCCGTCAGCCACCATGATCGTTTGTTCCTGGTTCGAATCCAGCTAGATGTGAACTTTAACTCTAGTTGCTAAAGAAGATGTCAATTTTGTTTAAAGGTAGTATCATACTTTGGTAAGAAACCAAAACAGAAGTGTTCACAGATTGACCTATAACTTACAGGGTATGAAATACGGTATGGTAGAAATATATTGTTTAAATATTTCCGCCTGAAATGCTGTATTTATCCAGAAATTTAAGTAAAACAATGACCAAAAATCTTGTTGATCTTTTAAAAGATAAAAAATTAAAGAGAAAAGACTTAAGAAATTCTGTGCCCGTTTTTCACTGTTTTCTCAAAAAGTGGCAACGTGTGGGACTGAAATTTTCACAGATGACTGTTACTGTATTTTCCTTGATATTTTTGCCCATGAATCTGCATTTCTTTGACAAAAACCAATGTATGATACTACCTTTATGATGTCATGAAGGAAAATATCCTACCTTTTATCATTTATATTTGTTTGTAGTTCCACCTTATGACATGACCATCGGGCCGGAGATGTTTGATGTCTTCCTGGATGACCGCCTGTCCCTCCCCTGCATCGTGGCCAGTGTGCCTCCACCGGTCATCGTCTGGAAGAAGGACGGTCAGGAGATTCCAATCGACGGAGTGAATTACATCCAGCTGGACAACTCCTTGGAGATTCCCCTGGCCAAGGTCTACCACTCAGGCGTCTTTGAGTGTGTGGCTACCAACGAGGCTGGGAACTTCACCAGGAGTATGACGGTTCATGTCATGGGTGAGTCTTCTCTCTGTCCTCCTCAAGATGTCTTTGCCAAAGTGTTAGGGTGATGATTTGGAAGGAAAAGGACATTGCATAACTTTCCACATCTGAGTTACGTCAATTTAGAGAGGTGGTTCTATAAATGCAGCCCTCCAGCTGATGTTTTGCCATTTCATGCTTTCTGTTCATCCTTCCAGTTGCTCCACGGATTGGCAACGGGCCAACGAACATCAAAGCATTCCCTGGTGATTCCATCACTCTCCCTTGTGAAGCCATCGGTATCCCCGCCCCGGTCCATACCTGGGAGAAAGCCGGTCGTCTCTTGGATCTTGAAAATGGCCGCCTGGTTCAGCTCTTCTCAGGATCGCTGGCGATTGACAACGTTGTCTTGACTGACGCTGGGACCTATCTGTGTGTTGTGCAGAATGACGCCGGCTCAGATACCAGAGAAATTCGGGTTGAAGTTTTGGGTGAGTTCACAGTGTCATACCTTTCCCTTGGAATTTTCCTGTGGCACCTTCTCTTGGAACTTTCTTGTGGAACCTTTCCATGGAATTTTCTTGGGGGAACTTTCCCTTTGAACTTTCCTGTAGATCCTTCTATGAGAACTTTCCCGTAGAACCTTCCCTTGAAACAGTCTTGCGGAACCTTCCCTCGGAACTTTCCTGTGGAACCATCCCTTGGAACTTTCCTGTGGAACCTTCCCTCGGAACTTTCCTGTGGAACCTTTCCTTGTGACTTTCCCGTGGAACCTTCCCTTGGAACTTTCCTGTGGAACCTTCCCTTGGAACTTTCCTGTAGAACCTTCCCTTGGAACTTTCCTGTGTAACTTTCCCTTGGAACTTTCCTGTGGAACCTTCCCTTGGATTATTTCTGTGGAACCTTCCCTTGGAACTTTCCTGTGGAACCTTCCCCTGGAACTTTCCTGTGGAACCTTCCCCTGGAACTTTCCTGTGGAACCTTGCCCTGGAACTTTCCTGTAGAACCTTCCCCTGGAACTTTCCTGTGGAACCTTCCCTTGGAACTTTCCTGTAGAACCTTCCCTTGGAACTTTCCTGTGTAACTTTCCCTTGGAACTTTCCTGTGGAACCTTCCCTTGGATTATTTCTGTGGAACCTTCCCTTGGAACTTTCCTGTGGAACCTTCCCCTGGAACTTTCCTGTGGAACCTTCCCCTGGAACTTTCCTGTAGAACCTTCCCCTGGAACTTTCCTGTGTAACCTTCCCCTGGAACTTTCCTGAGGAACCTTCCCCTGGAACTTTCCTGTGGAACCTTCCCCTGGAACTTTCCTGAGGAACCTTCCCCTGGGACTTTCCTGTGGAACCTTCCCTTGGAACTTTCCTGTGTAACCTTCCCCTGGAACTTTCCTGTAGAACCTTCCCCTGGAACTTTCCTGTGGAACCTTCCCCTGGTCTTTCCTGAGGAACCTTCCCCTGGGACTTTCCTGTGGAACCTTCCCTTGGAACTTTCCTGTGGAACCTTCCCCTGGAACTTTCCTGTGGAACCTTCCCTTGGAACTTTCCTGTGTAACCTTCCCCTGGAACTTTCCTGTAGAACCTTCCCCTGGAACTTTCCTGTGGAACCTTCCCTTGGAACTTTCCAGTGGGACCTTCCCTTGGAACTTTCCTGTGGAACCTCCCCTTGGAACTTTCCTTAGCTGCTTCCCTAAGAACCTTTCTTCAAACCTGTCTTGATAAATCTTTTCCTCAACTTCAACCTATCAATTTCTCCTCAACACCAGTTCCTCCCGTCATCGTCCCTGATCAGAGCAACAGGCTGGAGCATCGCATTAACAGCGTTGTCAAGGTTGACTGCAAGGCGTATGGCACGCCCGTCCCTGAGATCAGCTGGTACAAGGATGGCAACAGGATCCGGCAGTATGAGAATGGCTACACCATCTTGCCCAACGGCACACTGCTCATCTCTAATCTACAGCCCAATGATGACGGGATGTACGAGTGTTGGGCCATGAGTGAGAGTGGCAATGCTACTATGGAGGTTTCTATAGATACGCAGAGTAAGTCAACGACGCATATGTCTTCACCCTCAATGCTCTCAAGCCATCATTAGTTGGGAGGAGTGGTGTTGGTCACAAGTCTCTCGTGAAATTATAGGTCTTTTCACACTATCTCCTTTTCGATCCGTGTTGAAACAACCCGGATCCACCCCGGTTCAGCCCGGCAAGTTTTTGAACCGGATCCAAAAGATGCAACATTCACACTACGTTTTTGGTGAACCGGTTCATACAACACAGATCACAGCGCAAAATGCAGTTTGGAACTGAGTTGAGCTTGGGTTGATTTTGATCCTGCTAGGCCGCCCTACCCGGGTTGGCTCGGGGTTGAAAATGTTCAAGTGTGAAAAGGGTTGAAAAAATCTCGGGGTTCGATCCGGTTCCAACCCCGAGATTTTGGATAGTGTGAAAAGCCCTAATATTAAGATCAATCCTGGAAAAGGTAGTTCTCTTCCATCTAGAGACTTGCTGTGGATCACTTTTGTAGTGCCTAGAGTCACCAAGAACTTGGCGGGGATTGGTGATGGTTTTCAAAAGAAACAAATGACACTCAAAAGTTCAGTAAAGCATTTCATTTATTGCATTCTCTCCTTCTTATTAGAATGAAAGAAATTGATCATTCCTAAGAGGAGTGACGCCTATTTTAATAAAGGTACTCATTTTGCAAACTGTCCATGGAATGTTAATGCTTGATTAAATCTGTACATTTGAAAAGGTATTAAAGGTACAATACATGATTGGTAAAGGTCACAGGACTGTACTCATACTTTGTCTGATCAAACATGTACATGAAATAATAAACCTGAAAGTAGCAAAAACCCGACTTGATTTTTCTCATAAAACATGAAGAATAGTTTACTTTTAATATGTTTGTTCCAAAAATCGTTCGGACAAACGATCTTTGGAAAAGACACTAAATCTTGATTTGCTTGAAAAACCCAGCATCTGATGAACCAAGATTTCCAATGGCGACTGTTTGCACTGTTTACAAACTGTATGCTTTACTGAACGTTTCAGTGTCGTTTCTTTTGAAAAACATCACCAATCTCGGTCAAGTTCTTTTTGACTCACCCTGTATGCTCTGTGTTACCCCATATCACCTAAGTACCCATCCTTCTTTTGAAATGTCAGTGTCTTGGTATCACCCTTCACCCTAACGCAAGCTTGTTTGACTCTGACCATAGTGCGACCTCACATTGATGGAGAGAACACCATCTATCAGCCCAAGATCATCGCCGCTAACCAGAATGACAACGTATACCTCAACTGTAATGTGACTGTTGCTGTACCAGATGCCACCATCCAATGGTATCGTGACGGTCGCATCATCGCTAGCAGAGGAGATATGGGCATACAGGTAGGTTTACATGTTGGTGCCTTTCAGACACTTGATGGCAGCATTCAGACCGCAGACCACCCATAGACATAAATAACCTATACACCGACGGCGCGAACCATTACTGTAGTGTCCCCGCCCGTGTTTTGTCCGGCAACAAAAGGATTTATGTCCGCCGCACTCAATACTGCAGGGTGTACGTCCCCTAATCATGGAACGTACACTGACGTCACGAATATCAAGCCACTATTAGGAAGATGATTTTGTTGTGGCTGGGTCAACCTCAACGTTCATATATGCTTGCAAACATGGATTCAAATCGTCTATTGAGGGCGCGTGTGCGCAACCAAAAATTGTGTCCCAATTTTATTGGCTGAATCCAGCTGAACCAGCCACAGCCATAGCCAGCAGCCATAGCCAGTCAATTGGAACATGGCCTTATAGTTCCAAGCAATTCACAAGTTTATGTTGGGTACCCTGACTTCACTGGTTATGAAAGAATGCCATAAAGGCACCGGATCATTCTTAAGCTGGAGTTTGCTATGTTAGAGACTTGCACTGAACCATGCGATACAGCAACCATGTTTTTAGTCAGGAGACTTGAATCGTTGAATGTGCACATGCTATGAAATCAAGTCAGTGTACCAGACACCATTCAGCTTTCATTCTCAGGAGGTCTTTATCATAGAGGGCGTGTAGTGAATTGTTTTGATGACGTTTGAGCCATTAGACTATAAGTTGACGTATGAGATAGTGATTGTTTCCTTTCTTTGTGTGTCGCGGCAGGTTGAGAATGGAGGAGCTCGCCTGAGTATCCCGTTCATCAGAGAAGGTGACGGTGGAATGTATCAATGCGTCGCTACCAACAGCATTGGAGAAAGCAACAGGCACTTTCACGTCAACGTCCACGGTCAGTTGTCTTCTAAAATTCCCTCGTCCATCTGATATCTTTTTCTCCATCCTTTCTTGACACCAAAAAGCTAATTTTCCGAACCATGGGAAATACCTAGACCTTAGAAATGTGCACCGTGATACATGGTGCCTTTCCACTTATTTGATTTGATGTGATGTGTTTATGCCCTTTTTAAGTCTTTCTGCTCAAATATTTCAAGGCCCTTTTCCAAACCTCGGCTCTGGTGCAGGCTTTGGCTCCGGCTCCATTTTGTGAATCCATTATAAAATAACAGGTATCAAAATAGAGGCTTTTGGCTGCAGTTTGGAAGTAGATCCTTTGGTTTAAAAGAGAAAACAGAGCTTCAGCTTGTATGAAAAACACAATCTATATTTTCAGCATAAGGATGATGGAGCCGGAGCTTGAGCCGGAGCCAAGGTTTGGAAAAGGACCCAAGCCTCCTAATCTTCATGAGAACAAAATGCAACTAATCAGCCACCCAAAAAAGACTGCGCTAGAAAATAAACATTATAGTTTTTAAGTTTTCAGTTTAGAACATACTTGAACTTAATATTCCTACATCCTTTTGTCAACAGTCCTACCAGTCATCACTAGTCTGCGATATGAGGAAATGGTGGTCAGCGCTGGCGAATCCATCTTTATTCCCTGCCAGGCCACCGGCTATCCAACCCCTCGCATTGCCTGGCGCTTTGAGGACCGTCCAGTATCTGGCCAGAATATTCGCTACACCCTCCACCCTGATGGTACCCTAGAGATACCCACGGTCTACGTCTGGGACCAGGGACGTTACATGTGCACAGCTAAGAGTGTCGCTGGCAATGCTACTAGAGTTATCGACATGAGAGTTATTGGTAAGAATCTAAAACTTAAACCAGGTGTCTTTGAAGTTTTAGGACTGAACAAAAATGGTTTTGTCAGATGGATCGTTATTTTGCTGAGATGGGGATGGGTTGCATGGCTGCCTGGGGGATGGGCATCAGAAGACCGAAGGAGTACCGCTCGAAGGTAGATGCGACAACGCGCTGTCGTGGCGTATGCTCCCACTGATTGATCTTAGAATGCACTAAATAAACAGAGCTGTTTGATTGATTGGAAATACAACAAAATATTGCTTTGTACTTAAAAAATTTTCAGCAGTTGTTTGGAAAGATCTAGGTTGTATTTTGGAGAATCACACCTTTTCACCTTTTCATTTTCCACAAGATTTATAGTTTTCAAGTCCAGGTCCATAAATGTTACTTCTGTGGAACTAATTTTGTACTTTTTTGTCTATGTTAGTTCGACCATCCATCGTTCAAGTCCAGACCTCCTTGACACGCATCAAGGGTTCATCGGTCATCCTACCTTGCGATTCGGCTGGAGTGCCCGATCCCGCTGTCGTGTGGGAGAAGGACGGTGTATCCCTTGATCCAGAGTCTGATCCCAACATGGAGATGTCCTATACAGGGTCGCTGCGCCTGTCCAATGTGGATGAATCGGATGCCGGTTTGTACCGTTGCATTGCTAAGAATGACGCTGGTGTTGCCTCTATCTCCATGACCTTCACTGTTCAGAGTAAGTCCAGAAATCTACCACCTCCTTCATCTTTTGAGACATGCCTGCCACGACGTGTTAAAATCCTGATGCATACCAACTCACTCTTAAGGCCTATTTACACATTTTGTCTTTTTAACTGCACACAAACTGGGTGTTTACATTTACGCGACAAAGTAGTGCGACAAAGTAGTGCGACTTGTCGCACGACTTTTTAAAATCAAACTGAAAGTGATTTTGTTGCGCGATAAAAAAGTTGCACACGTTTTTTATCTATGTCTTCACGTGCCAGCTGTATTGATTGGTTGGGAAAGATGGACAAGAAAATATTAATCGAGGTCCAGAAATACCATGAGTTGTACAAGGCATCCAACAAATAAGATGCATGCTGGGTGAAAAGACAACATAATTATGGCTAATTATGATCTCCTCCTGAGGGTATGATTCTCCTAGGATCGCCCGAGCTGCCAAAACACCAGTAGGCCCCTGAGCAAAATATATTTTTCCAAGGACAAAGAAGATGAGGCATATGACCTGGCAATGTTTTGAAAGGCAGAAGGTCTGTTTTTTTTATCATTATCATTAAAGTTTGGAAAAAGTCACACTACATATCGCATACTTTTGGACAGATGTGTGTGTCAACTTTGCCGAGTGACTAAGTCGTTTCGACAAAGTCGTGTATGTGTAAATAGGCCTTTACCTCTCTGTAGCATGTTCTATCTTCCCTGCCTCAAAAAGATTGTGAGACAAGTCAAAGAGTCTTGCTTTCAGAACAGAAGTAGCATCAACTGTTTGTGAATTTCCTCTTTTACTAGCTCCGCCAGTCCCGAACCCAAACTCCCCCAAGAACGTGACCACCGCAGCCTTCGGCGATGCAGTGATTCCCTGTAAGATGACCGGTAATCCCAAGCCTCGTATCCGCTGGTTCAAGAACAACAGGCCCGTCCCGGTCAATCGTGGCAAGTATCGCCAGCTACCTGATGGCTCGCTGCTGATCAGAAGCGTACAGGCTATAGACAGTGGACGATACATGTGTGTTGGTGAGAATGGCGTCGGGGTGAAGTCAAACAATGTGGATCTGGTCGTACCAAGTGAGTGCCTTAACTTGCTACTCTCCTAAGCCCCTACCTGCATGAAATCTCTGATAGATCATGGAATAGGATATTTATTACTTTAGACAGTTCAGTTCATTTTACAAAGTAGCAAGAATATTATTATACCTTGTAATGTTCACCTTTTTACACATTCAAATTACCACATTTCAGTGAGAAGATATATTCTTTAGATATTTTGTATTCAACTCACTTAATCATATTACATAACTCAGATTTGGTAATTAGGTTCATTTTCATACATTCATAAAAAATATGAAAAGATTTGAAAATCAAAACAAAATCTTTCAATTTGCTATTTTTCTCATTCACAAAGATGCTAGTAAGTAAAATTGTTAGGGCATAGAAGTTTGGGAATCCATCATACTTTGGAAGGAAACTTAAACAGAGATCTTTACAGATTTACCTGTAACTTACAGGGTATAAAGATGGTGATGGTAGAAAACTTACAGGTATAAAGATGGTGATGGTAGAAACATACTGTTAATGTTTTTCTACCTGAAATCCTGTGTTTATCCAGAATTTCAAGTAAAGAACAAAAACAGTTTTCATCTTGGGGAGATCAAAACTCCTGTGAATTGATTTGAAAATACTGTGGCCGTTTTTCACTGTTTTCTCCAAAAGTCGGCACCGTATAGGACTGGAAATTTCACAGATGACTGTTACTGTATCTTTCTTGATATTTTTGCCCATGAATCTGCATTTCTTTGGCAAAAACCACATGATGAAGTTACCTTTGAAATGTTTCTTTTGTCATTACGCTGAGGCCGTGCCCCAATTCTCCTGCTGCGACCGCGAATAACACACAAGTCTATGGAAATGGCTGCAGTCACTGGCTAGTGGCTGCCATAGGTACATGCGTAATTTGCAGCCGCAGCCAGAGATTTGGGACACAGCCTAAGTTTCTTGTTTTTCTTGGCTGACTTGTTCCTTCTCATCGTTCTAGTACCTCCGAGGATTCCTGATTCCAACAGCACGACCCAGTATCCCATCTCTGAACTGACGTCCATTGACCTTCAATGCTTCATCACCGATGCCTACCCACCGCCTCGCATCATGTGGTTCAAAGGTTTTGAGCTGCTGTCTAATAATGACGTTGGTATAACTATCGAGAATGATGTGCTTCATATTGACTCTGTTCGGATCGAGGACGCTGGGGAGTATACCTGCTTGGCCTTCAACCAGGCTGGCAATGCTACCAAGACCTGGAACATTGACGTCCAAAGTTAGTACAGACCTTGCTAAATGTAACCTTGGGTCCATTTCACGAACCCTACAATCTATCGTTACTCAAGTTATAAAGGACAACCCATTGTATGCTACACAGGGCTGCAATGTATCATAAGTCCTATATGAAAGTTTGTTACGACGAGTACAATTGGTATGTGGATCGGTTTACGAAAACACTAGGTAAGAATCGTTCATACTTTCGCTTCTCGTAAGGTCTCAACATTTCAAATAGCCTGCTCTAGTCATCATCTGTCTCCTGATGACGACTAGAGAAGGCTAGTCGAAATGTGAGACCCAACCAGAAGTGTGACGAAATAAGACTAATTGCGAAAGTAGGAACATTTCTTACATGGCGTTTCCGCAAACCGATCCACATAACCATCTGTACTCAATAACTAAGAATTTATGAGATTTTAGTATGTACACGGTTCAGACACAATCATATTGTAAGGTTCATGTGTGGCGCTGTGGCTTAGTGGTCTGGCGTGTCGTTCTCAAGATCTTGTGGTCAATCTACAGATTGTGGGTTCGGGTTCGAATCCAGTCATGGGTTAGTGGTGCTTGCATCCTTGGGCAAGATGCTTTGTCTCATATTACTTCTCTTCACCCAGGTGTAAATGGGTATCTGTGAGCATAGAGATGACTTTATGTGCTTGATTAGCCCCTGTGCGCTTTACAGCAGCCAGGCTGTATACTCCCCAGGGAGTTGGGATGGTTTCAGGAATGTAAATGTAGCTCAATGACCAGGGATAATAGTAATACGCACATAGAGACATCATTTATTGTGATATGTGCTATACAAAAGCTGTTATTATTATCATAATGCCCAATATGAATAACTCTTGTAGAACTAGAGGTAGTTCTGATAGAACCAAAAAGTTTCAGTTCCAGTTCTTATAGATCCACATCTTTCCTCATGAATTCTTTGAAAACTTTGCTTAACTATGAATTATAAATTCCCTTTGCTTTGTCAGAAATAAAAAGTTGAATTCCCTATATTTTGATTACGTTTATCAAATAGCTGCCCCCCGCATCCTTGGAGAGTCAGTCATCTACGTCACCGTGGCTCAAGACTCTGGATTCTCCTTGCCCTGTACTGTGGAGTCCACCCCATCACCTTGGGTGGAGTGGGAGAAGAACGGACAGATCCTCCCCTTCAACATCCCTGCTCAGGATAAGGAAGGATACCCGACCTTGGAAGTAGCCAATGCTAAGAGGGGTAACAGCGGTGTCTACAAGTGTCACGCCAGGAATATCGCCGGAAATGCAACCATAATATTCATCGTTGAAGTACAAGGTGAGATAGAACCGATGATTGGATTGGCCTCTGAATAGCAACTGCTACAGGGACAATTGTTTTCAGGAAACCTAAGGCTGGATAGCTCAGATGGTAGAGTTCTGGTAGGGCAGTTTATGCCTTCTGACTGGCACCCTGTGCAAAGATAGTTAACTATAGGGAGGCCCAATCATTGGGCTGGATAGCTCAGATGGTAGAGCACTGGTATGGCAGTTGATGGGTTATATGGCTTCTGACTGGCACCCTGAGCAAAGATGGTTGACTATAGGGAGGTCCCATCAAAGGGCTGGATAGCTCAGATGGTAGAGCACTGGTATGGCAGTTACTGGGTTATATGGCTTCTGACTGGCACCCTGAGCAAAGATAGTTGACTATAGGGAGGATCCCACCATAGGGACAGATAGCTCAGATAGTACAGTGCTGGTAGGGCAGTTAATGGGTTATATGGCTTCTGACTGGCACCTTGAGCAAAGATAGTTGACTATATGGAGGCCCAATCATAAGGTTGGATAGTTCAGATGGTAGAGCACTGGTATGGTTATATCTCTTCTGGCTGCCACCCTGAGCAAAGATAGTTGACTATATGGATGCCCCATCATAGTGCTGGATAGCTCAGTTCGTAGAGTGCTGGTATGGCCGATAATGGGTTATATGGCTTCTGACTGGCACCCTGAGTGAAGATAGTTGACCATAGGGATGCCCACATCATAGGGCTGAATAGCTTAGATGGTAGAGCAGTAGTATGGTGGTTAATAGGTGATATGGATTTTGACTGGCACCCTGAGCTAAGATACTTAATGATTGGGAAGTTATGTCTTAGGGCTGGATGGTTTGGGATGTAGAACCTTAGCCCAGTAATCCTCAGCTCACTTTCCTGTTCCATCAAATTTTCTTTGACCCCAAAAATCACAAATAGTATGTTGTAAAACCATGCTATACCTGATACGTTCAAAGGAATTGACCACAACATTGCCCATTCTTGTCCTTGTACTAGTTCCACCGGTCATTGAGGATGACCTGAAGGAATTGATTGCCGTGGGTCTGGGTCAGTCCGTGGTCATCCCCTGCCGAGCCTCTGGCTTCCCACCTCCCGAGATCTCCTGGCAGAAGAACTACGAGGACATCCCTAAGAACAGTCTGGCCATGAGGGTCATGCTGGATGGATCACTGGTCATCAATAGCACCAGGGTGGGGGATACTGGTCAGTATGCCTGTCTGGCCAACAGCGTGGCCGGATTCCAAATGAGAGAGGTCACTCTCAAAGTCCAAGGTAAGCTTGTAGTAGTGTTATCTCCTTAGCTAAGTGTATCAAGCTTTGTCCTTTCAATTATCAGCCATTTAAGTGTGACTTCCTTTTCATAGGAGCTAATATTTTTCAGATATTGTTCCAGTTGGAACTGTCTATGTGTCCTGACCAAAACTGAAATAGTAAAGCCCAAAAAAGTTTAGAGGAAGATAATGTGACATTTCTCAAGCAAAAATCGCATTGACTGTGTGTAGTATTTGTCTGTGAAACCATTCGTTGAGCATTTCTATAGTGGTGTTTAAACATGAAATATAATTGGTGAAGGCATTGAATACTTTTGCTGTTGACTAAAGGAAGAACCCCGTTGAGACCATCAGTTTTGTTACATCAGTCTTGTCTGTGAGAGACTGGTTTAACTCCAAATGGTTCGTTCATACAATTCTGCCCTCATCTTGGCTGGCAGTTTGGCCTCTTGTTGGGCCATTTGTCAAAGAAAAGGAAATTATTCTGGCTACCTGTTTGATCATCAAGATTATTATTTTTATTGTTATTATTATTTATTTCTGGTAATGACACCAAGGATTCCTCAAAGGCGCCCTATAGGCACTGTAGCTTGAAAGCCTGATGAAACATTTCTATGGAAAGATGATGAGAAGAAGATACAGTTTTAGAGATGGGAAGAAAACCCCAAAGTAATATTCTGGGTAAAACCCACAAGATCGGGTATAGGGACTGAAAACCCAATCCACTTGTGGACCGAGCCAGACTCGAACCCGGTCCGCCAGAGATGAAAGGCGAGGAAAGAACCACTACGCCAACCTGATTGGCCTGACTCCCAAACTGATTTCTCTGTTTCATCCCAACAGAGGCACCATACATCCTCCACCCCCAGCTGACGTCAGTCACCCCCACCTATGGGTCCATGGCCCTTTTCACCTGTCCCGTCACCGGTACCCCGCTTCCTGAGATCATGTGGTTGAGAGATGGCTTACCAGTGGATCCTTACAAGTCGGAGATCTTTGATAATGGCACGCTGATTCTACGGGACATTCAGGGTAGTGACAGTGGAAGATACGAGTGTGTGGCTGTCAACGAGGCTGGAAATATGAGTATCGTCATTGACGTAACAGTACACGGTAAGTTACATTGGTTTCTGCTCATTAACAACACGTTTGCTGAAGACAAGGGCCAATTTCACTGACCTGCTTAAGCAAAGAAATTTACTTAAGCATGAAAAGTCTTCCTTGATCAAACAGGATTACCAACCAAATTTTCATGTGAGTTTACAGTGGAACACTGCTACAATGACACCGGGATGCACAGAAATTGTTCGTTATAGTGGTCATTTGTTGTAATGAACATTGTTCAGCAGGCATATACATTGTACATTAAACAAGTGGGAGCCAAGGATGATGTTTGGTATAACCAAATGTTCAGTATAGCAGTGTTCGTTATAGTGGCGTTTCACTGTACTGCTTATGACATGTATTTGGCCATTGTTTGCTGAGCATAACATTCACAAGGAGTTCTGACTGGCATACTGATTTTATTCACCAAGGTTTTTGGTGCTTAAGCAAATTCAGGTGCTTTCTACGAAATTGGCCCTGGGATATGTTTCTGTATGGGTTTTATGGGGCCAATCCATTAAACCCAATGTAGAGGTTTTGTAAGCCTCACGGTGTAAAATGTTCCAACCACTGAAAGTACAGTTGGTGCGACGTTGAACTAAATTTCATACATTGACACCACAATTCTCTTGACCACAGTTCAACCTCAGATCAGTGAGTCTGACTCCATCGCCCTAATCAGCGTTCAGCTCAACGAGCAACTAGACCTCTTCTGCGAGATCGTGAACTCGGTTCCCCCGGCGACTATCATCTGGTACAAGAACGGAGAGCGTCTGCCTAATGTGGATCCCAACTACATCATGCTGGTTGACAACCAGATCCTGAATATTAACAGTGTACAGACTGGTGATGCTGGCACGTACGAGTGTGTTGCTAGCAACAATGCAGGCAGCAATAATAAAGTGTTCAACGTGGAGGTCCAAGGTACGATCTAGGAATCATTCCATCTCTTACTTCATTCAGCTGCTTAGCATATCCAATATGCTAAGCGCAGATATGTCATGTTAGGCAATAACCAAGCTACCTGTCAGTGGCAACACGTTTAAGAGCAGGAGTTTTTGTAACTATGAATCACTTTATATAACAAAGATTAATGACAACACCCGCCGAGGCAAGGGATTCGATTCACTCCGCTGACCCCAGCTAGCTCAGTGGCCTAGTGATATGGCATCTACACTAGTAAGCAGGAGGTCGTGGGTTCGAATCCCACCTGTGCCAGCGCATGATTTTTTCATGTGCACTCAAAAATTACTTAGTGTAGTGCTCATCTACATTGGTGAAGGGTAATAAAGAATTTGCATGAATTTTGTTCTCGGGTCATCTTAGTGTCTTGCATAAAGTATAAAGAAGTGTTGCAGTTTGTAAATAAAAGTGACATGGAGTGATAACACTTAGATTATATTTCCTGTTGAAATTCTTTTCAGCAGTCCAATTTTAGTTGGTTCAGATGAGCTGAAGAAAAAGGTGATCAAAGTCACGCGAAGTCGTGTTGCTGATAACACAATATCATGTGACTTTGATCACTTTTTCCTGTATCCACCATGATGAATAACCCTTTCCTTGTTATTAAAGAGCTAGAAAGGCTTTAGAGAATTCAGTTTTCTTTTTTTCCTGGCTGCAGTTCATCCAGTTATTGATGGCATAACACCAGACTCATCACACCCCATCACAATCATCGTGACTCAAGATGACGCCATTGATCTACCCTGCCGAGCCAGTGGTAATCCACAGCCATCCATTATCTGGTACCAGAACGGTGAACTGGTAACCCATAACACTCCCGGTGTGAGTGTCAATAGGGATAAGACGGTACTCCGCATCAGCCGAGCTAGTGTCATCCATGCTGGTCAGTTTACCTGCGTAGCAACAAGCACCATTGGAAACGCAACTAAGATCTTTACTGTAGCAGTCAATGGTGAGAATAACTTGCAACAATTAGAACAAAAAATTTGCTAGATTCCATCAAATAAGACAGATTTCTGGGCCCAATTTCATGGAATCTGTTATGGTCTATTTTTGTGCTTACGGGCACTGCTACGTGTGAAATCTTTTTCATGAAATCTATAACCAAGAATTTCTGGGCTAACTAATTTTTTCTGCTAACTTGCTATCATGTGCATTCTGCAGAAAGTCCTTGCTTAGCAAAGCAAGAAAGACAACTCTCCCGTGAAATGGGCTAACCGTAAGCAAACAAAGTCTGTTATCACAAGTGAAGAATGTTTGCTTAAAAGATTCAATGAAATTGGGCACAGGTGATGTTCTGAACAATTTTTTTTAAGCAAATTCATCAAAAGTATTAAAAAACATCCACCTTCCAAGACTTGATTTTTAAAATGAAAATGACTGAAAACACTCTTTATTTCAAGCAATAAAACAGCACAAATTGTTTTGGGGACTTCAAACACTAAACTCTCGTGATTAATCCAATATTAGTAGTTTTTTCTTGAACAATTTGTTTGATTTTGATTTATGAAACTTTTGACCAATTATTAATGGAATAATCATAATTCATTGATTCGAAACTTCAGCGGAATTCTATAAAAATTGTAGTTGATTGCTTTGATTGATAATTGATTCATTTGTTGCAATCTTTGCTGCAGTTCCTCCTGTCATTGACGATGGTGAATTCCTTCACAACGTCACCATCGTTCAGAACGGCAAAGTCCGTCTCGAGTGCCCGACCATTGCCATTCCCGTGGCAACCATCCAATGGTTTAAGGACAATCAACCAATCAGAAGGTAATGTATACATTGATGACATCACAAAGAGGTATAGTAATGGAAAGGGGTAGGGGCGGAGCCACTGGGAGAAAATGGGTGGGTGTTATAGTGGGCAAATCCACGGGATGGGATCCGGAGCAGCTTTTGAACGCAGGCTCACAGATCGCGTGCCTGAAATAAACAGGCCTCCATAGTGATTTCAAAGAACCACATTGGGTATGTACTGTACATGTACATACAAATTGGGAGCCAAGGATGATGTTTGGTATAGCCAAATGTTTGGTATAGCGGTGTTCGTTATAGTAGCGCTCCACTGTATCTGCAACAATTGTGATTGAGCAAATTGTGATCAAAATACTGACATTTTCATTTCTTTTGAACATTTTCTTTGTCCATTCAGATCTCAAGCTAACATGGTGTATCGGGATAATGGCATGGTGCTGGAGATACGTGATGTACAGCTCCTAAACAACGGCCGGTATCACTGCATTGCATCCAACATTGTAGGAACCAGCTCCAAATATTTCAACTTGGAGGTCTTTAGTAAGTAAATACGTTAGATTACATCACAAGAGGGCGGTATACTCGAGCAATCTTGGACATCTTGTACAATGGTGCAGACCAGTAAATAATTTCCCAAAGACTCCCATGCAAAATGGTCAATTTAAAAATACTTAGGGTTAGAAGTTTCTCAGGCAATCAAGCCATACACCAAAATGAAGTTCAAAACTTCAATTTTCATTTTTTTTTCAATTTTATGTAAGTTAACCAGTGACTTTTTGAGAAAAGTCCATCCAAAGAAACATGACCCTAAAACTGCCAAATTGACTCACAAAATGTACCCCTCCACTACATGGCAAAAGTAGAGTGACTTTAGGGCCTGATTTCATCCGAACAGCTCAAAGGTGAAAGTCCAAACTCTTGGGACCGGGCTCCATCCATTTTCTTTACAAGACGTCCCATTAAGTGCTCAGCAAATGCTTTTATGAAAAAGATTTTGAGGGTCTAAACGAAATACTATAGTCTTTAGTATTAGTATTAGTATTAGTATACTTATGAACTCTGCAGACTGATTTGGGCCTTTTTACAGGTCTGCACCATAGAGCTATATTAAAATTACCAGAGCGCTAGCGTTCTCCGTGCTTAGACGTTTTGAAGCCGTCCTGGGCGCAGTAATTTTGAATTTGAGTGCGTGTCTGTGGAACAAGAAAACTTTGACTGGAATGCCTTTCAAAGAGTGTACTCTATATGCAACGCGCAAGTCTTTGCGAACGGTACCGGTAGCACGTCTTTATGCTCTATGGTCTGCACCCACAAAAACTGATAAAAAACCACAGCACAGACAGGCAGACTTCAGTATTAAACCTATGCCATTCTAAATGAATCACCAGTATTCCCAGGACCTGATGTGACATATCTTGCTCCTTTTCATTTCAACCCACAATAGTTCCACCAGAGCCTGTGACTGCCTCCAATTTCAACACTTCAATTAGCTCCAGTGGGTCAGTCACGTTGAACTGCGAGAGTGAAGGCTACCCTCCTCCTACAATTACCTGGAAGAAGAATGGAATGTTCCTGTCACCGGCTAGCTCAAGGTAGACAAGATGCTATTCTCTCAGTATAATTGACATCACGAAATGGTCCACAGAATTTACCAATCTAACAAGAGAGCCATTAGTATTGAAATGAACTTAAATGTAGTATCATACTTTGGTAGCATACCGAAACAGAAATCTGTACAGATTTACCTAAAACATATCTAGTTTTTCTGCCTGAAATGCTTTATTTATCAAGAAAAGAGTAAAGTCATTGACCAAAAACAATTTTGATCTTTAAAAGATAACGGTGAAAAGATTTTTAAACTATCATTAGATTTTTCACTGTTTTCTCAAAAAATGGGTACCGTATGGGGCTGGGAATTTCACAGATGACTGTTACTGTATCTTCCTTGATATGATATGAATCTGCATTTCTTTGACAAAAACCAAAGTATGATTATACCTTTTAATAAGGGATAGCTTTCCACATTTGGTTTATGACACTTACTGTGCTATCTTCCTCCGTCTGTTGAAACCTGAGACAATTCATGAGGCTTTGAATTGGAGAAGTCACTGGAATGTTGCCTTTGAATAGCTGGACAGGCTGATGAGACCATATAGCGACTATCCATGATGCGAAGGGGTTTTTCGAAACAGGGGTTCAGTCTCAGCTTCCAGCTCTGTCATTCATATGCCGAAAATATAGGTTGTGGTTTTTCATTGAAGATGAAGCTCCGTTTTCCTTTTCAAACCAGAGAATCTACTTTCGATCCGCAGCCAAAAGCCTCTATTTTGATACCCGTTATTTTAAAATTGATTCACAAAATGGAGCTGGAGCCTGAGCCAGAGCCTCCGTTTCGTAAACCCCCATAGTCTCATTTTGCCACGCTGTGTCATTTTATCTTTCCTGTTGAAGCCCTCAACCGGTGCAAATACGTACACTACAAGGGTTGTCTAGTTCCTTGACTTACGTGCTTGCTTGAAAACACCTGCTACAGTGTCAACTCTGGGATACCACACTGAATTTAACTTGCAATTCTGCATGAAGCTGTTAGAGTATTTCATTGTGTTGTTTATAGACAGTTTGGCACATCGCCCTTACCCGTGTAAGGGCGAACTCACCCCGGAGAAAGGGCAATCTCGGGTTTGGCTCGGGGGGTGACGGAGGGGTGAACATTTCAAGAGGAAATCGTGGCTTATTTTCACCCCTGTGTCACTCAGGGGCCACCCCTGAGATTGGTCAAGAGGGAAAAGGCATTTAGACAGTTCAAGATCTATTTTGATATCGTTTCTTGTTTGTTTTTTTTTGTAGGTACCAACTGTCAGGAGGTACGCTGCATATACCTGCAGTGAGTGTTGCTGACATGGGTTTCTACGAGTGCTTCGTCGCTAACATCGCTGGCAACTTCACTAAATCATTCACGCTGGAAGTCTTAGGCAAGTATTACTCATAACGGGCGGCTTTATGAAGTTTGATTATTAAATAGCTAAGCACCCTCTAGGGAATGTACATACATATTTACTTTCATCATGACGCCCACAACTTTAATTTCAGTCAGTTTCCCTTGTGGTTATTTGATAGTTACATGTATATTAATTAAAAAGCTGTATCCTCTTTGAGTGATCCCCCATGTACCGTTCCCAGGTTTCAGCATTGCTGCGTGTATGGATGAAATGATCCTTGGGATATGGCGGTGTGTACATGGTTTCATGGCTTAATTCTGACTGCCAAACGAACAGAGATAATTGACTATTTGGGACACCACCAATGTAGGATAGCTCAGTTGGTAGAGCACCTGTATGGTATTCAGGAGGTCGGCGGTTCGAATCCCACTCCAGTTAATTTTTATTTGTTCACTTCAATGACTTTAATTTCAGTAACTTTCCCTTGTGGTTATTTGATGATTATATTTACTTTCACTCTCTTTCTTCTTTCAATACAAGTAATAAACTGCTGCAAACTGCTCATCAGCCAAAATGATGACCTGAATTTTATAAAATGCTTGGAGTTAGGAGGGCCTGATGCGTTCCGATCCAAGCAGGATCTTTATCTTTCTTTGTTCTCTTTCCCATATCCAGTTGCCCCGACAATTGAAACTGTACCAGACACCATCTCGGCTAATCTGGGTCGTCCTGTTCGTATACCGTGCTCAGCCTCAGGCAACCCTCGACCCACCATCACCTGGCAGAAGGGCAACCAGGTCCTGACGGAGGAGATGGGCTACACCATCCTAGACAACGGCATGCTAATGATTGACAGTACTGAGATGACCCATGCTGGACGTTATATCTGCATTGCTCGCAGTAAAGCCGGTTCACATGTCATTAAAGTGGACCTGCAAGTACAAGGTACCAGTGGCTTCAGGGAAGGGGGAGTCTAGTCAGGGGGTAGCTTAAAGGTAGTATCATACTTTGGTAGGAAATCAAAGCAGAAATGGTCACAGATTTATGTACAACTTACAGGGTATGAAGATGGACCTGGAACAAACATACCGTTAACATTTTTCGCTTGAAAGGTTGTATTTATCTAGAAAATAGTCAAACAAAAGACCGAAAACAGTTTTGATCTCCGAGATCAAAACCTCAAAATTACAATTACCTTACACTTTCACGTATGAACAATTGCAATGTTTTTTGGTGCTTTCCTCTGATTCCAATGATCAATTGAGCTGAAAATTTTATAAGCTTATTTTTATTTCATGGCAATTCAAATTATGAACAGTCCGCAGCTGTTCTCTCAACTTTACCAAAGTATGATACTACCTATAGGGCCTAAGACTTGTTCAATATGGTTTGTTCAAGACTTTTTCTTTGGTATGATTTTATTGGAAATTTAAATTTTCAGCAGAGGCACCATCAATGACCATTCTCCTTAAAGGGCATGGACAACATTGGTAACAAACGAAAACAGAAATATTCACAGATTTACATTTAACTTTCAGGGTATGAAGATGGTGCTCTTAGAAACATATCGTTGAAATATTTCCACCTAAAATGCTGTATTTATCCAGAAATTAGTACAACAAAGACCGAAAACATTTTGATCTTTGAAAGATAAAAAATCTTTCTTTATGTTTTACAAGAAAAATTGATTCGGGTTTTTGCTATTTTCACAGGACTCAGATGTCCGATTGAGCTCAAATTTTCACAGGTTTATTATTTTATGTACATGCTGGATTAGACAAAGTATGAGTGCTGTTCTGTCACCTTTACCAATGTTGTACATGCCCTTTAATTACCCTCTTCTATAATGACCCAATCCAAAAATGACAATGCTTTACAATAGCAATTGTCTTTAAAAGGCCATTGGTCAAAATGACTCTTTTATAAACATGAACATCACTGATATGTATTTTGCAGCTGTCAAATTTTACCAAAATTCATTCATATTCCCCCTATGTTTGTGCATGTTTTTGGAAAGAACCTAAAGGCCTTTTCACAAGACGTTAAAAAAACCCTCAACCATTGAGACATTTTCTCATGGTTGCGAAAACTGTTTTACGCTGGCCGCTTTTGCGTCCTTTCACACGGCACAGTGTAACATTTCGCAAGCCTCCCTTGAGACGGAATGCGGGTAATCGATAAACTATGCATTTTGTGAATGTAAAATGCTGCTAGTACCATCACGAAGCTGAGGTTGCGCGTGAAGCACGCTGGAGTGTGCGCGGTCTGCAAAGGCAATGCAACACATAGAAACACACGCATGCTCATTGCGAAGCACTTCGCAAGGGACCCTTGAGAAATGTTGTCATAGGTCAGGACCTCGGTCAAAATCTCTCAAGGATTCACCAGGGACGTCGGGCACTCTCAAGCATTGGTGTCCTTTCACACGATTACACTTTTGTAAGATTTCGCAACAGTGAGAGAATTTCTCAATGGTTTAGAGTT
This sequence comes from Astropecten irregularis, assembly GCA_963971285.1. Taxonomy (NCBI): domain Eukaryota; kingdom Metazoa; phylum Echinodermata; class Asteroidea; order Paxillosida; family Astropectinidae; genus Astropecten; species Astropecten irregularis. The sequence goes on along the minus strand of OZ020260.1, from coordinate 10,550,018 downwards.
TTTTTGGCGTTGTGTGAAAAGGCCTTAAGAATCAAAGTTTGGACAGTTTTTTAAAAGATGGATTTTGTTTTTGATTTTGTTAGTGGCCCCAACCATCCGTGGCCCACCGTTCACCGAGCACTCAGTCACGGAGGAAGAACAAATTACACTGGATTGTCAGGTGTCTGGTATCCCGAATCCTGTCATACGTTGGATACACAATAATCAAGAGATCACCGGTAACGGATTCCATTACAACATACTGCCCACCGGTTCCCTGCAGATACCGGTTGCCAGACGTGAGGACCAGGGATTGTATGTGTGCTTTGCAGACAACGGCGTCGGTATTGCTCAGATTCAGAGGCTGTTGGAGGTTAAAGGTACCAGACTATTGAAGTATCTCATTCCCAGACTTAGACCGTGTCCAAAACAGGCTTCCAGAGCTATGGCTAGGTCTATTGTCTTAGTGTTGCTGCATGTTTTCAATGGAGGGAAGACCTAGCCTTAGCTCTAGACAACAGATTTGGATGCAGGCTAAGTGACAGCTAGAGTACAAACATATTCACACTTTCATTATTCCTCATGGTCCTTGGGACTAGCTATTGATACAAGTTAACTACATTAACTATGTATAATCACAGCTGGTTCTCCTCCATTCCTCTTGTTGGTTTAACCTGTGGCTAGTAAAGCCTTTGGTTTGCTAGCTTTGGAGGATTGAGCATTTTTTTCAAACAGAATTCTTTTCTTACAGTACATTTCACAGTTTATGGGCTAGGTAGGCCAGCAAAACCTTCTACTTGCAAGTATAATTCCTTTTATTAGTACATGGTAAAAGCTCTTATACACAGGGTATATCTACATGCAGTTTCCCGATTGCCTGGCAGTCCGTCCATGCTGTTGACGAGCCCTTCATTCACTATTCAAGAATTTAATCCACCGTATGCGTTTTGCATAGTCACTCAAAGTTTTTAGAATATGTCATTTGATCTGTAACACATTGATTATGCATAATTGGCCGCATACTATACATCAATGCCCAAATATGGTTTAATTATGCATAGGTGAAAGGTCTTTGACATGCAAATCAGAAGCATAACTTTTAGCCAATGGGAAGAGCTGCTACAGTAACTATGGACACTGGGTATTCGTGGGTTTAGAACTATTAAACACTTTGTCACTGCCATCCAAAGGACATAGATCCGTTTTTGAATCATTCTGGTAGTACAATTTACAAATGACTAGCTTTGAGATTTATCAAACATGATAAATGAGGTCTGTTATATTTCTGTATTGTAGTACCCCCCAGCCCAAGTCCACAGCAGCCATCAGATGTTACTGTCCGTATCGGCAACAGTGCCCGTCTGACCTGCATCGTAGATGCCTACCCACCACCGACCATCACATGGGAGAAGGACAATAGACCTATTGATTTCAACTCTGGCCATCTATCCCTTGAACAGGATGGCTCATTGGTTATTAACCAAGTACAGGCAAGTATAAACCAGTGGTGTACTGAACTCAATTTCATGGAATATGTTACCGTAAGCAAATATTCTTCGCTTATGATAGCAGACTTTTTTTCTTACGGTTAGCGTATTTCACTGGAGAGTTTTCTTTCTTGCTACGCTAAGCAAGAACTTTCTGCAGAATGCATATGATAGTGCATTAGCAGGAAAAAAACTGAGGTAAACTTAGAAATTCTTCGCTTACTGATTAAGTGCAGAAAGTCTTGCTTACGGATTCCACGAAATTGGGCCCTGGTAGGACCCCCGCACTATCAAGCAGTGGGTCTTGGGTTCAAATCCTACCCGAGCAAGCCTGTCCATTTTTCACATTGAATGCTGATTATGCAACACATATGACACATTTGGAAAAGCAGACCTAGCTCTAAATCAAATGAGAACTGTGGTCACCCAACAAAATGATAAAGTAGTCCAGTTTTATTTTGATGACTCCTGTTTGGGCACAGAACATTGGAAATCGCAATGATAAATTGCCATTGCAGACCTTTTCACTTGTGCATTTTGTGTAAGCATTACAAGTTAAATTTGTATTCGGTTTATTTTTTCACAGGAAAGTGACAGTGGTCAGTATGTTTGCACGGCCACCAACGTCGTAGGACACACAACACGGACAGTAGTGCTGACCATACATGGTAAATACACTGCTGAAAATATCAAGTTTTTGACCAACAAAACTTACCTTATGAGGGAATGTATAAATTAAACCAGGTTTTAGGATCTTGTGTGGTATTGTAAAGAGAAATCTTCGCAACAAATTTCAATTTTAGTCGAGGAACTACATGAGCATGGGTTTTATGACATAAATGATAATTTGGAGAAATTAAAAGCGAAAGGGTTGTTCATCGTGCTAGATACAGATAAAGAAAAAAAAGGTGATCAATGTCATGTGGTGTCTATTTGCTGGTAGCCAGTGTTGTATCGGAGTCCACAACCTCCGAGGCCAAGTCCGAGTCATGGGTCTCCGAGGTTGAGGCCAAGTCACACATGAGCATTCGAGACCAAGGCCGAGGCCAAGGCCACAGTGTCCGAGGCCAAATGCCGAGGCTGGCCTCAAGTCATACAACACTGGTGTTAGTATTCTGCAGGCTAGCAGTTTTAGCAGCCGAAATGTCGCTACCAGAAACACAACATCGCGTGACATTGATCATTATATAACGCCTTAGTAGATCCTTGTCATTTGATTGGAGGATTGTATGTCACGTGATATTTGATAAATAGACCAATTCATGGCTTACGTCACAACCGTTGAAATTTGTACCATCCACCGTGCATTTTTGGTGCCATCCGATTTGTACCATTGCACGCCAGGGACTCTAATACGTGATTGGTCAAGCGGCGTTCCATTTATTTGTCACTGCGTGCGCGCGTACGCGTTGGTGTGCAACGCGCGTTACTGTAATAAGAGCAATATAGTTTGCCAAGATTTTAAGCTTTTTTTGTCTCGCTAACTCTTAAAATGTTATACTCCAATCAAAATCAAATGACAAAGATCTACTTAGATGTTATATAAAACAAATAATGAATGTTTCACATTCGTGGAATGGAAAAAATAATTTCATTCGGTGACAGATGGACTGTTCCATTCCACTCGGCTTCGCCTCGTGAAATGGAACAGTCCATCTGTCACCTCATGAAATTATTTTTACCATTCCACTCATAAACATTCATTATTTGTATACCATTTTTCCTTATTTGTGAAATTTGTTGTACTGGTACATTTCAATGATTTTAGGTTTGAATATGGCTTGATTTGGATCATAATCTAATCTGATTTTATCTGGTTTGATTTATCAGTTGGTCCACGGTTTGTCAGTTTCCCTAATGACATTGAGCTGGCTATGAGAGACACACTGGAACTGGTTTGTGAGGCACAGGGACATCCACCACCAACCATCACCTGGTATATCAATGGCACTGAGACAGTCAGTAAGTAATGCCTCAAGACTTTCTTGCATTGTCTATGATCTGCTCTATCATAATGAGACATATGTCACACAGACAACCAGTAAGTAATGCCTCAAGACTTGATTGTATCATCACTGGTCTGCTCTATCATAATGAGACATATGTCACACAGACAACCAGTAAGTAGTGCCTCAAGACTTGATTGTATCATCACTGGTCTGCTCTATCATAATGAGACATATGTCACACAGACAACCAGTAAGTAGTGCCTCAAGACTTGATTGTATCATCACTGGTCTGCTCTATCATAATGAGACGTATGTCACACAGACAGCTAGTTAGTAATGCCTCAAAACTGTGTTTTATTGTCTGCGGTCTGCTATATCAAAATGAGGCACATGTCGTACAGACAGCCAGTAAGAAGTGGCCCAAGACACTCTTGTATCATCACTGATCTGCTCTATCATAATGAGACATATGTCACACAGACAACCATTAAGTAAAGCCCCAAGACTCACTAGTATCATCACTTATCTGCTCTATCATAATGAGACATATGTCACACAGACAACTAGTAACTAGTGCCCCAAGACCTTCTTGTATCACTTGTGATCTGCTCCATCATAATGAGTCGCATGCATTCTTTGTTTGTACAATGCTATGGTAATTACCTCATGAATATTCATTGCAGGCCCTCCTACTATCAATGGAAGAAGTACCTATGTGATTGAGAACATCAGTAAGAAGGATCAGGGAACGTATAAATGCTCCGCTGAGAATCGCTTGGGAAGCCGGACGGCCTCTGCGTTTGTATCAGTTAGAGGTAAGAGTGTTAGACAACATCCCATGACCTGGCTCAAAATCTGGAGTGACGAGGAGTGAAGTTCTTAAACTTCCTTATAGATGTTATTTCATGTACCTTTTTACGCTTTGTTCATCTGAATAGCAGAAATACAACTGAAATAATCTTGCCCCCTCCAAATCCTTCATGGTTACACCACGCTTTTGATATGCTAAAAAGATCATTCCAATGAGCGATCTTTGGAAAAGACACTAAATCTTGATTTCCTTGAAAAACCCAGCATCTGATGAACCAAGATTTTCCATGGTGACTGTTTGCACTGTTTACGAACTGTTGTGTTCATTTTCTGTCTGAAACTCAATATTATTTTTTTGGAGGCCTTTCAAATCCTGTACACTGCCTTTAATCCTTGGTATCTTTCTGATCTCATGCAGTACCTCCCACCATCATGTACGGTGCTGAGGACAGGGAAGTAAGAGTAGCAGACGTCACCGTCCTAGACTGTGCCTCAGAAGGTGACCCTCCACCACAGATTGTCTGGCTCAAAGGCAACAAGATAGTGACCTACAACAACCGCATCCAGAAAGCTCCAAACGGTTCCCTCATCATCTACCGAACAACGGTCAGTAGACTTGCCAAGGACCCACCCACAAATGACAAGAAATCTTTCGGAATATTTAGGCTTTTGGATGGATAGTCAGAATACATGATTTCATCCTGAACGAAAATCATTGGAGAGAAATATCAAGAAGGATGGAATTTTGGAAATGTTTGGATGTTGTCACAACTTTTTAACAAGACTCGTCATTTTAATGGATAAAGTTGGGTTATTTGCATCATCAAAGGTATAATACGTGATTGGTTTTTCTTTTAAAACATAAAGAGTGGTTTTGATCTTACCCCGAGATCAAAACTGTTTTTGGTCTTCGCTATATTCTGGATAAATACACCATTTCAGGCGGATATATTTTAACAGTATGTTTCTACCAGCACCATCTTCATACCCTGAAAGTTACACGTAAATCTGTGAACATTTCTGTTTGAGTATGTTGCCAATCCTGTACTATATCTTTAAAAGGCGAAAAGCCTGGATTACAATTCAAGCTTACTGGACAACTATTCAAGAAGAATTCTAGCCGTGTATGGCCAAGTGACCATCTAATTAGACCATCTTGAATAGATCATTTGCCAAAATGACCATCCGACCAACCAAACAAACAATGACAGTAGTTCAACAATATAGCCTGTTTGACCAGCCAACTGACTAGCTAAATATTCAACTACAGAGCTTGAATCCTGCCCAGATGACCAGCAAGTTAGTCTTATTGTCCTTTTCTTTGTTGACCGTTGCAGGTTGAAGATGCCGGTCAGTACATCTGCAGAGTCTATAATCGATATGGCAGTGACAGCGTAGCAGCCTTTGTTACAGTGCAGAGTAAGTGCCCAGCATTATGCTGTATCAAGATCAGGGCCTGTTCATACCACATAGTCAAGTAGGAGAAGTATAATGGCAGCTTCATCACCGACTCACGTTGATTTCCCTTGCTGGGACAAATGGCCACTCCGGGTGGGACTTTCAGGGCTGCTGGGTGTGGTACTGGGTGTGGTACTTAGTGTTCAGCAAGGCAACAATTAATCAATGTTGAGTTCCCTTGCTAGGACAAATGGCTACTCAGGGTGGGGCTTTCAGGGCTGCTGGGTGTGGTACTGGGTGTGGTACTTAGTGTTCAGCATGGCAACAATTAATCAATGTTGAGTTCCCTTGCTAGGACAAATGGCTACTCAGGGTGGGGCTATCTGGGCTGCTGGGTGTGGGACTGGGTGTGGTACTTAGTGTTCAGCAAGGCAACAATATTAATTAATGTTGAGTTCCCTTGCTAGGACAAATGGCAACTCAGGTTGGGGCTATCTGGGCTGCTGGGTGTGGGACTGGGTGTGGTCCACATCAAGGCAACAATAGATGCTTCAACCTTTCAGCCTTTAAGAAAGATCCTGCTAGGATTGAAACATCAGGCCCTACCAACTCTTAAATATTTGAGGTTTTTTGTTAACCTAGGGAAACCAACCTTCATAGTTGAGCCAATGGACACGACCGCTGATCAAGGAGCAACGGTCAAGCTGGACTGCCTTGTAGAGGGAGAGCCCCAGCCGACGGTCAGTTGGCTCAAGGATGGTTACCTGGTCAATCCTGGCCAGGGAGTGGCCATATTGCCCAACAAGACACTGATCATTGTGGCCGCCAAACGCGAAGACTCTGGCCGCTACGTCTGTCAGGCTACAAATTCAATGGGTCCTCAGGCCATCTCCGTTCTGGTCACAATACGAGGTGAGTTTGCAATCCTCTCTTGCTTCACGCTTTAGTAGCATTTTAGATAATTCAGTGCCGCTGGCTAATTTGATTGGATGAGGGAGTAGTTGTCATGGTTATAAGAAGATCCAACAAATATACTGAGTGGAAAGTCAATAGATGTCATCAGCCTGTCCAGCTATTCAAAAGCAACATTCTGTTGACTTGTCCCATTCAAATATCCTGAATTGTCTCAGGTTTCAACAGACAGAGGAAGGTAGCAGCCAAAATGCTGTAAACCTTTGAAATGTGATCTTCCTGCTTATTTCAGCAATTATTTTGAACTTTGAAATTTTTGAAATTATTTTGAAGGAAATTGATAATTGTCTTCATAAACTAGAGGTTTTAATCCAAATTCCATGGCATCCTCGCAGTTTTCTCAAGCCTTCCTTAAAAGAAACCCCAAAACTGCTAGTTTTTCAAAAGTGTGGTTATTATTAACAGCAATAGAAAAGAAACAAACAAACAAAGATTGAGAAGTTCTGTTTTGCATGATTGTAGATATAGTATATAGTATTCTTGTGTGAAGCTGGCGTGTGATATTAATGATATTTTTCTGCATTGTTCATGTTTTATGCATCATTTCTTGCAATCTGGAATATTATAATTTAAAGAGGTATAGCCCATGCTTTTCCATATCTGTTGTGAAACAAGGATAGGAAAATAGACTTTACAAATACAAATGTATAGTAATGTACACATAGTGCATATCTACCATTAAAGGGAGCATATAGGATTTGCAAAGATGTGCATTTTGGCTGAATTTGGTACAATAAACAGAAGTGAAGGTCTTAAACTTCCTAACAGATGTTGTTTCATGTACCTTTTTACGCTTTTTTCATCTGGATAGCAGAAATATATCCGAAATAATCTTGCCCCCTTCCGAATCTTTCACGGTTACACCACGCTTTCGAAATGCTACCAAATCGTTCAGAGGAACGATCTTTTTAAAAGACACTTAGTCTTGATTTCCTTGAAAAACCCAGCATCTGATGAACCAATATTTCCCATGGTGACTGTTTGCACTGTTTACGAACTGTTGAGTCCATTTTCTGTCTCAAACTCAATAATTTTTTTTGGAGGCCTTGCAAATCCTGCACGCTGCCTTTAAGGAACTGCATACACCACAGTGAGAATAATTTCTGAAAAATACAACTATTTGCAATGATTTATCTTAATCTGTTTTTCACATTGGATATGGAAAAATACAAGGTGTATGTCTTTAAAAGAATGTGCAATATTTATGTCATGTGATGTCTATGTGATGTGTTTTACAGTGAAAGCATTTGTTCTGTTTTTGTTTGATGTTTGCATCATTTTGTGTGTCTGTGTATTTTGTTCGTTTGTCTGCTTGCTTGTGTGTTTTATGCGCATGATGACTTTGTCTCAGGATTGCAGTGAGCATGTGTACCGTAATTCAAACCAGAAAAACTGGCCTTGTCTGTTGGTTTTATTTTGATTGTTTGTTTGTTTATGCCTGTCTGTTAGTTGGTGTGGTCGTCATTTTTGTGTCTGTCTGTTATTTCAGTGCTGTTACGTCCATATCTGTATGTCTTGTATGTGTTTTATAGTGGCTTGAATGTTTAATGCTGTTTTTATGTCATTGTTGGTCTGCTTGTCTATGTGTCTTGTCTATATGTTATTGTACTATTGTGTGGTTGTGCAGTGTGTATATCGCAAACATTTGATGTTCGGTTTTCTTAGTGCATGGACAGTTCTCTCTATGGGAGCCATGGGGCGATTGTAGCAAAACGTGCGGCGAGGGCGCCTACCAGCAACGCACTCGGCAGTGCGACAACCCCGCCCCAGCCAATAACGGCCGTCAATGCTCAGGTCCTTCTACGGATAACAGAGAGTGTAGCCTGCCCATGTGCCCCAGTAAGTCAAGTCAGCGACACCGTCGGCACATCTCATTCTCAGGCCGGAGGTTCTCTTCATTCTGTCCCGAAAGTTCTCTCTAAAAAACCTCACGTTTTTACCTGCCGATCTTTCTCATTTTCGGAAATAAACCACACGTGTATCTTCCTGTTAAAGGTAGTATCATACTTTGGTAAGAAACCAAAAATTTTTCACAGATTTACGTATAACTTTCAGGGTATGAAGATGGTGCTGGTAGAAACCTACTGTTAAAATGTTTTCACCTGAAATGGTGTATTTATCCAGAAATTAGTAAAACAACGACCGAAAATCTTTTTGATCTTTTAAAAGATCAAAAATAAAAGAGAGACATTTCCAAAAATAATGTGGCCGTTTTTCACGATTTCACAAAAAGTGGGCACCGTATGGGACTGAAATGTTCACAGATGTCTTTTACTGTATCTGTCTTGATATTTTTGCCCATGAATCTGCATTTCTTTGACAAAAACCAAAGTATGATATTACCTTAAACCTTTCCACAATTCCTGGAATGATTTTCAGTTCAATATTTCTGGTCACCTTCTCATTTCCTTGTAATCACCAGACACTTCACAATTTAAAATTCCCCTAATAGTTTACTCTCAGTTAAATTGAATCCTGTTACCAGTTACCAAGTTTCATTCACCACTCAAACCTTTTAATTTGTACCTTCCTTAACTGGATATCTCCAATTCTAAATCAAAAACTCATATAATTTGGTAATTATGTTTACTCAAATTTTCCCTGCACCACCTTCTCCATGTTTCACATGCACAGTATCATAAACAGATAAACATAAAACTCTTTGCAAATTGATATTAGGCATTTGGAACACAAAACAATTCCTTGGTAATGAAAATTCACTGTGAAAATTAGTTAAACGTATGACAAAAGTGAATTCTGCTTGGGGGTAGAGAAAGGTTGGTATGGATAAGCAGAATCTTAATTTTTACCCTTTTCTAAGTTTGAACAAGGCAACTCTTCCAACTATTCAAAATTCTTCTTAATCCATCCTTAACCTCTGCAAGAATTTGGAGGACACAAGACTTTTGGGCCCAGGTACTTTTCACTTCTTTAAAACCAAACAAACAAAGATAATTGGTAGGAGTTAGGCGGGCCTGACGCATTTTGATCCTAGCAGGATCTTTCTCAAAGGCTAATTATTACTTGTAGTGAACAAAGATAATTGACTATTGGTGTCACCACCAACATAGGGCTAATGGCTCAGTTGGTAGAGCGCCAGTACGGTATTCCGAAGATCGCTGGTTCAAATCCAGCCCCAGTCAGTTTTTCTTTGTTCACTTTTCAATTCTTTAAAACTCGATAGTCTGTACTGCACAGTGTTCAAGATTTTTGCTGATTATGGAAGGTTGCAAGCAAAAATGCCTAGGCCTTGGCAGTTGGAGTTATATTATGGGAAGTTGTACAGGGGGTACACATAGTGTTGGAATCTTGTGGATTCGGGAATGTTTCTTGTCATAATACCTAGAGAGTTTTCCAACTTTCTGTACATAAATATGATTTTTAAACAGAATTTTGCATGAGCTATCATTTGATACTAACACTTAACTGCATTGTGAATCAGCAACTTGAATGGTCGCACTAACTCTTTACTAATTTGATAAAAACCCTCCATGCATGTTCTTGTGATGGAGAAACCTAGCCATGCATGTCCTAAGATTGCAGGATTTTGACTTGGTGATCATAAACCAAACTGCTTGAGCGAAATGTTGACCAGGTAGCCTATCTGCATGTATGTATGTGACATGTGACAAATGATCAGATATCCTTGTCATTTTCCTCAATCCATATATTTTCCTGACAACTCAAAACTTTTAAAACCAGAGAATTCAGTATTGTTAGCCTGTTACTCATTTTTTCACAAAGGTTTATTTTTTTTTTACCATACACAATAATTTGAGCATTTTCATGGTGGGTACACGATACATTCATGTTCAGTATTACAGTGAGCTATGTGAATGGCACACCTTAGATTATACTCACAAGTATAGCTTGAGACTAATACTCAATAGATGCATTGTCTTTGGTTCGGGTCGAAATCTTGTTTTGGAGTCCTTGCATTATCTGCTTTGCAGTGCTTTGATTTGTGTTTCCAGCAATAACAAGAGGTAATGTGTTCATGGTGCACTCTTCTTCTAGCAAGAACTGTGGTTCTTAAGGAACCAAAGGCATCGACTTAAAGTTCTAGGCAGTATGCTTAAGCCATCCTCAGGAGAACAGTCCTCAAATACCATTTCTCAGAAACTGTACAAAAGCCTGAAATCTGATACAGCAGTGAAGTGTGGGTAATGCTCTTCTGATTCATTAAATTAATCATGTAATTTTGAAGAGGAAGCTCAGGTGGCTTGGCACATTGGAAACTGAAGCAGAAATCCTCTGAGTGTTGGTTTTTTATCTAGTCAGTCCAAGTACTACAACTCACAGGAGATGTGAACTAAGACTGTTTGCAAGGAACATTCACTGAAATTAAGCAAGCACCGTCCTATAAAGTCTTTTTAGATACACTTGCATCTTAGCAGTGCTGTCAGGGCCTGTTAGGTCTCAATCATCAAAGAGACCCTTACCTTAAGACCCTTTGCTACGTACCCCTTCTCTCTCCAGTCGATGGTAGATGGAGTAGCTGGCAACCATGGGGAGAGTGCTCCGTATCATGTGGGAGTGGGATTCGAACCAGGGTACGCTATTGTGACAACCCACCACCACAGTACAATGGAAAGAACTGTGAAGGACCTCCGAGCCAGCAGGCTGAGTGCATCATGAGAAGCTGCCCAGGTAAAGAATCATGCCCACGGCCTGGGGGATTATTTTGTACTTTCAGGTTTTCTTGTCTGGTCATGTTGAGGTATGCCCATAGAGCTATGTTAAAATTACTAGAGCGCTAGCTTTGGTTCTCGAGTGCGGAGACTTTTTGAAGCCGTCCTGGGCGCAGTCATTTTGATTTTGTGTGCTTGTCTGTGGAACAATATAACTTTGCCTGGAATGCCTTTAAGTTTGAAGAATGTACTCTAACTGCAATGCGCAAGTCCGTCAGAGTTTGCGCATATTTGGGCTTTGATAACGCACCAGTATAGAACACAAACGCAGATATGCAAATAGACGTACAAAAGACGTACAAAATGTTGTGTTTTCCATATGTTTGTGCACAAACATGGATGTGCCCAGCAGGCATCACTCTGTACACAAGTCTGCGCTGTAGTAATTTTAATATGTTTTTAAGGGTATGCCTAGCCACAGTAATATCCTGCTCACTAAGAGCTTAAGACAACCATCGTGTGACATTATGCCCATATGAGTCTCTGAATTGTAAAGTGCCTTGCTTAGGGACACAACATACCTAAGCAACAGTTACTATACAGACTGATTACTGTATACTCAGTGCTTGTTGAGTGCACATGAAAAAATGATATGCTGGCTCATGTGGGAATCGAACCCATGACCTCCTGCTTACTAGTGCAGATGGCATACCACTTGGCCGCTGAGCTAGCTGGGGTCAGCGGGGTGAATCGAATCCAATATCACGGCGGGTAACGCAATTAATCATGAATATTATTTTCATTAAAAGCATTTTTATTCAAATAATAAATATTCATGAGTAATCATGATGTCATTACCTTGCAGTGGATGGGAAATACGGCTCTTGGACCAACTGGCAGCCGTGCAGTACAACATGCGGTAATGGTGAACAGATCAGAACCAGACAGTGTAACAATCCAGCCCCCAAGAACTTTGGCCGTGATTGCCTAGGTCCTTCAGAGCACAGGAGGATGTGCTCCGATAGAGATTGCCCAGGTAAGTCATGAAGTGCTCTAATCACGGCAGATCACTTGCAAGAGCTGGCGGTCTCTTAATTTTACCTCATTAATGAGTATGTCCACAGTCTGTGCTATAGTCAGCTCCATGTGTCAAACATTCAATACTTCTAATTCATCATTCCACTTACAATGGGGGCATAGGTAGGTCTTTTATGGGGGCGTAGGTGGCAAGTGCATTAGGCACTCGCCTCTCACCATGTGCACTGGGTCCGATCCCAGCTTGGGTCATATGTGAGTAGAGTTATGCGTTGGTTCTCTCCTATGCTTCAAGGGTTTTTCTCCGGATTTTCCGGTTTTCCTCCCTCCACAAAAATCAAACACTTTCGATCTCAGGCTGCGCTCCGTGATCATATATGGGTTGATGAGGCTGGCTGCCAAAGGGCGCCCATGAAAGCCTGCAACTCAATCATGATTTAGCCAAATCCTTTACAATTCAGCACCCCAGCTACGAGTAAGGATGATTAGCCTCCCAAATTATTATTTTTATTATTATTAGTATTATAAAATACCCAATTACCCATGCTTTGAATTTACAACCTTAAATACTAAAATCTTAATAATAATCAGGAAATATTATCATCAAATAATCACAAGGGAAACTGACTAGGTTAATTTTTATTAAAGTCATTGAAAAGTGAACAAAGACAAATTGTCTGGAGCCGGATTTGAACCAGCGAACCCGGAATACCATACCGGTGTTCTACCATCTGAGCTAGCCAGCCCAATGTTGGCAGTATCTTTAATGCTCAATTATTTTTGTTCGAACGGTATTATGGTATTTCGGGGGTCGCTGGTTCAAATCCTGCTCCAGTCAATTTTTCTTCATTAACTTTTCAATCATCAGGAAATAGACAACATTGAATATTCATAATATGCAAATTAAACCAAGTATGCAAATTTGATGTTTGACTGTAGTTGATGGTCGATGGAATAACTGGACGCCATGGACAACTTGCTCACGTTCCTGTGACGGTGGTTTGAGGACGCGGTCCCGTACATGTCAAGCACCTCAGAATAACGGCAGAGAGTGTGCGGGAAATCACATCGAGCAGGACATATGCAATGTAGAACGTTGTCCTGGTGAGTTACTAGCTAGCTTTAGGATAATGTCAGCAGACATTGACTGTATGCACCTTTCTTTTGCAACGTCACACCCCAAATGTTTGCCAACCAAAATGGCGGAAGCCTAAGCGAGCCGTCAAAGCTGGGCATAAAAAATGACCACAATCTGTACCCAATTTGTACATAACGTTTTATAAACATTGACAGATATTGGTGAATGTAATGGAAACAACACAAGCAATGATGGTATGTATTTTATACAGCTATGGAAAGTTTGCAAAAAACATTGAATTTGGTCATGCCATCTGTCAAGAATGATTTGCAACATTTGGCCGCCCATGCAACCACCAGTGAATGTTTGTAAATTCTGCTCAGGCCAAATCAGCCTTGATAGAACCCTGACAGAATTAAACCTGTGTTAAAGTTCTTGTGCTGTATTTGGATGAAAATAAAGCAGATATTTGTCCAAATTTGAAGATTCTCTTGTTTTCAACCATCTTACTGTTTTTGTTCCATCCCAGTGCACGGTAACTGGTCACCATGGGAAGCATGGACAAGCTGCAGTGCATCGTGCGATGGTGGCAGGCATTATCGATTCCGCTCCTGTACCCGGCCTGCTCCACAGTACAACGGTAGACGATGTCCCGGCAAATCCCAGGAAGTGAAAACCTGCAACATACAGGAATGCAGACGTAAGACCTACATCCATTCTATGTCATATTGGAGCGTTTTTCCATTCAATTCCTTTCTGTAGTTCTTAAGTCAAAAGTTCTAATTCATAGGTTTTTCTTATTACAAAGACCAGGAATCGATTTCACCAAATTCATCGTAACTTACTATCAATCGTAGGACTTATGATGCATTGCAGCCCTATTGTGAAATCGACCCCAGTTATTTTACTCAGAAAGGAAAAACAGGGAAATAAACTCCAGTGTAAAGTAGGGTATGTGAAAGGGACGGAAAAATCAGTAATTTTGAGGAAATCTTGTAAAAATTGTATGGAAATCGGGAGGGGAAAAATGAACAAATTTGGACAAGATGTAAATCACCATATTAATTGAAAGTGTGGATAATGAAAAAATGATGAAAGATGAAAATGTAGGAAATTGTGTACGTTTGGTATCAACAAGTCCAAATTAGGAATGCATGGTTTTGAATTGGCATCTTTCAGGTAATGGTGGATGGAGTCCGTGGTCGGCCTGGAGTCCGTGCTCTCAAACCTGCGGAGATAGTCACAGCGTACGAGAGCATTCGTGTAACAACCCAGCACCGGCCAATGGTGGCCTGCCTTGCGTTGGTCCTCTTACACAGATCAGGGCTTGCAATGTACCTCCCTGCATCGGTGAGTTCTACCTTTTTGGGGCTTATCAGGCTAAATTTCTAAGTCGAGCATCGGTTACAGACTAAATTTGATGTTAAGCATCGTTTGCTGACAAAATTTCTTGTTAAGGATCGGTTACCAGCTAAATTTCTTGTTAAGCATCGGTCACTGGCTAAATTTTGATGTCAAGCATCAGTTACTGGCTAAATTTCATGTTAAGCATCGGTTACTGGCTAAATTTTGATGTCAAGCATCAGTTACTGGCTAAATTTCATGTTGTTCATTGTTATTAGCTAAATTTCATGTTAATTGCATCGGTTACTGGCTAAATTTTGATGTCAAGAGATATCAGTTAACTTATTTAGCATCGGTTACCATCTAAATTTTCATGTGAAGTATACATTGACTAAATGACTGGTATTCTGTTTTGGATTTTAGTTTGACAGTTAGTTGAGTAGTATTTTCCTCCCAAGAAATTAGACCTTGCAGTCAGCTAATCCCATGAAAATCTTTATCTTGTTGCTGTTTTTGCAGGAGGTCCTGTTCGAGCCGTTGCTAATGTTTCTGGTAGCATCAATGGATTAGACTTTGGCTCCACTATGCTGATTGCCAACGTGTCCTCGGAGAGTCAAGCATTTAGCCTCATCACAGCAGAAATGTACAACATCAGAGATTCCGTTGGTCAGTTCCTCAGATCTAAATGTTTGACTTAGGGTTAGGTCGAAACTCCAACAACTATGTTTAATAAGAACAAACTACAGTGTGAGACAAAAAGAACTTGACCGAGATTGGTGATGTTTTTCAAAACAAGCAAATAAAAGTTCAGTAAAGCATATATTTAACAAGCACTCTCTCTCCTGCTTATTAAAAAACAAAAATTGAAACAAATTGATCATTCTTAAGAGAACTAAAGCCTATTTACATAAAGGTAATCATTTTTGCAAGCTGTCCATGGAATTTTAATGCTTGACTGAATCTAAATATCTGAATAAGTAGCAAAGGGTATTAAAGATTACTTTACATTTGGTTTGTCATGTACATTCCATGGCCAGCTTGCAAAATAAAAAACTTTATTAAAATAGACATTACCCCTCTTAGGAATGATCAATTTGTTTCATCTTTTTTTCTAATTAGCAGGATTCAAACCAGCAACCACCGGAATACTGTACTGGCGCTCTTACCAACTGAGCTATCCAGCCCTACGTTGGTGGTGTCCCTAATAGTCAATTATCTTTGTTCGTTTGGCAGTCAGAAGCCATGAAACCACTCACATACTGTTATATCCCAAGGATCATTTAAAGATACGCACAGCATTAGCAATGCGGCAACCTGAGAAACAGTACATGGGGGATCACTCGAGGAGGATAGAGCTTTTTAATTAATATAATCTTTTGTCTTGTGTCATTTCAGGTTATGCTCTTCGCTATCTGATCTCCTTAATCTCACCCATATACTGGAACAGTGCTTATGAGGTGGGAGATGCAGTCAATGGTTATACACTCACCAAGGGAAGGTTTGAAAGAGACACCCAAGTTGTCTTTGGTTCAGGTAAGTTTCATTGTTTTTGGTTCTAGACGAAAGAGTTTGCATTCCAAAGTTTTCTTGATGTTAGTCTGGGTTTACTGAGTCATTAACTCAACTCGTCAACAGGAGAGACCCTTGATATCAAATACCGGGTGGCCGGGGTAGACGCTGATGGGACATTGAGACTGAGCCTGACTGTCAACGGTGACGTGCCAGAGTTCTTCAGGGAGGATCGCGTCGTCTTCCGCCCTTACGATGAAGACTACATCCAGACCGGCCCAGGGGAGATCTATGCCCAGTCCAATAGGGTCTTCACAGTGAACAACCTGCCCATTCTCTATGCCTGGAGACATCAGATCAGATATGAGCCCAACGGAGCAAGGATGCCCTTCTTGGTGGAGACGCTGAAGTCCAAGGGACTTCAGGGCAATTTTAACCCCTTGCTGGAGAGGATGGAGTATGCTGTGCAGGTGACCATTGAAGAGGGTGAGATTGTTGTTGTTGTTGTTTCTGCTGTTGCTGTTACTTCTTTTGCGTGGTTGGTGCCACTGTTTGTTGATGTTGCTGCTGTTTTTTCTACTCATGTCATTGGCTCACTGCTTCTGCTTTCACTGCTGCTGCTGTTGCTACTCTTGTAGCATTTGCGCTTGCAGCTCTGATGATGTTGCTGCTGTTATCCTTGTTTCTGCTGTTGCTGCTCTTGTAGCATCTGCTCTTGTAGCTCTGATGCTGCTGCCTCTGCTATCATTGATGCTGCTGCTGCTGCTCTTGTAGCATCTGCACTTGCAGCTCTGATGATGTTGCTGCTGTTATCCTTGTCACTGCTGCTGCTGCTCTTGTAGCATCTGCACTTGTAGCTCTGATGATGCTGTTGCTGCTGTTATCCTTGTCACTGCTGCTGTTGTTGCTGCTCTTGTAGCATCTGCTCTTGTAGCTCTGATGCTGCTGCTGCTGCTGTTATCCTTGTCACTGCTGCTGCTGTTGCTGCTCTTGTAGCATCTGCGCTTGCAGCTCTGATGATGTTGCTGCTGTTATCCTTGTCACTGCTGTTGCTGCTCTTGTAGCATCTGCTCTTGTAGCTCTGATGCTGCTGTTGCTGCTGTTATCCTTGTCACTGCTGCTGCTGTTGCTGCTCTTGTAGCATCTGCTCTTGTAGCTCTGATGATGCTGTTGCTGCTGTTATCCTTGTCACTGCTGCTGCTGTTGCTGCTCTTGTAGCATCTGCTCTTGTAGCTCTGATGCTGCTGTTGCTGCTGTTATCCTTGTCACTGCTGCTGCTGTTGCTGCTCTTGTAGCATCTGCTCTTGTAGCTCTGATGCTGCTGTTGCTGCTGTTATCCTTGTCACTGCTGCTGCTGTTGCTGCTCTTGTAGCATCTGCTCTTGTAGCTCTGATGATGCTGTTGCTGCTGTTATCCTTGTCACTGCTGCTGCTGTTGCTGCTCTTGTAGCATCTGCTCTTGTAGCTCTGATGCTGCTGCTGCTGCTGTTATCCTTGTCACTGCTGCTGCTGTTGCTGCTCTTGTAGCATCTGCTCTTGTAGCTCTGATGCTGCTGTTGCTGCTGTTATCCTTGTCACTGCTGCTGCTGTTGCTGCTCTTGTAGCATCTGCTCTTGTAGCTCTGATGCTGCTGCTGCTGCTGTTATCCTTGTCACTGCTGCTGCTGTTGCTGCTCTTGTAGCATCTGCTCTTGTAGCTCTGATGCTGCTGCTGCTGCTGTTATCCTTGTCACTGCTGCTGCTGTTGCTGCTCTTGTAGCATCTGCTCTTGTAGCTCTGATGCTGCTGCTGCTGCTGTTATCCTTGTCACTGCTGCTGCTGTTGCTGCTCTTGTAGCATCTGCTCTTGTAGCTCTGATGATGCTGTTGCTGCTGTTATCCTTGTCTCTGCTGCATATAAAAATATATCATTTGACTTGATGACCACTTAAGGATAATGTTTCAATGATTACTGATTGATTTCATCAACAGGTAGCCCAAGTAACCAATGTCCATCAGGATTTTACCTTGATCAATCTGGACCATATTGTAGAGGTGAGTAGAAGTTTCAAGCATATTAGTAGTCATGCTCACCAAGTAGTTCTTCGATTAATAATTGTACAGAGTTTCGTTTGTACTAAGGTTAACCTTGAGGCTCTTTATTGTTTGTTAGATTTGCTCTTGTTTGGCATTTGAGTTTTGTTTTAATATTAACTTTTAATGTAACTTAAAGGCATTGGATACGTTTGGTAATGACTCTGAAAATTTATGGCAATAAAAACTTACTTAATTGGTGAGAAGTACAGCTGCTTTGGATAGTACAATGCATATTGAGAAACGTTCAATTTGAATTACCGCGGTTATGGAAAAATATGTCACTTTTTATCTCCAAAAATTATGAATCTGAGAAGCGTTATGGCTGTAACGCTTCTCAGCTATTGACTAACTGTTCTCTGGCGTGAAATAACCGCTCTAGTTTGTCGCCAAAATCTCAAAAACGCTACCACCTTTTGAATTGAAACTTTCACAGGTTAGTTTTATGGTATATATATTCAATTATATTGGTTTTGAAACAAACAGTAGTCTCAAATTACCAAACGTATGCAATCCCTTTAAATTATTGTAGAATTTACAAAATCTGAAAGAAGAATAAAACTTGCTCATTCCATTTCGTTCGTCTATATTTTTAAAAACTATTCCAAGATTTGCTTCTTGCTTGTGGTGATTGACAGAAGTTTGTATAGTTCCTGGAGCCTTGATTGGTTATCTGAATCATGGCTTGATTGTGTGTTTGTGTTTATTTTCTCCACAGATGAAGATGAGTGTGCACAGGGCAATGTATGCCACCATCGTTGTCAGAATACGCTGGGTAGCTTCCGGTGCTCATGCCTGAATGGTTACCAGTTGGATCTGAATAATCGATGTACAGGTAAGATTTTGTGTCTTTTCCTTCCCAGCTTTGGCACAGATTTTGCGGCAAGAAATGTGACATCGCAGGATTCCCGAACATGCACGTAGATTGAGACCAGAAACTCACGTACTGTAATACGTAGCTGCAACGATCGTTGTAGCATGTTTTACACACTTCTATCCTGCGCTATGCATCCATTGATCGTGCACATTATCGACACGTGCTGTCATTCATTTTTATAAATCGGAGCTCGGGCAACGGATCATTATTTTTTCATTGTCCGGTTTTCAAAAGCTCCGAAAAATGCACAGCACTATAACCAAGATGATCCTTTTCCCCAGAATCTCTTCACTTATCTACACCAACCCTAGCCCCACGCCAACATCTCCCATTATTTCTCCAAAGGAAAACAATGCATTCTGAGATGTCAAACGTGGAGAAGTGGTTCTTCAGAATCAAACAAACTGATTTCATTTCCATGATGATGTTTCCTGCAATTGGTCCAGTTCCTAATGTTCACATCACACATGGTGGGCAGAAGGCTTTCCAACTAGTATCAACCCATCTTTATACCCCTCTTATTATACTCTAAATACTCTAACAAACCTGTTTTGCTGTTTATCGTCCTGTGATATTGTCCAGACATCAACGAATGCGAAACAATACAAGACCTGTGCTCCCCGAACCAGGACTGCCAGAACATGGCTGGTAGTTACATCTGCTTGACCAAATGCATCCAGGGATATAAGAGGTCGGGGTCGGGCCTGACGTGTGTCGGTAAGTTGGTCTGATTGACCTGAAAAGTTCAATAACATTGCTGTAAATCTTTCCTATAATGGAGTTAAACATTTGCATTGATGTCACGTTCTGCCATTTGAGAAGTAAGAAGCTAATGAAACAATGCAAAATTCAGAGCTTCATGAGCATGGGGTACATGGTTGGCCAATGAGGCGTCTTCGTTTGACCTCAAACAGAGTGCACTCTTCTCAGATAATATAGTTAGTTCCTGGGATTTGCTAATAACTAAATGGGGGTCAGGTTGGAGCAGTGGTTCTTTCCTTGCCTTTTAACCTCTGATGGCCCGGGTTCGATTCCGGCTTGGTCCACAAGTGGATTGGCTTCCAGTCCCTACCTGATTCTGTGGGTTTTACCCAGAACATTACTCTGGGGTTTTCCAGTTTCTTATACCGTATCTTTTGGCACATTTGAGGTATCCGGTTTCATTCTAACAAATAAATGAAAACGAATAATAATTATAACTGAGGATGGGACCTTAGGGAGACATTCCCATAGGATCATGCACAAAACCTTACTTATCTATTTCTAAATATCCTCCAAACCAAAGAACTTGAAATTGACATATGTTCATATTGAGAGTATTCTCTATCTTCTATTAAAATATGGACAAAGTATGTCTTTAAAAGGTAGCTGATACCTTTAGGAGACAACGAAATGTCTCCCAAATGTTCACTTTCAGACGGTGTCTCCAATACCCTATTTGTAAAATATAATTAGGCCGAAAAAAAAATTGTTGTGTTGCCCTCAGCGACCGACCGTAAAATGTCAAAACTTTGGGTCGGGGTTTCTTTTTTTCCTTTTTTTCTCCGAGTCCTGAAGTATAAAAACTCACCATTTTTGACCGAAAATGTAAGATTTAGCAGTAAAAAAGCGTGTCTCCTCAAAACGACCCAAGACCGTTGATTTATAAGCCCTGGTGACCATACATCCCGCTTGGTATTTGCGATAAAATCCTTAAACATTGGGTGAACTGTTTACTCCAGGTTCTTTTTTAATGTTGTGTCATTTAATATATTTCATATTTTATATATGTACATGAAGGATACAGTATTTATTCTTAAATGTTTGAAAGTCGACAAAAAAATAAAAAATAATCGACCGACCGACCCAAAATTTAAATTTTTCCACTTGAGGGCAACACAACCATTTTTTTTTCCGGCCTTATACC
Organism: Astropecten irregularis; assembly: GCA_963971285.1. Taxonomy (NCBI): domain Eukaryota; kingdom Metazoa; phylum Echinodermata; class Asteroidea; order Paxillosida; family Astropectinidae; genus Astropecten; species Astropecten irregularis. The sequence continues at coordinate 10,528,973 of OZ020260.1, read as the reverse complement.
CACAGAGCAAGTGAAAATATTATGAATATGCGATATAATTACAGACATGAACATGAGATATTTTGGACTTTTCTCTTGTTTTGTGCAGATGTGAATGAGTGTGATCAGTCATCTAGGTTATGTGATCATCAGTGTCATAATACACTAGGTAGCTATAGATGTAGCTGCCTGAGAGGTTATGAGCCAAGAGGAAGTGCCTGTATAGGTAAGACACTGATCCTAGCCCTGATGGCATCCCTTAATTCCCAGCCTCAAGTCTACTGACCCTATGCTGATCTTTCTCTTCTGTAGTATCAGCCCTGTTCATAATAATGTCCTGATTTTACCTTACATCAGACCCAAACTCCATTGTGATCTACTGTTATCTTACCCTAATTTCAAGGCAATGACCAGGGGCTCTATTCCAGGCAATGATCAAGGGCACCTAGGCAATGACCAGGGGCACCAAGGCAAAGACCAAGCTAGGGCACCAAGGCAATGACTGGGAGTATTAAGGCAATGACTAGGGACACTAAGACAATGACCAGGGACACCAAGGCAATGACCCAGGATACTGAGGCAATGACCAGGGACACCAGGGCAATGACTAGGGACACTAATGCAATGACTAGGGACACCAAGGCAATGACCAGGGGCACCATGGCAATGACCCAGGACACTAAGGCAATGACTAGGGACACCAAGGCAATGACTAGGGGCACCATGGCAATGACCAGGGATACCAAGGGCAATGACCAGCACCACCAAGGCAATGACCAGGGGCACCAAGGCAATTAATGACCAGCGCCACCAAGGCAATGACTAGGGGCACCATGGCAATGACCAAGGGTACCAAGGCAATGACCAGGGGAACCTAGGCAATGGCCAGGGACACCAAGGCAATGACCAGGGGCACCAGGGCAATGACTAAGGACACCAAGGCAATGACCAGGGGCACCATGGCAATGACCCAGGACACTAAGGCAATGACTAGGGACACCAAGGCAATGACTAGGGGCACCATGGCAATGACCAGGGATACCAAGGGCAATGACCAGCACCACCAAGGCAATGACCAGGGGCACCAAGGCAATTAATGACCAGCGCCACCAAGGCAATGACTAGGGGCACCATGGCAATGACCAAGGGTACCAAGGCAATGACCAGGGGAACCTAGGCAATGGCCAGGGGCACCAGGGCAATGACTAAGGACACCAAGGCAATGACTAAGGACACCAAGGCACCCTTTGTTCAAAATCACACCAAATATTATCTATTTCCTTCTCCCGTGTCACAGATGTTAACGAATGTCTGCGTCCAAGTGCTTGTCCATCCAGAGATCAAGAATGCACCAACACTCTTGGCAGTTATAGCTGCAGAGTTGTCTGCCGAAACGGCTTTGAGCGTGGCTCAGAGGGAACATGTGTTGGTAAGCTTTCTACAGACAACACTGAAAAATTAAATAACGACCCTGATTCATTTGTTTAGTAGAGATACTAGTTGTTCTATGATGAATTGAGGTCTGTCGTGATAAGGATCAGTTTTTGTGGGTATTGTTGTCTTGGTTCACGACATTGTTGGTGTGGATACTCAAACCAATACACGGGTTTACACTTCGGCGGCCATCGTAGCTTTTGATCGCAACTTCAAAATGAGGCACTTCCACGCATGAGCACTTTTCGAAGTGTAATCCCTGTATTGAGAAATTACAATACACGGGTTTACACTTCGGCGGTTTTGATCGTAACTTCAAAACGAGGCACTGTCACGCATGCGCACTTTTCGAAGTGTAAACCCGTGTATTACCCGCACTGACCCACACGCACATACATATGTAGGTACAGGTGATCTGCACATACTTACGTAAGGACCTGTCACTAACAATGTGTAACAAAAAAATGTAATGTGTGTGGCTCTGAGAAGAGCCAGTATGAGTCAACGTTTCAGGCAGTATGTGCTGTGCATGTTATCTGGAGACTTACAGTGTCCTCATAAACATCCTACATTGTGAACCCACCATGCAAATCTTCAGATTTCTTCTCAACCACTACACAAGTTGCCACCTTGTCATCACTGGAACAAAAATATAAAATGACGGATGAATAAAAAACAGCGTTTCTGCAGCCTACCCAGCAGATGCTAAGCTTGGAGATCATTAAAGATACAATACAGGATTGGTAACATACCCAAACAGAAATGTTCACAGAGTTACGTATAACTTTCAGGATATGAAGATGGTGCTGCTAGAAACATACCATTGAAATATTTCCACCTGAAATGGTGTATAAATCCAGAAATTAGTAAAACAAAGACTGAAAACAGTTTTGATCTCGGGGTAAGATCAAAACCATTCTTTACGTTTTATAAGAAAAATAGTCGGGTTTTCGCTATTTTCTCGTGACTCAGATGTCCGATTGAGCTCAAATTTTCACAGGTTTATTATTTCATGTACATGTTTGATCAGTCAAAGTGTGAGTGCTGTTCTGTGACCTTTACCAATCATGTATTATACCTTTGAATGTCTCTGTTTTTATTCCCTATCTTTTCCTCCAGATATTAACGAGTGTTCCCGTCCAAATCTGAACCGTTGTTCTCGCATTCAGACATGTGAGAATACATTTGGTGGCTTCACTTGCAACTGTCCATCAGGCTTCAGAAATGACCGTCAGACCAGCATCTGCCTGGGTAAGAATCCATAGACAAAGCTCAGTCTATCTAAGGGTCTTTTTCATTTGTTTAGCTGATAATTATTACTCATTAGGTTTGTACACATTTGCAGTTGCCCAGAGTTAGGCCAGCCTGACTTTTCTATTCTAGTGGGATCTTCTTGCAAAGGCCCGATTTTAGTCTTAATAGAGATAGGAAATAAACCCCAGGCCCTTTTAACTCTAATCATTTTGTTGAAGTATAGTTCAGGTCTTTTTTGATTTGATGAGCATTTTACAGCACTTTATTACTTTTAAGTTATAAAGTGGTCAGAGTTAGGCCATTTCTATCCTAACAGGATCCTGCTAGGATTGAAACGTTGGGCCCTTCTAACTCTGAGCAGCCTTTGAAAAAGATCTTGCTAGGATTGAAACGTTGGGCCCTTCTAACTCTGAGCAACCTTTGAGAAAGATCCTTCTAGGATTGAAATGTCAGGCCCTCCTAACTCTGAGCAGCCTTTGAGAAAGATTCTGCTTATGGAATTGTGGCTCTATTGTGGCATTGATAGTTATAATGATACATACATTGTATTTCTATTTATTCATCAGATATAAATGAGTGTCTTGAGAATCCTTGCACCTATGAATGCCGGAATGTTCTGGGTGACTATGAATGTATCTGCCCTGAGGGCATGCTACGAATGACCGATGCCAAGACCTGCGTGGGTAGACCACTCAACAACAGAAATGAACGCCGCAATGACATCTTATGCAGTGATGGTTACCAGAAAGTCGACAATAGATGTATAGGTGAGTGCAGGGTACCAGCCAATATTGGTCTCATTATTATACAGTCACTGGTAACCTAAATGTGGATTGTCAGCACTTGGTAAGCGGATGCCAGTTACCCATCACCGATAGTAACACTTATCATTGGAAAGTGTAAATGTCCTGGGCCCAATTTCATGGAATCCGTTACGGCCTATTTTGGTGCTTACGGGCACTGCTACGTGTGAAATCTATTTCATGGAATCTGTAAGCAAGACTCTCGGTTAGCGAAGAATTTCTAGGGTTACTGTGATCATTTTCTGCTAACGGGCTGTCGTATGCATTCTGCACAAATTCCTTGCTTACTGTTACCAAAAAGGAAACTCTTCCGTGAAATACGCTTACCGTATCCCAAAAAATTCGTAAGCGAAGAATTGTTGCTAACGGTAACGGATTCCATGAAATTGGGCCCTGGTAAGTTGCAGGATTTTGGCTCATTTTTTGAGCTAAGTCGAACAAAGAGCAGTTCAAAAGTTTTTACCAGGGGCAAATTCCGAACTGCTTAAACACCAAAATTTGCTCAAGCACCAAAAACCTTGGTAAATAAAATAAGTATGCCAGCCAAAACTCCTTGTGAATGTTATGCTCAGCAAACAATGGCTGAATACAAGTCAAACGCAATAATAAAACATTGGTTGGTAATCCTGTTTGATCAAGGAAGACTTTTCATGCTTAAGCAATTTTGTGTTTAAGCAGCTCTATGACATTGGTTCCAGGTGCTACAGCTCTTTGGAACTCTTTTACATGGTGTATGTTCATCCTCCAATATAGCCAGTGTGAAGAGGAATGCTTTCTTTTTGCCCACCTGAAGTCTTTTCATTTTGTAGTCGCTAATGAAAGGCATAGAGTTGCATTTTATAGGCTCATTTGATTTAAGCTCTGCCCAGACAAAGGACAAGACATCTGGCAGGAACACATTCCCGGAATGATTACCGCTAGGTAGACTTATTCAACGTCTCACATCTGGCAAAGATACGCTAGTTTTTGAATTTGCATGTCAAGGTGCTGAGTACATGATTGTTAAAGGTCACAGAATAGCACTCACACTTTGTTTAATCAAGCATGTACATGAAATGATAAACCTGTGAAAATTTGAGCTCAATCGGACATCTGAGTCACGAGAAAATAGCGAAAACCGACTCAATTTTTCTTATAAAACATAAAGAATGGTTTTGATCTTACCCCGAGATCAAAACTGTTTTCGGTCTTTTAAAAAAAATTAATATCTGGAAAAAAACACCATTTCGGGTGGAAATATTTTAACGGTATGTTTCTACCAGCACAATCTCAATATCCTGAAAGTTATACGTCAATCTGTGAACATTTCCATTTGGGTGTGTTACCAATCCTGTACTGTACCTTTAACTCCGTATCTCATGATATTTCCATTTTTGTACTCTAGATGTGAACGAGTGTGTGATGGGTCGCAAGACTGGTCACGTCTTCTGCCAGGGAATTTGCACAAACACGGAGGGTAGCTATCGTTGCTCATGTCCAAGGGGCTACAGGTTATCCAGTGACCAAGAGTCATGCGAAGGTACGACTGACCCAAGGTCTAGGCTCCTATTTCATGGCTTTTTTCAACACAAAATTCAACACTTATGAACCTTATGCTAGGAGTCCACTGGGCCGGCGCCAGTTGGTGCCAGTTCGCGCCAATGCAATTTGCTGTGGCGCCTAGTGTCGCCAATAAGGTGCCTAGTGGCGTGCATTGGCTCAAACTGCCTCCCAACTGGCTCGTGGTGACCCGTAATGTTTGAAATTTTCGTCGCGCCACTTGCATCGAGCAACCAGCGCAAAGTGTCCACCAAGTGGCACCAAATGGCGCAAACAATCCGCCTATTGGAATCCACTGGAATGTAATGGCGCGCGCCAAGTTGCGCCACACTACGTAACTCGCCAATCACATATCTTTGGTGCGAACTGGCACCAACTGGCGCCAGCCAAGTGGACTACTAGCATTACAAGGCTAGTGTCAAATTTCTACCCTAGCTGAAAATCCTTAGTTATGCAAACTGCACACGCACACAACTGCTTCGGTAAGCGCCGATTCTACGCTTACGGTATTAAGCAGATCCATGAAACCAGTCACTAGTCTCTACTCCAGATGTAGGAAATAAGGCACCAAATGGCACCAAAAGGACAGATGTGGGTAGAAATGGTCGATAATTCTTCTATACACGAATCTGACTTGCAATTCATGTAATTGGCAGGACAGATGTGGGTAGAAATGGTTGATAATTCTTCTATACACGAATCTGACTTGCAATTCATGTAATTGGCCCTGCGGTGTATCGAGGGATATACACCCTGCAGTAAAGAGTGTGGCGGAATATAAACTTTTTGTTGCCACACAAACGGCAGGCGGGACACCACAGTAATGGCAGATGGTATTTGGTGTATATTAGTCATCCAGCATGTTTGTGGGACTGGACAGGATGAGTAAGCAGACGACAAGGACTTGTGTGTTTGTTTGTCTGTTTACTTATTTATTTATTTATTTATTTGTTTGTTTGTACCTCTGTTGCAGACATTAATGAATGTGAGACCGTCCGTTGCGGACGTAACAAGATGTGCTTCAATACCTTTGGAAGCTACAGATGTGTTTCCGTCCCCTGCCCTAAAGATTACAGGAGGGAGGTCATTGGCACTGAGTACAAGTAAGTCATACCATACAAACCAGAGCCCAATTTCATGGAATCCGTTACCGTTAGCAAAAATTCTTCACTCACATTAGCAGACTTTTTTGGGTTACAGTTAGCGTATTTCACAGGACAGTTTTCTTTTTTGGTAACGGTAAGCAAGGTTTTTCTGCAGAATGCATATCAGAAAATAATCACGGTTTCCCTAGAAATTCTTTGCTAACCAAAAATCTTGCTTATGGATTCCATGAAATAGATTTCACGCGTAGCAGTGTCCGTAAGCACAAAAATAGGCTGTAACAGATTCCATGAAATTACAAAAGATGGTGGAGGGGTTTGGTAGCAATATTTGCACATAAAAATGAGCAAATGATATATTAATTTTGGAAGATCGGCAGGAAGTGTGTTGAAGCTTTTGGCTTGATATGCAAGAATTATGTAGAACAAAGATGCAAATTTCCAAATCTCTTAATTGTTAGGACGTGTGACAAAAGAGCCCTGATGTCAAAGACTCTTGCCGTGTCCCGAATCTCTGGCTACGGCCGCAAATGACACAGGCACCTATGGCAGCCACTAGCCAGTGACTGCAGCCGTTTCCATAGACTTGTGTGTTATTTGCGGTCATAGCCAGATAATTGGGACACGGCCTCTGTCTCTCATAGTGGTCACTTGGTTAAAGTGACCTTCTCTGCCCTGTAGGCTGGCTGAAACCTCTAAGCAGAGTTGCTGACTCGAGTTGGTGACTTGGACTCGAGTCTGACTCGAGTCACCAGTTTTTGTTGACTTGTGACTTGACTTGACTTGGAACAAAATGTTTCGAGACTTGACTTGACTTAAGAAAGTTTGACTTGCGACTTGACTTGACTTGTGACAATTTGACTTGCGACTTGACTTGACTTGTGACAATTTGACTTGGTTACAACTCTGCCTCTACGATGCTTACAATCCATTCTGAACTTCCTCCTTTAAACCCAGCTGCATCAAGGAATGTCCTAAGGATGAACCTGGCTGCTACGACCTGGTATCCTTCATCCGATACAAGACCTACTCAGTCAACCGATACAAGGGCTTTGTACAGGGACCCAAATACATCTTTTACATGACAGTCATTAACCACGATGGAACCAAGGAGAAGAACGTCGACTTCAAAATCATTGATGTGCAAGACTCGGAACAAGTAAGTCCTAGTTTAACAGTCCTTGGGTCGATTCCACCAAACTCTTCATAACTTACTATCAATCGTAGGACATTCGATGTATTGGTGCCCTACATGGTATAGGCACCCTACGATGGGTTATCCTTTGTAACTCGAGTTGCGATCGATCATAGGGTTTCATGAAATCGACCCTTGGTACTTTGGCTAAATGACATGGTTAAAATTAGTCATATTTATAATTTCAATAAATGACGTTACAAAAAAGAAAGAACATTTCTTTCGATTGAAAGAATTGACAGCCATGATTGAATAATAAGATTTGAAAAAATGATGCAAAAAGGAAACAATAGTAAACCATGTGCAGGTTAATATAGCATTTATGAACTTGAACACAAACAAACAAACAACTGAAGTATACTTACCGTGGCCAAGTGGTCTGGCGTGTCATACTCAAGATCTTGCAGTCAACCTACAGTTTGTAGGTGCGAGTCCAGCCATGGGTTAGTGGTGCTTGCGTCCTTGGGCAAGACGCTTTGTCACATATTGCTCCTCTTCACCCAGGTGTAAATGGGTACCTGTAATGGTAAAGATGGCTTTGTGTGCTTGATTAGCCTCTGTGCGCTTTACAGAAAGGCTTCTGTACTGCATACTCCCCAGGGAGTTGAGATGGTTTCAGGAATGATAATGTAACCCAATGACCAGGGTTAATAATATGTGCCATATTGAATGTTACTCCTCAGATACTGTGAGCAATAAATGCTCTGTTTATTGTAATTGGATTATTACATGTATTATATCATCATTTTGACTTGTTTTGTCTTGTGACAGTTCTGCAACTGCGTCATGCCGTTTTATATACATGAAGAGAATGATGAAACGATGGTAGCAATCAGACCCACAGCAAGGGAACCCAAAGTTTACAAGCTATCAGTCCAAGGATCCATCAAAGATGACAATAATGTGCTTCAATATACTACAAGACATGTTATCTTCATCTCTACATCATCATACCCGCATCCGTATTAGATCCCGCCCTGCCCCGCCCCGCCCCTGCCCCTGCCCCTGCCCCGCCCCTGGGGCCAGCAATTTGTAAGTAATCATGGACCAGACTTGCATGTGCTTTTATGGTAACTTTCCATAAGTGAGAGAATGGATTATGAATCATGACGTTCTCTCTCCAAAAAAAAAAATCCTCAAGGTTTTTGTCGGAATTATTCTGGGGAAATTATCAAAATCTCTCACAAATGTAAAAAAAAGGCAAAAACACAAAAAGAAGAAAAAAATTAAGTTTCCTGAAAGTTGCGTTGAGCATGTGCAGAGTGTTCTTGTATTATTTGGAGTAAGTGATTTGACCAATCAAATGCAAAAACATGGATCACAAAATGAGATTTAAAACGTTTATTTGTTTGTAAAGTAACATTTGGAGAATTTATCTCTTAACATTTTGTTTTATATATATACAAAAAAAACATGTATATACTTAGCTGTGCTATTAATATTAATGTATTGCCTGCCTTTTAAAAATGGTAGGACGCTCAGTGAATATCATTAACAAGGAAATTTTAATACGGTACTGTTTGCAAGAATTTGCATATCACCAGTTACGCATGCTCATTCTACAGCAAATAACATGTGAGATTGTCTCTTAAAGGTAATATCATACTTTGGTTTATGTCAAAGAAATGCAGATTTATGGCAAAAATATCAAGGAAGATACAGTAACAGTCATCTGTGAAATTCCAAACCCCATACGGTGCCCGCTTTTTGAGAAAGCTGTGAAAAAGCCAATGGTATTTTAACAATCTTTTCACTGTTATTTTTTATCTTTATAAGATCAAAATTGTTTTTGGACATTGGTTTTACTCTTTTTTTGGTATAAATAAAGCATTTAATACCCTGTAAGTCCTGGGTAAATCTGTGAAGATTTCTGTTTCCGTATACTACCAAAGTATGATATAGTACCTTTAATAACTCAGCAAGATCACAACACAATTTTAAGGCATTGAGGATTTATAAAAGTGTATTGGGTGCAAAATGGTGAAGTATTTTGTAAATTGTAAATTTTTTAACAACCGATGTTTAGAACAATTGACGTATTTTAGTCATCTACTCCCTTCCAGAAGTGTATTAGACTAAAATGTGAAAATTTCCGATTTCCACTGGAAAACAAATGTTTACAGGACACATTGGGTGCGTTCCACTTGCACGAACATACGCAAACATATTTGCAACTTTCGCGTTTCGCTTGGATTTAACGTGGAAAGCTTACGCGGCAAACGGTGAACATATGTTGCGTATTACGTCCATCTTTCATTCAATGTAGTTAGCCAACTTAAGCAAACACCTCCTTTACACCGTTAGCTATGTTTCTCAAATGTTGCATTTGCGTTTGGCAAACAGAGGATTCTGGTTTGAAAACGGTGGTGCGCTTCGCTGGAGTGAACGCACCCATTATTTCTTATACCTTTCAACAACGCATACGTTTTTGCTGCCTGATAATTGATTGCAAATATCTGTCCTGTTTTTATCCCTCAGTTAATACTGGACCTTTTAAGCAGCCTTTTAAGATTTCTTAATCGAATATCTATCTCGTGGCCTTTCCTCTTACTTGACTTGACGACATTGAAACTAGAAGTACTTGGAAGTATACTGACTGTATTGTCTATCCACTGTTTGTCTAGTACCATTGCATTGTGCATCGAGTCATTTTACAGTTATTTGGTGCTCGAACCTAATTTTTTGTAATAACTGGGGATTACCTTTGCTGTAAAATCACTGTAATATTTACTCATACTTCCAATTTTTAGAGAGCTGCAACTTAATTGAGGTTCATATTGATCCTTGATTTATTTCAAAATGAAACAGTGAAGAAATATCTTACCGTAAAGATAAAGTATTGTTGAAAATGTTTATCTCATCAGAGAGTTTTAATTTTGCAAAAATAAAACTACTTGTACACCTTTCTGTACCGTTTTTACAATATTTTATAGCCTTTTTTGTAAAACTATCAGTATTTTTTATAATTTGGTGTGCTATTAATATTTCTGTTTATAAAAATGAAGTTATGTTTTGTTTTTCAAAAAAGGTGGTATTTTAAGAGTATTTTTAAAAGGAAATGAAGCCAACATCCGTGGCTTGTTTAACCATGTTCTGCTGCAAGGAAGGGTAAGACCAGTAGTTATTATTCTATTTATACTATTAAGCAACCAGAATGTTTCAGATGAACGTACATTATATCAAAGTGCCTTTTTGGGAGGGTTAAATTTTAATGTAAAATAAAATGGGTTTTTTATTAACACTAGTCAATTCATAGTGAAGTTATATATTCATAGTGCGTATTTTACTTTAGAATCAGAAGCTGAATTCAATCAAATCATTTTATATATAAGTAAAATAAATAAAACACTTTGTAGACAAACAAAAATACATTTCAAAAGAAATATTAGGTATACAATTGAATATCATTTTTATATTTTTCCCCAGAAGAAAGAGATTTTGAAAATGATAAAATGTATGTAAAAGTATCGGTTATTTTCCTTAATATTCCTTTAATAATATTTCTTAATAATCACTGTATGATATTAAGATCAAACGTTCAAAAGTAGTCCAAAGGAATAGTTTAAAGTATATTTTTGTAAAGTAAATTGACTTGGAAGCTTTTTTTCCCTTCTAGATTTAACTTTGATTTAGATTTTGTAGCACTGGGATAGGACGTCTTTCATTTGTTGACCTTCAAAATGAAATTGCTTACTTCAGTCAAGTTTTCAGAATCCCGCTATTGAGCTTGTGAATTGGTTGCGATAGATCAGTAAGAATCTCCTAGTATGTCTCTGCATAGTAAAACACCTGTACTCTTCAAAGCAAGTATAAAGCCAAGCATGGTTTACATCAGTGTGCTTGAGAAAAAAACATTCCTATGGTGCTGGTATTTACAAATCAAATGTTACAAGTAATATTAGCTTCTCCAAAGTAAAGTTCTGAATACCCTGTATTATATTACTCGTAATATACGAAGATTATGAACAACAAGTGTTAATATAGAAGTAACTGGGCACCACAAAATGCATGTGATAAGTTGCAGGGGTCAACAATTTGAAAGTACAGCTGAATTAATCTGAAGAACCATTCTCCGATTGAATAGGACTCTTTGGGTGCCGTAGTTCTCCCTCTTATGTAACCCAAGGAAACTCTGGGTAATTTGTGAAGTAAACTCCTCAAAAAGAAAGTTTTTCAATGAAAGTTTGATGGATGATATCTTGTTTATGAAACTGGTATCATTGGAAAGTGTGATTATTCCTCTTTACAAAGCACAGTCCAAACATGGTGTATTCTCATTTACATTTTGCAACATTTCACTTCTGACTTTGCCCTTTATTCTGGAGAAATGCGTATTCCATGATTATATAATCACAACAGATGGCACACCATTGTAAAGAAGAATAATGAAGCTTTCCAATGATACAAGTTTCACCGTTCATAGATCAGTAACAAACAAGATATCAACCCTCAAAATTGAGTTGCAGAACTTTTTTGGAGAGGTTTAGAAATCAACAAAAAGCAAGCTGGACTGTCTTACGGCTCCCAGAAGATCCTGGACACATTTTGTGATGCCTAGGGTACATTGTATCATCAGTGTATGTACAAGTCACAACATTCCAATAATGAGTCTGTTTGTCAGATGTCCAGTATGTCACAATCTATCATAATTGCCAATAAGGTAGTGCTCACTTTTAGTATTTCATGATGTAACCCTCGTGATATGTAAAGATTTTAGTCAATTCACCATTCTGCCGTTTTTGTAAGAACACTGATGATTTTAAACAGGGATAATGTTCCCTTATTGATCAATCCATATCATTACAGTATTTGTACATTTACTATGCATGGGTAAATATTAAAACAACAATTTATAGTCATAACTTGCAGGGTTCTTGTTTCTGTTCCTTGTAAAGATAAATCTCTTGAATGACTAAACACCATTAAAGGTATAATACATGATAGGTCAAAGAACAGCACTCGCACTTTGTCTGATCCAGCATGTACATGAAATAATAAACCTGTGAAAACTTTAGCTCAATCGGACATTTGAGCAACGAGAAAGTAGCGAAAAACCTGACTCAAAGTTTCTTATAAAACATAGAGGATGGATTTGAATACCCCGAGATCAAAACTGTTTTCGGTCGTTGTTTTACTAATTTCTGGATAAATACGCCATTTCAGATGGAAAACTTTTAACGGTATGTTTCTACAAGCACCATCTTCATATCCTGAAAGTTGTACGTCATATGTGAACATTTCTGTTTGGGTATGTTACCAATCCTGTACTGCATGTACCTTTAGTTTAAGCTGCTCAGTGCAAACAGCTTGTGACATTTAAACAAGTCTGCACATGATTTGTGACAATGTCCACTGTATAGGTCAATGCATTCACTCAAATTAAACATTAATGTCAATATGCAAACAGGACACATCAACAACATTAATTACAGGTCATGATAATGTCATATAATTTGGGCCAATTCCATGACACACACTGCCATCAGAATTCTGCCTTAAAGGTAGTATCATACTTTGGTAAGACAGCAAAACAGAAATGTTCACAGATTTACATATAACTTACAGGGTATGAAAATGGTGATGGTAGACAGATACCATTAAAATGTGTCCGCCTGAAATGGTGTATTTCTCAAGAAATTAGTCAACAACGACCAAAAATCTTGTTGATCTTTTAAAAGATCAAAAATAAAAGAGAAAAGACTTAAGAAATACTGGTGCTGTTTTTCACTGTTTCCTCAAAAGGTGGGCACCGTATGGGACTGAAATATTCACAGATGACTGTTGCTGTATCTGTCTTAAAACTTCTGCCCATGAATCTGTATTTCTTTGATAAAAACCAAAGTATGATATTACCTTTAACCACAGCAGAACAATTTTGCTAACGCAAACTGCACAAGAATTACCCCGTGTACTTGCATATTCACCATATTTGTGCACCATTTTGTAGCTCGTCTGCTTTTTGCCACTGGAACGTTATAACAACATGCCCGTTCCAGCGCTTACAAGATCACTATGAAATTGGCCACAATGCATCGATTTGACATGTTAATAGGTACACCGTCACAATCCATGCACCTGACAAAGTAAAATGACCTGTGCCAACTGAAGTTAAAGGTAATACATGTATCATACTTTGGTTTTTGTCAAAGAAATGCAGATTCATGGGAAACAATATCCAGACAGATACGTCACAGACATCTGTGAAAATTTCAGTCCCATGCAGTACCTACTTTTAAAGAAAACCGTGAAAAATGGCCACAGTATTTCTTAAATCTTTTCTCTTTTATTTTTGATCTTTAAAAGATCAAAAATAATTTTGGTCATTGGTTTTACTCTTTTTGGATAAACACAGCATTTCAGGCAGAAAAATTTTAACGGTATGTTTCTACCATCACCATCTTTATACCCTGTAAATTATAGGTAAATCTGTGAAGATTTCTGTTTCGGTATGCTACCAAAGTTTGATAGTACCTTTAAGCTAAAAGCACAGGCCGACATAAAACACAACCTATGAAATATCCACTTTTTCAAGCCTACAAGCTTGAATATTGCCTGGTATTGCATGTGATATTTAACGTCCAATGACAGTATTTTGGGGTTAGATATTCAGGGTTGTAACCTCATTCCCTGGTAAGACTGAGCTCCAAATCTCTTGATACTGTGTAAATAGTCACAAGATATCCAATTTTAAAATAGGCTTACTCAATATAATCATAGTGTAGTACACTGGTATTGCAAGTGATATTTAACGTCCAATGACAGTATTTTGGGGTTAGATATTCAGGGTTGTAACCTCATTTTCTGGTAAGACTAAGCTCCAAATCTCTTGATACTGTGTAAATAGTCACAAGATATCAAATTTTAAAATAGGCTTACTCAATATATTCATAGTGTAGTACACTTTTCAAATTTGACATGCACAGGGAATGCTATTTTAAGAAATCTAGGGCAACAATTCGAGTCTGATTCTGTAAACGGAGAACACAAGGCTATCAAACCATGGCAAGATCATGAATAAAATATAAAACACTAAGTACAAATCGTACACAATAATCAGTCCACATAAACCCTTCAATCCTTCCCCTACCGTCCGAGAATTATTTGTGGAGTTTGTGTGTGGGCGAAGGCACCGTGTATCCATAAATTACAATCTGGATTACTTTGGGTTTTCCGTTGGGACTCTGTTGTGCCAAATCTTGTAGGTGAAAGATATTCATCAAGTCTAGTAGTTGATGTGAAGAAGGAATGAACATCAAAACACTGACACTTTACTGAGAGATTCTAATCATTCATCTTGAGTTTTACGGCTGTGTCATGACGCACGCACCTTCAGTTTGAATTTATTCTTTAAAAATAAAACCGAGAATGACAGAACAAAAATTCGGGAACAAAAATTGCTGGCTGTTATCGGATTCTTTTCAGAATTTGGCATTACCTCATGCTAGTTGCAAACGTTACCATCTATGATCTATTGTTTGAAAGCTATTGGTAGTAAGCAGTTTATCCACCATATACCAATAGTGGCAAAGGATATAGATAGAGAGTTATGTCAGGCAAGGACAGGATTTCTCCCATTCAGGTCAGCCCTGGTACATGTACTAATATAGACCCTTCACACTATACAGGGTGTCTCAAAAAACGCAACACTTGTGTTGAGAACTATTACATGAAAATGTACCTGTTTATCACTTCAAGATTCAGATATGTGATACAGCTATGTCTTGGCTATCACCATATAGAATTTGAGCAAAATTGGACTAAAATTGAGTGATAAAACTAAGACTGAATCACCCAACCTTAAAACCTGATTTTCATCTTTCTTTCATACACATTATATGCGTATTGGCCACTATGCCTGTTATCCTTGCAAATTTGTTTTTTAATGAGTACTCTTTAAATTGGTCATATTTTCGCCAATTTCAGCCCATGCTTAAATTCTACATGGTGATAGCCAAGACATGGCTGTATCACATGTCTGAATCTTAAAGTGATAAACAGTTTAATTTTAACATAATGGGTCCCGACAGTGTTGCATTTTTTTCTGGGACACCCTGTTATCTCTGGGTTAATGTAAAATGTAACCCCAAGATAACCCAGGTAATTTAGAGTGTTCACATTACACCTCTCAGGATTAGAAAATCTACAGGTTATAACTGCATCAAACTCCAATTAACCCGGGTTATTTTTAACCCTATGGTGGGTAAAACCACCAATCTTGGGTTTACTTGAACGCCGACCTTTAGATCAACAATTGTCTAGTTGCTAATAACACTGAAGCAGGCAAACTGAATTCTAAGGTTAAATGTTTAGTGTGGCATCAATTCTTTCAATTTCTATCAAGGTAGTTTCTACCCAGGTAATTAATTACCCTGGGTTAAAGGTATAATACATGATTGTTAAAGGTCACAGAACAGCACTCACACTTTGTCTGATCCAGCATGTGCATGAAATAATAAACCTGTGAAAATTTGAGCTCAATCGGACATCTGAGTCACAAGAAAACAGCGAAAACCCGACCCAATTTTTCCTATAAAACATAAAGAAAAGTTTTGATCAAAACTGTTTTCGTTCTTTGCTTTTACTAATTTCTGGATAAATACATCATTTCAGGTGTAAACATTTGAAAAAATGTTTCTACCAGCACCATCTTCATACCCTGACAATTATACGTAAATCTGTGAACATTCCTGTTTGGGTATGTTACGGATCCTGTACTGTACCTTTAAGTCCACAGTAGTGTGAGACCAAACACAGAATTGTACATGACAACCAATCAAGTAATAACAGAAGTAAAAGCCATCGAGAAACAAAATCAGGCGGCAGATCTTGAAATAAGAAGGAACTACCTTGCATTGTTGATACATGTTATTTGTTATCTATTCAACACATCTTGGCCCATAGATGAAAATGATATTGTATTTGGACAAGTTTTATATTGCAGACAAGCTGCTTTTAGAGTGAGTGGCCTTATGTCATTCTTAAGGACACTCTCGGGTATAAGATGTTACTGATATTGAATTGTTTCCATGGGAACGAGCGCCACCTTGTCGGTAAAGTAAAACCTGAATGCTTCTGGGATCATTTTAAATCCCTTCATTGCTATTCCGATGACCCAGATTGAAGACACACAAAACCAGCATAGTGGTTTGAGTCACAACACCGATACACAGACATCTCTTAAATCTTCAACTTTATACATAAGAACGAAACCAAATTATCATACAATTAATATCATCTGGCAGCCATTTGCATTAATTGACATACCTTTGGCAACCTCCAGGCTTAAAGGTTCACTGTAATCAAAACACATCTGAAGATAAATACATCTGTATTGCTATAAAACTCAACCTGTCTATCTTTGTTCACACTAGCAAATATTGTTTATAGAGAAAGGAGGTATTTTAGACCCATAATTGAGCACCCCACTTTTCACGACGAAAAACCTTGCTTACGTCACATGCAGAACACCACTCAGTATATTGCGGTGCAAGCCTATCCTAGTTCTGTAGGTGACGTCACAAGCTATTGTTGCGTGGGTCGGTTCCAAGGGGGATTTTTTTTAGGGGTGGAGCATACATGTATCGATTTTGTAACTGTTTCGTCAAAATTAAGCACTTACATACAAATATGAATTTATATTGTCATTAATTATGTATTTAGCAATAATTTCAAAGCACTTTCATTCCTTTCCCAAATTTTATTACAGTGAACCTTTAACATGTTGAGGATACAATTTCAATTTTATAAAAATATCCACTCTTCTTTTTTGCAGACAACCATGCAGGCAGCACTCATATTTACAGATTGATAAATAATTATCAGTGAATAATTGAAAAATATATATATTTATATTAGACAGATTTACAGACCTGAAATGTGGCACAGATCAAAGATTCAATTTGTACAATAAAATATTCTTTTATTTTAACATTCAAATGGCAGGAAACTTAAAGACAGGGCATGAAAATTTTGATAAGGAGACCCAGCATGGGTCATATTATACCAAAACACTCCAAATAGGTCATTTGTTTACAAGTAAATATTGGTAAATATCATAGAGTTAAATAAAAAACTTGAGTGCGCGCTTCGTATTTAACGTGCACGTTGTTTTCACTCCGGCATGGACGCGCAGCCGCCATCCTTCCCGGTGTAACTTCGCAGGTGGAGTAGAGTCAAAATACCATACTCGTATGTTATACTCTGGTAAACTGTGCGCACTGTGCGTGACATGACAGGTGACACAATGTGTGAAACATCCCTTATTTTATGCACAGTGCTGCACGCACAAACTGGGTACAAAATGTGTGCACAATTTGAAACAGGACGCGCGTATTTGCCATTGTTTGGTTTTCTTAGGCAATGGCGCTGGCCATGGTTGAGTGTATCATGCACAGTGTGCACACTCTAGTTTTTTATTGAGCTCTATGGTAAATATGCAAGTTTACCAAATAAAATGGGTGGAAATTTGCTGAAATCATCATTATTTATCGGTCATTTGTGAGAAGTCGATCATTCTCATGACTGGAATGAACTGGCAAGGAGCTTGCGTCACTTAGTATGTCTTCTCCAAAAAATCAGAGAATTTGAAGAGAAAATGTTGACAAATATTGGCCTATGAACAGCTGGATGGAGTGATGATCGAGGCAATCCAACTTTCCACTCATTATACGACGGCAGAATACATGTATACAAATCATTATAATAAAAAACCCCACAGCAAACATTAAACCCAAATAATACCATATTCCCTTAACTGGAGCTGTAAGTAGCACTCAATTTACAACTCTACCCGAATTAATTGTCACTTAAACAAGGAGAATTTCAAATAAGTCCATATAAGTTATTGAAAAGTGAAGAAAGAAGAATTAAAGGTAGCATATCATACTTTGGTAGCATACTAAAACAGAAATCTTCACAGATTTACCTTAACTTACAAGGTATAGAAAGATGATGATGGTAGAAACATACCATTAAAATGTTTCTGCTTGAAATGCTGTATTTATCCAGAAAAGAGTAAAACCAATGACCAAAAAATAAAAACAGTTTTGATATCAGAGAGATCAAAACTCCTGTGAATAGATTTGAAAATACTGTGAGTGTTTCCACTGTTTTTCTCAAAAAGTGGGCACCGTATGGGACTGGAAATTTCACAGATGACTGTTACTGTATCTTCCACGATATCTGATATAGTCTGTATTTCTTTGTCAAAAACCAAAGTATGAAGTTACCTTTTAAGTCCAATAATTGATTTGTTGGATATATTATATTTCAAGACAGAGTGTCCAGGTTTTGAGGTGAAAAATGCCGGAAATGAAATAAAATAAACCAATGCCCAGCATACCAACCACGTATCAAAATTGAGATATTCAGTGATGATTGCAAATTACACAAACTATATCATATTACAAACATTTGCGTCATGAAATATTATTTTAAGACGTTTCCCAAGAAATATGGAAAACAGATACACTGTGTATACCAACCTGTATCATGATGCAAATTTAAAAATAAAATAAATAAAATGGAAATTGCGTATTCTTTTTTTATCAAACCTTAATACAAGTTGGTACGTAAAATTCATGAGTTTTTGGCAGTAGCGTAGCTAGCTATAGTGCTATGCAAAACACAGCCAGATCCACAGGGAATCGGGGGTAGAAATTGTATATTGTGCTGGTTTGTAACAAACAAACAAACAACCCAGAAAAAACTATCAATGTTTTATTTAAGGAGAATTGTTTGTTCACCATACATTATTTCAAGTTTCTGAATCAAAACAAAATATTTATCGGTATCTATCCAAACCAAAATGCAACAACAAAATTAAAAATGCATGTGTGGTTGCACCTTTAAGATATGGTGATAGTCACGTGAGTGCAAGTTGTACAGCGTAATATTTCTTGTTCTATAATATCAATTGAAGTTTAGAGTCATTATTTGGACTGAGAAATAAAATTTGTCTTCAAAATTAAGTCATGACTGTATTATGTTATTGTTCTTGTTAGAATTTGGTGGGGCATGATTTTGGGGCCTTTTCAATCTATGTGGGCCTGTGTCCCAAT
Organism: Astropecten irregularis; assembly: GCA_963971285.1. Lineage (NCBI taxonomy): Eukaryota > Metazoa > Echinodermata > Asteroidea > Paxillosida > Astropectinidae > Astropecten > Astropecten irregularis. The sequence goes on along the minus strand of OZ020260.1, from coordinate 10,509,607 downwards.
TCTCTGGCTGCGACTGCAAATAACACACAAGTCTATGGAAATGGCTGCAGTCACTGGCTAGTGGCTGCCATATAGGTACATGCAAAGTTTGCAGCCGCAGCCAGAAAATTGGGACACAGCCTAAGTCTGTGTTTGAGGGGAAATGTTTGCATTTAAGCAAAAACTGAAAACCAGTCTCCTGGCAACAGGCATCAGCGCCCCTTCTCAGAACCACACACATTCACAAACGAATGTAATTTGTGACGTCAACACAGACAACCTACAATACTGCCAAGTATGTACAGTGTATACTGCTTAATACAATATCTGGTGTTATACTTGCCCCTGATGACAAGTGAGTGCACTGTACTCATATTAATATTTTGTACTCATAGGGGGTTTACGAAACAGAGGCTTAAGCTCAGGATTAATTTCGTGAATCCATTCTAAAATAAAATAATAATGTAATAACAGGTATCAAAATAGAGACTTTTAGCTGCGGTTCGGAAATAGATTCTCTATTTTGAAAAAAGAAAACAGAGCTTTATCTTCAATGAAAAACCACAACTTATATTTTCAGCATATGGATTACAGAGATGAAGCCCGAGCCAGAGCCGGAGCCGAGGTTTGGAAAATGCCCCTAGACCCCTTGTACTTGTACTTTATACAAGCATAGAGCTAGGAACAAAAATTGCCACCAATTTCTATGTATTTTGCTAAAAAGGAAATCTTGTGTTTGTAAAAAAAGGAAAAAGTGTACAGACTTGCATTCACAGTTAGATGAAAATAACATTTTCTCTTGTTCTCTTTGCATGCTTCTAATGGGGTTAGTACGAGGATAAGAAATTCAATTCTCCTTTGATACGGACAACAAACTTCCACCCATTGTTTATCTTATACAAATATCTGCATATATTGAGCAATTTGAGCTGTCAGGAAATGTCACTAAGTATCAAGTTGTCAATCGTGTTTTGCCACGGCCTAATGTTAGGGAAAACAACAATAAGACAACAACCATAACTGCAGTTCTGTAAATAGTCAAGACTTGGAAATGTCAAGGCTGATGAATCGATCTGCATGGGTTGGCCGTGATCAAATTTAAATCCTAACAGCTTTACTGTCCCCCATCCGACCTACAGGAGGGACGCTAGTAAACACAGAGCAAGCCACAGAAGGAGTATTAATATACCAAACATATTGCGAACAACCCCAACCTATAAAATTGAAAAACAGACTTCATGTGGACTAATCCTGCCTTCCAGTTATGCATTGATAAAATAATTTCATTTTCAGGGGATTACTTGCCATGTAAGCCTGGGCTTTAGTTATTAGATGCTGACGCAAATTTTAAAAAATTAAAAATATTCAAAGTTCAGATGAAAGTGCCTGTTAAGATAAAAAGGTACAGTGGCTCTGAAAGGCCATCAAATGTAGATATAAATTTACACATCCATTATTCAAATATTTCATATAAATAGCATCCATGAGCAGAAAGTCAATATTTGGAGAGAACACAGGATTATGGGAAGGTTAAATAACTTCTGACGCACGTTCCTTAAAGGTAGTATCATACTTTGGCAGTACACCGAAACAGAAATCTTCACAGATTCACCTATAACTTACAGGGTATAAAGATGGTGATGGTAGAGATATACTTTGAAATATTTCTGCCTACACTGCTGTATTTATCCAGAAAAGAGTAAAACCAGTGACCAAAATTATTTTTGACCTTTTAAAGCTCAAAAATAAGAAATACGGTGGCCGTTTTTCACTGTTTTCTCAAAAAGCGGGCATCGTATAGAACTGAAATTTTCATTGATGACTGTTACTGTATCTTCCTTGATTTTTGTGCCCATGAATGTGCATTTCTTTGACAAAAACCAAAGTATAGTATGATATTACCTTAAACAAAAAAATAATAAAATTTTCCCAAGCGTCAAACTTCGAGACAGATGCCATGAGATAATCCTGAATACCAAAATATGCAAACAATTTGTGATAAATTCACACTTTGGAGCAGCAAAGAGAATTCATTGAGATTATACAGTACATAGCTTTACACGCCACAGGAATATTCAGAGAGGCACCATGTGTAAATAACATAGATATCTGATGAATTTTACAAGGAACACAGCGGATTGTGTAAACATGAGGTGTTTTTATCAACGTCAACACATATTAAGTCAGCACAGTGTGATTAACACGTCCCTTGTAGCAAGATGTGCTACTGTATGGTGAATACTCAATGAAACCAGGGACAATAGTGTGGTTTCGTATCCAGTGCAAAATGTGGTGGTCGCCATGACACATGACACATGGGGCGCATTACATTACTCACAGTGTGAAATTAACTATGAATATCATGCGCAAGACGGCAAAGAAATGTGGCGCAGGAGGAACAACGAACATCAGAAATATCTTCGCACATATTTGTGATGTTTGGTACATCGTCCATCACAAATTCACAAATATCTGGGCAGTTTTGTTATATGCGATGTTTGCACGTGCATTATAATGACGTATAACAATACATCGTACAACACAAATCTGCGCACATTTTTATTTGTGTGTTTTTATAGTGGCATGATTTTTTTCTGAAAAATCTTTTCTTGCTATAGTTTGAGATAATTAGATATCAAGTGAAATGTACAAAAAAAGCTATTATAACAGCGGTCAACTGCCGCGAACAGCGCAATAACGGTATGCAGTTAGTGGATGTGATTCACCCATGCTGTCATGTGTCATGGTGGCCACAAAAATGAGTAAGGACACTAAAGACTCAGATGGGGGTGGGGAGAGGGGGTGGGGAGAGGGGGTGGGGGTATCTGACGTATGGTAGGTACACCATATGGTAACACCTTAATACAAGAATTGATTTTATGCTGCACCTGTACGATCCAACACCTCCTCAATTGGATTGTACACAATCTAGGACACTAGGCCCAATTTCACAAATCTGCTTACTGCAGACGTTCTGCGCTAATGATCCTCATTCTCTGCTTATGAGGCTACTGCCAATTTAGCCGAGTAAACCGAGTAAGCAAGAAATCCTTACTTTGGGGCAGTTCCGTAATTATGTCAACCAAATGGTCAAAATATAAAAATCGTTAAAATACCTTAATTTTAAATCATATTGAAGGTCAAAGCATCTAGTTTGGTATAATTATATGCGTTTTTATCAAACATTCATGTTTTCTCAGTTTTGAGGCTGTAATGACTCAAAATGAGTCAAAATACCAATTTTTTGAGCAAAAAGTACATATTCGATTTTTGTTGCGGATGTACACTCCCAAAACTTCCAAGTTCAATGACCTTGCTCAGAGTCTTCTTTTTTTTTCAAACAAATAAAGTTTACTTTTTTTGAAAGGTGGTAACTGAGTGTCTCTGTTTGATATGTCTTTACTTTCCACCCCCTATTCAGTATTCATAAATGATGTCATTTTATCGTTGCGGACGTACAAATTGAATATTTTCACAGTGCACATCCGCAATGTACATCCGCAACAATAACATTGAGAAATTCTAACCTGAAGGTAAAGGTTGAGGTTAATTTCTCTGCTGGTTTTCTTTAGTTTGGTTCCTCTTCCAAACGAAACTCTATCAGTTTCGATCAAAGGTCTGTACACTTCAGAGCAATTGTGATGAAAACGCAAGCACCTGAAAAGTACACTTTCTGTGAATACGTCCGCAACGGGGGTGTTTTTGTGATGTGCTGCGCAAACCGAGAATGGGATTGGAATAAAATGTTCAGGTTTTATACTTCTATCGGAGATACTTAAAATGCAACTGCTCAAAATCCAAAAGCCTCAATAAATTTGAAGTTCTGGGTTCTCAAATTCTCTGAAATGCACGTCCGCAACTACGGAACTGCCCTTTAGTGAACATGACCGTAATGGGAAACTGGAAATGCATCCTTAATCCATGAAGTAGGACCTTGTAAACATAGAATAATATTTCTGCTTCTTAAGTGCTGGCTCTACTGCTTACAGTAAGTGTAGCTATGAAACTAGGCCATGCAAGGTGACTAACGGCAGATGAGCTTACTGGTACATAAAATTGGCTTGTTTGATTGCTACCTTGATGTCTAATGAATCAAGAGTTCTCAGATAACATGGTATCTCATGTCTACCATATTAAAGGAATACTGTAATCAAAACTCATATGAAGTTAAATACATCTGTACCGTTATAAAACTCAACCTGTCTATAATTGTTTGTGCTAAAAAATTATTGTATATATAGAAAAAGGCGGTATTTTGGACCCATTATTTAGCACCCCACTTTTCGCGACGAAAAACCTTGCTTACGTCACATGCAGAACGCCACGCTGTATACTGTGGTGCGAGCCTACAGTAGTTCTGTACGTGAAGTCACACGCTTTTGTTGCGTGGATCGGTTCCAAGGGGGACTTTTGTGGGGGGCGGGGCATACATGTCAGATTTTGTAACTTTTTGGTTAAAATTAAGCACTTACATAATGTATTAAGCAATAATTTTAAAGCACTTTCACCACTTTCACAAATTTGATTACAGTAAACCTTTAATTGTGCCAACAGACAGTATAAGACTCATTTGTGATATAACATGATTGATGTTCATGAGATACACACTCAACAAAGACAATGGTTTGCTAAACGGACCTGAGCCCAATTTCATGGAATCTGTTTTAATACAGCCTATTTTTGTGCTTACGGTCACTTCTACGAGTGAAATCTATTTCATGGAATCCGTAAGCAAGACTTTCGGTTAATAGCGAAGAATTTCTCGAGTATAACCGTGATTATTTTCTGCTAACACGCTATCATATATTGCATTCTGCAGAAAGTTCTTACTTAGCTTAGCAAGAAAGACAGCTCTCCTGTGAAATGCGCTAACCATAAGCAAAAAAATCTGCTACCATAAGCGAAGAATGTTTGCTTACGTTAACAGATTCCATGAAATTGGGCCCACGATGGGTACAGTATGACGGAGCTCATACTTTAAGGTCGTGCCAAGGGACCAAACAGAGCTGACAAGAAGTTCCACGTGACAGCCCACTTCATTTAAGAGGCCCATCATGACTTTTTTCCTCTGTGCCTCAGCACCTTTAAGCTAACTCTTGATGTAGTCACTTTACAAATTCTGCATGAATGATTGGATTGGACCTACATGGTGGCAAGTCTTCAGGGAAATCAATGTCTCACATCTCACCAGATGGAAGCAACCTATCTCTAAAATGACAAGGTCACTCACCTTGTCATAAAAACATTTGTAAGGAGACCTTTTAGCAGGAGCCAATTTCACAAAGCTGCTAAGCACCAAAATCTGCTTAAGCACCAAAAACTACATAAAATCAGTATGTCAGACAAATCTCCTTATAGTCAATGTTATGCTAAGCAAACAATTGCGATACAATTCAAAAGCAGTAAACATCACATGGAAATTTGGTTGGTAATTCTGTTTGATCAAGGAAGAGTTATTTTCTTGCTTAAGCAGTTATTGGGTTTAAGCAGCTCTATGAAATTGGCCACAGATGGTTCCTAGATTAAACTAATAAACTTAATTGGAGGTAGCTAGTATGAATGCACAGATAATGGATCCAGGCTTATTACTATCTTGTCATGAGTCAGGAACTAAAGAAAGGAAAAAATACTACAAGGTCCGATAAGATCAGTTTCTTCCTTAGAGGATTAAAGGCTGAAAGAGGAATGACGCTCCGTCTAATAAGGAAGTGTCATGTGTCATACGGTCTACTTGCTATTGTATCACTCAAGCATATGTAATGCTTTATCAGCAAGTGTGACAACAATTGTATTAATAGGAAGAGTGCTAGGAATCTATGGTTCGCATTGATGAGAAACAAATATCAAATATTCATATTTTCATAATTTTAAGTTTCATTTACGCTGCCAGATTCAAAATGCCATGTTATCAAAATGTAAATAGTTGTGAAGGTCAAGTGTGATTTTAATTAATCAAATTAATTGATAATCTTTTAATGAAACAGTAAAACTTTGATGTCATGCATGGTACTGACTTCAAACATATGGCAATAAATATGTATACAAAACCTTGTGAAAATGGGCAATATGCTATTCCAATCTCTAAACATCCTAGAGATTAGGATACCTGATATTTTAGATCCTGTATAGTCCATACGATAAATTTCCTCATAAAGCAGCCTTTTCATGAAACCTAATACAGGAAGGCATATAAACTCCAATTTCACAGCAAGCCTGTGAAACACGTCATGCTATGAACTACAGTGTCCAATAGATAAAGGTTGCACTTAGTCTTGGGGAATCTGATGCCTATTACATGTACAAACAAAAATCACCTTTTTGCAGAACAATATGGCATGGTAGAGCAATTAGTTCTTGGGTTATTCACATGCGCATACCGTATGACGGAGATTCGCATGACTACGTAAGTGTGACAATTATAATATGGTGATATTAAAGTGTCATATAAACAAATTAAGTAAACTTCTCTTCCAGAACTAATGCCTCTTTCTGTATTACATGTACTTTCCATGATGTGCCCATAAACAATCATGCATGTCAATGGTGTCACACATACTTATTCAAATTACCGTACACAAAAAAGAGCTAACATTTCAGTATTATAGTTGCAGCAATAGACCGATCCGACGGCACGATATACTGTCCGGCATTACTGCAGTGTCCCCGCCTGCCTTTTGTCCGTCAACAAAAGAATTTACGCTCCACCACACTCTATAATTACAGGGTGTACATCCCATGATCAGGGGACATATACACCCTGCAATATAGAGTGTAGCGGATGTAAATTCTTTTGTTGCTGGACAAAATACAGGCGGGGACACTGCAGTAATGGCGGGTGTTTCCTACCTCCATGGTCGCGCCGTCGGATCGGTGTATAGGTACGCTCGTTAACTTTTATTTATCCCGTTCGCCAAAATTTTTGAAACAAGAGTCAAGTTTGATCAAACATTGTAAGCATACCAGTTAAATTCTTTTGCATTCATACAAGGTATAAACCAAAAATCTAATGGCGGAGAAGATGTTTCATAACCATCAAAACAGATATTTCTTGTAGTACATGACTTCAGAATTTAATTCTAATTATCTTGCGTTGTTTTAATAGTCTGAGGTTTTAATAGTAACGTGCATCAAATTTTGTCAGACATTTTTCTGACGGCATCTTGAATGGATCTGTTAATAAGGAACAGGTTAATACTGGCAAATTTCATTTCAGATCTGGTGGATAACTAGCAATTATCCAAACTTCGTTTTAAAATTTACAAAATAATTTAGTCTCGTCAGACCAGATACATTTATTCTACTCGAACCAGAACACATGGACAGTTCCACTCTGCTGTTATGGCGTCCGTGATGTTTGTCCGGTCTCGATGGGAAGAAACGATGATGTTTCCATGAGAGACAAAGAATGTTTGGACACTTGAATAAAATACGTCTTGTGTTGATCTGCAGAGGCGGTGAAGGAATTCTCAGGCTTTCATTAACTGGTTCCAGGTGAGTCCACTTGGATGACCACTGCATGGCCTCTCTCTAGCCATCAAACAGCGGTCACTTTGACTCCAAACTGACCGTCCTTCAACGACAGGGAATATTATCATCACCAATAATCATTACATAGGGAATTCAATTTGGCAAGAGGTCGTCTAATTTTGCCGTCCATTCAGCTTGACCGTTCCCCGAAGGTGACCGTTCTAATGAAGCAAAAACAATCAACGTGAAAGGGACGCTTTTATGGCAAGGTGTCACTGGTCACTTGTTCCGCTTCACTGCCCTTCAATGCTGGCAATTCGTCTAGTGAAAGAAAACCGTTTCAACTGTCACTATCACAGCACAGGTAGATGAAATGATTGTGAGCCGACCCTGAATAAACCTGCTCTCGTATCCCGAGCAAATGACAAGAAGGCTACAAGCCAACCAATTCCTCTTGATAGCAAGATTCTGCTTCTACATAAATAACAACGGCAGTATAATAACCTTTCCATTTTTACACTCTCAGATGATTACCGTATGCTGTTTTCAAAATTTTGACCAAAAATGTCAACATTGCAAAAAAAAAGAACGAAAAAGGAAACTCCCAATAAAGAGGAACAGAATTATTATATGATTGTCCCGATATATACAGGCCAGCAATATCACAATCAGCTTGCGTTGGATGGTTTTGCAGCAAGTCTTTGATAGTTCAGGAATACCCTGCTAGTAATTTGCAGCATCAATCTCCGATCCATTCCGAGACGCATTTCCTGTTCTCTATTCTCCTTTCTATTCCGTTCTTATTCTGACGGAACATTATCGACATTCCAAGGCCGTAAAGAGATAAATAAGTGTGCTGTTCGTCCATTTGTTCTTTTTGTTGCATTGATCAAGTTTTCCCACGGGCTGTACTCCAAAGAGGACCACTCAAATGAGAAAGGCAGACAGTGGATGGAAATGTCTACAAATAGAATTTCATTTCTCTGTGCTTTCAAGGATCAAAACCCTGACACATGGGACAAAAATAAATCAAAACTGATGAAAGCTGCGTCCAATTTGAATCTGCGGGAGTTTGAAGGACGGTACCGTTGTTGAAGCTCGAGGATACCCACTGAAATTACAAGAGCGTTGAAGCATTCACAAGGCAAGACATACATCCAATGTGACTGCGAATCCTGCATCATGAAACCTGATATTAAGAGTTTGTGATCCCTATCTCTCGTTATGATTGTCCAGAGATTGACGGGAGATTCCTTGGGCTATGTCACCTCCTCTTCCTCTTCAAATCCACCTCCCTGTGGAAATATCAGACCATTCAAAATTGTATGAATGTATCAGAGAAAATGCCATCCATTTGTCTAAGGGAGTTAACAAAACCTCGTCTCAGGCTCTGGCTCCGGCTCTGTCATCCACATGCTGTAAATAAAGGTTGTGGTTTTTCACTGAAGCTGAAGCTCTGTTTTCCTTTTCAAACTAGAGAATCTACTTCCGAACCACAGCCATCTATTTTGATACCCATTAGTTTAGAATGTAGCCAGAGCTTGAGTCTAAGCCTGAGCCTCCATTTCATAAGCCCCCTAAAAGTGAAATACAACATAGACAAGGAGATAGGTTTTCTGTTATGCCAAAATGCCGAGATAATAACATCTCAAGAAGTGTTTTGAAAAACTTCCAAAAAGTCAATCAATTTGTATCCCTCTTATGGACATGTTTAGGCAATAGAACAACACATTAGTTGGCAAATGTAATGATTTGTCATTTGGGCATTTGTTTTGTTTGCATGCTTGCACGCATTTCAAGGAACCATAAGAGGTGTACATGCTGATTTCAATAACACATTTTTAAATTGGAGTCTTTCAAGAATGATTGATCAAGGAATAGGTCAAAGTCATTTAATATGTGATTTATGTTGCTGTGGAATTGCCCATTTGTTGATTTAGGAGACTTAGCACACTGTTCTAAGCGTGCCAGCTCAATGGCTGGACATAACATAATGTGCACTGAATCAGGCATTTCCTTTATACTGTTACAATGGAAACCTGGTTTGTTTGTATTTTGGCTAAGCATTTTTTTTTGTCATAATGTGTGAATAACAAATTGAGGAAATTAAGCCCTCATTTCAAGAACAAGGGCAAATTTCATAGAGCTGCTTAAGCACAAAATTGATTAAGCATGAAAAGTCTTCCTTGATCAAACAGGATTACCAACCAAATTTTCATGTGATGTTTACTGCTTTTGACTCATATTTGGCCATTGTTTGCTGAGCATAACATTCACAAGGAGTTTTGGCTGGCATGTTGATGTCATTTGATAACAAATTTTGGTGCTTAAACAGCTCCTGGCCTCTGGAGCAAATTTCACAGCCCTACTTAGCACACAAATTCGCTAACCATAAAATGTCTGTCTTATAAAAATAACAGGTTTAACAACCAAAATTCCTTTTGATATTTATGGTCAGCAAACAACAGCCAAGGAACAATCACAAGTGATACACAACACATGGGAATTTTGTTGTTAATCCTGTTTTTATCAAAAAGTCAGAAATTTCATGGTTAGCACATTTGTCCCTAGTCATGCAACAAGAGATCACTTTACCCCCCCCCCCCCGGCAATCAAGTCAAATTTGTACCTTCTCAATCTTCTCATCTAGCAATTTGAAGAATTCCGTTTGGCTCTGCGATATTGCCCTGCCGGGACGAAAAACAAGATGAGAGAATGAAAGATGGATTGATTATTGAGTTATGATGTTACAAGCCTTGTCAATTTCAAAATTAATCTACACTCAGCCACGCTAATGGCCTGTCATTAGCGGCCAATGACAGGCCATTAGTGGGTGCTGTTACTCAAATGGACTCAGTCTCCAAAAGAGAAAGCTTTGGTTAAAGTACGGTGCTCTTCAACAAAGAAGCAATTTATTGAAAGTATGACTGATATGAGACATGCTTCAACCACACCAAGAATAATTGTGGAGGTTTTTCACAGACTTTACCTTAACGGTATTCTGACTTACAGTCTGTTACTTACTTGTTATTCAGAGCTAATGGACCAGCTTGTGGCGTTTCTTTCCGTTGCAACTTCCGAAGGCCCAAATCCTTCTGTAGGTGAGATAAATCACAATGTTTCAACTCTCTTATCTGACACAATGAAATTTGAAGACAAAGGCTCGCAAATTACCGAGAATTGTTATATCTTCTGAAAGCATCGACATTTTATTCAAGGCCGAGTACAGGATTGACAAACATGAAAGCACCATTGTGTAGTTCCGTTCTAAAAGCTTACTATTAAAATAAAATACCCATCTAGGAAATCAAACATTACACTTGGTGACAGGGCATTTGTGAATGCTGCTCCCAAACTGTGGAATAATCTTCCAGTTTCTGTTCGGCGGACTAACTCTCTAGATCAGTTCAAGACCAGGTTAAAGACACATTTATTTAATGCTAATTAGTTTGTTTGTATTGCGCAGTAGAGTATATTGATATAGTAGCTGCGCAATATAAATGTCCTTCATTATTATTTGAACAGTTTATCCTAAAACAACATTCCGCACTGGAATGCTGTCCTATTTGACTGTATATTTTATAATTTTACGATTAGAAAAGCTGCATCCTCTTTGAGTGATCACCCATTTACTGTTTCTCAGGTTGCAGCATTGCTAATGCTGCATGTATCCATGGAGGTATACCTCCATGGTGTATCTTAAATGATCTTTGGGATATAGCAGTATGTGAGTGGTTTCATGGCTTCTGACTGCCAAACAAACAAAGATAAGTGATTATTAGGGACACCACCAATGCAGAGCTGGATAGTTCAGTTGGTAAGAGCACCGGTACAATATTCCGGAAGTCGCTGGTTCGAATCCCACTGTTTACTTTACCTAGTTTACTGAGTTTGATCAAGGCTTTCATGGCGTTCTCCAATTGGTCAACGCGCACAGATTGAATGACAGGCCGGAAGGGTCTATTCCGGAAGGCACAGGTTTGAATTCCGCTCCAGCAAATTTTCCTTTATTCACCTTCCAATGACTGAAAATTAACCCAGTAAGTTTCCCTTGTGCTTTTTTGCTGATTTTATTTATTCATATTATTTCATGTTTTATCTTTATTTATTTGTTTTCTGGAGGGGGCGAGGGGTGTATGATTTTCTGTCTATATGGCATCTGAAGGCCATCTCCTGATGGGGCATTCTGTGGACGTTGGTTGATGTGAAGTCCACCATGAATATGTAAAATCAATCAACATTTTGCTTCTCTCCCAATTCTGTTTCTGTGCTGTATGATGATTTCAAGTAAAATCATGCAAATACTTGAGCTGACTTGATAGACATGCATAGGGGTGCAAGTTGCGTTTCCTTATTTCGTTCTTTCTTCAAATGACCACAAGGGAAACTAACTGTTAATTTTAAGTCATTAAAAAGTGAACAAGGAAAAATTTAAAGGAAGTATCATACTTTGGTAAGAAGCCAAAACAGAAAATAATGTTCACAGATTTACGTATAACTAACAGGGTATGGAGATGGTGGTGGTAGAAACATACCATAAACATTTTTCCACCTGAAATTATGTATTTGTCCAGAAATTAATAAATCAACGACCGAAAATCTTTTTGATCTTTTCAAATATCAAAAATAAAAAAGAAAAGACTTAAGAAATACTGCGGCTGTTTTTCACTGTTTTCTCAAAAAGTGGGCACCGTATGGGGCTGAAATTTTCACAGATGACTGTTACTGTATCTTCCTTGATATTTTTGCCCATGAATCTGTATTTTTTTGACAAAAACCAGTATGATACTTTTAATGGAGAGGGATTCGTACCAGTTACCAGTGGAATACCATACCGTTGCTCCTACCAACTGAGCTATCAAGCCCTATGTTGGTGGTGTCAGTCAATCATCTTTGTTCCTTTGGCAGTCAGAAGCTATAGCCCCGTTCGCACTGGATAAACATTTAGGGTAATTTAACTGAGACGATGGGTAACATTCCAACGGGTTTATCTTCCCACTGTCCGCACTTGGATTTATTGACGCGGTTAGAATTACCGAGACGATGGGTAAACTAACCGAGCCGCCTCAAAAAGCTGCTCGAAGTTTACGCACTCCATTATTTTCTTCGCTTTACTTGTAGTGCTAGGTCAACAAAATGAACTAGTTTGGTGACCAAAAAACAGAAGAAGAAAAACAGAGAGAATTCCGACGTACTGAACACCGATGTCGAACACATCAGGCGCGTACGCAGGGGGGGTGTTTTGGACGTAAAACACCCCCCTTTGCTCAGCGGTAAAAATGTGGAAAGGGAGAAAATAAGGAAACGGAGAGGGAAAAAGATAAAAAGAAAGCACCGAATAAATATCAAGTGTGAAACAGGGAAATTTGGGGATTAAAGAAGAAGAAGAAAGATCAAGTGTGTGTTAATAAAACTTGCGTACATGACTACATGTATAACATTAAGGCCCCCTATAGTTACATAATTATAAGGCCTATACATTTTACATCACGACGTACGTTCGTTCCTCGTGATTGGTGTTGTGCGCACGCGATGCACCCACCATTCTATGGGCGGCCAAAAGGGCCAAAATCAAACAATTGTTTAGAAGGACAAAAAAATCATACAAAGATCAATTTTATTCAAACAAAGGACAAATCAACAAAAGAACAAATTCACGAGAAGACAAAATGTAAATCAAAGGACAAAACTAGAAGAAGACAACAAATTTACAAGAAGACAAAACCAAAATCAAACAAAGGACAAATTTACAAACAGACAAAACCAAAATCAAACAAAGGACAAAATGACAAGAGGACAAATTTACAAAAAGACAAAACCAAAATCAAACAAAGGACAAATTTACAAACAGACAAAACCAAAATCAAAAAAAGGACAAAATGACAAGAGGACAAATTTACAAACAGACAAAACCAAAATCAAACAAAGAACAAATTTACAAACAGACAAAACCAAAATCAAACAAAGGACAAAATGACAAGAGGACAAATTTACAAACAGACAAAACCAAAATCAAACAAAGGACAAATTTACAAACAGACAAAACCAAAATCAAACAAAGGACAAAATGACAAGAGGACAAATTTACAAACAGACAAATCCAAAATCAAACAAAGGACAAAATGACAAGAGGACAAATTTACAAACAGACAAAATCAAACGAAGAAAAATCTATTAAACAAGAGGACCGTCGATTTAAAGAAAGCAGTAAAAAAACAAATCACGGGCAAAACCACAAGAGGACGAATGCACACAATTAAGGACGAAGTGAAAATCAGACGACCGCTAATACACACACGTTGGAAAACTGAAAAGGTCACTCACACACAGGACAAACATTTTCACAAACGGACAAAGGTCGTTGCGAAGAGAACTGACCAGCACCGAACGATGGGGGCGGCCCACATTGACCCCCCATTAGAGTCCCTTTAATCTCTATCTCTGTCTCCATGGATCGTTTTCGAAACGAGTGGACTGGGCTTATATCTTCCCATTCACTCCAGTCCGAGCTTGAATATGTACCTATAATTTGCATTCTGATAAATACCACAAAGCTAGGATGCGGTCTTATAGTATAAGTTACCCCGTATAGGATGAGTTATAATAATGTTGTCTGTCTCCAGCAGAAGGCGCTGGTTATTTCATCATGGAGGAAGGAAAGGTTTTCCTTTTTTCTTTATCTTCTTGTTTTTTTTTGTTTTTTTTTGGGGGGGGGTGCCAATTAACCATTTCATGAAGAAAATCTCGTTGATATGTGTATTTTTTGGGGGGTGGGGTGAGGCCTTTGATATAGTTATACCATGGAGCTATAAAAAGGATAACTTATCCAATGGAAGGACGATTTTTTTTTAAATTGGTTTAGGGCCTATACATGTTGTTTTGTTTCAATAATTAATTGTGTGGAGGTATACGAAAAAAAGAAAGACTCCAAATCAAACAGTGCAATGTGTTCCAATATTTAAATCACCATGGTGTTGTATATTGCTCCCGATCACAATGTATAGGCCTATGCGCCCTCATGAAAGGTTATATTCCTTCTAACGGCTATAAACGATTTCAAATTGTATGCTTGAAGTTTATGCTTGTAGGCTGTAGCTGTAAAGTTGAAAATCCACAATATCAAGCTAGCTGTCAAGCAAAATAATTTTTTTTTTTAGCAATGATGGCATATTGCTCACGAGTGAATGTTTCTTGAGCAATATTTGCATGAACAATGAAGAATTTGATAGTGCAAAAACAAAATTGTCTTTAACACTACAAATTTCTTAACCTCGAGATTTGCTGCCCCGGGTTAAACTTTGCTTTTTGTGAAAAAAGCAAAAGCATCAATTTTAGTTTCCTAGCCGGTTATTGCAAAGCACACAAAATTGAATTATGATTCACCAAAGTTGTATTGGGTGAAAAAAAAATGCAAAATCGGCAGGGACAGCCTATATATACTACTAGCAGACGTCTTTTGCTCCTCATGTGCCTTCAATCCCTTCATTAGTAGTAGAATAAGACTGTTAAAAACTTTGTTTTCAATTGCAGGGCCGTGCAAAAATCAAGAGTTTACCGAAAGTTTTTTGCAGTTGTCACACTAAGCCAAGAGAAAGTACCCTAAATGCGTGCTTGTACTACATGTACAGTAAATGCAGTAGGCCTACATAATAAACACACAGTGGCTGTACTCCAGTTTGTTTTAGCTAGGGTATTACGTAACAGATGTTCTACAGCAGGGAACCAGATCTATGCCCTGAGGCAAATAGTACTCCTGGGAATTCACTCCAGCAGGTCTTCCACTCAAATTGTAAGGGGACCTCCAAAAACAATTGAAACAGATTATAGATTATATAAGTCAATGGGGGCCGCCCCCATCGTTCGGTGCTGGTCAGTTCTCTTCGCAACGACCTTTGTCCGTTTGTGAAAATGTTCGTATTGTGTGAGTGAGTGACCTTCTGTGCGGTCGTCTGATTTTCACTTCGTCCTTAATTGTGTGCATTCGTCCTCTTGTGGTTTTGCGCGTGATTTGTTTTTTTACTGCTTTCTTTAAATCGGTCCTCTTGTTATTTTTTTCTTCGTTTGATTTTGGTTTTGTCTGTTTGTAAATTTGTCCTTTTGCCGTTTTGTCCTTTGTTTGATTTTGGTTTTGTCTGTTTGTAAATTTGTCCTCTTGTCATTTTGTCCTTTGTTTGATTTTGGTTTTGTCTGTTTGTAAATTTGTCCTCTTGTCATTTTGTCCTTTGTTTGATTTTGGATTTGTCTGTTTGTAAATTTGTCCTCTTGTCATTTTGTCCTTTGTTTGATTTTGGTTTTGTCTGTTTGTAAATTTGTTCTTTGTTTGATTTTGGTTTTGTCTGTTTGTAAATTTGTCCTCTTGTCATTTTGTCCTTTGTTTGATTTTGGATTTGTCTGTTTGTAAATTTGTCTTTCTTGTGAAGTTGTCTTCTTCTATTTTTTGTCCTTTGATTTATATTTTGTCTCCTCGTGAATTTGTTCTTTTGTTGATTTGTCCTTTGTTTGAATAAAATTGATCTTTGGATGATTTGTTTGTCCTTCTAAACATTTGTTTGATTTTGGCCCTTTTGGCCGCCCATACCATTCGCAGCATGGAAAACGATCGATTCCACTCACTACATACAGGCAGGGGAGGCTGGGGCCGCGTAATTTGTTTGGGTACAGTACTCGCTGCGAGTTTAGGCCGGGGGGCTCCCCGGTTAAACTTTCTAGCCCCACTAATGTGGAATAAATTTTCGCGCAAGCCGCTCCATCCTTAGCGGCTTCAGCGAAAAATTCCCACCAGTACACGGCCTTCTTTCTTTTTACTATACACTATAACCATAAAAACGTAGCCTAAATGGAAACTGTTTGCACTTTTGAAAGGAAGTACAAGACTTTGTTCTGGATGACCTTGATCGACTGCGTTTTCAGTGTCATGCACAAAAAAGAGCATGTCTCTTCTTCTGCCTGGATTTAATTTTCACGGAAATTCCGTGTTTATTGAAAAATGCAATTCAATAAAATGATAAGAAATGGAAAATTTTCAAAATGTCGACTACACAGCTTTTTACGGAAGCCCATTAGTGCCAGGTGAATATATTTATTTGACATCGGGAGTGGATATTTTCAAGTTTCGCGGCTGCGGAAAAATATTTCTTTGACAAAAAAAGCATAACCCACGTCAAAAAAATATATTCACCTGACAAAAACGGGCGTTGATATTAGACAAAATTGGCCGTTTCTTCAAAACTGGTGCAACTCATGATCATCGCTTAATAATATATTTGTTTCATATTTCTTAATTTTGTTCAAATAAATGTTATGGCAGAATGACTATTTCCTTTTGATCCTGCGTCTAAATGAAAACTGTATGAAAACAAATTTGCCATCATAACTTCTAAAAATCCTTTGGTCAAATGTGTCTAAAATCCGAAATTATAAAAATGAAAAGAAAAAACCCCATCCTATTTCCATGGCAAAAAGATCTAAAAAAGGGCCCAGAAATACTCTAAAATGCACCAGGGAGCATCTAATATCCAAAATTTCCCGGGGCCCTTAAGCGGGCCCCGTACCCCATGCCGTGGCTTCGCAAGTTTTTTTTTTAAACACCCCCCTAGGAAAAATCCTGCGTACGCCACTGGAACACATTATGCAAAAACACTGTTGGACTAAGTGTCCAGTGTACATGTACATCACACCGGCGATCTACCGATGTGTATGCATTGTAATTTTGGTTGCGAGATCCCTGTAAAATATTCCTTCCAAACTACCATAAATTGCATTTTCCCGATGAGCTAAATCTTACTTAAATTTCACTCAGTTATTATGTCCAATTGGCCAAGTAGAAACATCGTGAAATCCTTCTGAAATCAACGATCGCATTGTGACTCAGGACGTAAACATCGATCGCGCACGCCATTCTCGAATTTTCCATGCCATGCGAAACCACGTGTTTCGGCAGGAAGCTTTCACGTACATGTATACATTGTACACCAACATGTGTACTGTACTCAACGTATGTAGGTGTACATGTACAATGACATGTGTGTATGTGGCATGCATGCCGGTGAAGTAGCGCTCGGACGGACCGAAATAATTTAATAATGGGGATCACTCAAACAGGATACAAGTTTTTAATAATAATCATCATTTTCTTTCTTTCTTTTTAAATTTGTTTCAACATTCGCAGTTTTGCAGGACATATTTTGGTTTTCAAATGTATGACCCTGAGTTGTACTGTAGCCATGGTTACAGCTTATATTAAAAAACACTTAAAAATCCCACTTTAAAATATTGGCCCCCATTTTTTCAAAACTCTTTAGATGGTTTCCCACCGTGCCCTTGAAAACAATTCCTTTTACGTGCCCAGTCTGAAAGGACGCAAGAAGCAGGATAAGATGTGTGCCTATTGTTCAAGCCCAGATGTGGGCCACAAGAACTTGAGTCTCTGGCTGCCTCATTTCTTACCGGACACACACAGATGTTTGATTGGATTAAGCCTAGAAATTAAATGCCAAAAGGATTGAGGTGCATTTACAAGGCACAACAACAACCCTAAGAATGGGCAGACGATGGTTGCAAATACCAAAGGTTGACTGTCAGCGCAGCTAAGATGAAAATCTTTTTCGGTGAATATGAAACGTGACTTTGTGATGCATCTCTGCCGCTCTAGGAAATACAAATATTTGGCTTTTGGGACAAATATTTTCAATTTATCATTTTCATACAATGACAATAGTATCATTTCTTTCTTTCATTGTATGCTTTGTTTTGCTGCCTACTTATACTAATGGCCTGTTGTAGCAAAGTAATGTCATTGCTTATGACAACATGTTAGGTTCAGTGTAGGATCAATTGACTATTAAAATTGGAGCACACTTTGAGAGGGTATCCCTGTTATCAGTGAACTTGCACCATTCATTATCCCTTTTTACTATGCCTCATAAATATTCATGACCTAGAGCCGAATCCCAATTGGTCAATTCACCATCACGTGCCAGTGGATATATTTGCTGAATACCAGTGAGTAGGCTGGGGAATCTCCAAAGGAACTGCTACACATGTAACATCTCACTGCGCATGGAACATTGCACTGCGCATCTACCCTAGTTTGCAGTGCGCATGCATGAACTTTGCCCTACGTGAAGTTTACGATAACGAACATTTTGCTGCACTTCACAACAAAATTGTGGACAATAAAGAATATTTATGAGGTATAGTAAAACAAATATCACATGGTTTACATTGAATTTTGGGTGGACAGTCGATTCTAGCTCCCAAGGTGTTGGAAGTTGACAAACTAAAGTTCCTGAGGCGAATCAAATAATGTAATGTTTTTATAATACTTGATTGATGCATGTTAACTGTTCTTCATATGAGAATGAAGTCAATCTGCTTATTGCACAGGGAGATGCACACATGCTAATAATGCATCGTTCAACTTAACTGATGTATTTAAAGGGACACGGTCAGACATCGGGTCCTAACTTTATGGAATGACCCCGTAACTTACCGATAAGCTTATCTCTGCTGGTGCCTTCTTCTTGCCTTTCTCCTTTGTGTGTTCATGAGTCTGATCACCGGCCTTTGTACCCGTTTCACTAACGGTATGACTACCGGTGTGGTGACTCTTACCAATGTGACCGCTGGTCTGACCACCGGTCTGGCTAATAGGCTGACTATCGGCCCGCTGACTCCCATTGTGACTGCTGTGTTTATCTGGAGATTGTCTGACATTTTCCTCACTAAGTTGTGAACTACGCTTCCTCTCTGTGGATGAAAAAGATCACTAAATATTATTAAATCATTCCATAGATTTCTGTACTTCAATCGCAAGGATTTTTTCACATGGGGGTTTATGAAACGAAGGCTCAGGCTTAGGGTCAGGCTTAGGGTCAGGGTCAGGGTCAGGCTCAGGCTCAGGCTCAGGCTCAGACAGGCTCAGGCTCAGGCTCCAGCTCCGGCTCAAGCTCTATCTCTATTTCGTGAATACATTATAAAGTAACGGGTATCAAAATAGAGACTTTTGGCTGCGGGTCGGAAGTAGATTCTCTGGTTTGAAAAGGAACACAGATTCAGCTTCAATAAAAAACAACCTATATTTTCAGCATATGGATGACTGAGCCTGAGCCTGAGCCTCCGTTTCGTAAACTTCCATAATTCCAAATTAATGTAACTAACAACACAAGTTTACAATTTGTACATTGTGAGTTTTGAAGTATTCAATAGCAAATACACTGATCACAGAGATGTGAAAATTTCCTTTTATGCATCCACTATGTAACTTCTGAATGATGGAAGCCAATATCTTAAGATACAGCGTCCATCAGATACTTGGTGTTTATCCATTGTTTCCAAACTAAATCTTAGCGAGGGACAAGCTCGAGGAAGGAGATTCTAAGAAGAAGGAGTCCAGAAGTGAACTAGCAGGAGACAGGGTTTAACAAAAGGGATCTTAGGCTGTCAAGGCGAAGAGGATCATCTGATTTTAATCCTGTTTTTCTAAAAAGAATTAAATCGCTTTAAAGGCAATATCATACTATCATAGTCAAATAAATGCAGGTTTATGGGCAAAAATATCAAGGAAGATACAGAAACAGTCATCTTTGAAATTTTCACTCCCATACGGTGCCCACTTTTTGAGAAAAACGCTCACAGTGTTTCTAAAATCTTGTCACCATTATTTTTTATTTCAAAAGATCAAAATTGTTTTGGGTAATTGGTTTTATTCTTTTCAGGATAAATACAACATTTCAGGCAGAAAAATTGTAACAGTATGTTTCTACCATCACCCTCTTTATACCCTGTAGGCCTAAGTTATAGGTAAATCTGTGAAGATTTCTGTTTCGCTATGCTAACAAAGTATGATACTACCTTTAAAAGCTAACCAATAACAATTTTAATTTTCTTTGGGAGAAAACCTCAATTTGTGTATTTTGCTCCCAAGTACATATGACTAGCTAATCAAGAAAACCTCTTAGTGCCTAAAACTTATTTCCAAACGTCAGCACAGCTTTTGTTAAAACTAGCTGAGGCCATTAACAAAAGGATGCAAGCACTTTTAACAAGAAATTTGTTTTTACAAAGAACTAATTATGTCTGTAATTAAATTATCTTGTTTTTTGAGTGGCTGGGCAACACTTAAAGAAAAAACAACAACAATACTTGTTTGTTTGACAATCAAATAACTGTGTGATACTCAAATCTATAATTGAGTTACTTTCTTACAGTTGAATGGGGATTTGAGAATTAATGTAGCAGGCATAGGTTCAAATCTAAGGTATCAATAAACATACTCTTTATACTGTTCTTTAACAACTGTTATCTTAACTATTGGCAATCAGAAAAAGCATTGCTTGCAATACTTGCAAGTTGCAACACAAATATATCAGTTGAGATTACATAAAACCAACCCAATGGCCACTGAAGAATGTTTTACTGAGCCAATTTCCAGGTTATTAATCAAAACTGCTAACCGATTTAAAGGTAGTATCATACTTTGGTAGCATACTGAAACAGAAATCTTCACAGATTTACATATAACTCACAGGGTATAAAGATGGTAACGGTAGAAATATACCATTATAATTTCTCTGCCTGAAATGATGTATT
This sequence comes from Astropecten irregularis, assembly GCA_963971285.1. NCBI lineage: Eukaryota > Metazoa > Echinodermata > Asteroidea > Paxillosida > Astropectinidae > Astropecten > Astropecten irregularis. The sequence goes on along the minus strand of OZ020260.1, from coordinate 10,488,571 downwards.
TATCCAGAAAAGAGTCAAACCAATGACCAAAAACAATTTTGATCTTTTAAAGATTTAACTTTGAAAAGGTTTCTGTAAACCGTGGGCGTTCTTCACTGTTTTCTCAAAAAGTGGGCACCATATGGGACTGAAATATTCATAGATGACCGTTACTGTATCTTCCTTGATATTATTGCCCATGAATCTGTATTTCTTTGACAAAAACAAAGTATGATACTACCTCAAAACCGCTTGCGAATGGTTCTCAGCACTGAGTTTTGCACTGAGAATGAAAATGCGCACAAATGCATCTAGGAAGATTTGCTGGCCAAATGCATAATTGTAAGCCATATTCTAATAAAAAAAGCAAATAGGAAAGGTACCAGTAACTATTATTTTTCCTAATGGGAAGGTAAATTGAGATTCTGTTTCAGCATATTTAATTATGACTGTACTCTTGGCCAGCCTATACAGGGTGTCCCAGAAAAAAACGCAACACTATGTCGGAACCCATTGTGTTAAAATTCAACTGTTTATCACTTCAAGATTCAGTGATAGAGTCATGTCTTGGCTATCACCATGTAGAATTTAAGCATATTAGGTCTGAAATTGGCGAAAATAGCGCTCCGCACTTGCGCTAAAAATAGCACCGGACCTCAGATAAACATTGCAACCATGCGTGGGTGTGGGCGTGCACACTACGTGCGTGAGTCAATGTTTGTCTGACATCCGGGGATTTTGTTATGTCATTTGTGCGGAGCGCTATTGAAAAAGTACTCCTTAAAAACAAATTTGCAAGGATAACATGCATAGTGGTCAATACACACATAATGTGTATGAAAGAAAGATGATAATCGGGTTTTGAGGTTGGGTAATTCAGTCTTAGTTTGTTCACTCAATTTCAGTCCAATATGGCTCAAATTCTACATGGTGATAGCCAAGACATAGCTGTATCACACATCTGAATCTTGAAGTGATAAACCGTTTAATTGTCATGTTATAGTTCTCAACAAAAGTGTTGCATTTTTTGGGGACACCCTGTATATACATGTGTATAATTTTGTTTGTTCGATTGATTACCTGATGATTTCTTCTGGTTTTTGATGATCTCGCCGTTAGGGTGGCCTTTGCTGGGAGTTGAACGCTCCTGAGGCACTGTCTTGGTGGCCGAACATCCCATGTCTCAGTTGAGGGCCTTCATAAGCTGGTTGATGTGCTTCCGTGTCTACTACACTGTAGGTAGGATATAATATTACATGGCTTCACTTGGAGATCAGGACCTGCAGCTCCTTGAGGTCATGCCCAAGCAGGTTCACTTGGAGCTTGCAATCAACACCTAAGAAAACAAAATACAAAAACTCCATGAATTCGATGGCAACATGAGGACCCAAGTGGAATCAACATTCAAGAATCTGAAACTGTGTAAAAACCACCGATGAAGAAAATAAACTGAATCACTAGGGAACTTTGAAGATCTCTCTGAACTGCTGTTTGGAGAAATTGAGAATTATCAGGGGAAAGCCGGACAAATTAGGAGCTTGGTGTGTCTGAAAATAAATATTCTCACAGGCAATTCCCTGTGCCATCCACACACTCATGCAGCTATTCAAGCAACCTAAAGCTACAATCCCTCCTATGGGATGTCCAAGCAGAACGTAGACGTCAGAAAAAGCTTCAGAATCACTAACAAATCACGTACTCCTATGATCCATTCATGTCCGGCAAGTCAAACTCTCAACAAAGGTAGAAAGCTTGTCAATAACGAGCATTATCCATTCCTGAGGCTGATTTCACTAACGCTTTGCAATTATCGCTAAAGCCCAAAGCCCTTTGCGTAGCAATTTTCTGTTCAGTGATGGATTTGGGCTTTAGCGATGATCGCAAAGCGTTAGTGAAACCGGCCCCAGATCCACTAATAAAATTCAGATAACTCAATATTATGAACACTCCAAAAAGACTAATGGAAGCCATTTTTCAATTCTATATTCCGTTCTTTATTCAGAATATCTTCAGGAATGCTTGAGCTATTACCACACAGCAACAACAATTTATCAAAATACAAAGGTATGTAGATTGGTTTGCGGAAACACCATGTAAGAATCGTCCATACTTTCACACTTCTATTTCGTTCACAATTCTCGTAAGAAATAGAAACTTGCAAAAGTGCAAAAAGTACGAAAGTACAAAAGTATGAACGATTCTTACATGGTTTTTCCATAAAACGATCGCCATACCAATTGTCACCATGCAAAGCCTCAAATCTTTCTAGAAGTCCAAATAAGTGCTAAAAACTAATATTAGGAGGTATGTACAGTCAGCGCTGTGTGGTAATGCCTTATTCCTGAAGATATTCTGGATAAAGAACATAATAATTTGAAAATATAGCATAAAAATGGCTTTCATGAAAAGTCTTTTTGGAGTGCATGTGTACACTATTGAATTAGCATGATTGTAAATGGTCCAGGGTGGAAAAAGCGCAAAGAGCAAAGAGTATCACCCATTCTACTCCGTGCCACTACGCACGAACGTCTGATACATGCTTGCATGCAAATTTTATGCAACGCACCACATCAGCTCTGTTTTGAGAACATTTCCGTCAGGATCGTGACGGAGAATGTTGATTGGTCAATTCCGCGCGTCCGCGTGGCAGCAGCTATCTACATGATAGACGTACTCGCCATACAGTACGATAGTAGATGCCCCCTGATTGGTCAAAACTTAGAGAGGTCAGTGCTGGGTTGGTTTGCATAATTAATCAGGAAGTCTACACACAAGTGATAGATGCTTGCTCGCTTTACTGCGAGTACGTCTATCACATAGACTACCATAATTATGGTACAACTGGGTAGAGTTCTGTGCATGAAGCAACGACATACTACACTGTAGCTACAAATGAGAGATTTCTGGTAGGCATATTACGCACACACATCTTGAACCATGAAAAAGCAACATTTCTACCATTTAAAAATGTTTCTGAAACAAGTTGAAGAAATAATGTTGAAAAAGCACCTGCTTTCAGCACCAATTCAACTGCTTCAAGCGGTCTGAATACCTGTACAGCTATTATAGTTACACATGCGCAATGTGCAGAACATAGAAGTGATGAAGTTAATGGTATGTTAAACAAATGTCTGGAGCATTTCTAAGGCGGCACCAATACCCAGACAAAATGTCAAGCAAGCAAAAAGCAATTCCCCCAAATTAAATCAAACTTTGGTAATTGAATTGACGGCACATTTTGCTGCGAACTTGAATGTCACAGCCTTTGTGCATCAAACTGAATGGAATAGACCTACATAAACGTAGACACAATTTGCAATCATGCAGGCATGTACATTTTACAGACACATTACCACGTGTACACATTTAGGAAACACAATTACTGAAATAACCATCCATTCTATCAGTGGATTTTTTAACCAATGAAGGAGATACTTGTCCTTGAGAGATAATGTCACCATTAAAATGATTGACACAGTAGCACAAATATTAAATAAACTACTATTGCAAACTGCTCATCAACCGAAATAATGACCTGGTATGTAAAAATGATTGGAGTTAGGAGGACCTAGGCCCTTTTCCAAACCTCGGCTCCGGCTCAGGCTCCGGCGCTGTCATACATATGCTGAAAATGTAGGTTGTGGCTTTTCATTGAAGCTGAATCTCTGTTTTCTTGTTCGAAATAGAGTATCCACTTCCAAACCGCAGCCAAAAGCCACTATTTTGATACCCGTTATTTAAAAATGGACACACGAAATGGAACCGAAGCCGAAGCCTGAGCCGGAGCCGAGGTTTGGAAAAGGGCCCTGATGTTCTGATCCTAGCAGGACCTTTCTCAAAGGCTAAATGACAAGAGGACAAGAACACGCAAGTAAAGATACACATAAATGGATGAGAGGATTAGAACAAAAGGGAGGGAGGTCAGAGTGACCAGGGAGGATAGGGGTACATGTAGGCAGGTGGGGGCACAAAGGGGTGTGGGGGTAGGCAAAATCAAAGGTGGACAATTTTTAACAAAGAGGTGAAGATACATGCATGCTGAGAGGAATGGGGATGAAAAGGGTAATGAAAAGGGTACAGAAAGAAGATTAAAGAAGATGGAGAAGTATGTAAACAATGATGCAGGATGGGGTGATACATTAATAAAGATGATAGAAATGAAAAGGAGAGAACAAAACAATTATGTCAGTCATTTCCTTCCTGGATGTTCAGACCATGAGAATTTTCATCCATACTTTCTCATACATTAATACTTAAAGGTAATTTCATACTTTGGTTTTTATCAAAGAAATACAGATTCATGCGCAAAGATATCAAGGAAGATACAGTAACAGTCATCTGTGAAAATTTCAGTCCCATACGGTGCCCACTTTTTGAGAAAACAGTGAAAAACGGCCACAGTATTTCTTAAGTCTTTTCTCTTTTATTTTTGATCTTTTAAAAGATCAAAAAGATTTTTGGTCGTTGTTTTACTCATTTCTGGATAAATACACCATTTCAGACGGAAATATTTTAATGGTATGTTTCTACCACCACCCTCTTCATACCCTGTAAGTTATACGTAAATCTGTGAACATTTCTGTTTTGGTCTCTTACCAAAGTATGATAGTACCTTTAATAGTATAGCAACCACACAATACATAATTGACAACGGCACACTGAATGCTGACTTGAGTGCTGGTATGGTATTCTGTAGGTTGCAGGTTCGAATCCCACTCCAGTCAGTTTTTTGTCTCTCTTTGAATGCATTGCATCAGTCAATTACTCTAATAAATGAGTGAACTGACCATACAATGCCTTCAAACATCAAACCTGGGCCCAATTTCATGGAATCCGTTACCGTTAGCAAAACTTCTTCGCTTACGGTAGCATAATTGTTTTGGTTACGGTTAGCGTATTTCACGGAGGAGTTTCCTTTTTGGTAACGGTAAGCAAGGAATTTGTGTAGAATGCATACGACAGTCCGTTAGCAGAAAATGATCACGGTTACCCTAGAAATTCTTCGCTAACCGAGAGTCTTGCTTACGGATTCCATGAAATAGATTCCACGCGTAGCAGAGTCCGTTAGCACAAAAATAGGCCGTAACTGATTCCATGTAATTGGGCCCTGATTATTGCTTATAAAATTTGCTTTCATTTTTGCATTTTTACGAACGTCCATTAAAGAGTGCACCTCTTGGTATAAACAGGACTTCAGAAATATCAATGACGCATGATGATTGCTAGGTTACTCCAAATCCCCAGCTTTAAAATCAATTTGAATCGCAATGAAAAATAAATGACCCATAATCCTCTGACTGTACCATCCAAGTCTAATTTCTACGTTTCTGTACACCATGCATTTTGTGTACAAACTACAAAAAATGGCTTGCAGATAGTCAGACGTACATTTACTAAAATAACCACAGTACTGAATTAACCAAGTAATTTACTAACCAAATAATCAATTTTGTTTTTAATAAAAGTAATTTACATATAGAATGAAGCATGAGCGTACTTGTGCTGATCATTTAGATTTCAATATCATAAAACTAACCTTTCAAACATTTATCAAATTCAGTGTCAATATTTCCCGGAAAAAGGTTAATTAATAATCTTTTCTGTTTTGATAAGTGACTGTGTAAACATTGCTATGAACTTTTGTTTTTGGAGTTACAACCCAAATCAGCTAGGGCCAATTTCATAAAGCTGCTTAAGCACAACAATGTCTTAAGCATGAAAAGTCTTCCTTGATCAAACAGGATTATCAACCAAATTTTCATGTGATATTTACTGCTTTTGACTTGTATTTGCCCATTGTTTGCTGAGCATAATTTTTGGCTGGCATACTGATGTTATTTACCAAGGTTTTTGGTGCTTAAGCTAAGTTTGATGCTAAAGTAGCTCTATGAAATTGGCCCCCTGATGTGATATGTTGAGCTCTTAAATGTATTTTTCTATAAAATGTAAAACACCAGGATTTCAGGAAATCATACTATATAATGAAAAAGTTAAGTTATCAAAGTTATCAAAGTTATTAGGCTGAAACTACAAGAAAGAGATATTTTGATCTTTTCTAATATTACACTATGTAATTGTCTTTGAAACAGCCGACTTAAATAATGCTTTGCGATCATCGCTAAACCTCAAATCCATCACTAAACAGATAATCAATCGCTAATTTGCATTGCAATTTTGAGTTTAGCTATTTGGGCTTTAGCGATGATCGCAAAGTGTTAATGAAATCGGCCTCTGGATGGTAACACTGTTTTCTCAAAAAGTGGGCACCGTATGGGACTGAAATTTTCACACATGACTGTTACTGTATCTGTCTTGATATTTTTGCCCATGAATCTGCATTTGTTTGACAAAAAAAACAAAGTACGATATTGCCTTTAAAGGCAGTATCATACTTTGGTTTTTATCAAAGAAATACAGATTCATGGGCAAAAATACCAAGACAGATACAGTAACAGTCATCTGTGAAAATTTCAGTCCCAACGTTGCCCATTTTTTTGAGAAAACAGTGAAAAACAGGCACAGTATTTCTTGATCTTTTAAAACATCAAAAAGATTTTTGGTCGTTGTTTTACTAATTTCTGGTTAAATAGGCCTACACCATTTCAGGCAGAAAAATATCAACAGTATGTTTCTACCAGCACCATCTTCATACCATGTAAGTTATAGGTAAATCTGTGAACATTTCTGTTTTGGTTTCTTACCAAAGTATGATACTACCTTTAAAAACACTTAATTTATAACAATTCACTGCAAATATCTCTTACAAATGAAGGTCAATTTTTTACCTTGGTAAAAATAAATTCTGGGATTACATTATAAACACTCATATTCCTAGACAATTCCAGCCATTGATTCCTTTGAAGAATTGTCCTAGCTCTAATTTACATTCTTTGAATGAGCCACGATTCTAGCGGTATTTAATAAAAGAAGGTCAAATGTCCATGGATGCAATGCAGTAAATATGTCTGAAGTGCCATCATTTTGCATAAAATATATATTTAAAGCCCAACATAAATACTTGGGTCGGTATTTTGAGTTTTTGTATTTTCTGGTAGAATGTGGACATAATAATACACATAAATTAACATTTGTCAAGTATAATTATACTGAATACACTATTTAGAGTAGTTTTATTTCTCCCTCCACTTTGCCCAAAATACGAAAAGCGCGAGGTCAAGTTTTAGCGTGTTTGCAAACACAATGACGTCATTTAGGGACTCGAGTTGCATGCCACATTACAGGTTGCGTCTGGCATCTGTACATACATATGCGTACAACCGCTTGACATTTGAACTGGTACCAGACTAGCCAAGCTGCCTCGCCATGTGGACCGTCAAATTACGGTCTGAAGTCGATCAGACCATGGAGAAATGAATAGTGCTCCGCACTTGCGCTAAAAATAGCACCGGATCTCAGACAAACATTGCAACCATACAGTGGTGTGTGCGTGTGCGTGTCCATGTACTATGTACACTATGTACGTGTGTGAGACAGTGTTTGTCTGACATACGGGGATTTTGTGACGTCATTAGTGCGGAGCGCTATTGCTTTTGATCTCTTATTGTTTGTTCTTGAACTTTCATTTATGTCCTCTTGTGTATGTTTTTTATGAAAAACCTGCATGAAAAAGCATAGCATTTCAAAGTACATTACACTTTACACTTTAAAATACTAAGAAATGTTGACAATTGAATGATGGTCATGAAGTCCAAGATCTGACAAGACATTCAAGATAGACCGTTTGCCCTCGCTGCAAAGTGCTGCCACGACAACCAAATTATTCATGACTAAAATACATCAAACCCTCCGTCTCTTTGTTTCTGTTGCCATGGCAACGATTCCAACCATCCCTTTTACGCAGATGCAGTCATCCAAACTGGCATAGCACTACATCAGGGACTCATCATAAAATTCTTAAAAAGAAAAAAAATGGATAAAATCTTAAGGGTAAAAATTCTTAAAAAGAAAAAAAAATGGATAAAATCTTAAGGGTAAAAAGCACTCATACAATATTGTACATACATGTACAATGTACAAGGCAAACAATAATGCTGTTCACAATGGTAAGGCAATGAACACCTGGAACCATCAGGCGCCAATTTCACGGCCCTGCTTAGCACAAATATTTTGCTAACCATCAAATCTCTGTCTTAATAAAAAACAGGACTAACAACCAAATTTCCGTGTGTTGTGGATCACTTGTGATTGTTCTTTGGCTGTTGTTTGTTAATTGACCATGAATATCAAATGGAATGGTGGTTTGTTTTATTGGGCAAGACATTTTTGTGCTAAGCAATTTTTTTTTGCTTAGCAGCTTCATGAAATTGGCCCCTGGTGTTAACATATGTGACTGTGAGTGACTTAAAATAAACTAAGGGTAGTGTGAGCAAGGATTAGGAAACTTTTGTGTCCTTAGAAATTCTCGAAATTTCAAATTTACATGATCAATTCATCATCAAATATTTCCATACGTCCGAAAGTTTAACAATCATTTTCTGACACGGCAACACTTGAAAATGCCAAAGGAAATCACAGGAAATTACAACTCATACACATGGGAGGAAATACTGCAAAGCAAAAATATCTATGGTAAGCAGAAAGATGCGGAGTACCAGTCACACATCCAAGCACATCACATGAAGGCTTGGCTGGTAACCCATGCACTAAACATTTCAGCTTCATTTTGGTGTATAGAGGTTATTCACCGACGTCATAAAATCACGTGATTGGCCTTCAAGCTTTTCTATGTTGTCCATGGTTACCCGTAGGACATTGCACGTTGCCTGTGCACTGAAGCGTATTGTTTCGCGTGTGCAATCATTGTGCTTGACGGCCAATGACGTCACGTGAATAACCTCTATAGCTTGATTGCCTGCGAAACTTGTGAATATTTTACTATTTTTAATTCAATTGGCCATTTTGCATGGGAGCTCATGGCAAATTATTTACATGTACAGGTCTGCACCCCTATAGCAGACTCTGTTAAGCTTGGCTAATGGCTAGATGACAAAAACCACGGTACTTGCAAACCAGTCTATGCGCTATGTCAATTACTCTGGGAACGTAGCTACATTATATTCAGCGACATTGTACATACATGTATGTAGCTGCTGGTACATACATTAACCGATCCAGTTACACCACAACCAATCAACATAGCATGTGTTACATACATACAACAATCATGCATGTACATATGTACACATGTATGAATTATTACCCATAAACATTAACCATGTCCAGACCAAGGATTGATTAGGGGACAATTAAGGGCCTGTTTGTTTAAAGCAAAGGATCCCAGATTTAGAGATCCACGTCCTATGCAGGGTACACTAAAAAAGGATCTGGATCCGCAAGATTTGTGATCCTGTGCATTAAACAAACAGGCCCCAAGACCAACCACTGCCAAAGATCATGCTGTGTGATGCCTGTGAGTGTCATAATGGGAGCACAACACACTCCTAGTAATTGCCGCCCCAAATCCAGCAATTTCCTTGTCACACGCTTTATGACTCTGAATAAGGTTCAAAGATTCAATGTATATAACTGCCCTCATTGTGTGAGCACACTGTATGTACTTCCAAGTATAAAGTAGGAATAAAAACAGTCATTGCACAATGACACAATGCATACAATAGGACATATTCTAAGGACACATCTAAATTGATTAATTCTGGTGATTTAAAAAGAGTTTGCCACACTATTTAGTTATGTAACAAAGCCACTTTTGTTTGGAGAATCTACCATTATTAAAGGACAAGGGAGCTGCAGAGCCTGAAATAAAAGTCAGAAAAATCTGCACTGATTGGTCAAAAGTATTCTCTCCTTTCACTGATTGGCTAGCTTAGCTTCTAATTTGCATATACCACACCCCTTCCGACCCCTTGATTTTTTCCCCTAATTTTCACTCTATCCTTCACAATCTAAGAATCAAAACTACTGTACATTAAAGGTACTGAACTATTATACTTTGGTAGCATACCGAAACAGAAATCTGCACAGATAATTTACCCATAACTTACAGGGTATAAAGATGGTTATGGTAGAAACATGCCATTAACATTTTTTCTGCCTGAAATGCTGTATTTATCCGAAAAGAGTAAAACCATTGACCAAACAAATTTTGATCTTTTAAAGATAAAAAATAACAGTTAAAAGATAAAAAAAAATGCTGTGGGCATTTTTTACAGTTTTCTCAAAACGTGGCCACCGTATGGGACTGGATATTTCACAGATGACTGTTACTGTATCTGTCTTGATATTTTTGCCCATGAATCTGCATTTCTTTGACAAAAACCAAAGTATGATATTACCTTTCACAGTGTGATTCTTTCACAATTTAAACAAGTTTGCTTCTTTTCTCTTCTCTTTCTCTTTTCTCTTGCTGGGCTTTCTCCTAATGTCGCAGACAGACTCAACATAAACAACACCAATGGATTCAAAGAAACCTCTCTGCAATTACATCACAAAAAAAAAAAATCCTTTTAACATTTCCCTGGTGATGAAATCCACCCACTGTCTGGAGTCAGACACACAGAAGGATTAAGACAAATTTAGATTGATAGGAGACAGTGACAGGTCATGTGTATACATACAGACAGAGTCAACCTTCATTCTGAAAATCTTATCATAAGGAGATTTATTCCACTCAGATGGTTACAGGGGAAGAGAATCGTCATGATTTTTTCCTTCTTAAGATCACTATTTGGCATTTCAAGATGTACACAAGGAAACATTTTAATGTCAACTAGGGGACAGTCGACATATAAATGTACTAGGTACATGACTGTGAATGATGATTACAAAATGCATGATGAATAAATGCATATTCATGATGATTGGGCCAATTATGGGATGCTGCCTTTCATTCCCTCATGAATATGCAAGAGTCAAGCAATTTATTCAATAATGATTGGGCCAATAGCGCTCCGCACTAATGACGTCACAAAATCCCCGGATGTCAGACAAACATTGACTCACACACGTAGTGTGCACGCGCACACACACGCACGCGTGCATGGTTGCAATGTTTGACTGAGATCCGTTGCTATTTTTAGCGTAAGTGCGGAGCGCTATTACGGGATACTGCCTTTCATTCCCTTATGAATATGCAAGAGTCAAGCAATCTACAGTATTCAATAATGATTGGGCCAATTATGGGATACTGCCTTTCATTCCCTCATGAATATGTATCAGCAAAGCAAATCTATGCACAACATCTGCTGATCAGCATCTTGATGTCAGCATCTTTACAGTTTGTAGCCATTGTGAAGGAGGCAGTGGCTGACAAATTAATCTAATGATGAGATCCAGAAGCTAAGTGACGGAACAGACATCTTAAGAATGCCACATCAAGTTATGACCGATGGACATGGGTACAGTTGTATGGAAAAAACAACAACCCACATATTATAAAGCAGTGCAAGGGAATCCCTGCACAGGTTGCGTAGAGAGAAACAGATGCCGAGGGCTTTGAAATGTCAAGGTAAACCTCCTTAAAGCAGCACAAAACGTTTCACAAAACCTTACTGTCGCTCCAAATCGAAGGGAAGGAACTGACAAGGAGATGGTGGCTGCTTTGTCAGCCTGGTGACAGAACACACCAGTATTTCCTTGTAGTATCGAACAGCTGGCACGACGAACGGGACCATGAGGAAATAGACAGGACAGTATTTATACAGATACTGGGGCCAATTTCATAGAACTGCTTAGCACATTAAATTGCTTAGCACAAAAATAGCTTGCCCAATAAAACAAACCACCATTGAAAATTCCATTTGATATTTATGGTCAGCGGAGAACAACAGCCAAATAACAATAGCGCTCTGCACTTGCGCTGAAACTTGATCTCAGACAAACATTGCAACCATGCATACATTGGTGCGTGTGCATGTACACTACGTGCGTGAGACAATGTTTGTCTGACATCCGGGGATTTTGTGACGTCATTAGTGCGGAGCGCTATTGCAAGTGATACACAACACACGGAAATTTGGTTGTAAATCCTGTTTTTACTAAGACAGAAATATCATGCTTCGCAAATGTTTGTGCTAAGCAGCTCTATGAAATTGGCCCCAGGTAACAAGAGTCCACGTCCATGCCACTGGCTGTAAACATGATCACAACATGAGCACAATGCTCACAGCATTCAAAGAGAAATATATAATCCATTAAAAAACAAACCCTCAGACAAATATAGTATTGTTTCCTCCATGTCCTATGGATTTAAGATTCTTTAAGGAGGATGCTGCACTAGGAGAATGAATACAAATCCTTAATAGGTTTAATGTCCTGATCCAAGTACTGCAATGTACTACTTGAAAGATGATACAAGAAGCCTGTCATAATGTCAAAGGGAGTCAAGTAGTCCTTCGTACATACAATAATACGCGTCCTCTTCTAATAATCTCTATGACTACCGTCAATGTCTCTATGTCATCATTTTATAGCTTTTTACTTCGTTTAATTGAAAGGTAGAAACCCCTCAGAGGTATTATGTTAGTAACAATGGACGCTGCAAGATTATTTAAAAGCTCATTTCCAGAAAAGCATTCTATTCATTAAAGGTAAGTACAGGATTGGTATTAAAACATACACAGAAATGTTCACAGATTTACGTACAACTTTCAGGTTATGAAGATGGTGCTGGTAGAAACATATTGTAAGAATATTTCAATCTGAAATGGTGTATTTATCCAGAAATTAGTAAAAACACAGACTGAAAACAGTTTTAATCTCGGGGTAAGATCAGAACCTTTCTTTATGTTTTATAAGAAAAATTAGGTCCACTATTTTCTTGTGATTCAGATGTCCGATTGAGCTCAAATTTTCACAGGTTTACGGTATCATTTCATGTATATACATGATGTGTGATCAGCAGCCTTTGAGGAAGATTCTGCTAGGATCAAAACATCAGGCCCTCCTAACTCTAAGCAGCCTTTGAGAAAGATCCTGCTTGGATTGAAACATCAAGCCCTCCTAACTCTAAGCAGCCTTTGAGAAAGATCCTGCTAGAATGGAAACATCAGGCCCTCCTAACTCTGAGCAGCCTTTGAGAAAGATCCTGCTAGGATTGAAATGTCAGGCTTTTCTAACTCTAAGCAGCCTTTGAGAAAGATCCTGCTAGGATTGAAACATCAGGCCCTCCTAACTCTAAACAGCCTTTGAGAAAGATCCTACTAGGATTGAAATGCCAGGCCTTCCTAACTCTAAGCAGCCTTTGAGGAAGATCCTGCAAGGATGGAAACATCAGGCCCTCCTAACTCTGGGCAGCCTTTGAGAAAGATCCTGCTAGGATCAAAACATCAGCCCTCCTAACTCCTCTGAGCAGCCTTTGAGAAAGATCCTGCTAGGATTGAAATGTCAGGCCCACCTCACTCTAAGCAGCCTTTCAGAAAGATCCTGCAAGGATTGAAACATCAGGCCCTCCTAACTCTAAGCAGCCTTTCAGAAAGATCCTGCAAGGATCAAATCATCAGGCCCTCCTAACTCTAAGCAGCCTTTCAGAAAGATCCTGCTAGGATCAAAACATCAGACCCTCCTAACTCTTCAATCTATAATAGCCGAAACTATGCACACACATTTCCCCTTTTTATAACTGACTAACATTAAAATTTTCACTCAAGAGAGAAGCGACCATGTTCAGTGCATCACAACAACACCGACCATTAGCAATGATTTAAGTCCATGTATACGGTAACCATGACGAAGCAGAAACTAGCAAAAAAGCAAAGATGACCTAAGAGGTCAAATAAAAGAAAATCACATTATGATGAAGTGATGCGGTTACCACAGTGATAAATAAAATAAATAAAATCATCCCATTCGGACCAAAATCAGCCCAATTCCTTTACCCTAGTTAAAAATGTTTTGTTCCAACAAATGCAAATTTACATCATGACAACTACAGTATGTATTTGTCAAGGATGCAATTTATCCAAAATTATCAATTTATCAGACCATTAACTGCTCGACAACCCATTTTCATTATGCAATAACACTCAACATTTTCATTATTTTAGCTGTCCGCCATAAATTGCTGGTGATTTTCATGATAATGTTTCATGACCCAGTTTCATTTCTGTAAATGGTTGGAAGGTCAAATGTTAATACCAGAGTAAAAATAAAACCACAAAGAAAAAAAACATGAAAAGATTTTTTAATAACAGATTTCCAATGATGCATGTATTTTTGCATCACACTCGGGGGCAAGACAAAAAAAAACCAGGACTTTCACAGTGCCGGGCCTTGTGGTAAATTGGATTGAAACTGCATTCAACATTGTGTAGATTTCACGGTCACGTTTCCGTCAATTCAATTTCATTCCATTTAACATGATGTTGCCAAGTAACGGCTGATCCTTCAAGGGCCACGCCGACACAACCAAACCATACAACCAAACCGGTAGAGCGGTTTCAATCATGCAAAGTTGCAAACCACCCATAGCATGATAAATTGCCTGAAAGACGAGACATGTAAACCCAATCAAGGCACCTGCATGACAGAATGATGCAAGTATAAACAATTAAAGCATTCTGTACAGTCAAATCATAAATGAAATTGGCCAGTGCTTGGTTGTTCCATGGTTGACGATTTGTCCCGTGGATATTATACGTGTTTACAGAAATTTTTCTAATTTTATTTCTTTTTAATTACATTTTAGAGCAGTGTGAACATATTCTGGCACTGTATGAAGCAAGATTCAATATTCAAAATCAATTTTAAAAACCAAAGTTAATAAAAAAAATGACAAATAAAAATATTCATCATTCAAGTCTTGTTTAATAAAGGCGACTGTATGCAGAAATGTTAACTATACAATACCTGCATTGCTATACGTGTATAAGACTGAGCACTTAACTATTTAAAGGTAGAATACAGGATTGGTAACATACCCAAACAGAAATGTTCACAGATTTACGTATTAACTTTACGGGGTATCAAGATGGTGCTGGTAGAAACATATTTTCGCCTTAAATGGTATATTTAGCCAGAAATTAGTCAAACAAAGACTGAAAACAGTTTTGATATCGGGGTAAGATCAAAACCATTCTATATGTTTTATAAGAAAAATTTAGTTAGGTTTTCGCTATTTTCTTGTGACTCAGATGTCCAATTGAGCTCAAATTTACACATGTTTATTATTTTATGTACATGTTGGATCTGATAAAGTATGAGTGCTGTTCTGTGACCTTTACCAATCATGTATTATACCTTTAAGAGCTGTGAGAACAGCCTGTCACTGTGTGAAGCAAGATTCAAAATTCAGTGTCAACATTTTAGTGTCAATTCAGGTAGGCTATTTGGGGATCAAATCAATTTAAAAATAAAAGTTAATAAAAAAAAAAGACAAAATAAAAAATTCATCATTAACTCTTGTTTAATAAAAACGGCATTAGTGTCTATTACCCCACCCATGTTGTTTTCAGTATTTATTTGGGGAAAGGAAATTTGTTTCCACTGAAATTGCCGAAATATGTTCATTTTAGGGTTTACAGGACCCATGAATATTTCCTTTAAGTAACAAATCTCATTTTGGAACAGTAAAAATAATATGGGTGGTGTAAAAGACACTAACCCCATAAAAAGGACTGTATGCATGCAGAAAATGTCAACTGTATATGCATTGCTATAGCACAAAACCATTTCACAAAAAAAGAGTCTTTCTTCATATTCTACATGAAGATACGTACATGGCTTTAGGATGTGCAATTACAGATAAAATGGAGACAAACTTTGATTTCTATCCTTGAAAATGACTGATCATGCCATTAATAATAATAGTGCCACTGCAGGAAATTATGTATCTGGGGAGTGGGAACACACTTTCCGAAGATCCGCATTAAAGGTTAAATTTTCTATACTTACAGTTCTACTGTCCAACTGCGGCTGCTTGCAAACCGTGTACTTTACGACATCATTATTCCAGATATGCTTCCCATGAACGTCCAAAAATGATGAAGTATCCCTTCAAATGATAGTATATTTATGGAGACCTTTCTATTGTACAGTGCCCATTACCAACATCATTAATGTCACAACAACAAATCAATCAGGAGAGGTGAAAGGAAATCAGACACCCCATGAGTGAATAAAGACAATTCTTCACAGCTCTCAACAGCAGGGCTATTGCCACCTAGCAATCACCAAATCGGTTGGAAAAGTCACAAATATCCACCCAAATTGAGATACTAGTACTTAGTATTATTCCTGAGGTGAGCTGAAAGGAGCTTCTTTCAGCGTGATAATGTGTTGTCTTTCTGCATCAACTGAAACCTGAGACAATTCTAAATAGCAGCAGCTAGCAGCGGCTCACCTTGGAATATCCTAATAGGCCAGTGACATTACACAACTCACTTAACACTATGATACTGCAAATGTTGTTGACTAAGTAAATGCCTGTGCAGTGTCCCCAGTTTGCATAAACTTGGCCAATATTTCCTATTTTCTGTTCCTTGGTTTATGGTTAGAAGCAGCCAAGGTAGGAAAATGACAAAGCGCTCCGCACTTGCGCTAAAAATAGCACCGGATCTCAGACAAACATTGCAACCATGCAAACGTGTGTGGGTGTACGCGTGCGTCACTACGTGTGTGAGACAATGCTTGTCTGAAATCCGGGGATTTTGTGACGTCATTAGTGCGGAGCGCTATTGTGGATGTAAACATGCACACGTACCGCAAAACCTCTGCAGTCAATAAATGTTTCTATATTGTGGTACTATACCACTTTGTTTCTATGGCAACAGAACACCAACTGCTAACATAGCTATCTTTCAACTGGCTGGATGTCACTATTCACATTAAAGGTAATATCATACTTTGGTTTTTATCAAAGAAATACAGATTCATGGGCAAAAATATCAAGACAGATACAGTAACAGTCATCTACGAAAACTTCAGTCCCATACGGTGCCCACTTTTTGAGAAAACAGTGAAAAACAGCCACAGTATTTCTTAAGTGTTTTCTCTTTTACTTTGATCTTTTAATAAAAGATCAAAAAGATTTCTGGTCGTTGTTTGACTATTTTCTGGATAAATACACCATTATTTCAGGAGGAAACATTTTAACGGTGTGTTTCTACTACCACCACCATCTTCATACCCTGTAAGTTATACGTAAATCTGTGAACATTTCTGTTTTGGTTTCTTACCAAAGTATGATATTACCTTTAACATTTCTGATTAGGTTTAACATTTCTGATAAGGTTTTACATGCGGAGTGTACAAGGTATCCAATAATTGCTTAAACATTCTTCACATACAAATATTCAAATTTTTCCTTTATTTTGGGAATTTTCATTTCTTTTTTATTCTTTTTTTTTATTAGGGGGGGTGGGTATTTTGAAAATTATATGTCTTTAATAACAACATAAGCCTGGTATCTTGTATATGAAATGTAAAAAGGACATTATTTCATTTTCATAAATTTACATACGGTAGTGCAAAGAAAGCAATAATTAAAGGTACTGTAATATCATACTTTCGTTTTTGTCAAACAAATGCAAGATTTTTTTTGTGATGTGATTTTTTTGTGATTTTTTCTCACGTGCTCTCACAAGCACTGAGTATACAGTGCTCATCCACATTGGTGAAGGGCAAGCCTAATTTGCATATTATCTATTTCCCGACCAAAATCATCAATATTCATGAAATGCAAGATTCATGGGTAAAAATATCAAGAAAGATAGAGGAACACTCATCTGTGAAATTGTTGGTCCAAATACAGTGCACAGTTTTTGAGGAAACATTGAAAAACACCCACAGTATTTTTTACATTTTTTCACCGTTATTTTGGATCTTCGAAAGATCAAAAATTGTTTTTGGTCATTGGTTTTACTCTTTTCTGGATAAATACAGCATTTCAGGCAGAAAAAATCTTAACGGTATGTTGCTACCATCACCATCTCTATACCCTGTAAGCAGTGGCGTAGCCAGGATTTTTTAATAGGGGGGGCCAACTTGTACATTTTAGCCAATACCGGCTTGACCAGGCCTGCGCATTGGATGCACTAGGCCTACTGAATACGCGCGCCAGCATTGAGGCACGTCGGTGTTGTTTTATGGGGGGCGGGGTAGGAGGAAGAGCCCTCATTTTTTTTTTTTTTAAGTTTTTATTTTTTTTTTTTATTTTTTTTTTTTAGGGGATGAATAGGGCGGGCCCTGGCCCCCCTGGCCCCCCCCCCCTGTCTACGCCAGTGCCTGTAAGTCATACTGTAGGTAAATCTGTGAAGATTTCTGTTTCGGTATGCTACCAAGGTATGATAGTGCCTTTAACCATGGAGCTCTTCCTAGCTCCAACAAAACAAATTCTCTGTATCCATCCAGGTACTGTATGTAACTTGAGTACTGACCATACTGTGTGAGGCTATGACACAAGTGCAGTACAAATACCATACAGTTCATGTCCAATCTAGTGGAGCGACTGACTTCTGATATGAAACAAAGATACACAGACCTGTACAGGTATAGTCCTGCAACAATACGGGTACAATAGCAATCGTTTACAGCCCACGAAGTTGTTATTACACTTCGTCATGGTAATAGCCAAACAAGTGCTTGACAACGGAACTAGGTCTATCATTTATCTACCTAAATACTGCATTCAGGTTCAGTGAGGCATGGGTCTAGGAGGGGAGAGGCAGGGGAAGAAGGGGGGGGGGGGGCGACTACATGTATGATTCTGAAACCATAAAAACTGCTTGTGTGAATGGTGCTTCATGTGAAGTGGCCCTGTTTCATCGTGTATACGTGTACATGTATGTCTTCGCTGACAGGACATTGTGTGGTTTCTACACCATATGGCACCTAATGTCCAGGATCAATATAGTACAGGTACTTGTCTCAATCAAGACCTAGGTATTAGACTCACTCATAGGCATACCAACAAGAGGGAAGTGGTTGCCTCTCATTGACAGAGGAGAGGCTTGAACCTCAGACCTCTGAAATGACGTGATGTACTGGAACGTGCTTATACCCAGCAAAGCTTGGCCTGATGCCAAGATCTGTATGGACGTCTACATGTACAGAATGTGACCGGTCATCCACCTCAAAGGTCATACATTCAGGACACTAATGTGTCAGACTTGATAGCTCAGGGCTGGATCTAATCAAGTGGGATCTATCTGTCCATCAGCTTGACCAATGAACTCACAGTGACCCACTAGCAAACTAAACCAAGACCGTATCCATTATTAGTGGTGCAGTGGTCATCCAGAACATATTTATTTTACATGTAACATGTTGTCTCCTGATATTTACAGGAATTTCTATTTTAAGTTTTACTTTTATATGAAAACAGTGTACTTGTAATTTATAAGATTCATTTCTTATCCACAAAAGCACACACTGTGCATAATGTTTATAAATAAACCCCAGTCTGATAGTTTTAGAAGCCAAAGTAAATTGATTATCAGAATTTCTTTCAAGATCACTTTAAAAAAGTTAGATCATTCTGCACAAGGTGATCCTAAATTAAATTATAATCATCAAATAACCACAAGGGAAACTGACTGAATTTAACCCTAACCCTAACCCTAACCCTGAAAACCTGTTCAGTGTTCAGGAGGTCGCCGGTTCGAATCCCGCTCCAGTCAATTTTTCTTTGTTCACTTTTCAAAAATTTAATTAGTTATTAATAAATAATCCAACTGATTAATTATTTCAAAAATAACAAATCGTGGGAAATGAACCATAAGAAATTGAGATAAACCACAGGTTGACTGAATGGGTTTAATTGTTAACTATAATCACCATTTATCATTCGGTGTCACTGTGGAGACATGTAGGCAAAAGAACATAAAATGTAGAATTTCAGGCGTGAGTGGTAATTTATATAGATTAAAGGTAGACTGGTAGTATCATACTTTGGTAAGAAACCAAAACAGAAATGTTCACAGATTTACGTATAACTTTCAGGGTATGAAGATGGTGCTGGTAGAAACATATCATTAAAATTTGTCCGCCTGAAATGGTGTATTTATCCAGAAATTACTAAAACAACGACAGAAAATCTTTTTGATCTTTTAAATGATCAAAAATAAAAGAGAAAAAGACGTTAAAAATACTGTGCCGTTTTTCACGATTTTCTCAAATAGTGGGCACCGTATGGGACTTTCACAGATTCACAGATGACTGTGACTGTATCTTCCTTGATATTTTTGCCCATGAATCTGTATTTCTTTGACAAAAACCAAAGTATGATACTACCTTGAAACTAATTCCTAATTCATAAACAAATTTATTTTAAAACAGCAAAACTCAATATTTGAAAATTTAAATGCATAATTTCACTATAAAATTCATCTTTTAATAAGCATGGAAGATTTCAAGCAAATGCAAATTCTAGCTTGTAATTAGTTCTGAATATGAAACTTTACAATTATGTTTTTACTTCACATATATCCCATAACAAGGTTTTATTTTAACAGAATACACCAACATTACAATGGCCCTTTAAAGTATTCTATTTTGGATATTCAGATTAAATTGCTTTCATTCCACTTGGGAAATTAAAATGAGCCTTGGATGAAATATTGAGTAACGATACGTTCATCATGTATTGTAATAAATAAATGATACCAAGAAGGAAGTTAATTAATGCAAGGATATGGGACTTACCATGTAGGTTACTTATGAACAGATTTCTGTCTGTTTATAGGCTACTCACTATATAACCCCAGCTTGTTGCTTCTTGTTGCAAATAATTGCAACCGTTTCCGCATTATATGCCTATTTCCATATTTCCTTTAAAGGTAGGGTACAGGATTTGCAAGGCCTCCAAAAAGAAATTTTGAGATTGAGACAGAAAATGGACTCAACAGTTCATAAACAGTGCAAAAAGTCACCATGGGAAATCTTGGTTCAACAGATGCTGGGTTTCTCAAGGAAATAAAGATTTAGTGTCTTTTAAAAAGATCGTTCGTCTGAACGATATTTTTAGCATTTCAAAAGTGTGGTGTAACCGTGAAGGATTCGGAGGAGGGCAAGATTATTTCGGCCGTATTTCTGCTATCCAGATGAACAAAGTGTAAAAAGGTACATGAAACAATGTCTGTAAGGAAGTTTAAAACCTTCACTTTTGTCAGCCAAAACACACATCTTTGCAAATCCTGTTATGTTACCTTAAATGCATTTATTCAGTTATATTGTATTTGAGGAGAGAACAGAGTAATTGTTCATCTAGAAAAGAAAAAGAAAACATTGCAGATAAATGCTGCTATAAACATGAATGGTTGTTTAAATATAAAAAAGGTTGGTTTATCACACTTCAATTGTTTTTTAACAACATATGGCCAGAAATGTCACCAAACTCATCGTAACTTACTATAAATTGTAGGACTTATGATGCATTGCAGCCCCATAGAAGTCGTACTGGTTGGGTTATAAATCCTTCGTAACTTAAGTTACGATCAGTTATAGAGCTTCATGTGGGGTGCTGTAACCTAGTGGTCTGACGTGTTGAACTCAAAAGTTTTGTGGTCAATCTACAGATTGTGGGTACGAATCCAGCCTTGGGTTAATGGTGCTTTAGACGCTTTGTCACATATTGCTCCTCTTCACCAAGGTGTTAATGGATACCTGCGAGGATAGAAATGGCTTTGTGGTTTGATTAGCCTCTGTGCGCTGAATACGGCAGCCAGGGTTGTATACTCCCCAGGGAGTTGAGATGGTTTCAGGAATGTAAATTATGGCCCGATGACCAGGGATAATAATTAATTTGTGCCATGAGCGTTATGCTTGGCGGATACCGCCATACCGGCGCATTATAATTGTCCATTATTATTATTATTATTATTATGAAATCATCCCCAGGACTTGTACTAATAATTTTGTAATCAGTAAAGGGTGAGTTAAATAGCATCTTCCAAGATTCATGATTTAGATCTATTGGATTGTAACTTTACACACTACACAGGAGATCTTCCCTGTTAGGATCAAAATGTCAGGCTCTTCTAACTCCAAGCATTTTAGGATTTCAGGTCATCATTTTGGTTGATGAGCAGTTTGCAGCAGTTAGAGAAACAAATTCAAATATTTCAGATATTTCAGGTTTAATCAAAATAATGTGCCTACCATTTTCATTTTAATGTTCACTCCTCATCGTAGAAGAAAAAAATGTCCTACATTTATTTCACAAATCAACAGTGAAATGTCTTATTTAAAGGTTTACTGTAATCAAAACACATATATGAAGTTAAATACATCTGTATTGTTATAAAACTCAACCTGTCTATCATTGTTTGTGCTATATATATAGAAAACGGGGGTATTTTAGACCCATAATTTAACACCCCACTTTTCACATGCAGAACGCCACGCAGTACACTGTGGTGCGAGCCTATACTGCTTCTGTAGGTGACGTCACTCGCTATTGTTGCAAGGATCCGTTCCAAGGGGGACTTTTTTGGGGGGCGGGGCATACATGTAAGTACTGATTTTGTAACCTTTTGGTCAAAAGTAAGCACTTACATAAACATATAAATTCATATAGTCATTTATTATGTATTAAGCAATAATTTTAAAGCACTTTCACTCCTTTCCCAATTTTGATTACAGTTAACCTTAAAGTTCAAAAGTGAACACTATTTCAAGACTGAATGTCAGAGGCAGGGAGGCACAGACATTAGATTGATAGTAAACTGCACAATTGAAAGAAACAAATTCTACTGCTGCTACTTTACTGTATATGTTCATGAAGGTGCATATGGTAATTAATTGGCAGGATACTGCACTTTGCACAGGGCACAGAATTCTACTCAGATAAGCAAAAGTGAATAGAACAGATATGAACAGATATGTTATGAAACAATTATTAATAATTGTCAAGATGAAAACTTAGACTTAAAAGCAAGGACATTAGGCCTTCTAATTATCAAAAAACTTCAGATTTATAAAAATACTTGGGGAATAAATGAAGGAGGGCCAGACGTTTCAATCCTATGAGAAAGATCCTGCTAGGATTGAAATGTCAGGTCCTCCTGACTTTAAGCATTTTTATATATTTCAGGTAATTTTTTTGCTGATAAGCAGTTTGCAGCAGTTTGTTTAGTTTGTATTACATGTATCTATACAATAATGTAACTTTCAAGAGTGGGAATAGAAAATATTTGGCATGTAAATTGAGGACGAATAACAGAAAATAGGTCCCTTAATTTCATCTCAGAAGAAAATCTCTAGCAATGAATAAACAAAAAAAAGAGAGAAAGAAAAATGAAGTGCATTTGCATTTAAAGTAGCATCAGGAACGTACATGTACGTCCTTGGGAGGATTTCATCATGGATGATATTGAAGCAGAGAGTCCATCGGACGTCAATATTGATTATTGTCGTTTTGCAATCTTCATTTGTACAGTGCTATTTCCCTGGCAGAGAATTATACGTTGGTTGGACGACCAAGCAATAAACAACCAGCACAAGATTCTAGCATTGCCCTGCGTGCAGCTGAAACTAGAAAAGGTACTAAATATTAAGGGCGGGTTACTTGGAAATCACACCAGTGCAGTGAGTGCACTCTAGAAGGCTATTTTATTTTTACAAAGCTGCAACCTTGAAGCGCATGAATGTGGAAAGCCTGTCCATCCATTCAAAGCTAATAGTTTGTTGACCATAAAGTATTTCACTGGTTATAGGCTAAAAAAAGGGAACCAATTTCTAGAGCAGCTTAAGCGCAGAATTTGCTTAAACATGAAAAGTCTACCTTGATCAAACATAATTGCCAACCAAATGTTCATGTAATGTTTACTGCTTTTGACTTGCATTCGGCCATTGTTTGCTGCTCAGCATAACGGTCACAAGGAGTTTTGGCTGGCATACTAATTTTATTTCCCAAGGTTTTTGGTGCTTTAAAAAGCAATTTTTGGTGCTTATATTATAAGCAGCTATATGAAATTGTCCTCAGGGTTGAACACAATTATATGATGAAGTCTTACAAATTCCAGTGTCAGATTTCAGAAAGCGTTGGGATTTATGCTTTTAACAAGTTGTCATATCCTCATACAACTACTGTAACATCACAAGTTGCTATTGCAACTTATACACATGTATTGGTGTGAATTTTATAATCTAAGTTTAAGACTGAATGCTTATGACTTAGTCCCTTTCTCTCTTGGATATCTGTGTGGAATAACGTGGACCAATCTTTGAAGTCTGTACCATCAATTAACAATTCTAAATCTTCTTTAAAACCTGCTCTTCAATAGTTTTAATGAGTTCATAATATTGTATATTTTTGTCAATCTTTTATAATTTATTTTAAAATTTACTTTTAAGGCTTTATATAATGTTTAATTGCTTGTTTATGCATTAATATCTTTATTTCTAAATCATTTATTTCCCTTCAATTTTAATTTTGTTATAATTTTTTTTAAGGTCTTTATGTCCAGCTTTTGTGTGACCTTTTCTTTCTTTTATCCAGCTTTTGAGTGATTGCATCTTTTAATTTGTCATAACATATTTCATTGTTTGATAGTATTAGTGATTTTTATTTATGTATGTCAGGGCCCTGTGGAAGACCACCTTTGTGTGAATGGGTTACCCTGGATAAATATTAGAAATAAATAAATACATTTTCAAAAACATTCTATAATCATCTGTGAATCAAATGCCAGCATTCCCAGCAACGTTAGATTTTTCTGCTTGTAAGGTTATGTTTTAAGTCAAAGGAAACTTATCCTGAAGGATAATTTATCAGGTGTAAATCCAACAGGCAATATGCTGAATTTCTCCATCTCATACTGTAGTTCCAGGAATTACAATCCATACATTGGATTCTGTGCATGTATCTGCTCAACCATTCATAACACTGTTAATAGCTAGTGTGCACATAAACATACGGACAAAACAAACGCATGGAAGCAACCATCTTTTGGATGCATTTTATTGGTAAAGAGCCGATAAGCCAATTTAATCCATTGAGGCTTTTGTAAGCTTATCACAACAACACACAGAGTCTGCCAATGATTCACCAAATAACACACAATGCAAGGTGTATCAATATACACATGGCAATGACATCTGATAGGCATAGCATTTCAAAGGGTTTGCATACGTGTACTTGTATCAAACACAGAAGACAGGTCCCGCAGTTGTCAGACAAAGGTCTACAACAGTTCAATATGAGAACCACACACTAGACCTGACATTCTATACTCAGTTTACATTATCGGTTTCTCCACCTCTAACCTCTCGGGCCCTGGTTCGACCCCCACTAAGGTGGCAAAGAGATTCGATGATCACTTCAGACATTTCTGATTTATCCTGAGGGTCAAGTTCTCTTATCCCCAAACCAGACAATCTTTAAAGAAGATGAATTGTGTCACATTCTGAAATTCCTGCCAGAAATTGGAGGGATGGTGTCTCTTCCTTAATATTCAATACCGGTATTTCTTTTCTACCAATTGACGTTTTAAAGGTACAGGAGAGGATTTGTAACACCGTCACCCAAACAAAAATGCTCAAAATTTACCAATAACTTCCAGGGTATGAAGATGGTGCTGGTACAAACAATGTGTATTTATCCAGCAATTAGTCAAACAAAGGCCGAAAACAGTTTTGATCTCAGCGTAAGATCAAATCCATTCTTTATGTTCTATAAGAAAAACTGAGTCGGGTTTTCGCTATTTTCTCGGGACTTAGATGTCCGATGGAGCACAAATTGTTCACAGGTTTCTCATTTCAGTAAATGTTTGATCAGACAAAGTGTGAGTGCTGTTCTGTCAGCTTAAAAAATCATGTATTATAAATATAGATGAATAACCTTCTGAAATTTTACATGGTACCCTTGCTAAGTTACCTTGGTTACTCTGTAACCAAGGTAACCATGGGAATTTTCAAATGAAATCACAATTTCACGGGAATTTGGTTTTCAACCCATTGATAATCTGAAAAAACATAAACTGGTGCTTGATTCTGTGAAAAGTGAAATTACAATGTACTTCAAATCAGATGCAAGGAATGAAAAGGCTAAAAAAGGATGTGCATAGGTTTACAGCAAAAAGTCATCTTTCGGATTGAAGAGTTTATTACATTTGGCCTATACAATTATCCACCATCTGTGGGAATTCATTTGATCTTCAAATGGACAGAAATCTAAAACTTATCAAAAAATTGAAAAGTGAACAAAGAAAAACTGACCGGAGTGGGACGTGCTTCTCATCAATGAACTATAGCAAGACTGCATACATACAGTAACATGGGTATACAGCCATTTTTACATTTCAATCACTGAAATTGCTGGGCACTTCACTAGGAGCATTTCTCATTAGATGGCTATCATGCAATGAGGATGTGGAATATTACTTTTTGATTAGGCCATAAAAGAATAAATACTAGTTATCTGTCTCCAAAAATATCATTTTATACTTGGACCACATCTTGAACAGTTTTCCATTTAAATTGTTTAAGGCAATCAACAAAACATCAGCTAGTATTGTAATTTTTGCATCATCAACAAGTCTTCACAAAATTTCAACAATTATTTCTTTTTGCAATCAACTCCTTAAAAAAACTAGCATTTTGTGTATTTTTGGTTTAAAATCAGATGAGAAACCACCTGTATTTCTTTTCAAGTGTTCAGCTGCTATGTACAGCATTTTGCACAAAATTGAAAAACAAAATAATATCAATAGGCCCCATCATTCCAGAAGAAGATGCTTTAATGAAAAAAGCTCAATATTAATGAATACTGCACAAAATGTCAACCATTCACAATAAATTTTGTCTCGCCTTTACTGTGAAAATTCCGAGTCTGGATTACTTCTCGCAATTTAACGCTACAAAGACTGATTCATCCCCACAGCTTATCCGATTCACACGAAAATTCCCCCTGGGACTGTGCACATTAAATAGAAAATGACTAGGATACAATGTATTTTTGTACAGGTCTGAAATTAAAGAAGATCTTGTGTCTTTAAAGATTGGAGGCTTTGCATGGTGACAATTGGTATGTGGATCAGTTTGCTGAAATACCATGAAAGAATCGTTCATACTTTCGCGCTTCTGTTTCGTTCGCACTTTTCGTAAGGTCTCAACGTTCCGACTAGCCTACTCTAGTCATCTCCTGATCTGGTTGGTCTCCTGATGATGACTAAAGCAGGTTAGTCAAAACATTGAGAGCTTACGAGATGTGCGAACGAAATAGAAGTGCGAAAGTACGAACAATTCTTATGGTGTTTCCGCAAACTGATCCACATACAGTAACTTGTGTCTTAATTATTCATATCAAGATCATGTTGTTGTTGTTGTTGTGATTTTTGTTGATTTGTCATGAAATAAAGGGTAATATCCCTGTGCCGTCCAGAATCAAAGGTAATATATGTATCTGACCTCATAATGGTTCTGACCAAAGTGGTCAGTCCTGGACATGTGGCCAAGATCTGTGACCATCAGTAGTAAATCAATTAATTTCTATTGAAACGTCTGATGACGTACAACTACAATCGTACATGTGTGACAGACCCCGCACAATAACAGCTTCTTTCTCTTTAAAGGTAGTATCATACTTAAAGTTGATAGAACAGCTGCAGTCTGTTCATAATTTGATTTGTCATGAAATAAAAACAGATAGGAATTTGCAGCTCAACTGATCATTGGAAACAGTAGAAAACAGAAAACTCATTGCAATTATTACACAAAATTGTAAGGTATAATTGTAACTGTGAAGTTTTGATCTCGGGAGATGAAAACTGTTTTCGGTCTTTTGTTTGACTCTTTTCTGGATAAAATACAGAATTTCAAGTGGAAAACTGTTAACAGTATATTTGTACTGGTCATGTCCATCTTCATAACCTGAAAGTTATACATAAATCTGTGAACATTTCTGTTCCTCCAAAGATAGTACCTTTAATATCTCTGATCCTAGAGAATTTCCAAAAAAGAAATTGGATTGAACATGATAGAACAGATAGCCAGTAACAGAGCGCCTTAGGGTACGTTCAGACAGCGTGTTAAATTCGCTAAAACAGCTGTTTTAACCCGATCGGTTTTAGCAATATGTGTCTGGACGCTCTAAAACAGTTATTTATCTAAAACAGATCGGTTTTACCTGCCGCTAAAACACCAAAGTTAAAACTGCTCGGAAGGAGGGTTTAGCGCTTAAAACCAATCGAGTTTACTGCTAAAACGCTGTCGGGACAGAATAACTTTCCGACATCCTGTTTCAGTGCAGAGAAGCCTGGCAGCTGGTTACGTAACACCTGTTGTGGCGCGCTTGTTTATATTCAACACACAGATAAATCCGCGCGCTTTATTTTATAACTGGAAGCTAGTACGGGGTCAAGGCAAAGTGCATGACCTCTTAAAACCCAAAATAAAACCGATCTGTTTTAACTGCAAACAGTAAAACGCTGTATGGACACAACTGAATTTTAACTTATGACTTACCCCCCGCGGTTGCCGAGCGGTTTAACTCGATTCGTTTTAAATACAAGGCTGTCTGAACGTACCCTTAGCCATCCTGAGGTCTACGGATTAACTGGGCTCTTACGATGAGTGTCCCAAGTTCCGTTAATCCTTTGCCTCTAGCAGTTTCAGATTCTATCATTCTAACCAAAGGGCATGACCCATAACTTGATTACGAAGCTTCTATGTTACTATCATTCACAATGCCTTGGTTTCCCATAAAGCACGCATACTCAACACAGTCAACATTGTCATGCATTTACATGGAACTACATTTTTACGAACCAGCAAAATAAGGGCCCTTTTTTTCAACATGGACGTTCACCAAAATTGCGCGTAACAATGTGGGAGTTTTCAAATGGTAAATGTATTGTTCTAGCATCCACATTTTGGGGAGAAATTTGGTAATATGGCCTGTCTGTGACTTTGTAATAAATAATCAGCATATCAGTTTGATAAACAATGAATCTTAATTTAGACAATTAACTAAAAATTAAGTTAGACAGTTCATAAAATCCAAAAGTACATGATTCTTGAAAAAAAATGATTTTACGAAGTGACAAACTTATTTTTCATTAAATTAACATAATTTTGATTAAGAATTAAACAAACTTACAATAATGATGTTTAAAACCAATTCATCGACAACCCGTTTAATAAACGTCTACCCCAAATTTGGATGTTAGACCAATAAATTAACCGTTTGAAAACTCCCACATTGTTATGCGCAATTTGGGTGAACGTCTATGTTAAAAAAAGGCCCTTATTTTGACAGTTCGTAAAAACGCTGACGATATGTACACCTAAAAACAAAACAATAAACAACGGTAACGGACCAAGGACCCTGTCATTTATCAGTGCGATATAAACTTGTCAGTTTCTATTATAATCTAGCTGTCCCAAAACAAATCAATAAATGCAATTTCTATTGGGGATAACACACAGCAATGAGAAATACTCACCTAACAATCGCTGATACTGAATACTGGAAACTGCAGATGTTGTCACGTCGGCTCTAAAGTGTTTTTCCGGCAACTTGGCGGGAGAATGTGAGAAACAGTCCAGCCTTGAGGGAACGATTGCGTCGCCCGCCACACAATTCATGAACACAAAAAAAATTGCCAGCCGATGTTCAATAGAAAGTGCCAACATACAACACGGTCGGTCGTTTTTTTCTCCTTTCTCTGATGTTAAGCCAGTGATGTCTACATACTTGTGACAAGAGCTGTATCTTTACGATAGATGACAATACGTCTTTAGTCCTAGCCGCTGTGCTGAAAGGAAGGAACCATCACCGATGATGGCACTTTACTGAAGACTGCTGACAGGGAGATAGAAGCTTGTGATGAACACTGAGAATTCCTTCTGGAATATACTACTGAATCAATATATCTCTCCTCTTCCACGAAGCAATCAATCCCACTTGGTAAATTTCTTTGTCCTAATGCAATAAAAGAAATACGGAGGACTGGTTAAAGGTAAATGATTGATAAAGGTCACAGGACAGCAATCATACTTTGTCTGATCAAACATGTACACGAGTAATAAACCTGTGAAAATTTGAGCTTAATCGGACATCTGACTCACAAGAAAATAGCGAAAACCAAACTCAATTGTTCTCATAATCATGAAGAATGGTTTTGATCTTACCCCGAAAACAAAACTGTTTTTCGGTCTTTGTTTTACTAATTTCTGGATAAATACAGCATTTCCGGTGGAAAAATGTTAACGGCATTTTTTTAGCAGCATATACCTTGAGTGAAAGGGGATAACTAAAGCAACTCAAGTGAGGGTGTCCTTAATGTTTGTTCCAAAAATCGTTCAGACGAACGATCTTTGGACAAGACACTAAATCTTGATTTCCTTGAAAAACCCAGCATCTGATGAACCAAGATTTCCAAGACTGTTTGCACTGTTTACGAACTGTTGAGTCCATTTACTGTCTCATACTCAATACAAAATTGTTTGGAGGCCTTGCAAATCCTATGCTCACTTTAAAGTGTTAATAAACCACACATGTATCTTTAACACACAAACAAGGTTTGTGGATGATTGATAATAATGTGAAGCCAAGTCTCAAGAGTAATACTGCGAGAGTCGGAGTACATCAGCTTTACACCATTGCCGACGTTACTAAACCCTATAATGGACTTCGAAGCTAGAATGAGGCTAAAATTACATGCAAGCATTAAAATTATCTGTTAACAAAAATAGACTTAGTGCATATGATGATCTTGGATAGAGGTAGAATAATAAGGTAACTCGCCCATCCTGTATGTACTAATTAATGCATTTTAATGCACTAAAATATTAAAATATTTTAATAAATCTAAGATGACATCAGTCTAGTTGCGATGAGTCAGACCAAGGGTTACGATCATCGCAACTACTCTAAGTCAAGAGTCAAGACTGAAAAGTGAAAGAAAAATAAACAAATGCTTAATAATAATAATAATAACGAACATAATTTATAAAGCGCCTTTCCAAGAAGATCAAAGCGCTGTACATTATTATTATCCCTGGTCATCGGGCCATAATTTACATTCCTGAAACCATCTCAACTCCCTGGGGAGCATACAGCCCCGGCAACCATTGGGGGCACAGAGGCTAATCAAACCACAAAGCCATCTCTACCCTCACAGGTACCCATTTACGCCTGGGGCCAATTTCATAAAACTGTTAAGCACAAACATGTGCTAAGCATGACATTTCTGTCTTAATAAAAACAGGGTTAACAACCAAATTTCCACGTGTTGTGTATCACTTGTGATTGTTCTTTGGCTGTTGTTCGCTGACCATGAATATCAAATGGAATTTTCAATGGTGGTTTGTTTTATTGGGCGAGACATTTTTGTGCTAAGCAAATGTTTGTGCTTAACAGTTTTATGAAATTGGCCCCTGGGTGAAGAGGAGCAATATGTGACAATTGCCCAAGGACGCAAGCACCATTAACCCATTGCTGGATTCGAACCCACAATCTGTAGATTGACCACAAGACTTTGGGTTCAACACGCCAGACCACTCACTAGGCCACAGTATACAGACATTATATTATTATTAACATTGCATTGATAAGCAACAACAAAATGTGAAGAAACAATAACTATCCTTATCCCCGCCCCCAATATTTTGATTCCAATAAAAGTTTACCTGGCAGGCCCTACCTTTAGAAATATTAGTGTTCTTTGGAACGACAACAAACTATACTTTTTCTTCTTAACCGACATTCTAAAGTTCATAACAGGGATATCAGTGCGGGCCCCAAATAACACCTGTACCAGACTACAGAAATTAGGCCTTTTTTACTCCAAGCTACAATTTGAAAGTTGAAGAAATTAATGTTAGACTTCGCATGGTTCACTAATTCCCTTGTCATTCAGCCTTTGAGATCCTGCTGGGATACAAATGCATCAGGCCCTCCTAACTCCAAGCATTTTAGGGGAAAGAATTCCACTGACGGCCATCACTTGTGCACAAACCTATGGGACCAACAGAGGGCGTTTTGATAAAAATGGCTACTGCTGCATTCGAAGTGTACATAATTCATTAATTGTAGGTCAAAACTCAAAAAACCCTGAAAATCTCACTTTAAAAGCTACACCAGTTTTCACTCCTGAGATTGAAGTTCATCATGACTTGCATCAAATAAGTGAACTCTTGGAGGAAATAACCGTTTCCGTCATGGCTGTCAGTGGAATTCTTTCCCATTTTAGGTAATCCTGGGTTTTATAGGGCCAAGGCCTAAATTATGACAGTGTGATACCCTGCATGGGAGTTAGCAACTCCTTTTGTATACATAATTTAGGTCCCTAAAACCCAAGGATTACTGCATTTTATATAATATTTTGGGGGTTAGTGTCTTTTACACCACAGATATTATTTTCAAGTTATACTACTACTAATTACTACCGTAAACTAACTCACCTGAATATGGTTGTGGTGTCCTTTTCAATGTTTGCAAGGTTAAATTTGTGGAAAGAGGGCAGACTAGGGCTTTTATTTTTGAGGGAAATTATGGGGTAGGCTAAATAAATACTGAAAATATCTGTGGCGTAAAAGACACTAATGCCATATTTCGGGTAATTTTTGGCTGATGAGAAGTTTGCAGCAGTTTATCACTAATTAATACTATAAGACACATGCTTGTATTGACAACATACTCACAGTGCAACTGCATAGGCCTAGTCATAGAAAGTTTGTACCCGATTGAGCTAGCGATTTCTGGCGAACCACGACTCACACTGATCACCGTGCCAATTAAATGCTGCACATTGTCGACATTGTTTCAGTATTTGCTTAAAACATGATTTTCCTGACTGTTAAATGAGAATACTTACCGATACCCAAATCACAGCGATTCCTTCTACACAAATTATAACCGTAGACTAGGTAGAACAGGTGTAACTGTATAGGCAGGATATGTCGTATGTTTACGATACGCGTACACTGCATGCTATGGAGTAATATTGTGTGTACGAAACACGTTGTAATCTATACACTCGTTCATGCATAGCTAGAGTAAAGATGTCACATTTTCAAACGTGCATTTGGTGGCAAAATGAACTCCCACTGTTTTCAGTTGTTTTAGTTTAATTAGTCACGTTAACTGAACACGACCACCATGTTTCACATTTCACGCAAAAATTACCTCGTAAAACGAACCAGATTTGCCTCGATACGAAGAGAGTCAAGGACTCCATGTACACTTTGTAAATTGAGAATGTAACTTGTGTAGAAAATGACGTCATGTTGCCAAGCACTGCGCTATTTTGAGTCTGGTTGTATATTAATGTGTAATTGATAGGGGGCCGTGATTCACAACGCAACTACCTTTTCCTATTCCTCCGTGCTTTTCCTAACATTCCGTCCCTTGAATAGAATGTGCATCCAATTTAGCAAATTTGGAATTAATGTATAGATGCTTGGATACAAGGGGGAATCTTTTCACTGGATTGGTGTGTCAATCCTTGGTTTTAAATTGTTTGTTTTTTTATGAACAGAGCCATGCGTTTTCACGGCCCCGCTTAACACTCACAATTTTTTTTATTAAACCATAATATTGCTCCTGTACGGTACTTTTTTGAGGAGTTCGCCGGTTCGAATCCCGCTCCAGTCAATTTTTCTTTGTTCACTTTTCAATGAATTAAAATTCAGCCTGTTTCCCTTGTGGTTATTGATGATTATTTTAATAAAAGGCAGTTTAGTTTTAAAGGTAATATCATACTTTGGTTTTTATCAAAGAATTACAGATTCATGGACAAAAATATCAAGACAGATACAACAGTCATCTTTGAAAATTTCAGTCCCATACGGTCGTTGTTTTACAAATTTCTGGCTAAATACACCATTTCAGGTGGAAGAATTGTAATTGTGTTTCTACCACCACCATCTTCATACCCTGTAAGTTATACGTACATCTGTGAACATTTCTGTTTTGGGTTCTAACCCGAGTATGATACTACCTTTACTAAGTACCAAATGTCCATGTGTACAATGTAATTGTGAAATCGCTTGTGATTGTTTTTTGGCTGTTGTTCGCTGATCATGAACAGTCACATTTTTAATGGTGGTTTGTTTTATCATGGAGAAATGTCTTATTTCTCCATGGTTTTATTAAGCCAAACATTTTATGCTAAGCATTTTTGCTCCAAGAATTTGACTCCTCAGTGCTGCAGACTGCTCATCAACCAAAAATAATAACCTGAAATTATAATTAATATAAATTGCTCCAGTTAAGAAAGAGGGCCTGACGTTTCGATTCTAGCAGGATATTTTCCAAGAGGTATATTTTGTGGTCGATTCTGCGGATGTAGCAGAAAAAAAGGGGTCTATTTATTTCGCTGAAAAGATTTGATAATGTATTGAAAATATTGAAACCCAAGACTGCACAATGTAAAATCAGCATAGCGCCCTCTTGTGATTTCATACAACTTCTGATATCACTGACATTGTATACGCGCGCCCTCATCGCAAAAGTTTCAATACTGTTTCATCTAAAAGACTATTCTTGTACCAAAAGTTGAGAATCGAACGCGAATCACATCAGATTTCTAGCGGGATTCCTAATTGAATATTACGTAGACTTAATTTGATTAAATGACAAATAGGATTGGTGATGATTGTTAATTCAATTTTGTCTTAAAGAAATCAAGTTTTTATCAAATTGAACAAAGAGAAGTTGATGGAGCAGATTCGAACCAGCGACATCAGGAATATTGTACCGTCAATCTTACCAACTGAGCTATCCCAGCCGATTTAGCGGTCCGAAGTCATGAAACGACCCATGTACCGCTATATCCCAAGGATCATTATTATGCTGCAATCTGTGGTCACCATCAACATAGGGCTGGTTACGGTCCTCAGTTGGTAAGAGTGCCGGTACGGTATTCCGGAGGTTAGTGGATCGAATCCCGCTCCAGTAATTGTTTTCTTTGTTCACTATCCAATGGCTTAAAATAATCAAGTCATTTTCTCTTGACATGTGATTATTTTCAGGATCAAATTATAAATTAAACTTAAAGGTAGTATCATACTTTGGCAAGACACCAAAACAGAAATGTTCACAGATTTACGTATAACTTACAGGGTATGAAGATGATGCTGGTAGAAACCTACCGTTAATATTGTTCCGCCAGAAATAGTGTATTTATCCAGAAATTAGTCAAACAACGACCGAAAATCATTTTGATCTTTTAAAAGATTAAAAATAAAAGAGAAAAGACTTAAGAAATACTGTGGCCGTTTTTTACGATTTTCTCAAAAAGTGAGCACCGTACGGTATGGGACTGAAATTTTCACAGATGACTGTAACTGTATATCTTCCTTGTTATTTCTGCCCATGAATCTGTATTTCTTTGACAAAAACCAAAGTATGATACTACCTTTAAAGGGATGGTATAACAGAACTGGGTTTCTTTTGCGACAAAACCATTGCACATTATGTAATCGATCACCTTAACTGACAAACCTGTAGAAGTTTGAGGTCAATCAGCCATCTGGGTCACGAGAAAATAGTGAAAACCCGTTTACACATTTCAACGATATTATGCGTTCATAATAAAACGCTTCGAAACGATTTATTCCAATCGGAAAATAGTTTCATTAATTTCTCAACGAATATGGCAAGCGCGGTTCTACGGGGGGGGGGGGGGTGGGGGGCTGGGGGGGGGGCTGTAGCCCCCCCAATTTTTTTTGTCTAGCCCCCCCCAAAAAAAAATGCAAGTGAAAAAAAAAAAATCTTGAAAATACTGCATTTTTTCAGTTATTAAGCGCCAATTACATAAACAACGCGTTGTGTGGCCTATAATGTGCATGTTTTTCGACCCCTAATAAGACATAGCAGAAGCGAGTGTTAGAAGAACCCAAAATATTGGGTCTTCTAGCCCCCCCAAATAAAATAATGGCTCTTCTAGCCCCCAACAATTTTGGCTCTAGAACCGCGCCTGGAATATGGCATTTCAGACAAAAACATTTCATGGGATGTTTTCTCATATCATCAACATTATACATGCATGTACTGTGTAAGTTTTATGTGAATGTGTGATCTTGAAGTGTATTTTGTCTTACTATTATGTACCATCCCTTTAACGAACTAAGATAATATAGGACACCGCCAACATTTTGGCTTGATAGCTCAGTTGGTAAGAGCGACGGTAGAAGTTTCTGGATCGAATCCCGCTATAGTCAATTTCAAAGTATTAATTGATAGTAAATAGAATCACTGTTTATTAAGTTTATAATAGAACCCAGTATTTGTGTTAAAGGTAGTATCATACTTTGGTTTATGTCAAAGAAATGCAGATTCATTAGCGAAAATATCGGTACCGACTTTTTGAGAAAACAGTGAAAAACGCCCATGGATTTCTTTAATCTTTTCACCGTTATTTGTTTTTCTTTTAAAGATAAAAACACATTTAGTCGTTGCTTTTACTAATTTCTTGATAAATGCAACATTTCAGGCGGAACATTTTTAACGGTGTGTTTATACCCTGTAACTAAGATTATGTAAATCTGTTTAAAGGTAGTATCATACTTTGGTTTTTGTCAAAGAAGTGCAGATTCAAGGGCAAAAATATCAAGACAGATACAGTAACAGTCATCTGTGAAAATTTCAGTCATGCAGATACGGTGCCCACTTTTTGAGAAATTCGTGAAAAACGGCCGCAGTATTTCTTAAGTCTTTTTTCTTTTATTTTTGATCTTTTAAAAGATAAAAAAGATTTTCGGTCGTTGTTGTACAAATTTCTGGATAAATACACCATTTCAGGTGGACAAATGTCAACGGTAGGTTTCTACTAGCATAAACTTCATACCCTTTAAGTTATACGTAAATCTGTGAACATTTGTTTTGGTCTCTTATCAAAGTATATGATACTACCTTTAATGCCGCCCCTGTAAAATAATATTGCTTAGTGTATCATTTTATGGAAACTGCATGTGTTTGAAAACTTCAAATTCCGCGAAATCGCATGAGCTGATTTATTGTTGTAACATACCAAAATGGAACACAAGGAGAAACGTCCACAGGTAGGCTACATTTAAAAGAAACCACGGCTATTGTCTCTTTGAATCATAAACTCATACCACGACTCTTTTGATCCCGTTCACCCTGTCAAAGAGGGCGCTCTAACACCGATTCGTGCCTACGCGAACGTCGTTTGTTTGTTTGTTTGTTTATTTATGGGGTGTTGGGTGTTTGTTTTGTACTTTGATCATGTCATTCTGCATGTTATTTTAGCCACAACAGTCCTTCAAACAATGACTTGATGAAATCCAACTTTCACATTACAAGGGTATACAAACAAGTCAATTTAATTACTTAATAATTACCCAACTCAATTTAATTACAAAAAAACCACGGTTCGAATCCCGCTCCAGTCAATTTTTCTGTGTTCTCTTTTTAATGACTTTAATTTAATTGAAAAGTGAACAAAGTGGTTATTTGATGATTACTTTAATCAAAAAGCCGTATCCTCTTTAGGAGTGATCCCCCATGTACCGTGCTCATGTTGCAGCTTTGCTGCGTGTATATATGAAAATGATCCCAGGGATATGGCGGTGTGTGTGTGGTTTCATGGCTTCTGACTGCCAAACTAACAAAAATAACTCAGTTGGTGCGCCTGTACGGTCGGGTATTCAGGGGGTCGCCGGTTCGAATCCAGCTCCAGTCAATTTTTCTTTGTTCACTTTTCAATCAATTTTATTACCACTGAAATTAAACGGATACAAACTCTTACTTAAAGAACTACTCATGGTTTTTGAAATACTTGACAAATCGTTTTAAACGTGATTAAAAACACTCACAAACATGAAACATTTTAAATTAAAAGGTTTGCATGATGGATACGATTTTAGTACTGTTGTAAGGTTTAGGAGTAGGGCTTAAAGGTAGTATCATACTTTGGTAAGAAACCAAAACAGAAATATTCACAGATTTACCAATAACTTACAGGGTATGGTGGTGGTAGAAAAATACCGTTCAAATTTTCCCGCCCGAAATGGTGCATTTTTCCAGAAAATATAGTAAAACAACGACCAAAAATCTTTTTGAGCTGTTTTCTCAAAAAGTGGGCACCGCATGGGACTGAAATTTTCACAGATGACTGTTACTGTATCTGTCTTGATATATTTGCCTATGAATCTGTATTTCTTTGATAAAAACCAAAGTATGATATTTACCTTTAAAGATAATATCTTGATTTTGTCAAAGAAAAGCTGATTCATGGGCCATGGTAATATCAAGGAAGATACATGTAACAGTCATATGTGAAAATTTCAGTCCCGCACTGTTCCCACTTTTTGAGACAATAGTGAAAAACGGCCACAGTATCTTTTCACTTCCATTATTCATATCTGAATGATCAAAACATCTGGATAGATACAGCAATGGTGTCTACCATCACCATTATTTGCATAAAATTAATCTGTGAAGATTTCTGTTTCAGTATGCTACCGATGAAATTACCTTTAAAGGGTCTCTGTGCCAATAAAAAAAACTGTACATGGGGACTGTGATTTTACCCACTTCCTCACACTGATTCAGGGTTAAAACAGGTTTTTTTGTTTGTATGCTAATTATATTCATGAGCAAAACTGTGATGTCATCTGGGGAACTGAGAGCAGTAACACAATTGATTTGTGCACAACAAGTTGCGGTTGTTTTATAGGATTTCTGACAGACCTTTTCCTCCTGAATGGGTTTTATTTTGCCAAATATTTCCTTTTCACTCAACTGGTGATGTAATTTTTTTACCAAACAATTTCTGTTGGTCAAGTTTGTGTCTTCATTTTTTATGCTTTTTCATTATAATTTTGCTGTTGGTTCCCTACATGAGTATGCATGAAAATCACTCGTTTTACTATGGAGCTATAAACAGATTTACAAAGCCATTCAAAGAAAAAACAAATGTTGGTTTCAAACCAAAATAAGACTTGCCATTCATTATTTGTCAGTATAAAAATTATTCTCTGTATGAATTAGGCAATAAAATAACCTGACTGAAAAAAGCACTGCATGAACCCTTTAAGAAGTTTGTTTTTCCAATTTTTGGCAAAATTTTCAAGATTTTGATTAGAATTTATAAGGCAATGACAACTAGTGCATGCAGTGCAGCTAGTATAGAGGCTCCGCAATGTAGTATCGTTGATAGGAAGCTAAGATCTTTATAGGATGCGTTCGTTTAACATCCAAGAATCGACCACAAGTTAAACTTCGCCCAGCCCCTCCCCCATCCTTCGATTGGTTTGTGGATAATACGCAAGCATTCCCATTTCATGACTGCCCCGTGGAATTTAAACGAACGCTTTCATACTCCACAGCGCCGCCTATAAGTTGCATACACGTACTGTACGTACATACATGTACATCGTACACGTCATCTGAAAAATAAAATGGCGACCTCCATGTACGTGGAAACTCCCGTCTGGATATTTTCATCTGGGAAATTGTGAGGTTTTATGCGAAAGTTTGAGCTCAGTAGCCGCACGGACAGACAGTATGTATACTAGTTCATCCGTCAGGAATGATTTTATTTCGTACACGGTTGCAGAAGATGAGAATTACGACAATCAGAAAGTGCGGCGGAGATCGTGTTGGAGGGTAAGTCTAACGCGGATGGAACGCCTAAGTATGTTATGTACATCACTGCATGTAAATAATCATAATTAATGATGTATGGAGCGTGACAACGCAAATCTCTAATTGGAAAAATTCCACTGACGGCCATGGCCACATTGAACTAATGTTGGGATATTTCACAAGTTTAAAGAGAGGGGTGGAGGTTACCTATTTTGGGGGCTTTTGTTTGAAAGAACAGTCAATCAGTAGGCCTACCTGTTAATTTGTTTCACGCACAATGTCACAGATGCAGATCCACGACGTCCTATGCAATGCAGGGTAAGCTAAAATGGGATCCTAGATCAGCAGGATCTGTGATCTTGTCCGTGAAACAAACAGGGACAGGTATAAAACAAAAAAGGGGATAGGCCTAGGAGGACTAATTAAAACAATATTATAAAAAAGAAGGAAAGAATTTATAAGCCTTATTCTTTCCTTCTTTTTTGTATTTTTAAAATTTTTTTATGAGGTATATTGCCGATCGGTTTCAACAGGGGGCGCCCTTTGATGCATGCTTTGCGGTGTGTGGGATCACGATGAGCAATGGGCCTAGACTTTATTCCACTGACGATCATTATGGAAAAAGGGTTACGTTAGGCCTTGTATATTCTCTTAAAGGTATAATACATGATTGGTAAAGGCCACAGAACAGCACTCACACTTTTTCACACTGTCTTTTCCAGCATGTACACGAAGTGATAAACGTGTGAAAATTTGAGCTCAATCGCACATCTGAGTCGTGAGAAAAATTGTAATACCGATTTCTGGATAAATAGTAAAATACATCATTTCAGGCAAAAATATTTTAACACCGGTATCTTTCTACTGGCACTATCTTCATACCCTGAAAGTTATATGTAAATCTGTGAACATTTCTGTTTGGGTATGTTACCAATCCTGTAGTGTGTAGTAGTGTACTGTACCTTTAAAGACTAAGTTATCTTTACTTTATACAAAATATGATAACTTCAGTCTCACTTGTGTAGAACCATTGAGGTATAAAAAGGATGGTAAAACCTTGGTAGCATATCTGAAAAGTGGGTTTTACAGGGTGTTTTCTACCTAAAATTAGCAATACACTTCAAATGCAGCGGCAGTCAATGTACATATCTCAAAATGCCCTTTGTCGGTTCCATAGGTTTGTGCACATGTGACGGCCGTCGGTGAAATTCTTCCAAATCTTTTCTAATGAGTGTGATTTACTTCTATTTTGTAACCTCATGCATTAGGCTTGGAAGCAGCTTTCTCGACTCCAACGGAATATCTTCACTGCCATGTTCCTGGTTACCATGATCTGTGGTCTGTACTTGCTGCTGTTGCCCGGTCTAGGCTCTGCCGATTCAGACAAGGACCTAGCAAGGAATCACAGGATAGGAGATGGGAATGCAGACAGTCTACAACTAGGAAAGCTCCCAGAAGAAATTGATCAAGGCCAAGTAGATCTTTTAGTACTGGTAAGTACTAAGGATGTACATGTAGGGTCAGATCTGGATGCTGTTACCGAAGCCCCAAACTGCTTCCTCAATCCCCAAACTGCTTTATGAAACTCAGGCTCAGGCTCTGGTTCCATCATTCATATGCTGAATGTACATGTTTATAGGTTGTGGTTTTTCATTGAACTGAAGCTGCAGCTCTGTTTTCCTTTTCCAATTAGAGAATCTACTTCTGAACCGCAGCCAAAAACGTCCATTTTGATACCCGTCATTTTAGAATGGATTCGCAAAATGGTGCCGGAGCCGGAGCCGGAGCCGGAGCCTGAGTCTCCGGTTTGTAAACCCCCTAAATACAGTGCAATGAATGAGTATGTCTTACAACCAACGTGTGACAATGTATAAAGCCAACATTTGAAATGTTTATAAGCAGTTGGTCATCATACTGAGTAGATTCCATGCAATGGAATGGCCTGATGTATTAAATTCTCACTAATTAATCCATAAAATATAGGATCTCTTTAGCAAGACTGAGCCATGAAATTGAGCCTAGGGGCCTTTCTCAAAGCTCGGCTCCGGCTCCAGTTCCGGCTCAGGCTCTGGCTCTGGCTCTGGCTCTGGCTCCATTTCGTGAAACCATTCTAAAACAACGGGTATCTAAATAGAGACTTTTGGCTGTGGTTCGGAAGTATATTCTCCAATTTGAAAAAAAATCAGAGCTTGAGCTTCAATGAAAAACCACAACCTATATTTTCAGCAAGAAAACAGATGAAGCCGGAGCCTGAGCCAGAGCCGAGCTTTGAGAAAGGCCCTAGATCACCCCAGTATCTCCTTGCCCCATTTTCCCTCCATGCAGAACCAACAAGAAGCAGCCAAGCGACACAAGAAGGGCCCACCGAAGCTCGTCCACAGAGACCCACCAAACGTAAGTGGTTTCAACCTCCCTCAGGGCCCACTGCGAGCGGGCTTCGTATTAGAAAACATCCCTCCAACCCTGGAGTCTGGGGAAGGGGCTGCGGCTGGGGCACTGGAGGTAAGCTCAAACAAACAAACAAACACACAAACCAAACTTACCAAACTGCACAGCATGATGGGATATTTTGTGTGGCCTGCAGTGTATAGTGCCTTTGCTAGTGAGTATTCTTTCTTGCCATTCCTCTTGTGCCTTTAAGCCTTTTCCTTTTTAAATCTCATTTTTGTTTTTGATTTGCACAGTTGCGTTTGGTTTTGATCTCATAGTACTTACAGAAATGAAATTTTTTAGAAGTTCGAATGAACCAAAATTTTCCAAAATTTAACTACATACAGTAACTCAATTGACCATGAAATAATATGAAAATTGCCATGAAAAAAATTCTCAAAATGATTTACAAATTTAGAATTAACTAAATTATAGATCTGTAATTAACAGTGACTAATTAATCTATAGTCTGATTGATTGTGAATGTGGTCTAGAACAATTAGGCCTACTTTGAAAAGCCATTAATCTAAAAAAGAAATGAGATTGTTTTTTTATATTGGGGAAACTTGCAATAGAAAGCCAAATGATATATTCATGAATCCTGACCTCCTCAAAAATCATTTTGGATAGGAACATTCATCTTTAATCCAACAGTCTCCAGTATTTCTATGGTACATACTTTGTAAAGTCGGGCTGTCAAGCCTTGTACAAAGTTACATACAATATCTGAGCCAAACATCCATGTGTCATTTAAAGGTATGATTGGTAAAGGTCACAGAACAGCAATCAAACTTTGTCTGATCAAACATGTTCATAAAATATTAAACCTGTGAAAATTTTACCTCAATCCGACATCTGAGTCACAGGAAAATAGCGAAAACCCGACTCAATTTTTCTCATAAAATATAAAGAATGGTTTTGATCTTACCCTGAGATCAAAACTGTTTTCGGTCTTTGTTTGACAAATTTCTGGATGAATACACCATTTCAGGCGGAAATATTTTAACGGTATGTTTCTACCAGCACCATCTTCATACCCTGAAAGTTATACGTAAATCTGTGAACATTTCTGTTTGGGTATGTTACCAATCCTGTACTGTAAATTTAACATCGGAAAGGCCCTCAGAATTCTATATAAGCCCTGGCATGATACATGTACATATTTAGTATAACTTCAATCAATAACCACACTGCACATGCTTTGTCTTGCCACACACAAGACCAGTACAGGGCTGACACCAGGCCAGTTGTAGAATCACGCTCCCAACACTTGCAGGATACACAAAGATAATATCTTGCTCATCTGGATTGTTTGAGTGAATGGGGAGGGTTAGGCCCTTAACATCATAGTTTGAAAGAAGATGACAATTACTTGAGAAACTTCTCATTTGTTTCTTTTTTGGTTGCCGAGACAATTTTTTGTTTTGCTTTGTTGGCCATTTATATTGGTTTCTGTGTACCTCATTAATTTCCACTATCAGTTTTTTTTCTTCTAAATTCATGAATCCATGCATTGAAGTCTGAGTGTGATTATGTGGCTGCATTTGTGTATAATATCTTGTATGTACTTTGTATACTCATTGCACTGCCAAATAGGATACATACTGTTGAAACTTTTGGCCACTGTAGTTCATGAGCTTGTTGTGAATTTCCAGTCGAAATTAACTTCAGTCTCTTGGTGGTCTGTAGGACCAGTGGACATTGCACTGGCATTGTTCCTCAAATCAGTGGCTTGGTGATTGTTTTTGGTGGCCACTATTAATTTTGACCCCTGATTTCTCCAGCTGAAATCCAGTCTCTTGTGATGGTACTGGTCAAAATAGACCTGTTTATTTACAATGTGCATATTGAGTGCGACGTCTCGCAATACAAATTTGAACGAGGTACCCCATTAAATCCAATCAGGGGCCAATTTCATAAAACTTTTTAAGCACAAAAATTTGCTAAGCATGACATTTCTGTCTTAATAAAAACAGGGTTAACAACCAAATTTCCATATGTTGTGTATCACATGTGATTGTTCTTTGGCTGTTCTTCGCTGAACATGAATAGGCCTATCAAATGGAATTTTCAATGGTGGTTTGTTTTATTGGGGGAGACACTTGCTAAGCAAATTTTTGGGCTTAACAGTTTTATGAAATTGGCCCCTGCACTGTACAGAAAGCAGCAGTCCTTTTTCACCATGAGGGAAACCGGAATGGTTTCTTACATGCTTTGTAGGCCTCACTTTGAAATGGCCAAATTAGGTTCTGGTTGATTTGACAAATATATAAATAATGATAAGAAATGTAAACTTCTGAATT
This sequence comes from Astropecten irregularis, assembly GCA_963971285.1. Classification (NCBI taxonomy): domain Eukaryota; kingdom Metazoa; phylum Echinodermata; class Asteroidea; order Paxillosida; family Astropectinidae; genus Astropecten; species Astropecten irregularis. Next base: position 10,444,387 of record OZ020260.1, on the reverse strand, counting down.
TCATTGCCCTGTGACGGCTTCTATTTTCCTTTCTTGCAAAGGAAACTCCAGGTGTAGGTTTGTCCAGTGGCCCTATTTTTTGTATTCTCATCCTCTAAGAAATATGTTTTGCAATGGGAGACTTTGAAGAACCGGTCTTCAAGTAAACAGCGTACGCGTACGCATGTGCAAAACAACGCGCGCATGCTCACAATTGTGTGTGCGTGTGCTGTTGACTTGAAGACCGGTTCTCCAAAGTCTCCCATTGGAAGAGCTTCCCTTGAACTGCACCTCACAGTGTTACTCCCCACAGGAATAAAAAAATGGATGCACGTCTTGTGACTAAATTACATCAGTAGTAGATATTTGAACTCAATATGTATGATTATTAGTTGATTATGGTCATTTGTTCTTCTCATTGACTGGGTTCTTAACTGGTACTCTGTGTAGGATAACAAGGACGGGGAAGATGAGGAACCGGTTCTGCACATGCCAGGTGCAGATGACATAGGCAATAACCTCCCAGACGCTGGCAAAAGTCCTGATGATACCCAGAAGCACAATGGTGGAGGTTCCCTTGATGACATGGCTGTACAGGGTCACGAGAGCAAGTTGAACATTGGAGGCAGCATCTATGGTAATAGATCTTCTAAACGTAAAGACGATCGCCAAGGTCATTCCAATAATTTTGGCGTATGATTTGTACATGTATGGTGTCCACTGGCAAACTTTGGTAGCACCATACTTTTTAAGGGCCTGTTTGTTTAATGCAAAGGATCCCATATTTAGGGATCCACCACCTATGCAGGGTACGCTAAAATGGGACCTGGATCCGCAGAATCCGTGATCCTTTGCATTAAACAAACAGGCCTATAGTTACAATCAAACCTGTCTATAAAGACCACTCAAGGGAAACAGAAAAAGTGGTCTTTATAGACAGGTGGTCTCTCTGGACACATTGGCAATATTTGACCACCCGATGTTATAGATTAAGTCCAATAAACCTGCCATTTTTATAATGTACTTGATTATGACTTGTTATAACATTCCTCTGTTTTTCTGTTAATGGCATATAAATTGATTTAATTGATTCTTCATTGACTCTCTTCAAGACGGCCAGAGTATACTGGCCGAAACGTTGAGTTAAACAGGCTCCTTTCAGAGCCGCACAACTTAAAAAAGAGTATAATTGATATCTCATGGTATTACTGCAATTGAATCAAATGCTTAAAGTTAGGAGGGCCTGACGCGTTTCGATCCTAGCAGGATCTTTCTCAAAGGCTGGTACCACCCCTTCCCTTTGTCCATATCCTCTGATCCATTTTATGTATGCTTCCTTCACTTGCATGTTCATGTTTTTTGTCATTTAGCCTTTGAGAAAGATCCAGCACTAGGATCGAAACGCGTCAGGCCCTCCTAACTTTAAGCATTTGATATATTTCAGGTCATTTTGGCTGATGAGCAGTTTGCAGCAGTTTATTACTTGTATTGCAATTTAATCAATTATACGCCATGCATAGCCTTAAAGGGCATGTACATGTACAACATGGGTAAAGGGGACAGAGCAGCTGCAGGCTGCTCATAATTTGATTTGTCATGGAATAAAAACAAACCTAGGAAGTTTTCTGCTCAAATGATCATTGCAAACAGTAGAAAACAGCGGGAAAAAAATGTTTCAATTGTTACGCCAAATTGATTTTTGATTTTGCCAAGATAAAAAAATGTTTTGGTGTTTAGTTTTACTCTTTTCTGGATAAATACAGCATTTGCTGAAAAATTTTCACAGTATATTTCTACCATTACCGTCTTTATACTCTGCAAGTTTTTGATAAATCTGTGAGCATTTCTGTTTTGGTTTGTTACCAATGTTGTACATGCCATTTACATCTAACTGATTCTTATTCTAAGAATGACTTGTAAATGCAAGCCTGGAATTTAACGGAGGCCACGGCCTTCGTTGCCCTGGTTCTTGGCCTTGGTGCCCCTTCAAATGTTTCCATAGACATTATGAGTTTCCAATGGAAGTGCCCTTGCAGTGGAAAAGTGGCCTTGCCCCTTTCAGAATCAAATTCCAGGCCCGTAAATGTACACTCTTTCAAGGATGATGAGTTAGGTTTGGTGATGTTGCTTAAACGTCATACAAATGATGCAAACACCTAATTAGCGTCCTGTAATGCGTTTTAAATTTGTTCTTTTGTGGTTATGATAACTTATCTTGCTCAGGTGCTAAGAACACGAGGCAGCAAGCTGTTGTGGCTGCTTTCAAGCATGCTTGGAAGGGCTACAGAAACCATGCATGGGGCCATGATGAGCTGAAACCAATCACGCATTCCTTCAGTGATTGGTTCAGTCTTGGACTGACTATCATTGACTCTCTGGACACTATGTACATTATGGGACTGGATAAAGGTAAGATTCATGAGGGATTTCAGGGCCTAGTTTCATGGCTTTGCTTACTTTGAGTGTGTAATAGCACTACGCACTTGCGCTAAAAATAGCACCGAACCTCAGACAAACATTGCAACCGGCCATGCAAATGTGTGGTGAGTGGGGGTATGTGTGCGCGTGCATGCATGGTGTGACGTCATTAGTGCGGAACGCTATTAGCACTTAATACTGAAGCAGAAAACTATATACCTACAAGATTGCATTTCTTAAATTAGTTATGAAATTTCAGAGTGCCTACTTCTCATAATGAAGTATTTAGCATCCCCTGTTATCCATTAGACATGTAGTGGAGAAAACACGTTTGTAATTTGGATAACATTATATCATATTAAAGGTATAATACATGATTGGTAAAAGGCACATAACAGCAAACTGTCTAACCCAACATGTACATAAATAACACACCTGTGAAAATTTGAGCTCAATCAAACACCTGAGTGGCGAGAAAATAGCAAAAACTCGACTAAATTTTCTTATAAAATGCAGTGTGTATAAGAAAAAATGCAACAGGATTAAAATTCAAATTTGTGAAGGTCGTGTTAGTTTTACAGCAATGTGAGTAGTATCATGTTAAAGCCACATTTCTCCTCTTTCAAGTCATATGTTATTTTATTCATACACGGTCATGGATGGCTGAGTAATAATTCTTTTTGGACAATGGGTCAGAATGGACATATGGGACCAAGTTTTACACACGGCTTTAAATAGAGCATCAAACACATGAATGATTCTTTGTCGGAGAGTTGCAATATCAGGTGGAGGGTAATAAACACTTTGCTCTCGAGATAAACCCAGAAGAAAAAGTCACAACAACAAGTCAGATCCGGAGATCACGATGGCCACTCCACATCATGATACAAGCAATCACTCGATGTCCAAATACCTCAGCAAAAGTTTTCGGTCGCTGTTGTACTAATTTCTGAATAAATACAGCATTTCAGGTGGAAATATTGGAACAGTATGTTTCTGCCAGCACCATTTTCATATCCTGAAAGTTATATGTCAATCTGGGCATGTTACTAATCCTGTACTGTACCTTTAAGGAATGTTTTTAAACTTGTTTCTTTGCACATTTCAACCATTTTTTGTAATCTTTGAGAGAAATCATTCATTGATTGAAATGCTAGGCCCTATCTACAACATTTTTTCGATTGGTGAATATTTTGCAGCAAATCTATTGTGTGTACAAATGTGCAGAGAGTGGGGTCCATTTCATCAAACTCATCGTACCTTACTATCAATCGTAGGACTAATGGGCAATTCCAGCGTAACGGACATGACAATCACAGTTTTTTCCTTGTTCAGAGGATCACAAAGTAGGATTGCCAGTTTGCAAACAATTTTAATTAGGCTTATCAGACACATTTAACTATCAGTGACATATGTGGCATTTAGTGTCATGTCTGTTACGGTCACAAGAAGTGCATTTTCTCTATAACTGTTCAATGAAATTACATAAAATTTACTACATATGTCACTGATAATTAAATGTGTCTGATAAGCCTAATAAAAATTGTTTGCAAACTGCCAATCCTACTTTGTGATGCTCTGAATAAGGCAAAAACTGTGTGATTGTCATGTCCGTTATGCTGGTATTGCCCTAATGATGCATTGCAGCCCTGTGTAGCATGCGATGGGTTTACCATTTATCCTTTGCACCTCGAGTTGCGATCGATGGTAGAGCTTTGTGAAACCGACCCCTGATGATGTTGAAAGTTTTGCACTTGCATGATTTTTTTGTTAACTCACACTGCATATTTGTCTTGACAGAGTTTGAAGAGGCTCGTAACTGGGTGGAGAATGACATGAATATCCAGCCCAACCAGGACGTCAACCTCTTTGAGTGCACCATCCGTGTCCTAGGGGGCCTGCTCAGTGCCTACCATCTTTCTCATGACGAAGTCTTTCTTGATAAGGCCGTAAGTTCCACATGAACCAAGTCCATTTTTTAGTCTACTGCTGTCGGGTTCTGTATTTTGTCATATTGGGAAGATATTTGTTGCAGTGAAATCTTTCAATCTTAATCTTCACTTGAAGATGTACAGTCTCTGCTTTATCAAATTCCATGGTGAAAATGCTAATTGAAAAGATACATTGTATCATAGCGCTTTCATGCCTTAAAGTTAGTATCATACATTGGTTTTTGTCAAAGAAATACAGATTCATGGGCAAAAATATCAGACAGATACAGTAACAGTCATCTGTGAAAATTTCAGTCCCACACGGTGCCCACTTTTTGAGAAAACAGTGAAAAACGGCCACAGTATTTCTTAAGTCTTTTCTCTTTTATTTTTGATCTTTTAAAAGATCAAAAAGATTTTCGGTCGTTGTTTTACTAATTTCTGGATAAATACACCATTTCAGGAGGAAAAATTTTAACGGTAGGTTTCTACCACCACTATCTTCATACCCTGTAAGTTATACGTAAATCTGTGAACATTTCTGTTTTGGTGTCTTACCAAAGTATGATACTACCTTTAAAGAGGATGTTCAACACTCAACAAACCTCGCTTTATTTGTTAGAACTATTATCCTTAAATTACTTGACATGAGAAAAAAAATATTTATCTCACACTGACCACAGGGTGAAACACTTTTTTGATGATTTTCCTCTCACCCCGCAAGCTCCCCAAAATTCAGATTCTCTAAATGTTGTCAATGGGGGCAGCAGACAAATGTGTTTGATTTTGTGACGCCAGATATGGGAGCATTTTCTTTAAAAGAAAGAATCCTGTATTGTACCTTAAAGTGAGCTTGATTTTCCAAGTGATTACTGGTAAGTGAAAAATGTGTTTGTCTATTTTTTTTTATTCACAGAAAATATTAGGCAATAGTCTCCTGCCTGCGTTCAACACCAAAAGTAACATCCCCTTTGCAGACGTGAATCTAAAGACAGGCAAAGCCCATGCGCCCCGCTGGGGACCAGACAGCTCTGTGTCTGAGGTCTCCACGATCCAGATTGAGTTCCGTGACCTGTCGTTCACGACGAAGGACAATCAATACAAGAACGCCGTGGACGGTGTCATGAACCACCTGCACGGATTGAAGAAAGAGGACGGTCTGGTACCCATCTTCATCAATGCAAACACGGGCCAGTTCCGCCAGCATGCAACCATCACCATGGGTGCACGGGCCGATAGCTACTATGAATACCTGCTCAAGCAGTGGCTTCAAACTGGAAAGAGCGAAAAAAGGTACGTCTGAGAAAACAGGTCTTTATTAGGTTAGTTGTACCTTCATATAAATAGTAGTATGTGAAGGAACACCTAGACCACATTGTGAATGCACTTGTCAGGGGAAACCCTGAACAGGCACACACACAGGCCCACAAAATTAGGACCCTTTACACACCCATGTACAACATCAACAAACAAGAGACAGGGGACAGGCACAACAACAGGCAAATAACCAAACCAAAGAAAAATATAAAATACTGTTCATAATAATAAAAATCACAAAAAAGATGGGAAATGCTACTTATTACAATTCCTGCAAGATATAGGAAATTTTATAAAAATAAACAGAAGAAAGTGAACCCCAAATAACACCCATCAGTAACTGGATTACATATCACTGTCTTGTGTGGTAGTGCTTGAGGAGATCTGGCTTAAAAAAAGAAAGCACTTGGGAATTTCTTAGGTTAGATGGGATTCTTTTCCAGGAATTGTAGGTGCAGTTAAACAAAGCTTGCCTAAACAAAATAGTTTTACATTTGTTGGGAATAAGAGTTAGTAGAACACATTTCAGATTTCGTTGAGATAATTGAGCCAAATATTGCATTGGGATAGTTGTTTAGATTGGTGCCACCTTTTGACTTTCTACTCACTCTGAAATGTAAGGGCACTAGTTAATGATTACCAGGCATAAAGTGAGACATCTTTTGTATCAACTAGTGATATACCAACTTGTTTCAATTATTTTCTGCCCCTCGTTTGGCAGGTTTAAAGACGATTTTGAAGCAGCCATGACGGGAACCATGAACCGTCTTGTAAGGCGATCCGGCCCAAGCAACCTGGTCTTTGTCGGTGAACTAGTCAACAAACAATTCTCCCCAAAGATGGTGAGTTTTAAAGAAACTTAAAGAAATGGTTCATAATCATTCTTCAGCCATTCCATAGATTCAAGAGACTTAAGACTTAACCTAAGGGATATGACCCAGTGGACCTGAAGATTAACGAAGTGAATTACCCTAAAGGCCTTTAACTTTGACTTCAGACTTGATTTGAGGATTGCTACAAAAGACGGAAATCTTGACAAGTTATAAAGTACCTTTAAATTTGTATTCTTGAAACTTAATTGGTCACTTCACCTAGTGACAAGTCTGCTAATTGGTAACATAACCAAGCCAAAATGATCGCAGATTTACGTATAACTTTCATGGTATGAAGATGGTGATGGTAGAAACATACCTTTAAAATATTTTTGTCTGAAATGGTGTATTTATCTAGAAATTAGTAAAACAAAGACCGAAAACAGCTTTGATCTCGGGGTAAGATCAAAACCATTCTTCGTGTTTTATAAAAAAAAAATTGAGTTTGTTTTTTGCTTTTTTTTCATGACTCATATATCCGATTGAGCTCAAATGTTCACAGGTGTGTTATTTTATGTACATGATGGATTTGACAAAGTGTGGGTGCTGTTCTGTGACCATTACCAACCATGTATGATACCTTAAACATACTGCAAATCATTTTCTGGAATCCACTACAGGATCACCTGGTGTGTTACCTGCCTGGTACCCTTGCTCTGGGCTATTTCCATGGTCTGGATGAATCTTACTTGGAGCTAGCCCGTAACCTGGCCAATACGTGCTATCAGATGTACGCCCAGATGCCAACTTTTCTAAGTCCAGAGATTGCACACTTCAATATGCTGCCTGGTACCAAGGAAGACATTATGGTCAAGGTAAGTTGTAGGGTTAATATCGTCATCGTTTTCATAAAGGGACGAATCTGCCCACAGGGTGTTGAAACATAATTTGGAGGAAATTTTTTCCTTTTATAATTGAAGATATCGCCTAGTACCTTTAGAGAACAAGTTGATTAAATTTTTATATCAGTTTCAAGCTGATTACTTTCACTTACAAGATAACAAAAATTAATAGTTGATAGATCATTTTGATTGCGGTGTAATTAACATTCAAAGATATTCATCCCTTCTCGAAAACAAAAAAATACACAAATTGGCAATTATCCCCAAATTTCCCCTATGCAAACACGCACATTCGTCTCTTTGTGAAAACTAATATTCACATACGCGCTGAATTTGCCCCCATAGAACAACGTGCAGCACTTAGATGACAGCACTCGCCCTTTTATTTGCCTAATGATTTTCATGATGTCCGTTACAATACCTTTACCGGTAATCGATTTTGGCCAAGGACAAAATTTAGAAAAAATTTTGATTTTTGCCAAATTCATCCCTTCATGAAAACTGTGACGATAGGGGATACGATAGGCTCTGTGCTCCACTCTTTGGCTGGCAAGGAATTTTGTAGGTGTTAATGCTTCAGAATCAATGTCCAAAAGTATTACATTGTCTTTTATGCATTTGTTAGGGCAAACCTCACTTTGTTTCCAAATTTTGTATTTTTTCGTTCAAATTCTCCTTTTTGTCTCGAAAGCCGGCAGATGCCCACAACCTCCTTCGACCAGAAACCATCGAGAGTTTCTTCTATCTTTATCGGATCACAAAGGATGAAATCTACCGGGAATGGGGCTGGAAAATATTCCAGGCCTTTGAACGTCACACCAAGGTCAAAGATGGCGGCTACTCGTCCATCAGCAATGTCAAGAACCCTCAGAAGCCCTCCTTCCGCGACAAAATGGAGAGCTTCTTCCTAGGTGAAACACTCAAATATCTATTCCTGCTCTTCAGCGATGAGCCAGATCTTATACCTCTAGACAAATACGTCATCAGTACAGAAGCCCATTTTCTACCCATACGGACTCTAGACGGCACTGTTATACACAAGTGACGTAGGCATCTTTTTTAAAATTGAGAGACGGTAATGGATGAGTTAATGGGATCATTTCTTATATTTTGATTACAAGTCTGTGAATTTTGATCTTGGAGATCCTGTATGGTAGAGGAAGAGCTGCAAGTGACGACGTTTCCTACTTGATTGATCCTCTGTGGGACACCAGCAAGCTTGAGGCAATGGACCGTTCTGGCTTTGCATAAGAACATCCTGCCCACTACGACAAGCCAATTGGTTCGTGTGTGTTTTACGTACCACATGTGACCGAGTTTGACCGAGGTAATGGACGACAACGACTGTTAGGAACCGTTGTTAAGCTTTCGCGTCCTCCAATTGGTCAATGCACAATTGCACATGGTTTGGTTGGAAGCCGGAAGGGTCCCTTGAATCGAACCACAGGAGTTTGTGAACATTTGAGGATTCATGCGTAAATGTGTGTGAAACTGAAGATTTTAACCGACGAATCCTGCCGCATGTGACGGAGTGAAGTGGACAGAGGTTGCTCAAATTTGCCAGTTACTGTCAGAGTAACGTTTGGACAGTGATTTTGCTATCTGGATATTTGCTGCTTTTGCACAATATACATCAAAACCGACCAAGTTATTTTTGTGGGAATGTGCATTCAACAGACTACCCGGGTCATCAAAATGAGCCAATATTGTGGCCTAAAGACTATTACCCTCATTTCAACAAAGTGACTGGTAGCAGCTAAATCTCTTGGCTATAACAAGTCTTTGCCATAATTGGACAGTAAAACAAAGAACTTATACAGCAAAGGAAGCAATCAGATTTAAAGATGGAAGTTTTTGTTATTTTTTTTACAATATATTTATTGAGGGACATCTTGTGCATCTGTCAGAGTAAAATCAATAATATCTCTGAAAATCTGAGATCACTTGTCCTTACAATTAATAATAGGGTCAGCCAAGCATAATTATTGAATCTATTTCTCTTCAACAATTCTTAAAGGGAATCAAAGAAGTAGGAAGTTTGAAAAGAAAGAAACATTTTTGCGATGTAGGTCAGACTTAAAAGAATCGTATCTTTACTGCGTAAAGGAATATGTGCATAATGTGTTCACAGGAAAAAGGGGAGTTGAAAAATATAAGCTTTAAATGTACTATCATACTTTGGTAGCAACTAGTATACCAACACAGAAATCTCCACCAATTTACCTATAACTTACAGGGTAAAAAGATGGTGATGGTAGAAAAATACTGTTACAATTTTTCTGCCTGAAATGCGGTATTTATCTAGAAAAGTGTAAAATCTAAGAGTTGTTCACTGTTTGCTTAAAATGTGGTCACCATATGGGACTTGAAATTTCACTGATGACTGCTGCTGTATCTTTCTAGATATTTTTGACCATGAATCTGCATTTCTTTGTCAAAAACCAAAGTATGATACTACCTCTAAATTTGAAATATTGGACCAAGCAAAGAATGACACCTTCTACAGACCAAATAAGGCTTAGCATTATAGAAGTTTTGATACACAAAATGTTGAAGGTAACTCCGTGCCAAACTAAACCCGGTTTTGTTTTATAGGAGGTTTGACTCACAACATGCTTATGGTAACTCTGTGCCAAACTAAACCTACTCTTTAGAAATAGCATAAATTATGATAATACATAAATTATGATAATACCTTGTTTAAAAATACACCTTGAGCTTTTTGGAATTAGTTGCAGCCGGCTGCCATAGATAAGTGTGTTAATTCAAGCCTAAAACTACATGTAATCATTTGGACACAGCCAAAGCCAGTGTTTTATGAAACTGGGATTGATCTGCTGGATGATGTAAATGTAGATCCTGCTGGATCTGAACATGCCCTTACCTGAGCTAGCTGATGCATTTGGCTTTTTTTCAATGCATATTCACTCTTAAAGGGATGGTACAAAACTGGTTTTTAGGAAAAAACCGTTGCCGACAGTGAAAGCACATTATGTAATCCATCATATACCTTAACTGACAAACCTGTAGAAGTTTGAGGTCAATCAGCCATCTGGGTCACGAGAAAATAGTGAAAACCCGTTAACACATTTCAACGATATTATGCGTTTTTAAAACGCTTCGAAGCGATTTATTCCAATCGGAAAATAGTTTCATTTATTTCTCAGGGCATATGGCATTTCAGACAAAAACATTTCATGGGATGTTTTCTCCTATCATCACCATTATACTGTGTAAGTTTTATGTGAATCTGTGATCTTGAAGTGTATTTTGTCTTACCAATTCTGTACCATCCCTTTAAGTATTGAATACTATTACAAATGTCAGAGAAAGAAGCCTAAGGCCTTTTCACATGATGCTGAAAAACACTTGCAAGGCTTGCAAGTTTTTCTCATGCTTGAGAAATCTTTTGAAAGTGTCATTGACACCAAAAGGACACCAATGCTTGAGAGTGACTGAACTCCCTGGTGAATCCTTGAGAAATTTCTCAAGCATGAGAAAAACTCACAAGCCTTGGGAGTTTTTTAAACATCTTGTAAAAAGGCCTTTATTCTACTGTTGAGTAGGTTTGGGTGACAGGATTGGCTTTAAAAAACAACACCTTAGTTTTAAAGGTACAGTACAGGATTGGTAACATACCCAAACAGATATATTCACATATAACTTTCAGAGTTTGAAGTTGGTGCTGGTAGAAACATACCGTTCAAATATTTCCACCTGAAATGGTGTATAAATCCAGAAATTAGTCAAACAAAGATCGAAAACAGTTTTGATCTCGGGGTAAGACCAAAACCATTCTTTATGTTTTATGAGAAAAATTGAGTCATGTTTTTGCTATTTTCTCGTAACTCGGATGTCCGATAGAGCTCAAATGTTTATCATTTCATGTACATGCTTGATTAGACAAAGTGTGAGTACTGTTCTGTGACCTTTACCAATCATGTATTATACCTTTAATAGGGTGACAATTCTGGTATCGCCCAAGGGTGAAAGTTTTGGTATCATTTTGATATTTTATCTGCAAGCCTTGAATTTAACGGAGGTCACGGCCTTCGTTGCCCTGGTTCTTGGCCTTCGTGCCCTTCAAATGTTTCCATATACATTATGATTTTCCAATCGAAGTGCCCCTTGCAATGCAAAAGTGGCCTTGCCCTTTTCAGAATCAAATTCAAGGCCTGTATATGTACTTAGTAAGAATTGGGGTGTTTTTATCTTTTGGTTTTGAAGTTTGGTTCAGCAGGGATTTGGAAAAAAAAGAGGTTTTTTTTTTATTGCGCAAATCTACAGAATTGTCACCCTATTACATTATATTATTTTGAGCATTAGTTTAATTATTATGATATTATCACTCTGGACAAGTACTAGGTGGTTTTTTTAAGCTTAGCAACTACTTCAGTGTGGTAGGAGACTTGTCAAACCTTGTGAATACACAGGCCACCATTAAAGGTACATTACAGGATTGGTAACACACCCAAACAAAAATGTTCACAGATTTACATACAATGTATAACTTTCAAGGTATGAAGATGGTGATGGTAGAAACATACTGTTCAAACAGTTCCACCTGAAATGCTGTATTTATCCAGAAAAACAACGACCGAAAACAGTTTTGATCTTGGGGTAAGATCATAACTCCCGTGAATAGATTTTAAAATATTGTGAGCGTTTTTCACTGTTTTGTATAGTTTCGGATGATGGTGTGAGCTGAAAATTTCACAGGTTTGTTTTTATTCCAGGTCAAATCAAATTATAAACAGTCTGCAGCTGTTCTGTCATATTTACCAATCCTGTATTATGCCTTTAAACATTGGAGCGTTTTTCACTTCTATAGTTTCGGTTGATGATGTGAGCCGAAAATTTCACAGGTTTGTTTTTATTCCATGTCAAATCAAATTATGAACAGTCTGCAGCTGTTCTGTCGTATTTACCAATCCTGTATTATGCCTTTAAACATTGGAGAATACCGCTCACATATGAAAATAAAGCTGACTGTGTATCGGACACCACGTATTATTTGATACGCCAGCGGAATGGTGACTTTCAATTTCTGTCTAGAACTTTTTCCCCGCCAAGCTGATTATTTATGTCATTTATTGACTATTTGGGGGGAAAGAATTCCTTTTGCAAACCTTGGTTCTTAACAATTTTATTAGAGATTTTACACAGATGAATTGTATATATTACCTGAAATATTTACATTTTGTGGCCTTGTCTATTTTTATTTCCGACGCTCTTTTCTCTTGAACCTTTCCTTTCAATCAGAGTAATAACAGTTATACATTCCACGTGTAATAAAAGTAATGTGAAAGAATAAGTCTTGAAATAAAGTTGCGATGTGTAAGTTCCAAGTACCTTTGTCCTTCAAACTCCACCCACCAAATCAATGCGATAAGTTTCTGCACGTTTTGAGTGGGTGTAATCTATTAACCACAACAAATTACAAAGCTGATTGGAGTCATTATAGGGAGAACTTAATACATCTCATAATTATTAAAGGTAGTATCATACTTAGGTAGCATACCGAAACAGAAATCGTTTACCAAAAACAATTTTGATCTTTTTAAGATAAAAAAATAACTGTAATTTTTTTTTTAATACTGTGGGTGTTTTTCACTGTTATCTCAAAAGTGGGCACCTTATGGAACAGACATTTTCACAGACGGCTCATACTGTATTTTTGCTCAGGAATCTGCACTTTTTTAAAACAAAAACCTAAGTATGATATTACCTTTCATTTGCCAAAAAGTTGAGGGATATTTTATATAACTCAAGCGTTATAATAACTTGTGTTAAATACTTGTAACCTTAAACCGGTGCGATACTGCCTATAATATGAATTTGAAGGCATTTATTGTAGATATAATATGAACTAAATGTACTTAATCCAGAATGCTGCTATATATTTTGGGTTTATAATATTTTGCCATGCTCATTTTATTTGATAAATGATTATTTCACATTATTACCAACATTGGGTAAAATAGATCAGTAGTTTGTTCAGTTTGGAGTTGTACACTGTTCAATTATGGCAATAAAATGTATTCATTTCTGTTTCTGTGATGCAATGATTTTATTTTTGAAATGGAATCACATGGAGTGTGTACAGATTATATAATTGTAATGTACAAAGTCAACAGAAAACATCTTTGTTGGAAAATATGAGAAATGGAATTTGTGATCGGAAAGTAGAATTCAAAGACATCGATTAAATCTTTGAACAGTATTTATACTTCGCTGTCTTTGTAGTACCATCATTTTTGGAATATATTTTGCCGGGAGGCTACATCATACTTTGGTAAGAAACCAAAACAGAAATGTTCACAGATTTACGTATAACTTACAGGGTATGAAGATGGTGGTGGTAGAAACATACCCTTAAAATTTGAAATGGTGTATTTATCCAGCAATATTAGTAAAACAACGACCGGAAATCTTTTTGATATTTTAAAAGAGAAAGAAATACTGTGGCCGTTTTCTCAAAACGTAGGCACCGTATGGGACTGCAACTTTACAGATGACTGTATCTGTCTTGATATTTTTGCCCATGAATCTGTATTTCTTTGATAAAAACCAAAGTAGTACCTTTAAAGCTGATGAAAGCGACTCCAGCGAGTTGCAAACCAAGGCAGATTTCATTGCTTGGCGTTGCGTTGCTTTGAGATGCATTGCATGATGCATGCACTCTGTGTCACATAAATTATGCTCAGCTTTTCTATAGAAGGAATTGCCCGAGTAATTGTTGTGTAGGCGGTTTCTATGGCAACCATGGACATACAATGCCATTCTCTTGAAAACGCAGGGTTGACATGTTGAAGATGAATACTGTTATTGATCGGAGCAGTTATACAACAAAGGACGCCGTATAGGCCTATTCGATGTTGAAGGAGTCCGGCCGGCTGTAATATATTACAACTAACAGATATTGAGAGCGATCGAGGTGGATGGGGCGCATGGCTCTAAGATTCTGAATTGAACAACTTACCATGAGTATAACTCGAAGCATCGTTTCATCATGGAGGTATTTAAGGTAGAAATACCTCCATGATTTCATTATTTTATACTGTCTCGTTTCATCAAGCCCCAATTTCGTATCCATAACATGCATGAGCAGTTCATTATTTTACGAGGCTAAATGATATCTTCATATTTCATTTGGGTTTTTCATGATGTTACCTTGGAAAAGAACATGCTTTTGAAAAAGTACATTACAAAACTACAAACATGTGAACAAATCCTCAAAATCGTGTTCACATTTTCAAGAAAATAAAGAATAGGCTAATTCTGTTTGCTGTGACAGTCCTAAGCGAATTTATTCGCTTTCCCATTTTACTTTGTGTCCTAAACGAGCAGCCTTCTTCCTACTATCAGAATGAGTATTTTTTCTGTGTCATTTTTTTATTCACAAACATTTCGTTTACATAATTATCGTCGCGCACACCAGCCTAGCGTCGCAGTATTTCTCCATGCAGTGACATAGATGGAGTCGACTTGTCTCGGAGTCGAGTTGTCCAGCTGTCTCGGAGTCGAGTTGTCTTTGGAGTCGAGTTGCCTGTCTCGAGTCGAGTTGTCCCGCAGTCGACTTGTCTGACATTCCTTTAGTCTGTTAATCACAATTGTGAGCGCCGATAGGCGATTTGTGCGCGAAACAAAGAAACATTTTATCAGACTGTTGATCCGTCCAAGGCGTTCGACGGAAGCCATGTTACCATGGCAACCTACACAGATCGATCGCGCGAGGTGGCTGTTTCTTGAGCGTGTTTCTACAGATTCCACGGCTAAATAACGCTAAAACATGGCATTTCATTTCTGTAGAAATCAACTCCATCGCCTTTTAATAGGCATCACTATTAGAGCAAGTTCATCGACCCCCGGATTCGCTATATCATTATGCACAATTGAAACGGCCTATAGGCCTTATATCATCCAGGATCTAGGCCTACGCCCGTGCGCAAATCAAGAATGGTATTCAAATTGACGGATTTTAATGGAAATTTCTCAAAAGTGTTATTTCACGAGTTAATACAATTGTTGGAAAAAAGCGCGACTTCTCGAAGCTCAAGTCCTGAAGAGATTCCTTCTCTGGAGAGCACCATGGCCCGCAGGGCCACACCATGACCGGTCGGTGTACCGTGTAACATTATGGCTTTTCAATGTTTCCTGGCTTCAGGGCCATCGCGATCCAGAGTTTTTCGGAACTAGAGATATAGATGCTATGTGTTGCGTCTGGCCAGATGAAAGGAAAGGGGCTACCTGTACATTTTATAGTTGTGGCGCATCCGGGAAGGGTGGGGGGGGGGGGGGGGGGTGTTGGAAGCATGATGGGTATAGGCATGTGCAAATCCTATTATGCGTGGATATCTCAACATTAATGAAAATTCTAAATAACTTCATAGGGCCCTTGGGTTTTTTTGTACGTGTTGGAATTGTGCTTAAAACAAACGTTTACATGGTGTTCTTGAGGTGAAGGATATGCAGGATGGTAAGAATGTGGATAAGATATCCCTCCCCGCCAGTGACCAATAAAAGACAATGACACCATGGACCGTGTGTTGAGTGGCCTGACATAAGAGTAACGTTTATATTTGGGAAAAGTCTGTTGACCTCCGAAGTATTATACAGTATTTATGATAATTATTATTTTTGTTATCAATGAGGGTCCAAACGTAAAGCATTTGTGGAGGAGTACATGTATGATCCAGCAGGAAGTATACTCCCCTCGCAATGGCGATTGCTTCATTGACATTTAATTATGTATGTCCTCACTCACAAGTGAAGCAAGTATGGGAGCAAGGGAACAACCTCTCGAGAGGAGTATAGGTATGCCCTTATAGGTACACTCCCCGAAAGAGTGTACCTATAAGGGCAATGTGAACATCAGAATTCTGCACCAGATGCATGCGTATTTACTGTACGTTGTAAATTAATGACCCGAAATTTCCCGATATTTGAGTATCTTTGGCTTTATAAATCAACGTTTTCTCTAAGCATGACACAGGCTGCTAAATTTGGTACGAGATGAACACGTAGGGTAAAATAGCCATGATTCGGACACCTAAGCAATTTGGGATTATTTTGACCTTCTTAATGTTTGTTTCTCTCAACTATTTTCACTTATGAACAACAAAGTGAAGTTATTATATCCAGGTTGATATTTTTTGAAAGTTTTTTGTGTCCTTGAAATGAAATTGACTTGAAAAATAACCTTAATTTTAGCCATGATTCGGACACCCTGTCCATGATTCGGACACACATGAAAAAATGCTGAAAAAAACATGCCTTGCAAAATAAAATA
The DNA here is from genome assembly GCA_963971285.1 of Astropecten irregularis. Lineage (NCBI taxonomy): Eukaryota > Metazoa > Echinodermata > Asteroidea > Paxillosida > Astropectinidae > Astropecten > Astropecten irregularis. The sequence goes on along the minus strand of OZ020260.1, from coordinate 10,427,736 downwards.
ATACCTCATCAATGCAGTGGGCAAATTCTTAAGTTGCCACCATTTATTTTCCCCAAAAAGTGTCATTTGACTGCTCAGAACTCAAAAAAGAAAATTGGTGTAGGACACATCCAGGACTTATTTTCAGAGTTTTTGAAGGCATTGCCCTGATAAAAACGGGCCATTTCGGCCATATCGTGAAATTGTACTCCATTCCGTCCGTGCGCTCCCGTGCGCACCACTCTAGTGTGCATGTACAAAAGTGAATGGCGTAGATATTAGACTCCAGCCATTGACGAAATGAACGGCAGTCAATGGAGTGGAGTGTAAATTCGGGAGATGCCGGCATTTCTTCTAAAATGGAACATACACAAGCCACAACATTATTTTGGCATATTTTTTAGCGACTCTGGGGGCCTGTGGGTAGCATAAATCAATGGAGTGTCAGAAATCATGGCACATATACCTTGGCTTCTGGACAAGGAAATTTATGCAAGTTCAAATTGGCAACGCAGCTCTCCATAATTTGGACCTTGATGGTATATTGATGAACAGAATATACCAGTTTCATATAAAAAAAATCCTGTTAAATTTAATAAATTGTCTGTGTTTTTAAATAATGCATTTTCTCACAACCCTATTTTTAACAGGGCTCTTAAGGTAAGGATCACACTTTTTTTTAACTTGAGGCTGCACCCCAATTTCCTATCAGAAAATGTGACATTTTATAATAGGAATTGGATCATGTAAAGTATGTGGCACCGTTGTTTAGTCTATAATAGGCCCTAGTGCACCTATCGGAAAGAATTCCACTGATGACCATAATTTGTGCACAACTCTATAGAACCAACAGAGGGCGTTTTGAGCAAACTGGCTTTGTACAGTTTGTAGGTAAAAGAACCCTGTAAAACTCACTTTTCAGATATTCTACGCAAGTTTTCCACACCTGAAATTGAGGTTTATCATAATTTGTATCCAATAAGTTAACTCCTGGAGGATATAATCCTTTTTCCGTAATGGTGATCAGTGGAATTCTTTCCCATTTGCATTTGCACATTTCCGAGCATCCGAATGCTTCCGAAAACGTTGCTTCCGAAGACCTGCCGAAGATGACGTTCGTTGTGACGTCACAGGTCATTTAAATAAAGTAATAAAAACCACTTTTTGGCTCAGGTATATACTGTTTCGTATGTTTTTCAGCGTTTCCAACCCTCTTGAAACCATTCTAAGGCGTTCCATGCGATACAATGTCAAAATGTTGACTACAACATACATATCTGGGGCATTTTTTGTCATTACCGGATTTTTTTCTACGAAAGTATTTAAGAGTGTTCCGATAAAGCCCTAGTCGTGTGCAGCGCCACCTACCGGTGGTTCCGGGAACATTGCGTCAAGCCGTTTTCAAAAGAGTGAAAACTCAACTGGGTGCATTCAATTTCATTCCAACCAACTGAAACGAGACCCGAGACGTTTTATAACAGAGTGAAATACATTTAGTAGAGTAAATGGAATGTTCAGTTGTTCACCGTCATTCATCCCAATGGATTGGTCATTTTGAATCGATCGCTACTTTGTGTAGGAATTTTCCGTTAAGCGATGAATTTGGGCTTTACGATGATCGCAAAGCGTTAGTGAAATTGGCCCCATCATCTCGTCCACGATATCACACTACCACTTGTTATTAATGATAGGTCGTAGGTTCGAATCCCACCTGATAAGTTCTCAACTGAAAGAAAGGTATAGGCCTATATGCTGGTAATTATACGTTGGTGAAGGTCTAACTAAATTTTGCACATCTATTAAATATGTCTTTCGTATTACTATTAATACTGCTTGAGTTTTGTTGGTCAGAAACGTAAAGGATCAAAACATCAATGCCTTTTGTGAAATACATGTATTGCTTTATTTGGTTTATATTAATCATAATTGAATTGCATACAAATTACTTTTTTTTTTACCCAATACCCACTCAATTCTTGAAACAAAATGTACAGGTTATGAATCCCAACTATACGACGTATAAAGTATCCTAAAATTAAAATTATTACTACTGTATGGACATAAAATAATAAAATTATTAGTACATTTTTTCTTTTTCATAATTTGAGGTTTGCCACCTCGCGTTCGTTATAGAAAGCCATGCATGTGTTTCATTGAAAGCTCACAAATATTGCTCTATACAAAAAAGCTCTACTTTACTTCCACACTATTATAGCACATAATAAGTACGAAATGAAATTGCAAATTATTACACAATATCGTTGAATTTAAATTTAGACTCGATGGTTTTATACACTTTTGTATATTAAAATAAAATACAATGTTACACTGAAGAGTTCTTTATCATGGATAAATCCAGTGCGAGCCCGACTAGGCTTGCAAAAATAATACAACCTTACAAAGGCACATCATCAAAATTTTGATTTCATATACAAGTAGTTTAAAAATAACAGTTATTATATAAAGAAGTTTACATCCCTCAATAAAATTAATTAATACAGCTAGGTTCAAAGTTCATTGTGGTGTTTCTTTCGTTAAACTAGATCCAAATGGTGAAAATTAATGTAAATTTGTCTTGACTTGCTAGCTTAACTTCTATAAAACAAACGTGTCACACATTATTAGGGGCCTACTTTTCGGCGTCATGATTAAAATAACTTTGATACCGCGGGGGCTAAGCAAAAACCCCAACTTTGAGGTGCACGGTCCCAAGAATACGGTAGATTAAATTATACACAAAATAATAACCAATTCATCAATAAATTCGACCAATTCGCCAAATACTGTACTTAAAGTGTATTTCAGAGCATACTAGCGTGACTGCCCTGGCCCTATCATAGCCGTCAACGGTTATTTTCGAGTCTGCCACTGAAATGGACCGTTTATTAGGCCTATAAATGACTATAGACCTACATTATGACATAAGGATTTAATGATTTTTGGGTGGACTTGGGCAGTAATACAGCTCTATATCGTTAAAGGCAACTGCATTGGTATCCATCCATTTGCACAGTATTTCGCCTCGGGTCATACACGCTAAAATCAACGCATTGACGTCGGACTCTGCGTTGTGCGCGTCCGGTATGTCCGCACCAAACGACCTCTTGTAAATTTCCCCTAGCGCGTAAGAAATACGGGTAGGCCTACGGAAACTGCTTCCTTGCGTCTGTTCGTCCGTCTCCGCGAATGCCTTCAGAGAATCAGCACAGCGTACGTGATCAGGCAGGCGCTCTCCGAGTTTCACGAGTTCAGTCCGCAGAAGCCTGAAGTCAAACTTGTCTCCGTTGTGTGCCACTAGGCAGACGGGCTGCTCCTGACGACGGAGGAAGGCCTTCAACATCATGACCACGTCCATGTCGAACAGTTTCTTGTCACACAGGTTGGAGTTCTGCAGTCCTGTCAGCTGGAAGGATTTTTCTGAAACCGGTTTGTTGGGGTAGACGCACAGAGTCAATTTGTCCAGCACCCTTGGTAATTCAGTTCTTACTGCCACAGAGGGCCTTTGGAGGAGCGCTTCTCGGTGCACGGCAACCAGACACATTTCCATGATCTTTGGGTGTTCTATCGACAACAGATTTGTCGTCTCAAGATCGAGAAAAACAAACGTTTTTATGAATTGGGCCATTGGTGCTGGATTGTCCATTACTGCAGTTTCACTTTCCGCTGGTACACCAACTTCCTCCATTATCAGGTCTATAGCCTAGTCTAGGAGTATCAAATAGATGCACATAGGCCTAGCACCGGATCCATTCAAACTCTGCTACCATGATCTGTATCGCACGCACGGAATATGGATGTCAACGTGTCATTAACACTTGAACATTAGGCCTTCACGAACATTGACAAAGATTTGTGTAAATACATGTACTTCCAAACTCCAGAGTTCCAACAAGTACATGTAAATCCAACCATCTAACAATCTAACCCTGAACATAGTAGTCTGCGAAGGTGTGTGAGTTTGCTTTTGATAGCGCGCGTGTAGATCAGAGTCCAGTTTTCCTGGCAAGTGTTCAGTCGTGTCTCAACTTGCTTTTTGCAAAGTGCGGCAAAATAGCCAATTATGAACGTGCAGTTCGTGTCACTGCTTCACATGCCAGAGCTAGCTAGCGGTATCGAGTTGAAACGATGTCTTGAAATTAATAAATGTCAACATGTATCCCATCACAATTAGATAATTATTTATGGATTAAACTTACATTTTCCCCTCGAAATCTGAAAACTAAAGCCACCACATTTTCATCAACTACCTGCTACCAGTAATCATTCTCCCAAATAAGGAAAACGCGAACAGGTAATTTGTCACGTGACATAAGGCTTTGCTATTTATCAAACCTACACCTTATTGGGTGCATTCGTTTAGCTCACACGGGTCAGCCCTTACTGGGAATGGTCGTGTTTTACTGCACAAAACAAGCGAGAGAATGGGGACGAGGTTGACTGGTGTCGACCCTGGGGAGCTAAACGAATGCACCCATTTTTTCCTTGAAAAATTAGAACTTCTTTATCAAATAACATACTTCATCAATTTTGTAATATAGTTATTTTGATTTTCATTAATGCAGTAAAACTTATTAGTTATATTTAGAATTACAACTGATAAACTTAAAACTATTTTCAATGTTGTGTTTCAATCAAGGCGATATGTTCAGTGATCGTACGTAATTAGAGATACTGCGCATGAGTAGAATAAGCTGCAGACGATACGAAGACTGACCGGGCAAAACGAAACTTTGGACGTGACTATTCAGGTAAAAAAAAACCGTCGAGGCTTTCCGAAAGCCCTGGAAGTTAAAGAATATAAAGAGTAGTACTAATAGGAATACATGTATTAAAAGAGTACAATGCGATTCCTTGCTTTTCAGTTGATTTAAAGCTTAAACATACGCTTGGGAAGAATTCCACTGACGGCCATCACTTGTGCACAAACCGATGGGACCGACAGAGGGCGTTGTGAGAAAAATGGCTACCGCAGCATTCGAAGTGTATCATTCATTGTAGGTCAAAAAACACTGAAAATATCACTTTTCAGATATGCTACCCCAGTGTTGTACACCTGAGATTGAAGTTCATTATGATTTGCATCCAATAAGTTAACTCTTTGAGGAAATAACCCGTTTTCCGTAGGCCTAGCTCTATGGTAATGGCCGTCAGTGGAATTCTTGGTTGGGGGACTTGGGCCGCGCCGTACGCGTTGGGGATTGTAAAATTCGGGACACCTCTGTTTTTATCATTTTGTTCAAAGATGTCAACCTAAAAAAGGGGTTAGTGTCTTTTACGCCACCCATATTATTTTCAGTATTTATTTAGCTTCTTCTGTTCCAAAATGAGATTTGTTACTTAAAGCAAATTTATTCATGGGTCCTGTAAACCCTAAAAAAATGAACATTTAAGTGAAAAAAACCCAGGTTTCTTACCCAAATAAATACTGAAAATAATATGGGTGGCGTAAAAGACACTAATGCCTTAAAGGGGGGTGTAAAACCTCAGTTAATGCTCTGTCAATGATGTTCACCCTATTTTGAGTGAATTTAGATCAAGAAATAGTTTAAATACCAAAAAAATGTGACTTTCTTATCTGACTTCCAGACACTGACGCGCCAGAAAGAGTGTCACCATATTTAATTTCCACTTTACCAATTACCAGTGACTTGGTTGTGTTACCGTGGTTGTTTTTCCCTAATTTATCAAAACCCTGCCCTCTTTCCACAAAATTAATCCTGTATTTATTCAGAATGGAGACAGAGTAATCTAGAAAGGTAATTTTGTAGATTTAAAATTAAGTATCCGTTCTATTTATAGGAATGGGGTCCCCAACTTTACAATCCCCGAATTCTTTCCCCCAATTTTAATTTAAGTCCAGTGCGGACGTCTCACTTTAGGAAGTCTTCCTCTCACTTTTCAGTTATTTGAGAGGTGAGACGAAAGTCCAGTGCGGACAGACCGAGTCATGAGCCTAGTAGTAGGCCTACTTGATAGTATTGACAGCTCGGTAATTCTTCAGCTCGTGCACGGTTAGTTGCGATGATCGTAACCCTAGGTCTGACATGGGGACTGGGACCTTAGGGTTACGAGAAAACGTGTTCAAAATGTTTGGGAATGACATTTTGGCCAACTCCTGAAGTACGTTTCCACTTAGTTTTCTTTTTCCAAAATCCAAACACAAAATCTGACTACATGGATCTGATTGGTACTAATCAATGAGTCATATAAAACCACTTTGAATATCGAAAGATCATTTAGTTCAGAAAAAATGACCCAAAACTTACCGAAGGTGTCGAGATTCCCTCCGTTTGCCGTCAGTCGGCCATTTTGAATAGTGCACAGTGTGCCATCTCGACCAAATAACGTCATGCGAAATGCCGTTTTGGCTGTTCCACCTTTCAAACTCAAACTAACAGCCCTATGGAGGGTGTTCCCAGAATAACACGTGCGCTGTGATACCGTGTACACGCATATCGTATACAGTATGGAGGAGGTTTTTTTAAGTCCGCATTGTTTGCCCATGTCAAGCTGCCGCTGACAATTCAAATATTTCATCATGAACTGAAGGAAATTGCTAAGATTATCAAATGATTTCCTTTATGAATGGTCCCATAAACAGACAATGTTAGCAAGTCACAAACTTGGTGCCCACCCAACTTTCATGATCAAACAGAAATAAAAAGGTCATCCACCTCATCACAGATCGCGCAGTGGTCGGAATTATAACGCTGGACTGAAAAATGTATCCGGTCATCAATTACACAAAAAATTATCATACCCGGTAGGACAGTGAGGACGTATTCCTAAAAATATCACCGGAATATTCCACTGCGCAAAAACCACAATTTCTTACTGCAAATCTGTAGTTCTGTACCGAGCCGGCCGCGGCTGTTAGCCACCGTCCGTATACGGTAACGAATCCGGCCGCGATCCAAAAAGGTACCGACCGAGCGCAACATACACTTCAATTTCAAGCCCACGGCGAAATCTGTACCGAGCCGGCCGGCCGTGAGCTCCCGTCCGTAACGGTGGAACGAACCCGGCCGCGATCCAAAAAGGTAGGCCTTCCGACCGAGCGCAATATTTACACTTCATTTCAAGCATACGGCACGTACGTGTAACATATCTTGCTGCAAATGACGTGTAACGTACAGATTGAGACTTTCGCTGGTGTACGTACACAATGTTTGCTTTGAAACTGTGGCTGTTACGCACGCGGATACCAGGCCGTCTTTCTCTGCGGTGTAGACAATGTTTTTACGTTTTAATTTTTTAATGCAATCGTCGGTCGGTTTCGGAAGGATTTCACGATAATTTTTTTTAGATTCAGACGTATAATTATGAAAAGAGTGTTTCTACTTGGCCAATTGAACAAAATAACTGAGTGAAATTTAAGTAAGATTTATAAGCTGATCAGCCTACGATTTACGGTACTTTGGGAGGACGGTCGATCAGAATATTTTTATTTAGATTTCGCAACGATATAACGCATACATGTCGTGTATGTTACACCATTTCTTTCTCCTTGAATCGTATTTTCGCATGTGTTGGTTGGATGTCGGCCTGTGTTGGATGTCGGAAAAAAATCACGCCGTATACGTTTTTCTTCACCTGTCATATCAGAAGAGTGGCGGAAAATAAACTTAATTCGGCAGTTTCGGCACACGGGCGCGGGTCTGGTCAATTCAATAACATGTGATTTATTTAACGGACACGATCACACACTGTATGCAATATGCCGTGTATATATAGCACTGTACAACGCACGTGATACGAGCCCTCCATAGGGCTGCGAGTTTGAGTTTGAAAGGTGGAACAGCCAAAACGGCATTTCGCATGACGTGATTTGGTCGAGATGGCACACTGCGCACTATTCAAAATGGCCGACTGACGGCAAACGGAGGGAATCTCGACACCTCTCGACACCGCGGCATAAGTTTTGGGTCATTTTTTCTGAACTAAATGATCTTTCGATATTCAAAGTGGTTTTATATGACTCATTGATTAGTACCAATCAGATCCATGTAGTCAGATTTTGTGTTTGGATTTTGGAAAGTGGAAAACTAAGTGGAAACGTACTTCAGGAGTTGGCCAAAATGTCATTCCCAAACATTTTGAACACGTTTTCTCGTAACCCTAAGGTCCCAGTCCCCATGTCAGACCTAGGGTTACGATCATCGCAACTAGTGCACGGTCAAGTTACCTGAGTCGATGGTCGAACTGAGCCTGAACTTATTTTTGTTGTAATTTGGCCGATTGTAAAGTTTGGGACCTTCCTGTGTTTTTTATCACAAATATGCCAAATATACACCTTCAGGGCAGCCACCAGTTCAAATTCCCTAGTGGAACATTTAGGAGGAATTCATGATCCTAGATTGACCGTGAATAAGTTTCATTGCACATTCTGTGCCTGGTATGATACAAACACAGGGGTCCCAGACAATCTCTGTTACTTGTACAGTCTACAGGTGTTGCCACATATCTTGGAATTGTCGAATTTACAAATCTGGTGCGACAAAACTAAAATTACAATCTCATTGACAGATTTATAAATCTGTTGTTTTGTGCACTGTGCAGAGTTCATTCATGGTTAGGTTTCCCATTTTAATGGCGTTTTTTTCCAGTGTATGTGTTTATTTGGTTGCTTGTTTTGTTGTTTACAAAAAACAACTTGGACTTAGGCCTTATTAGGCCTGAAAATGTTTCCAAGTTTTAATAATAAACTAGACCTGTGTTTGTTGACAAACACTGAGCTGTTTCGTGCATGTTTTATAAATAATATGAAAAATAAACATGAACGCAATTGGCCCAGTACAGAAAAATAGCAAATCAGTGGTGTCTTCATTGCCGTTAACAACTATCAGGAGCGTCGTCAGTTGTCCATCAATACACACATATGTATGTATAGTTACTGATACATATGTACATCCACGTGGCAATGGTATGTATGGTTATGCTTATGGGCAGTGGAAACAGCAAAATGATTGATTTTCTAGCTCATCGTGCTCCATTCACCTGTACACAATTGTCCCACTACTACAGATAGCCATATCAGCGGTCCAAAAAGTTCCAAAGCCCGTGTTTTGTGTTATGTTTGACTCTTAATGGCCAAATTAATTATTCAAAAAAATCAATAAAAAATCAGCCGATGACGTCATCATGACGTCACTTCACATTAGGGATACTAATACCATTCCCTACCTATCCACCAAGTTTCATTACGATCCGATATTCGCTTATATGTGTTTCTGGGAAAAAAATGGCAAAATTAAATATTCAAAAATCAATAAAAAAATCAGCCGATGACGTCATCGTGACGTCACTTCACATTATGGATACTAGTACCATTCCCTACCTACCCACCAAGTTTCATCACCATCGGATATTCCCTTATATGTGATTCTGAAAATCGGCTTTTTGATGACGTCATCATGACGTCACACCTTTTTGGTAAACTGTGGCATATGCCTATAACCTAACAAACATTTTACCGAAACAAATTCGAAAATACGATTTGTCGTTCAGTAGATATAAAGAAAAGGTCCAAAAATTGAATAATTCGTATAAAATCACACGATGACGTCATCGACACGTGACCACATTTTTTGTATATAACACGTCCCCATATATTTACATACCAAGTTTGAGTTACATCGGACTTATAGTTTCGGAGATAAAGAGCCCTGAAATTTGCACTTTTATGATGACGTCATGGTGCACGTGATGACGTCACGATGACGTACATACGCGGCATGCGATTTGGGGTGATGGTGGTTTAACTATGTGCCAAGTATGAAGTTTATCGGAACTGGCATTATGGTAGAAGTGACTTGTAGAAAAACCCTGTGTTATGTCTATGGGAAAAAATTGGAAAAAGAAGAAAAAAGAAAAACTAGAAATTGTGTCTGTTGAAAACAGAACACAAGGCTTTTCCGTTTTAAAGAAAAATCAACATAACCTTTATACACACAAAGACATTTGATTAAGATCTTAAGTTTTATACTTTTGAAGTATGCACCTTTAATCATACACTCACGTGACTTGGTCATATTTCTGTCACAAAGAAAGACCTTGCCTAACATTGACTTTTGGCGAAAGAATCATGATCATAACCCTTACAACTTTTAAATCAGAAGCTACTTCCTGTTTGACCGGAAGTAGAGTTCGTCCAGGTCAAGCAATGTATCACAAATGAAAGACCTTGCCTAACATTGTCTATTGGTGAAAGAATCATGATCATACCTCTTACCACTTTTAAATAAGGAGCTACTTCCTGTTTGACCGGATGTAGAGGTCACAGAGGTCAAGCAATGTGTCACAATGAAAGACCTTGCCTAACATTGACTTTTGGTGAAAGAATCATGATCACAGCTCTTACCACTTTTAAATGAGGAGCTACTTCCTGTTTGCCCTGTACAAGTCAATGGGCTATAGCGTGAAAAATATTTTAAAAATCATAAAAAATAAAAAAATTACGCTGTCTTGACGTAACTGCAGAATTACAATCCCCAACCTCCAATCCACCAATGTACCAATTTTCAAGGCGATCGGCCGTTCCTACTATGTGTTATAAAAATCGCATTTTTTATGACGTCATGATGACGTCACAGAATTTTTGTCTATGCAGTGTTCATCTATGGTGTATGCTGAAGAATTATCAAAAAGAAATTCAAAGATATCTTGTTTCGTTTACAAGGTATCGTTAAAAGAACTTTAATGACCCAAAATTTCAATAAATCATAAAAAATCAAGGAATGACGTCATGATGACGTCATTGCAATTTTTCGATATAACACTTCCCGACTTAGATACATACCAAGTTTCAACTCAATCGGACTTAGGGTTCGTTCATAATTGATGTCTGAAGTTTGCCCCTTTAAGACACTGTCACGTGACACCTGATGACGTCATTTTGATGAAAAGTTTCGGGGCACAACTACCCTATACGGACTTTGTTTATACCAAGTTTGGTTAAGATTGATTGCTTAAAAGTGACCAAAGTGGCATGTAGAAAGTCCTAGTGCATTGTCTATGGGAAATTTGGCGACAAGAAGAGGAAGAAGAAGCAAAAAAAAAAACAGAACAAAAACAATACCTTTTCCGTTGAACACGGAAAAGCCAACAAAAGAAAACAAAACAAAAGAAAAACAAAAGCTGTTCCGCGGTCTGCGAAACAGCTAAAAAAAATCCATAGAAGGTGAAGGTAGTCATTTTTATTGATGTCCGTCCCTCACACCCTAAAATCTTCTTTAATAAAACACCAAAATAGACAAATTGAAAATGGCATGTGGCCAACTTGCACTGGTGTCAGGGCTAAACATTCACATGTTTTTTACTGACAATAAGTATTCAAGAAATCTTTGGCGAAGCAATTAATGCATTGATGTCCGTCCTTCACGTGAGGGACGGATTTGGATCACGCTCTGCGCCATTTGTGCTGATTCAACGCTTGAAAAGTGGTGCATCAATGCTTGCAAAGTGGTGCTTGACATGTTGGTTGGTGTAGCAAGAGCATAATATGAAAAGGGGAGCTTGGTCAAAATTATGTGAGATCCCCTGGGCTGTACAGCTCAAAGAGGAGTGAGCCCTCCAGATGGTTCAGAGAGGTGAGCCCTCTAGTAGAAGTAGGGCCTGATCACAATATTCAATTTTTCATCAACGCTAACTTTCATGACTTTGTGCACAGCTTGTGGATTAGATTACTGTGTAGTTGGTTGTTGTCGGATCATTGTCTTTCCCATGTAATGAAAATTGGCATATTTTACGAGATACTGTACAAAATACACATGTACAGTACATCTACACATGTATTTAGTCATTGTCATTTTGCTAGAAGTAATTCTGTTGATGTTCATGAACAGTGTATAACTTGAAAAACCAACAAAAAATAAATTTTAGAACAACCTAGTAAAAAGTCTTATATTCTGGTACTTAAGTCCTGTAGAATGTTACATGGTGTACGGTACCAGTAGATAATATACATTGTAAATGGATGAATTTGACAGTATAAGACCATGGCCATTGAATGCTGGCTCTGTATGAATAATGAATAATGAATCTCTCTCAGATTAATTGAATAATAAAAATTCCCAGAACCGCCCTTTGTATCATTATGTACTATTGTACTTTGTATAAATTAGGCCTTTAGATGTCTGGAAAAAATCTAACAAAAGCAAGGAATTCATCAGCTCAAATGATCTACCTTTATTACCTTAATACCTTTTAAATGTAAAATTAGGAATAAATGTAACAGGCATACGATTTTATGCAGCATTTTATCTTCTCATGTTTGTTTTTTAATTAGCCCATTTAATATTAAGTGTGTCATTTTTGTTTAAATAGTGTTGTTATATCTCCTGTTTTGTTGCCCAGTTTCTTCATGAACCAATGAAATATCATGAAGATGTTTTCAAAGTGAATACAAATTCCCTTGCTTTTCCTTTTAAACACTACAGTTCGAAATATTTATTGTATTTTGAAGTATCGGTATTGAATTTGGACAATTCTTAATGGGATGTGTATGCAGGATGTGTTTTAACATGTGTTTTACTTCAATTTTCAATGCACATTAGTGTAAGGGCCATGTCACATGAGGCAACTTTTACTGGCAACTTGGATGCAACCAACTACGCCTCATGCAAAAAGAAACTCTTGCTTAGTTGCTTGTAAAAAAGTCATTTTTCTTCAGATTAATCACTATCCCCAAGAAAATGATACATACATGTATAAGCAGTTTTAAGTGAATGTTATTTCCTCTTGGAGATTGCCTGAAACTGATTTAATAGAGACTCTCTTAATATTTTAGTGTTTAAGTGTACAATAAATGAGTTATAATGTTATTCACCTTTACAGTGTAATTGCCATTTTAAGTAACAATTTGAGTTTTTTCTTTGAAAAAGTAGACTTTTTTTCAGTTTTGTGTAATCTTGGCTTTAAATGTTTGATATGTGCACGGGTAATTTCTTGATCATGAGAAATCATCCTGATGTTATTTGATATTCCACTTAACCTTTCTGTGGCATTTCTAACCTACAGTGTAATGCAGCCCGTAAAAGTTGTGACAAAAGGGTGAAAAGGGTACAAAAAGGAAATAAGAAGAATTATAGGACATTTGCATTCCCATGTTTCCAAGTCTAATGTTTTGCAAAATCTGGACGAATTTAGGCAGAGTACAGGATAGATCCTAGTCCAGACTCTGTACCTTTTTTTTTTGGATGTGCATTGTACTATGCGCGCTGCATGCATGCCGCGATGCTGGTGCGAAAAGTTGTGCGTGCTTGGGCGCATGAGGGCGTAGTACTGCGCGTTCTGTCAAAGTCCACACGATACGAAAACAGTCTAGGCAGTGGACTAGATAGATCCTTGCCTAGAGTAAAACTGTTTCTGTGGGGACATTGTTTTGTATGTGATGTCCATTTTGGACCTTTGGGCGCTCACTGTCATCCTATATTCACGCACATGCACATATAAACTTCATTCATGTGATTGGACACAGATTACAACTGTTCTTCTTTTCCCCCCAAAATTCATTTTCCTCTCTATTTTTAAACTCTAAATTTGTTGGCTCTATTGTTCTTTGGACAATGAAAACAATTTCATCTTTTGACAGTCTTTTTTGGTCACCAGCTACATTTATTTTCTGCTTAAAAGCAAACACATGCCTATGAAATATTTATTTATTTATTCACAGAATTAATAATCTTGTTACCATCTATGCCAGGAGTAACATTAAGACTTTGAATATTTCCGTAGCCACTCCAGTGAATGCTTTTAAATGCAAGCAGATGTTTGTTGTATATTCTTTGAGGCTCAATTATTCCTCTTGGTATCCATGGCTACATTGAATGAGGATCTGACGTCACCACACAGTGGCTGTGTTATGCAATTGAGCCTGGAGAGTTTCAATAATTCCCGACTGTCTGAGCAGACAGTACATGTATTTTTATACGTGTATTGTTTGTGTGTAATTCAACTCGGATTTGTCCATGACTGCGTGGAAAGGCAGATGGTCTGTAATCTAAACCACAGTGTCACTCCTGACTGAAATTGAGAGAGAAAAAATCTGAGCCGTTTTTTTTTGTTATGTGGGCTGTTTGTGAACAGGATAAATTTGTTTTTTAAAGATTGAACAGGGTACACGGGACAATGCTAGCAAACCATGGGTACGTCTACGTCTTCTAGATTGTGTCATTGAGTGTTACAGCCGATGCGCGATAGATGCGGGCATATCTTGTGACATGTACGTCATTGCTGTTTCCATGAAATTTCTTTCTTGTCGTTAATTGTCTTTTTGTGACCTGTCATTTGCTCCTTCTAAATTGTCGACATTACCACAGTGATTATTTCTAGGGAGACTCTACCTGCTTGCAACTGGAGCAGTTGATGATCTTCATCTCCAGTGAGTTTTGCCTATGATATTGCAAGCACATTTGGGCACGGTGCATCAACTAGACACTGGGCAATCGTTTGAGAGCCATGAGCTCTACATGAAAACAATCTCTATCATGGCAAAAAAACACACGTTATTGATCTGATTGTAACAGCGGAGAGACTCTACAAGATACATGTTTGGACTTTATGAAGTGCAACCTCATATGACAAATTTGCATAGTTTGAAAACCTTATCAATGTCTCTGGAGTTAAATTCATGCATTGCCTGTAGACACCATCTTTCTATTTATAAGACGATGGCCTGCGCTGCTTAGAGTTTCTTTAGTTCCTTTGTTGATATTCTATTGCCCTAATATCTCTAGGCGTACAGTTTTTCTCCCTCGTCACTTTACCGGCCTCTTCTCTCTCAGGATTGAGCTCGGCAACTTGCGAGTTTATTTTCTGGAATGAAAAAAATCGGACGAGTCTCTGGAACGCCGTCAACTCGAGGGCAGACACGGGTGTTGCTCCTGTGCCATCGGCAGACAGACTGCTGTTGCTGAGAGTCTTCTTTACCAGAACACCTGAGGATATCTCCATCTTAAAGAACCTTTCAGCCGATTCTGACTCCGTGTGGATTAGAGATTAAGCGAGCTTCAACCTCTTGTGATGATCAGGTGTACTTTCATTGGAACTCAGATTTAGCCTCTTGTGTCAAGTGGTTAACAGCATCTTGACATCTGCCATGCTCCTGTGATTTCATCGACACGTACATGTGCATTAATGTGTTTCACATCCATTTACTTCGTGCTCAGAGAATTAAAATCTACGTGCACACAGGGACCCTAAAGTGCAATGCTTGCACGGTGCTCACACATCCTCAAGGATTAAAAAATGTAAAAATATCAGATTTTTTTGTTTGTTCATCTCCCTGATATTGTGATCTGCTATTAGTTGCATTTGACCTTTTCCTGAAATTTTCAACATACTTCAGGGTGTTTGGAGAAATCACATTGTTGGCCGAAGAGAAGCTTGTGTTTATTATTAGTCTGGCATTTGGACGTTTATGTGTTCGCTCCGCCTCTTCTACACTCCTCTTGGATGACTACTTGTTTTTAACCGACGGACTGCTACTTAGTATTCTAAGATCTTGCACGTTGTCTGCTGTGATGTAATTGAAGAAGCTGTTCAGCTGCATTTTGCCTCCTTGACTTGGGTTGAAGCAAGGTGGAATTTCATCGTCTCCCTTATCAGTCTATGATCCTGATGTCTTCTGCATAGTTTCTCTACATTTTTGTCGCCGGTCAAATTATGTGATGTTGTTAAAGTTCTGTTGCCGGGCTGCTCTTAAAAGGATGCTGCACCTAACTCATTGTTGATTTTGTTCAATGTTTGATAGTTGTATCACATCTGTAGACATCTTCAGAATCTTCTTCTTCTTCTTTATGTGAGACTGGAAGTTTGAGTGTTCATTTCTTGGATTGGTCTCCGTTGTCTCAAATCTCTTCTCTGAACTTTGAGAGGCTTTGGCACAAATGTAAACTTGACTTACATGTATGTGTCATCTGCCAAGCAGAGGATCCATTAATTGAAACAGAATCTCTTTGTATACTTTGGTCAGTAATACCCATCGTGCCCAATTGGTAACTGAACGAAATTGGAAGTTGTGTCTTCGTGGTTGGGCACCGCTCTGTTCACTGCTGAACAGACTGCGGAATCTATGTCCATCAGGGAACGACCTGACGTCTTGTTTAACTGTGCACCTCCTGATTTCTTCAGTGTATCTGGCATGCCAGGTATCTGTCCATTCTTGGATGACCACCCAGACTTATTTCTACTTCTCATGCTGTTGATTGTTGCATTGTATGCAGCTTATTACGGAGTCTCCTGTGCTATTGTTTACCTCCTATCTCAGCCAGGTTTGTACTATGTTCTTCATGTCTAATCCATCTTGAGAAATCTCCAGATACCCACTTAATCCTTCTAAAATCCAACTATTGGTACTTGTGTGCAGTATTAATCTGCCAAAATAGAAAACTATTCTGAAATGTCCTCAGGACTAGTGCATAATACAGTATAATGATATAGAGCCATAGTGGGGATGATTTGTCATTAAGTGCAAATGCTGGCAAGATGTAAGAAGTTTTCAAATCCTCTAAGGATTTTGATGGATAGCAGGAGATATGGCTGCAGTACTGCTAGTGTTTGCAGTGATATCCTGTAGTTTAAAATCTACCTGTATGTGGACATTAAATTATGGATTCAGGGTACTGTAGTTAAACTTTTAAAACCAATGAATGTCTTAACAGATTTATTTAGTGTCAGTGTTTTGTCACATGCACGCACATCCTAAGAATATTCATCCCAATCTAGATAACAGAATTCAGCTTCTTAATGAGCAATTCTTATTTTCTGTGCTCAGGGCAGATCGTAACATGCATGTATTTTAATTGGTAAGCAACGTGTGATGGCACAATACTAGTTACTAAGCAGGAACAACTTGTGTAAAAGATGAATCGTAAATCTTTGTGAAATTGACTGAGGTGATAGAATTTGAAATTCACAATAGCAACATTTGAAAGTTAAAGCTTTGTATTTGATACCTTGGCTGAAAATAAATGGCTATCATTTCTAGATTAAGATTTACATACAAGGATGTTATCATATTAACTGATCTTAAATCTTTCTAAAAACTGGAGCATAAATTGACAGAGAAAACTAGAAAAGATGTGCATATTTGTTTTCCATACATGTCCCGTACTACAGAGGTACAGTAGATGTACAAGTTTGTACAATAATTGTAATTAGACTTAGAAACTGGGGCGCTCATATTCATTTTTTTTTTTATTTGGGGACTTGAGTCCCAGAATTTAAACAACTAGTTCAGCAACCCTGTTACTTGGTCTTCATTGTAATAATTAATTGATGATATGTACACACATTCCTGTACATGTTTTTTTCAATTACATGTTTCTTCCTATATCTTAAATAGCATGTGAATCTATGGATTTTTTTTTGTAAATTCAAGCCAT
Source organism: Astropecten irregularis (assembly GCA_963971285.1). Taxonomy (NCBI): domain Eukaryota; kingdom Metazoa; phylum Echinodermata; class Asteroidea; order Paxillosida; family Astropectinidae; genus Astropecten; species Astropecten irregularis. Next base: position 10,410,373 of record OZ020260.1, on the reverse strand, counting down.
ATAGCCAGTCACACGTACGATAATTCACGAGTTAGCTGTTTGGCTTCAAATTGACGGTTCTTCAAGAACATTATACAGCACACAAAAGACCCATTACTACCCCCTCCCCCATATGCATGCTAGTACATGTATGGGTGCCCCTAGTGCACCACTAGCAGACAGTGGGGGCTGTTTCCTTAGTAACCAGCACATGTCATGAGGTCAGCTGACTGAGTGAATATAATGTATCCTGTGAGAGCGCACACCTAGTGAAATAATTCATCGGTACTGTTACTGTATTTGTCCCCTTCCTCTTTTCAAAATTATAACAATTTCATTAAAGGGATGTACAAACCAAAATAGAAATGGTTGCAAATTTACATATATTTTTCAGGGTATGAAGATGGTGCTGATAAAAACATACCGTTAAAATATTTCTGCCTGAAATGGTATATTTATCCAAAAAGAGTACAACCAAACACGAAAAACATTTTTGATCTTGGCAAGATCAAAAATCCTTGTTTATGTTATAAGAAAACTTGAGTTGGGTTTTCACTATTTTCCTGGGACTCAGATGTCCGATTGAGTTCAAATTTTCAAAGGCTTATTATTTCATGTAGGGCCTACATGCTGGATTAGACAAAGTGTGAGTGCTGTTCTGCCACCTTTACCAACATTGTACATGCCCTTTAAGTCATATTATGAAATACTTAACAAGAATTGGAATGGAAAAATTCATGGAAATCTGTTACATTACATAAGATAATAGCCTAACTGTAACTGTATAGGAATTGAAATTGTATACTGTAAGTTTTATAACTACATACATTTTGCTAATTTGAGGTGATTAATTGTTTAATTACATGTATTTGTCTTTCTTTATTGGCCCCTAGGCTTTTTGTATTATCCCAACCTGCTTGTGATGTTCATCAGCAGTATGAGTCATGCTGCTCATGTCCATGTGATGAAAAATGTTTGTGGGCTCTATTTGACACTTGCAGTAGATGAACTACATTATGTATATATAGATGTACATGTACATGTATGATGTAGTACTAGCAGATCTATGTGTGCCAATACTTTTAGCACCTGTTCAAACATTTAATTTAGTTGCGTTTGGTGCAGGTTTCTTATCTGTCTGCAACCTTGACCTTTGAATTTGATTTGTTTGAGCATATTGTCTGATTGCTGTTTAGATATTACTGACTGGTGCATGTAGGCATGAAGCCTTGCTCCATGATGTAGCCTACATGTGAGGTACATGTAATATAGGCCTACACATGATGCACTGTCTTTTCGAAGACTGTGACTAGTGTGACATGTTTAATCCTGAAGAAATTAATCCAGCTGGGTCGTTCAACACTGCTTTTTCAGGAAAGGTTGTTTAAAATCAATTTTTATTACTGACATTTCAAAATGTCAGCATCAATTACACCATGTACATGTACTTGTCATTACGACACATGTACATGTACATCATTACATGTAGGCCTACATGTAGGTCTATATTTTGTAACATTAGGTAGACCGATATTTTTTTGATGTCTTTTGATGTACAGTACATGTGTTACATACATGCTGTACATGTGTGATGAGAAATGTAACATGATGTAACATAATACATGATGTGATCAAAATATTGGAATATTTGACCTCGAAACATGTTTCATATTGTTCCTTTACAAGGGCAAGCCATACACACCTGTACATTGTACATGTACATGTGTAGCTCTAGAAATAAGACATAATTATGTCTCTATGCTACATGTATCATAGGCTCCTAATGATATGTACATGCCAGGTTTGTGATGCGAAGAACCGGCATTAAATTTTAAATTGCTCCCATGTCTGTACGCATACTGTGTCATTTTAATTAATTTTAGACTCAATCTGTCTTAGAGTCCTAGTCCAATAATTTTTAATAAATGAAATTCACAGCAGCACCTGACTGCACTGGCCTAGGACTCCAGAAAGGTAATGAAGAAATAACCCAATCATGTCTGCATTCCACTGGATATTAAACCAGGGCCCCTCTTGGTAATTCCCATCCTATACCAGCAGTACACATATTGATTTGTGTACTTGGCAGTCTGCACTTATGAGGCGATCCCTGTATGATAATATAACCTTGCATCTGGCCTCCCTACTGCTCTGTGCATGCACAGTGTGTGCATACACTGCACATAATATGAAGTGCCCTGTTCAACTGCTTGCTGTGTATTTATGCATACAGCTGTGTGGCCAGACCTACATGTATATGAGATTATATTAAACTGGGTGTTGGCTCATGAATTTTTCTGGCTGCACCTTCGATCACGTCGTCCTGTGGCATACAGTGTGTGGGACGTTACATTTCCCACAAGATCTTGCCTGTCTAATATTTTTGGATCCCGTGAGTGGTGGCCGTTTGAGGTGAGCTTTGAAGAGATTTTCAGGGTAGTTTTTTTCTCTCCTTCCACTGTCTAACATGTATTCTTTCATGGATATATTTGACTGATTGTTGTGTTGGATTTTTCAGAGGTATGTATGGTGACATTATTTATTTGGTTTGCGCAAGGAGAAATGAGTTTGGAGAAATGATGGGAAATAATGATGTGATGATGGGGTGGTGTCAGATGTCTGGAGAGGATGGGATATTTCAAATAGCTGCAGTTTTCTCGTAAAATTGATGCTCTTTCGTGCTGCATTTTAACCTTAACCCCCCTATATCTTCCAAATCGTCCAATGTTTTGGAGGATGTTTGTAGGATGAGGGCAATTTGTGTGTATCTTTTCAGAATTAACTGACTGAATTTTACTAGGAATAGTCCTGAACAGATTTTGAGCACTTGAAAACCTTGAACGAAATTCATGATTGGGGGACTTTTATATTAAATTAGAAGGATATTCCCCTGTCAAACAATTTGTTGGCAATTACTGAATTTTGTATTTCGAAAAATTTTTACAAATAAATATTAATTAGCCTACATTTCAGAGCACTGAGCTTTTCTATTACCATTTTTTGTTTGACCTTACATGGAGGGGTATTGAATGAATGATTTAAGCCACATGATAACATTGGTGTACATACATGATGTCTTTGGAAGACAAGTCTTTAATTGTTTGTAACAATTTACAGTTAAGCTTGGCATTCTTTTGTTAAATCTATTTTGTAAATTGTAAATTTGTAAATTGTGAAATTTTCATGTCTTAAGGGACAAGGCAATTTAAGAAATACTTCAAAATGTGTGAGCATTGATTTTATAATTTTGTTATTGAAAAGTGGACAAAGAAAAATTGACTGAAGCAGGATTCGCACCAGTGATCTCTGGAATATCATGCTGGTGCTCTGTGCTCAATAGAATACCAACTGAGCCATTCAGCCCTATGTTGGTGGTGTCCATAATGGCCTTTTCAAACGATGCTAAAAAAATCCTGACTTGCAGGTTTTCTCATGCTTGAGAAATCTTACAAAAGTGGCATCGTGTGAAAGGACACCAATGCTTGAGAGTGGCCGACGTCCCTGGTGAATCCTTGAGAAATTTCTCAAGCATGATGAGAACAACTCGCAAGCCTTGCAAGTTTTTTTTAGCATTGTATGAAAAGGCCTTCTAGTCAATTGTCGTTGTTCATTTGGCTGTCAGAAGCCATGGAACAACTCACATATTGCAAGGATCATTGAATATACACATACCCGGTACTTAGTATAGCAATGCTGCAACCTGACAGTGACAGTAGACCTACATGGGGGATCACTCAAATAGCATACCGCTTTCTTATTTAAGTCATTGAATATAATTTTTCAATGACTGAAAATTAAATTTTCTATTACTGAAACTTAAATTTTCAATGACTTAAAATTAATCCAGTCAGTTTCCCTTGTGGTTATTTGATGATTATAATTTCTTCACATATTGTTAAATACATTAGGGAGAATTTAAAGACAGTGACATTTGCACAGGATGAGTCACCCTAAGTTATTACCACCATGAAGGTGTGCATACAAACATGACTGTTTGAGAATACAATTACACTGTGCATGTACATGTACACATGTTTGCGTGTGTCATGCGCATGTACTATTGGTGTTTGATGTTTTATTACTTGTAGGATTTATATATAGGGATTTCAAAGGAGAATTCATGCTTTGTATACATTGATTCTGTGTTTTCAGATATCACACATGTTGCATGAGTGCATGTTGTGGAACATTCGAACATTACACATAGTGCTACATGTACAGTATGTCTGAATGCGTAGTGCGTACATGTTTATGCTGGCCTGTACAGTTGAACATACATGCAATGTATATAAAACTGAAAAGAATCAAAGTATACATGAGGTGTTCAATGCATTGTTATTATAAAGTATTTTCTACCATGGTTCATTATGTACATGTCTTTTCCAGTATCATTGTAGTACATAAGCCGTGCATTGGTTCAAGGTTAGCAATAGCAGCTCAGTTTACATGTAATCAGTAATACTCACCTGAATATCAGAGTAATAGAGGAAATCCTGTATTAAACAGATCCTGTTGTACATACATTACATATAACGTGTACATTGGTGGAAGTTGTACTCTGATATATATAGTTGAGACCTAGGGCCAATTTCATAGAGCTGCTTAAATGCACACAAAATTTGCTTAAGCACCAAAAACCCCTGGTACCGGTAAACAAAATCACAATGCCAGCCAAAACTCTTTGTGAATGTTATGTTCAACAAACAAGGGCCGGATACTTCTTAGTCAAAAGCAGTAAACATCACATGAAAATTTGGTGTTTGATCAAGGACAACTTTACATGCTTAATGAAGCAAATGTGTTTTATGAAATTGGGTCCAGAATAAATGATGTTAATGTACATGTTCAAAGAGATCTTTTAAAATGTCTATAATTTGCCTATGCCTACACCCTTGGATGTTTGCATGTTGAAGTCTTATGTATCTATCTTCTTGGTTTATTCTAGGCCTAGATAAATTGCAAGTGAGAAGTCCACCAAACAGCCGACGCCATGATGGAACGGGGTGATATCAAAGTCTTGGAGACGGCAGATGACATCCATGATCGTCGTCAGCAGGTCTTGGAGCACTATGAGGAGTTCAAACGACTCGCCCGGGAGAGGAGAGAGAAGCTAGAAGCTGCCAGACGCTTTCAGTTCTTCAAGCGAGATGCCGATGAGCTTGAGACTTGGATCTTGGAGAAGTTGCAGACTGCGTCTGATGAAAGCTTCCGAGACCCAGTCAACTTACAGGTAGGCCAGCAAATGTCCATATTTTCATGTTTACAAAATGTTGACGAATATCATGGAAACCTTAAACAAAAAACACTTTTTGTGAATTATTTTTCCTAACTACATGTATGTTCTTTGAAAACTTGTGTTGATTATTCAAAATACAGTCTTTGAGATTAAAAGCACATTAAGTGTCATGTTTGGTCAAAAGCAACTTACCAAACATGTGCCATCTATAAGTTTATGAAAATGTAATGGGTAAAATGGATTTTTATTTGTATAAGCAAACATGCAGCCATGAGGCTGTGGTTATTAACCCTAGTGCAAAATTGTTTTGAACATTGAAAATGTATAGTAACTGCACATTTGTGTTGGTAAGAAGTTGTACGGTATTTAGACAGCTGAGAATACAATGTACATGTATCTATGATGCACACTTTCGGCATGAAAAGTTTGATCTTTTGCACAAGAATGCTATTCTTACAGTTTTAATTTGAAAGGCTGTCTGTCTCTTTCTTAAAAAAATATGATTTTCTTTCCAAAGAAACGAAGACCAACTTTTCTTTACCCCAAAATTTCCCAGCTTTGTTTCTTTTTCAACATTTGATTTTACATTTGCTGAAACTTATTATTCACAATAGAAAAAAGTTCCTCAATTTCTGATATGGGTTAATTTATTCCATCCAGTTGAGGGAATTGTAATTCCTTCAGTTTACTGTCCCATATCTTGTTCTTGATTGTGATCTCTGATTACATTGATAATTTAGTATTGTTCTTTAAAAGTATTCTTATTCATTGGACACCGGTGAAAATGTGCTCGCATTACAGCAGATGATTGATATAAGATTTATTCATGGAGTGATAGACAATTTCTTATTCCTCCGTGATTTTTCCATTTATCAAGGGAAGATGTCCCAAACCATGTCCCCAGCTTTGGGTAGAATGACCATAATAATATTGTTCTTGGAATTTGGAACAGTATAGGACTGTAACTTCTGTGACTATAAAACAGTGTGAATTACAGTAACAATGATCTTTTCTGCCATCATCATTGATATCGGAGAACTAATTAATATCTCATTCCTTCCCCCTCCCAAATTGTCACAGGATGTAAGACACCTTAGAAATCTTAAGGTATGGCTGCTTGTACTCTATGGTGTATGACCACTGTAATGTACATGTATTCATGTATACAGCAGTTCCACATTCTGTTCAGTTGTAGATCCAATCAAATTGTTAGTGAATAGTGATGCTCCCTCCGCAGTTTGTATTAAGTCCTGTGGTGTGCTATAGTTGGGGTTGGGTGGAATGGTAAGGGGAGGTACTTGTACTAAAGTATGTATAAGAGAGAAGTTTTAGTACCCGCCCCTGAATCTCCCCGCCCCTTTCTCCAAGCTGCTTTAGATTGCTGCTTCCAATGCTTCTTTTCTGTCAAATTAGGCTGTATTTGTTTCGTTTCAAATGCCTCTGTCCACTTCTGCATGAATATATGTGTTGTGTTGTTAAATGCTTTTTTTGCTTTGCACGTTTGCTCCACGTACATGTACATGTACATGTACATCCATCAGGATTGTATATGGTGCTCTGTGATGGAACCACTCCCAAATGTACCAGTATCTGAGAACCACCCTGCATCTTGCTCTGAAATATACCGTACATGTGTTTTGGGAATTTGTATGTTTAATAGGCTAATTTGAGGGCAGGTGCTTGTCCTAATTGCAAAGATTGTGTTGAGTATGCCCTTCATTATTTTGTTGTCATATGGCAGGTTTCACACAATTAGCATGATAAGTGCTGATAGACAGATTTTTTTCAGAATAACAGTTCAAGATGCCAACCTTAATTTGATATTAGTCTGTAGCACAGTCCCTTTTCTTAATTTGAAAGAATTTCTTAGCACATTTGTATGTACATGTACGTGAACAAGCATGTGAATCCTGAGCTGACTAGAGCCTACTAGCGCTCAATAATTTGGTAGGGAACTGTGTAATCACATCATAGAGATACATACTAATAAACTAGAGGGCGGACGCACAATACTTCCCTGTACTGTGGCGCTGTGATCGCATGGGCCTGTGTCGCCATTACTATTATTGACACGAATTACGTATACGCATGCGTACCAGGGAATGCTGTGCTGACGGAGCACTTGTGTAAACTACAGTACAAAGGCCTACGCCGTACGTTCACAGCAAAGATAGTAAAGCGCCGGCGCAGTGTCCATTTCAGTAATGGCGGATCGATCCCCATGTTGTCACAGAAATTTCGCCGAGCCCGCCCTCTAGTTTATTAGTATGTATCTCTATGAATCACATTGAAAATCTGTTGTATAGACCAATGCACAATTATAAACACAAGGCTCTATTAGCAAAAACTGGCAGCTCAAGTAATACTTCGGCCTGTACATTAAAAAATGAACAGGTGAGTGAGACTCAGGTTAAAAGAGAAGACGAGGACCTCCACCATCCTAAATTGCCAGACTGTAGCTCAGACTGTGTTGCATGCTTTATTTTGTCAGTTTGTAGATGTGTAGGCCTTCATCCCGGTTTTATAGTGTGAGTAGGGAATTATGACTGCACTATGACATGTGCACCAACCAACTCTGCACTCCACAAAAACATCAAATGCTTTACCATGACACACCAGCTTACAATATTTTGTGAATTCATTTAAGTTTATAGAGCGGTTGTTCGTACTGTTGATTCACAGAGTGCACTTCTAAGGATACATCCAGCATTGTAGATGTTTTGTAAAATCCATGTACAGTATACTGTATAGTCCATTCCTTCCTGTTATTACACAAAAAAACATACACTGTACATACATGTACAAGGTGTGTGTCACGTCTGCTGTAGCACTACATGTACATCCAGGCCTACTTTTAGTGGCACACCCACAACAAAGCAACATGTCACAGTGACAGTCACACATGATATACAGTGAATTTAGAAATGTTGTTATTGTTGATGTTCTGTTTTCTGCAATGCATCAACCTTTCTGATGATAAATTTCCCTATCCTTTGAATGTGAAGGGTCTTTTTTATCCATACGTCATGTCTTGTACATTGTACATGCTCGTCAATTATTCTGTGTACCATTTTTTTGCAGATAGAATGTCACAATCCCAAAATTGTGCCAACTTTAGTTATTTTTCTTTTACATGTTATCATAATCTAATGTATGTTTGAACTTTGTTGTTCCATACAGGGTAAGCTGCAGAAACACCAGGCATTTGAGGCTGAAGTAATTGCCCACAGCAATGCCATTGAACAGCTGGATGAATGCGGTAACGCCATGATCACAGAAGAGCACTTTGCCTCAGATGTCATCGAGGTAAAAGCTGCAATGTTAAAAAACAAATGCCTCCATCGGCAGTCAATTGAATTATCTTTTAAGTTAGGTTTTGTTTACTTGAACACATTTGCCATGATCTAGGCTGACTGCTAACCCAATGTATGGAGCTGTAATGCATAGCTGCCAACCATTCCTATTTTTGGAGGAATCATTCCTCTCTTTAAGTTAAAATGTATCACTTTTTACAAGCTTTTGACAACAGATTCTGATTTTTCGCTTGGAAATACACATGTATTCATATGTAGTTTGCTCTGTGATTCCTCTTTTTTAGCAGAAGTATTCTTAATTTCCTTTAAGATAGGTTGGCAGCTATTAATTAATAAAAATAGAGAAAAGGAAGAAGAACTGATAATAAGGAAAGGATTTAGTAATATCCATTCTAATATGAGCATGTCTTGTGGTCATATTAACTCAATTGTTTGATTGAAGGAACGAACATTTCTGGAATTTCTACGGTCATGTGAAATAGTTAGCCAAATTAGATGTTGATCATTTTGCAGGCCTAAAATTTCATGGAGTACACTGCCTCCCCTGCTATGTTGACTGATCTTTTGAGATAATCCCACACTTTTGACTTGAAAGGAGCCTGTGCTTTCTCAAGACTGAAATTCCAGACTTTTAAGTTTGCCGTTAGACATAATCAACTAGGAACATCTTACCTGCTAAGCATCAGCCTATGCTATATAAGCTTGATAAATCTTATTATGACCATTTGCAGTAACCAGACAGAAACCTGCTTACCTGCATTCATGCATCACTCTCTCTTGCAGGCTCGTCTGATTGAGCTTCACCGCCTGTGGGATCTTCTGCTTAGCAAGTTGCGGGAGAAGGGCATCAAGCTGCTACAGGCCCAGAAACTGGTCCACTTCCTACGAGAATGGGAGGAGGTCATGTTCTGGATCAGAGACAAGGTAAGATGCGGGCTGCTTTCTTTTTGTCAGCAAAATGGATCAAGAGCAAGATTTGCTGAAGCGCACAGGGGTGAGATTAAGTTGTGAGGATGTACTAGCAATCCATTCTGACATACTTTGAACTGACTGGCCAATTGACAAGATTGACAAGACTGTGTTAAAAAAAGACCACCAGAATTCACTCAACCTGTGGCGTTTGTCTGTGCAGTGCCTGCAAAGTGCCATTTGGACATCTTTTGTCATGGATAGATGTCCATAGTTACCTGAAGACAACCCTTTCTTTCTTTTCCACGTCCAGGAGACATTTGCCTCCTCCATAGAGACCGGCCTGGACCTTGAGCACGTCGAAGTCCTCCAGAAGAAGTTTGATGAGTTCCAGAAGGACCTGATCGCCCACGAGGACCGTGTGGCTGACGTGAACAATGAAGCCAACACCTTGCTAGGAGAGGAGCACCCAGAGGGCGAGACCATCCGCTCTAAGCAGGAGGAGCTGAATGAGGCCTGGGAACATCTGAAGAGACTGGCAGCCATCCGACAGGAGAAGCTCTTTGGAGCCATGGAAATCCAGCGCTTCAACAGGTACATCTGTTAATCCAGGGACCGATTTTACAAAGCACTTAGACTGATTGTAAATGTGAATGAATCCTAATTGCTAAGCAAAGTGTGATGTCTCAATACAAATCACTATGGTCATACTGACAACTCATCTTAAGATCAATCTGAGAGTTTGGCGAAATCACAATCAGGGATGTCAGGAAAATCATTATTTCTTAGTTGTTTTCCTTACTTTCCTGGTAGAAAAGTATAGGAGACGTGATTTTCATGGTTTTTTAAATCAGGTTTTCAGGATTTTTACACTAGGTTATTCATGCTAAGAATAGCCAGAGGTATACGACACTGTAAGAACTAATTCACAACTTTACAAAAGCTCTCCTGACCCAGCTAGAAATAAAGTCTTCCAAAGATCACCCTTGAAGCAAGGTCAATGCTCACAGTTTGATTGACAGGGGGTAATGGTCCATTCAATAATGTCGCATACATTCTTAATGTAGAAATACTGAAGATACTGATGGATCAGAAACTATAGATTAGATCATTAAAGTCATATCTGCAGTGGTCTTGAACTCTTAACCTGAGTCTTAATCTCCTTTCTATCCACCTTGCAGGGATGCTGATGAGACCATCAGTTGGATCAATGAGAAAGACTCCATCTTGTCTTCAGATGACTACGGTCGTGACTTGGCCAGTGTACAGGCCTTGCAGCGCAAGCATGAAGGCATTGAACGTGACTTGAATGCCCTGGAAGACAAGGTATGGTCAACAAATACTGACTACTGTTCATGGATATAGAATACTATCCACCACAGATGTTATGTTGAGTGATGTTTCTACGTCTACTCCACTGATCTCCACATAAAGCATTCCACACATCAACCTGTAATGAGTAGGTTGCTTTGGGATAGTTAGTTGATGTGTTGAGTATGCTTGTGGTTGCTCATATTTTTTTGCTTAATCTTACGTGAAGGGAATAAGCATAACACTCATTCTAGTGCTGGTGGCAATGTGGGGTTTAGAAATATTCTTACGGTTGACATTGGCTTGCAATCAGATGACTTGCACTGGTACCTCCTTGCTTTTTTTCAGGTGACCTGTCTTGTTGAGGAAGCAGACCGCTTGGAACAGATCCACACTGACCACGCTCCTGAGATTCAATCCAAACGGGACGAGATTGCCAACAACTGGCAGAACCTGCGCACCAAGGTCAGTATCAGTTTCTGGTGGAAGGAACTCAAAGATTCTTAAGTTGAAGGAGATTGAATCTTAACGAGCTGTCTCCCTTGAGTAATAAGTGGAAAGTTGTGTATCCAGTGCAGGAGCCATGCACGGTTCTAAATATTATTGTTAATTTCAAAGTTACATCCGGTGTTCATCATCCAGATCTGATTGTGATTGCTTCATCTCACCCTTCTCTTTCAGGCTGATGAGCGTCGCATCCGCCTGGAGGAATCCAACAAGCTCCAGCGCTTTGTGGCTGACTACCGTGACCTGATCACCTGGGTTCATGACATGAAGGCTCTGATCAGTGCTGATGAGCTGGCCAAGGATGTGTCTGGGGCAGAGGCCCTGATGGAACGCCACCAAGAACACAAGGTCAGATTTTCAAAACCAGTGTTGCAAACACTGTAGCCTCAGTATCCACCTGTAAAGATGTTCTTGGCACTTTATTATTACTTCTGCTCATTGGACCTTTGAAGCAATCCTTGAAACTTTCTCAGCTTGTTGTTGAGTATACAACATGGGATGCATCTGTCCTCTGCACAAACGCATCAATTAATGATGTCCTCAGGTATCCATTTACACTCTGAGGCAAAGGGAAGCAATAGTCTTGCTCAAGCGCACAAGTGCCATGATCCTGTGGTTGGGCTTGAACCCAGAGCCTATGGAATTCAAGGAAGTTCTTGATTTAAACCTATGCACTTGCTTGGGATACTTGACTTAACAGAACAAAAAAGAAGACACTTGACTATACAATGCTGTACCAAACATTTGACTATGCTGAACATCATTCCTGATTCCTTGTTTTTGTGTACAAAATCATTGGTGCTTAAATCACTATAATGAAGGACCACTATAACACACAATTTCTGTGGATCCCACCATGTTCAATAAAGTGATGCTCCTTTACCTGTATCACATTATAGATGGATTTGTCAGCCCACTTGTTACTATTTTTGTCATGATTTTGTTGTAACATTCAGGCTGAGATTGATGCTCATGATGATAACTTCAGAGCTTGTGCTGATGAAGGACAAGAACTCATTGACACTGACCATCCCGCTAAAGATGAAGTCAAAGAAAAGGTAGGAGAATAAACCGGTGAATAATTTGCTGATATGAGTCATTCCTGAAGATCCAATGTTTGGAGATTTGGGTTTTTTTGTTTTGAAGGGTCTGAAGCTGATTGAATGCATATTCATGGGAAAAGGTGCTGTCCACATAAATGCATACACATTGGGATGCAGAATTACAGCTTGTAAGTTGGGGAAACTACACTTGCAGGGTACAGCCCAGAGCTAGCTCCTGTATTAACAGATAAATGAATTTGATCTTTGCATCAGTGTGTCTATCTACAAAGAAACATAGGGTATTTACAAAACTGACGCTCAGGCTCAGGCTCCAGTTCCGGCTCTGGCTCCATTTCGTGAAACCATTATAAAATAACGGATATCAAAAAAGATGCTTTTGGCTGCAGTTTGAAGTAGATTCTCTGGTTTGAAAAGGAAAACAGAGCTTCAGCTTCAATGAAAAACCACAACCTATATTTTCAGCATATGGATGACGGAGCTGGAGGCTGAGCCTCCGTTTCTTAAACTCCCTTAGGCTGCTCATAGGAACTCCCTTAGCCATAGTGGTTGCCATAGCCGTTAATTTGGATCTGCCCTAAGTTTCTGTCATGGTCGTTCTCCCCGTAGGTTGTCAACCTTGCTGAGGAGAAAAGCAGCCTGGAACTGCTGTGGGAGGAGCGTCGTGTCCAGTATGAACAGTGCATGGACTTGCAGCTCTTCTACAGAGATACCGAACAGGCTAATACTTGGATGGCCAAGCAAGAGGTAAGTAAGAGTCTTCACTCTGACAGAAGCATCTGTCTTGTCTCTGAAGTTACCAAGCAACTTCCGCTGCTGAGCAAATACCTGTTTCAGATTTGAGTTGCAATTACATTGGGCAAAAACTGAAGAAATAATGTTTCCATTCAGTAAAATTATGCAAAATAACCTAAGACAAAATTACTAGTGATAAGACTATGCAAAATAAGCAACTTGTTTTCATTGTGGTCTATGAACTAAATGATTAAACTTATGCGCTACACATAGATTTCAAGACTAGTAGCCTTCTTGTCCTAAAATATTTCAAGTATGCTTTCTTACCAACGTATATGAAGAGTTAGGAAGGCCTGATGCATTTTGATCCTAGCAGGATCAGAAAAAGATCTTGCTAGGATCAAAATGTGTCAGGCCCGCCTAACTCCAAGCATTTTATAAATTTCAGGTCATTATTTTGTCTGATGAGCAGTTTGCAGTAGTTTATTACTAGTATCAACTTATATGAAGTTAGTCCCTGGTCATCGTTACTGTCTCATTGTTAATGCCCTTTGCCATCAAATGAATCATTCATGAAAAATGCAACAGGATTGCAGTATTTACACTAGGAAACCTTTTTGCTTAGCAATTAGATAATTGTTGGGTTGTTTGTCCGATTCTTTTAGGCCTTCCTCGGCAATGAAGATCTTGGCGATTCCATCGACTCCGTCGAGGCACTGATCAAGAAACACAATGACTTTGAGAAGTCACTCAATGCCCAGGAGGAAAAAATCAAGGTATGGTGGCATTCACTTGCGATATCCTAACATTTACTACTTTTCAGTAGAAAGCTATTTCCACACAATTTGGCGTAACAATTGTAACAGTTTTTCGTCATTTTCTACTGTTTTCAATGATCGATTAAGCTGAAAATTTCACAGGTTTGTTTTTATTCCATGACAAATCAAATTATGAACAGATCACAGCTGATCTATCACCTAAAAATGTTGTACATGCCCTTTAAGAATAACTGCTAGGTGTTTGCAATTGTTAGTAATTCAAATCTGATGGATCTCTACATTATACAGGCCCTTGATGACTTCGCCAACAAACTGATTGAGAGTGACCACTACGCTTCAGATGATGTCCAGCGACGCAAGGATGAGGTAGGAAATGATTTTCAGACTTTGGTTGTTGCTCGTTCATCTAGGAGGCGGTTTGATCAAATTGGGAGCTAGGTCAGACTAGATATCTGTCCATCAGATGATCAGACAGGTGGCTATATAAGACCACAGCATTCCTCTTGAACTCCTGCTAATTCTTCAAGTAATTTCCTGTCCTTATTCACCAGCTGATCAAGCGTCGTGAGGAGCTGGTTGAGAAGGCCAACATCCGCCGTCGACTCTTGGAGGACTCATACCGCTACCAGCAGTTTGACCGGGATGCGGATGAAGTGGAAGGCTGGATTCGTGAGAAGCTCAAACAGACATCTGATGAATCTTACAAGGTTGGTCAAGCAAAATCACCATCATATAATGTCCTATGCACTCAAGTGGGTTAATATTTTCCCATGAATTTCAAGGTTGTCCGACTGTTTACCAATATGAAGTAGGATTTGAAGTTTTGCATGATGGAGACACGAGAATTTAGTAAGGCTTGCGGAGACTCTATGTTTAACACTCTTTTTGGAAGCTATGTGGTCCTGAGAAGGACCAGTAAATGAAAATGTGTTGACGTTTCAGCCAGTGTGCTCTGGTTGTCCTCAGGAGAGACTAATATTGTATTGGGAAATCACAACTTGTGACATGACCATTCTTATGCATATTTTATTTGGGGTAAATTTGCTGCAGCAGTTTTTTTTGCACAATATCTTCATATTTTCCTCAAATACATGTACCTGTCTTCTACCTCCTCAACAACCCAGGACCCAAGTAACTTGACCGGCAAGCAACAGCGACACCAGGCCTTTGAGGCAGAGCTGGGCATCAACCAGACCCGCATCGGCTCAGTCCGTGATCAAGGAGAGGAGATGATCTCTGAGGAACACTACAACTCTCCTGAGATAGAACGCCGCCTGTCTGAGCTGAATGAACTCTGGAGCAGCCTGATCACTCAAACAGAGACAAAAAGTGAGATTTTTTACTGATTCTTGCACTTGTTCTTATCAGAGTAAGAATTTAAATTTACCAGGAGCAAATTTTAGATGCTGCTTACTGCTTAAGCTTCAACATTTTCTTGAGGACTAAAAACCTTTCAAAGTTTCCAGCCTAAAGTATGCATGAACATAATTATGTTGAGCCAACTAAAACCAATTACACTACAAAACTAGTAATTGTCACGTGAAGGTTTGGAAGGTGATTCTGTTTCTACCAAGACAGATATTTCATGCTGAATTTCTGTAGGAGACATATATTGATAACTTTCATCTCTTTTGCAGCTGTCCGTTTGCAAGAAGCCACTCAAGCCCTGGCGTACAGCATGAATGTTGCAGAGATCCAGTCCTACGTCACTGAGATTGATGGCCTGCTGCAGTCGGACGATCACGGCAAGGTAATGAGCTGCCTCTCTCACCAGTGTCTTCAGCACGGTGAAGCAAGTTAAATCTGTGAAGCTAGGGAAACTCCTGCAATGAGGACGACCTCTGTACGCATTCCTGGATCCTGAATTCAGAATCATGTCCAAACAACACTGCCTTATGTGTGATGTCAGTTAGAGAGCAAGTCTCTTTAATCTGTTTGATTGTCTAGACCTTTAGTCGGATGAGACTTTCCGTTGATACCTGACTAAGTGTGAAACTTCAAAGTGGTTTCTGTTTTTATGTTCCTCCTCAGGACATTGGCACAGTGCAGTCCATGCAGAAGAAGGTCACTGAGATGGAGAGCCAGCTTGGTCAGCTAGAGGAGCGCATCGTTGCATCCTCCACCCAGAGCCAGCAGTTTGCCATGCAGGATCACTTCGACAAAGACCTCATTGTAGAGAAGGAAGTCATCCTGAAGGAACGCTACCAGGCCGTGCAGGTAAGTTGAAAGGTGTCCTCTCTTGATTGGTCTGAGAACCACCATTTCCTTTGAGAAGCATCCTACTTCTTTGAGATGTACATGGGGCCGATTTCATAAAGCTCGGCGACACATCGCAAATCAAGTCGTAGATGTGATGAGTCCATAGAGTATGGATGCATGTTAACTCTGTGACGCCTCGTTAGTTTTATGAAATCGGCCCCTGGTTCCCAAACAGCCCACTGGTTCTCTGAGATATGCATGGTCCCAAAACACTACCCATTTCTGGGAGAGCCACCCACGAGCTATCCAATTTTAAGGGTCATCTGGTGCTTGGACAACTTCATAGTTTTCTGAGAGCCACCCAGCTCTCTGAGAGCTACTCAGTTATCTGAGAGTCAACCAGATCTTGGAGAGCCACCATATTATCGCTTGCCCTCTTATTTTTGACTGGTCTCAGGCCCCACTGTTGGCCCGCAAGAAGAAGCTGGAAGACTCTTATCGCCTCCACCAATTCTTGCGTGATGTTGATGACGAGGAAGCCTGGATCCGGGAGAAAGAGCCCATCGTAACCTCTACCAACAGAGGCCGGGACCTGATCGGCGTGCAGAACCTGATCAAGAAGAACCAGGCATTGATGACTGAGATCTCCGGTCACGAGCCCAGGATCACGTCTGTCACCAAGATTGGACGGGAGATGATTGACGAAGGTACAGCCAAGTTTGGAATTTGAACAATTTTAGATTACATTCAAGTTTGCAGTGTCCAACGCCACAATAATAAAGTGATATTTGGAGCAAACGGCACTTCCTGTATGCTAGTGGACCACTTTTTCAAACTTGTCAAGACTTCTTCAGTTTGTTATTTTTATACCACAATGTTTTCTTGAAAACCGTTTAGGCTTTGCATGCTGGAGAAAAAACATTTTAAACTGAAGCTTTTACTTTGCAAATCAAGCAGGTTTCTTACAAGGGCCAGTGATGTTAAAGGTACTATCATACTTTGGTAGCATACCGAACATAAGTCTCCACAGATTTACCTATTACTTACAGGACATAAAGATTGTGATGGTAGAAACATCAATCTAGAAAAGAGTAAAACCAAAGACCAAAAACAGATCATAAATAACGTTGAAAAGATTATAAGATACTGTGTGCAGTTTCACCGTTTTCTTCAAAAGTGAGCACCGTATGATACTGGGAATTTCACAGATGATTGCTAATGTATCTTTCTTGATATTTTTGCCCATGAATCTGCATTTCATTTACAAAAAGTATGATACTACCTTTAAAATTACTCTCTTTTTTGACGCTTGATTCTTTTAGAGCACTTCTCATCCGAGGAGATTGCTGCCAAGGTGAATGGCCTGGAAGAGAAGTGGCAGAGCCTCAAGGACAAGGCCTCCAAGCGCAAGGAGGACCTGGATGACTCCCTGGAGGCACAGCAATACTTTGCTGATGCCAACGAGGCAGAGTCCTGGATGAAGGAGAAGGAACCAATTGTCTGCAGCGAGGACTATGGCAAAGACGAGGACACAGCAGAGGTGGGTCCATATGTCATACACCGACACCAAACAAAATCGTCAAACCTTGCTGGTTTATTTTTCTGCAAGGGCTGCATAAATTATGCAAACCCTTTCCTGCAAAATTTAAATTTGGGCTATCATCACTGGTGGTAAGATCATGGAGGATAGGCTTCCAGGAGGTTGTGGGTTCGAATCCTATCTGACTTGTCAGATTAAGAATCACCCGCAGTATTGTGATTTAAATTGGGATAGGTAACCTTTTAACGGGAGCTGGGGTTGATTTCACGAAGCCCTACGATCGATCATAACTCGAGTTATGAAGGATAACCCATTGTAGGGCGCCTATCCTACATAGGACTGCATTGCATCATAAGTCTAACAATTAATAGTACACTGGCCGGAATATCGAGATCAACTTCTCACCGGTTCTTTTCAGAACCACACATCTATCAAGAGATTATACATGTACATGGTGTCTCCGCAAACCTTTCCTTATTACGTGACTTCCACCATGCAAAGCTTCAAATCCTAATTAATAGTATGTTACGACGTGTTTGGTGAAATCGACTCCTGATGTGGTATATAGACTTCTGGCTGGATTTGTAACTAATTGGAAGGCATCGTAATCTGGATTACGGTTTTATCTTTTAAGACCTCTGCTTGACCAAAATTTAAAATTTTGGCCCAGTTTTCCTTACTCCATTGAATCATTGGAGACATTTTTCATCTTGTTCTTGCAGTCACTGTTGAAGAAGCACGAGGCCTTGCAGTCTGATCTGAAATCCTACCACTGGACCGTTGAGAACCTTGCTAAGCAGGCAACAGAATGCCGTGTAAGTAATTCACATCTTAACCTTCCTCCCATCAGGATTATTGCTGAACCTCCCTTCCAACTCAGTTTTGGTCTAATTGTAATGTCTTTGATTTTATTGATATCTTGTCCGTTCATTGTTTGTTATGATGTTTCTTCTATGTGTGTTTGTCCATCTAAGTTAGTTTGTCTATCTTGCGCCCTCCCACCCCCAGCCAAAATTCTCCCTCTGCATATATCCGAGTGTGATTTATCCGTCAATTGCAGAGCCAAAACCCTTTTCAAGCTAACAGTTTGCAAAAAATGTCTAATGAATGAAAATTTGATCGACAGCACAAGGTTAGCAGCCCAAACTTGATGTTACATGTATGTATGTTACCTTTGACTGGTTTTGATTCACAAGTATAAAGCAAGTTAGACAGTGTTTCGGCTCGTCAGTTTCCCAAAAGTTGTTTCATTTTCATGTTCTGGTCAATAGGTATTATCAGTTTGCATCGGAAATTAAAAACAAAACACAAATGTCAAAATAGCAGGTCTTGTTAATACCAAGGTGATATGTACCATTTTTAAATTGGTAGGTTAATTTAGTTGAGGGCCATTATAGATAATAAAGTAATAGAGAAATCACATTTAAGGGGGTTGGTTACCACACTTTGGTCAGTTCATTTTAAAGGATCTGAAGCCATTTTGATAGAATTGCTAGGCGCCAAATTTCACTTAAATAGCGTGAAAATGTTTTGCAAGCTCCCTGTGATTCCAGCCACTTATGAAGCTACAAAGCAGTATTGCTTAATAGCAAATTTATTGTGCTTGATTATGCTATTACTAGCAGAGATATTATTTAACTCGATATCTTCAGGACATTCCTCTCAGGGTAGGACGTTGTTTTTTATGACCAGAAACAACGAAGCTTGTGCAAGAGCTCAATGAAATATGCTGGTTAGAAGCTAATAGTGTGAGCTCTGTGATTGGTACTAATCTGTTTGTGCCAAAAGAAGTGATATTTTAATACAATCAGCAAAATTGCTGCAAATGCTGCGATTGTGTGAATTGTATTATACAAATTTGGTGAAATGCACCACAGATTGCTCTCCAAAAAGAGATTTCCAAAGGCTTATTGAGACAATGTGGTGCTGCCTTACTCTTTCTGTCAGACATGACACAAATATAGGTCAATATAAGTAAAAACTGCTGCAAACTGCTCATCAGCTAAAATAATGAACTGAAATTTAAAATGCTTGGAGTTAGGAGGGCCTGATTCGTTTTGATCCTAGCAGAATCTTTATCGAAGGATCCAAACGCGTTAGGCCTTCCTAACACCAAGCACAAATATAGGACATTTGATTGGGATTTGGTTAGTGCCTGAGACTAACCATCAACCACCTGCTCGTTATGTGATGCAGGGTCATCCTTCATAGAATGTTGATGTGAATTTCTCTTCTCTGCGTTTTGTTTATAGCTGCATGTTTGATTATTTAGTAGCTTCATTACTGTACCCCATGTTTGTTTGTACACTGACCTTTGTCATGTCCGTTCCCTCTCTAACTGGTGTCCGATGGCACCTGTTGTTGTGGTGCCTGTTCATGTTTTGCTTGCCCGTTATCTCCTGCAGTATGAACCTCCCTCGTCCACTGCCCAGTTTTTAATAGGAGACGTAAGTTTGCTACCGAGGCACGATGTACAGTTTCTTGGTTATTTTGTTGCATCATCAATGCATTTTTGACTCATACCATTCTCATCGGTGCGTTCAAATGAAGAATAACAAGGGGTCCAGGGAATCATTCGCATTTTGTTCCGCCGGAAAGTTATTACTGACCGGCATTTGAGAAAGATGAAAAATCAAAATGACGGTCTTTACTGTGCATTGTTGAAGCTTCATTCACTAATTGATACTTGGGATGCTTGAATATGAGATACATTGACAGTGCAGAGTCTTATAATGATTGTTTTGAGGATATAAATATTGCCTTCTATTAACATGGTGACAGTATTGCAACCCAGTGGTAGCTATTTCTGAAGTGAAATCCATCATTGATCGTGTACAATGAGCGGTAAAGGAATAAGACTATGATATCATATAGATACATTGTGTTATTGCCGTTGAGGTATTGGTACATTGCAATGTACAGATTTGGACAAAGGTTTTACTGTGGTAGCCGGGGCAGTAACAAACAGATCACAGTTTGCTAACCGAATTACTTGGTGAAGGTTGTGTGACAGCGTGGTTGTCCGAGCCATGTTGGTGGGTGGGCTTAAGTAGTTGCCAAGGTGGTAGGTTGCCGTAACTAATACTGTAAGAATTTGCTGGTCATCTGACATATTGTGTGGTGTAGGACAAAGCTGTCTTTTTCCTTGCCTTACTTTTCAAATCACCACCTTTATATGTGACCCTTTGAATGGGTGAATATCTTGCCTCTAAGCTTGCAAAATCCTGTAAACTTCAAGAAGGCATAGGAGATGCTTAAAATGGGAAGCTGTGATGACGTACCTACCCGAAAACATCATTCACAGTGTGAGACCACACCATACATTCAATTTCAATGTACCATTCATAACATATCATCATTCTGAACATTTACACAATCCTTAGTCACCCAGTGAAGACTTCTGAGTGTGGGCTTCGTTTCAGATTAGAAGCTTTTTTTTTTAAAAGCAAATTTTAAAAATGTCTATCCGCTCCCAGAACAATTTTGCACATTATCAATGCTTCTTGCTGCTTGTGTGAGCAATTCAACATTAAAGTAGGAGAATTACTGCAGTTAAAAATGGTTCTGTTGAAAAAGTAACCATGCAAACCATGCAGGTGGGTTTAAGGAGCAAGGTTGTAGTGGAAGGGGTTTGGGAGTTTTGGACATTCCGTTTCCTGTGTTGGATACCATGTTTTGTCTACCATTTGCAAATAAGCCATTTGCGAGATAAATCTGAATAGTATCTCATAATCTGGTACACAGGCTTCTTTCATTGCATAGAAACACCCCAGTTTGAATTCCCCAGACTAAATACTCTGTTGCTATAGCACATGATTCGGGGCAACAGACGTCTTGCACCAATGCACTGTTCATATGGATAAGAATGGCACAAAGGAACCAGACCACTCCAGAGATGGGTATCACTATGCAAAAGCTTGCCCCGAATCACGTGATATAGCAACAGTCTTTAGTCTGGGAAATTCAAATTGGGGTGTTTATATGCAATGAAAGAAGTCTGTGTACCAGATACTATTCAGATTTAACTCGCAAATGGCTTATTGAAGGTCCTGCAAATTTGACATTAGGTTCAATGCTTGGCTTAAATCTTGGGTTATGCGTATGGGAGTAGGGAGTCTAGCATCAGGGTACATGAATAATAAATGAATCTTTATCAGATCCTTGCACAAGTCAAGTGACATCTCATCAACAGCACATCACTTGGCAAACATTTTATGGAATCACCATGGTTATTAATACAGACATGTTGACCCCTTACCTTCACAATACACAGATCATAATACATTTTCTCATTGGTTAAGAATTTTTATTTGACTTTTATTTATTTATTTTTTTACTGAAACTTGGCATGTGATTTATTTATCTATAAACAAGACGAATGCCACAATTTTGTACTAAAGTTAATTTAGCATGTTAATAGTTTTTACTAATTTTGCATTCAGATTGATTGCATTACTGGAGAAAACAATTTGAAAACAATATGCATGAACTGGATTTTTGAACATCCAAAAAAATTGAATGAAAAAGGCAAAAAAATATTTTTTTTCGATCGTGCTTGTCACATTGGAATGCTCAGCATGAAATCTGAAAAAAATTAACTATGATTGATTTTATATTCTATTTCAAATGCAGTAATTTTGTAATTCTCTTGAAAAAGATAATTTATGTCATGACTTTCATGTACGTCTTCTGGGATCAGAATATTATTGTATAAGACATTCACCAAATAATATTCAGTCTTCACTTGTATATGTAACACATATCCAGAAACAATTCCATGGTGAAAGGAAATGAATAAAGTTTGCTTTTGGTATTAGATAGTGGTCAATAATCACTTAAACAAATCCTATATCACATATGCCCATATGTATTGTGGATCGGTTTTCCATCTTTCTTAAAACATGGTTCCAAAAACATATTTGGAAACAAGGGTTTTCTGAATGAAACAAATGCAACAAGATTTTGGTTATCCACCAAAGTTTATGTCCGCATCAGGCAGTTCTGTTGATGATGCGTCTTTGCTTGTTATAAACAAAAAGAGAGAGATGCAACTTGTTGTCAAGGGTTTTAGGTTCCCCTGGTCAACAGGGCCATCTCTAGACTCACACCCTGATGGGGCTCATATGAAGAGCATTGCATCTTTGAATGAAGTATTCTATTCTTTTACACGGAAATGGTCGACACAATAATGGAAACATGTACAAACACAGTTCAGAAATGGTTGGGTAGCCAGTTCATTATGAGGGCATGAAAACATGATTGTAATGTTATTTTTGACGATTGTTTTGTCTCCCATAGCAACAAGAAGTTCCCATCAGTGATGAGGCAGGCAAGGAGTGTGTGGTTGCTCTCTATGATTACACAGAGAAGAGCCCTCGTGAGGTGTCCATGAAGAAAGGTGACATCTTGGTACTGCTCAACAGCAGCAACAAGGTAATGACAGAATGTCTCTTGCTACTCTCACTAGCTTCTTATTCAGCCCCTCTTGGAGCTCCAACTGAAAGTTCAATGAGGATAGACATACAGTGTACCTCGATGAGGATAGACATACCTCGATGAGGATAGACACACCTCAATGAGGATAGCCATACCTCAATTTGGATAGACATACCTCAATGAGGATAGCCATACCTCAATGAGGATAGCCATACCTATATTTGGATAGACATACCTCAATGAGGATAGACATACCTCAATGAGGATAGACATACCTCAATGAGGATAGCCATACCTCAATTTGGATAGACATACCTCAATGAGGATAGACATTGGTCCTGTTAGTTATGCTGCAGATCCTGGTCGCCATATTTAATCTTGCAAGTCCACGTCGCTGGCTGGATATGCTAAAATGCAATCCAGAGCAGCTTTTGTGTGTCGAATCACTGATTGCGTTCCTGATTACAAACAGGCCTGTTATCTTTGTCAAGCTTGAATTGATATTGTATGAGGTGATACTTGGAGATTCCGCAACAATTTGATGAGGATTTTATTTTTGTCTGTGCATCCTTGAAGGACTGGTGGAAGGTTGAGGTGAATGACCGTCAGGGCTTCGTCCCAGCCGCCTACGTCAAGAAGATCGATGCTGCCCAGAGCGCCTCCCAGGCTAATCTGGCCGAGGAGGATGGAAGCATCAAAGCCAGACAAGCTCAGATTGAGAAGCAGTAAGTACCCAAAGACCCCACCCCTAGCCCGTACATAGCTAGTTTACAAAATCTCAGATCAACACACATGAATAGCTCTTGGCCGAATTCCATGGAAGATTAAACATGATTTCTAAAAGTGACAACAAGAAGTGCCCCATTATATAGAAAGACGTTTTGCAAGTTTTACAGAGTTAGAGACTGGAATTCACAATCTTTTTCAGAATTAAGATATCTGCACCACAATGGGAGACTTTTGAGAACCGGTCTTCAAGTCAACAGCGCACGCGCACGCGCACGCGCACGCGCACGCGCACGCGCAACAGCACAGGCGCAAAATAATGCGCGCATACTCACAATTGCGTGCGCGTGCGCTGTTGACTTGAAGACCGGTTCTCCAAAGTCTCCCATTCTCCTTGATCTAAGTTCTGTAAATATTACCTTCTCTGGTAGATGAGTTTATTGCTCAGAAAAATGCATCCATGTTTTCCTCATTCCTGAGAAGGACCGGTGAGAGAAAATATTTGGACGTTTCGGCCAGTGTGATCTTGCCGTCCTCAGTTGTAATTTTTCCTACCCCTACTCCATTCCCTACTCCAATGTTAACGATAGTGTACACGACCTTCAAGCCCCTAGTAAGTTCCAGCATGTTCATTTCCTCTGTAGATATGAGGATCTGTTGAAGAGCTCTGATGTCCGCAAGGAGAAGCTGGAAGAATCCTGCAAGCGATTCATGCTGCTCCGTGAAGCCAACGACCTCATGCAATGGATCAAGGATAAGGTCTGTAAACAGAACAAATAAAAACCTGTCACTGAAGTCTTGTATCTTTAAGTCATTGAAAATAAACGGAGAAAACTTGACAGGAGCGGTATTTGAACCAGTGATCCCCAGAATAATGAACTGACGCTCTCACCAATTGAGCTACCCAGCCATATGTGTCCCTAATAGTCAATTATCTTATCTTGATAATTATCTTATCTTGTTTGTTTGGCAAAAGCACTTTTAAAAGCACTGTATTCACAATTCTGTAACTCTTTGGAAAATGGTAAAGGTCATTTCCTCCTTTTATGGAAATTTTGTAATGTAAGTTACCCTTTTTTTGCATATTCAAGGACTTGCTGATTCCAATAAGACATTTTTAAATTTGAGTCTTTCAAGAATGATTGATCAAGGAATAGGTCAAAGTCACTTAACAGGTAACTTATGTTGCTGTGGAATTGCCCTGAACCATGTTAAGTTATATTCTCCCAACAAATACCTGGAAGACTTCATGACCAATTGGATAAATGTCTAAATATCTCTACTTGTTATTCATCCTTAGGAAGCTCTGGTGACTGCACAAGAAGTGGGAGAGGATTTGGAGCAGGTTCAGATCCTACAGAAGAAGTTTGACAACTTCCAGAAGGTGAGTTGATCAGGAACTAAAATTCCTTCAATTTATTGCGGACCCATTATATTTCTGTTGATTTCACACACACCACTTCCTGGGATGTACAAAGAATAAATAGATGATGTTTTGTTTATCTTTAGATGCATGGTGCATCCTCCTCTAAACCTCTTTATCTTTTAAACCTCTTGTATCCTATAAACCTCTCTTTTCGTTTAAACCTTTTTATCCAATAAACCTCTTATTTTCTAAACCTCTTTTATCCTCTTAACCACTTTTAACCTCTAAACTGCTTTTATCCACTAAACCTCTTTTATCCACCAAACCTCTTTTATCCTCTAAACTGCTTTTATCCACTCTTATCTTCTAAACCTCTTTTATCTTCTAAACCTCTTTTATTCTCTAAACCACTTTTATCCTCTAAACTGCTTTTATCCACTAAACTGCTTTTATCCACTAAACCTCTTTTATCCACCAAACCTCTTTTATCCTCTAAACTGCGTTTATCCACTCTTGTCTTCTAAACCTCTTTTATCCTCTAAACTGCGTTTATCCACTCTTGTCTTCTAAACCTCTTTTATCCTCTAAACTGCGTTTATCCACTCTTGTCTTCTAAACCTCTTTTATCCTCTAAACTGCTTTTATCCACTCTTGTCTCCTAAACCTCTTTTATTTTCTAAACCTAGTTCATCATCAATACCTACTTTCATCTTCTAAACCTCGTTTATCAACTTAACCAGTTTTATCTTCTAAATCTCTTTTATCCATTGAACCTCTTATCTTCTAAACCTCTGTTATTCTCTAAACCTCGTTCGTCATCAATACCTGCCTGTTTTCATCGTCTAAACCTCTTTCAACATCTGTTTTTCCCTATATCAGGATCTTTCTGCCAATGAAAGTCGGCTTGATGAAATTAACGATACATCTACAGACCTCCAGAAAGATGACAGTCCTGAAGATGAGATTGTGCGCCGTCGTGTCTACGTAAGTCCCACTAATCTTCACAGCTAGTCAAGGAACTGAATTGCTGGGGCATTTTCATATTTGCTAGAGAATCTACCATCTGTGTTTGAATATCAAGAAATACATGATGTCATAATTTTGCTGTAATACTGGTTCCTGATAGATTTGAGGCTTTGCATGGTGACAATTGGTATGTGGATCAGAATGCGGAAACACCATGTAATATTCGTTCGTACTTTGGCACTTCTTATTTCGTCGCACTTCTGATAGTCGTTCTAGTCATCCTGATGTCTCCCTTGCAGTAGTGTAGACACGTCCTCAGACCTGAGGGGGTTGATCTGGTAGCTGGGTCATACTTGACTTCCATATACGTTTGTGCACAAAATCATTTTTTTATATATATAAAAAAGTGAAAACCTGGTGGGGTTGTAACCCCCCTAGCCCCCCCCCCCTCCATCTACCTCCATGCTCCCTTTGTCTCCTGATGATGGTTAGAGCAGGTTATTTGAAATGTTGAAACCTAACAAGAAGTGCAACGAAAGTACGAAGGAATATTACACAAACGGATCCACATACTGTCTCCAGACATTTAATAATTTGGTCCTGTGTTTAGGGCAGGGATATAAAAGAATGATTTCTGGCAATAAGTCTCTTGACGATATTTTGATGATATTGTTTTTCTTGGTGTGTAGGAGTTGAACATGCGCTGGAAGGAACTGCAGAAGCTGACTGAGGACCGGAGCCAGAGCCTGGGCACTGCCCACGAAGTCCAGCGCTTCTTCCGGTATGACCTGTTTGAAATGTTTGGTTTCTTGACGGTTTGTTTAATGTCAAATCCATGGTGCATTTATGCTCATTTCCTGGCTAACATGTGAAAAAAACTTTCGCAAGTTAGAATTTAGCAACATTTGGTACACTGAATTCTTTCATAGTACGTAAACATCAAAACCTGAATTCTCCAGACTAAAGACGCTGTTGCTACATCAAATGCGGCAAGCTTTTGCTTGGTTAGACGTCTTGCAACAATGCACTGTTAATACTGGATAAGAATGCTACAAAGGAACCAGTCCATTCCAGAGATGGGTATCGCTATGCAAAAGCTTGCCCCAAATCGTGTGATATAGCAACAGTCTTTCAGTCTGGGAAATTGAAACTGGGGTGTTTATAGACAATGAAAGAAGTCTGTGTACCAGATACTATTCAAACTTAACTCGCAAATGGCTTATTTCAGTAGTGCTTTGTACAGAGATAAGCCTACCATTAAGGGCCTCTCATAATGATAGCATCTTCAAGGTTTGGTTTTGTTTTCTATGCAGTGATGCTGATGAGACCAATGATTGGATCAATGATAAGAACAAGTCTCTGAATACTGAGAATCTTGGCCATGACCTGCACAGTGTACAGGCTTTACAGCGCAAACATCAAGGACTGGAGAGAGATCTCAATGCACTCGGAAGCCAGGTATGTGGCAATCTTCCAAAAACAATTGTTACCAACAATTGTATGTCTTTGAGCTGTAGTATTGCTAGTCTGAGTATCACCTGTTCTACTCAGTCCCAAACTACGTACGAAGGTGTGTGATACACGCATGCATGCAAATCTTACGCAATACGGCACATCAGCCAATCACATCTGTTTTGAGAACATTTCCGTCAGGATTGTGACGGTGGCTGATGATGTTGATTGGTCAAAACCTAGAGGTCAGTGGTGGGTTGGCTTACATAATTAATCAGGAAATCTGCACGCATGTGATAGATGCTTGCTCTCTGTACGGCGAGTGCGTCTATCACATAGACTATACAGGCATGCAACTTTTCCTCGGATCCGCTGATTTCCTCGGATCCGCTGATTTGTGAAGCAGTGGCCCACATGATGGGAATGTTTCTCTATGGGGATCACATCAAACCTGGTTTATAATTGTTCAAGCACAGGAAAGTTTACAGTAACAACAGATGATTGCAAGCAGTGCATTTCAACTTGTGCAAGTTGTTTGCTGCAAATTTATGATGTGAAATTCGCTTTGCATTAAAATTTAGATAGAATCCCATCTTCTCTCGATATTCACCTTCCAGTTTAATGCAGAAGATAAAATGGTGGACTTTTATTTCATTAGGTGAACAAGCTTGATGAGACCGCAACCAGACTGATCCAGACTCACCCTGACCAGGCTGAGCCCATCACCGAGAAATGCCAGGAGATCGATGCTGCATGGAACAACCTACAGCAGAGGGTAACCAGCTATTTCTGGGGACCAGTTTCATGGAGTCTGCTTATTACACAGAAATCAGTTTTGCTGTATAGAGCCAGTACAGCTTACCAACCAAATTTTTCCTGTGCTATATGCTTAGCATGTGAATTTGCTAAGTAGTATTTTCTGGCTGTAACAAGAATAACTCCATGAAATTGGACCCAAGTGTTTTGGTATTGAATTAGTTTAAAGGTAAAAGCTTTAATTGTACCTTGTGTTAGATAGGTAGTAATACTGCTGTCAAATACAGAGGTAGATTATTCCCATTTGCGTAGAGTTTTACTATACCTGTGTGTTGAGGTGAATGACTGCAAGCAAAGAAGAAAGAAAGGGAGTAAAATGTGAACATTCCAATTTTGGAAGATTATTTTGTTAGATGTAGAACCATCAATGGGTTGAATGTGTGCAAGGGTGTACACAGGTAGTCACATGCAGAGAAAGGAAGAATCTTTGATCAGCAGAGAGTAACAAGGACTGTGTTCTATTGAATCCTACAGGCCAATGACCGCAAGAACAAGTTGACTGACTCCTGCGACTTGCAGCGCTTCCTGAGCGACTACCGTGACCTGATGTCCTGGATCAACAGCATGAAGACACTGGTCTGCAGCGATGAGCTGGCCAAGGATGTCACCAGCGCTGAGGCGCTGCTGGAACGCCACCAGGTCAGATCAGATTGTCCGTGGCAACAACTTTTAATGACTAATCGAAGACAACTTAAGACTTGTTAGTTGATATGAAAAATATGACTTGGTGGCCGATTTCACTAATGCTTTGCGATCATCGCTGAAGCCCAAAACCATCGCTGAATGGAAAATTGCTACGCAAAGTAGCGATCGATTTTCCATTTAGTGCTGGATTTGGGCTTTAGCGATTATTGCAAAGTGTTTAATAGTGAAATTGGCCCCTGCATTGTACTGACCTGAAGTTTGGTAAAATTGAAAAATATACCACTCTGAGAAACACTGATGATTTCTAGGATAGAGCAGCCATGAAATCCCTGCCAATGACAATTTGGGATCCGTTGCCAGTATTGCTCAACATTTTGTAGGTTTTGTATTTTTTCATTTCTAAGACGTTTTATGATTTACCTTATAAGCCATTTTTTTCCCAATTCTTTCAGTAACTTCCAAGTTACTGTCCTTGCAGGAGAAAGTGCATATTTTTCAATAGTTTTACTCTTTCAGAAAACTCTAGTGAAAAATGATCCTCACCTCGAAATATTTTATATCTGAAATGTTTGAGCAATCTAGATTTTATTAACAATTTTTTACTTGATGTGTTTGACAGGAGCTACATGCCGAGATTGAGACACGTGCCGGCTCATTCCAGAACTTTGAAGCCTTTGGCAACCAACTTCTGCAGAATGAGCACTATGCCAGTCCAGAGATCCAAGAGAAACTTGACACTCTGCAACAGGAGAGGGAGACACTAGACACGTGAGTTACTACGGCTGTACAGAATGCTAGACATCATCCAGAGATCTTAGAGAGAAAGATCATGGGGGTTTACGAAACGGAGGCTCAGGCTCAGGCTCATTTTGTGAATCCATTCTAAAATATTGGGTATCAAAATAGAGGCTTTTGGCTGCGGTTCGGAAGTAGATTCTCTGTTTTGAAAAGGGAAACAGAGCTTCAGCTTCAATGTTAAACCACAACCTATATTTTCAGCATATGGATGACAGAGCTGAAGCATGAGCCTCCAGTTCGTAAACCTCCTATGAATTCTCGTTGAAGTGATTAATGGGTTATACTGCTCCCAGTAGGAGCACAGTTACAGGAGGATCAAAATATTTGAGGCACAAGATATGTAGGTGATTCCATGTTGAAAAAAGTTGACAATTCAGACATGCAATCAAAGAATTGGGTTGGGAGGAGTTTACTGATGAAACATTTATCTCATTGAAAAGTGAACAAAGAAAAATTGACTGCAGCAGGGTTCGAACCATCGATCTCTGGTATACTGTACTTTGCTCTTACCAACTGAGCTTGGGTCCCTGGCTTTAGATTACCCAGTCAGTTTCCCTTGTGGTTATTTGATTTACCTTTTATCTAACGACTTCCAAACATGGGTTTGTTTGTCTTCGCAGTGAATGGACCAACCGCCGTGTCAAGCTTGACCAGTGCTTGGAGCTCCAGGTGGGTATCCTCTTTAATAGATTCTCTTCAGACCTCATTTAGATAATTTTGGCCAAGTCTTACCTAAAGATTTCAACTGTCCTTGTACAACTGAGAAGCCAATGTCCTGGATGGGGACTTTTGTGCCAATAGTTAGACAGGTGTTCCCTTAAGCTGAGCTAAGTATTTAGAGTCCCTCATCACCCTCTTAAGGTTGCGGAAGTATATCGCTTGACAGTGAAAGTCTTGATTCGTTTATCCAATTCTAGCTGTTCTTGCGAGACTGTGAGCAGGCCGAAGCCTGGATGGCCTCCCGTGAAGCCTTCCTGGCCAGTGAGGATATCACCGGCTCCCTGGATGGTGTGGAGGCACTCATCAAGAAGCATGAGGACTTTGACAAGGCCATCAGTGCCCAGGAGCAGAAGATCAACACTCTGCAGTCCTTTGCTGACCAGCTGATCAATGCTGATCACTACGATTCACCTTACATAGCCGATAAACGAGACCAGGTCATTGAAAGGTAGAAGAAAATGACTGCCTAACTTGGTATTCATATTCACCAACACATGAATGTTTTATTGTATCTCAATGAATTTTTGGAGAGAAGCGCATCAACAAGCTTGTTGTTCATTGCTCATTACCTATTGGTTGATCTCTCTCCCAAGATGGAACTCCCTGAAGTCTGCCCTCATCGAGAAGCGCTCTAAGCTGGGCGAGTCCCACACCCTGCAGCAGTTCAGCCGTGATGCCGACGAGGTGGAGGCCTGGATCACAGAGAAGTACCAGGTGGCTACAGACAAGTCCTACATGGACCCTACCAACATCCAGAGCAAACACCAGAAGCACCAGGCCTTCGAGGCTGAAGTAGCTGCCAATGCTGAGCGCATCCAGGCTGTTATGGCTGTTGGACAGAGTGAGTCTTGAAGAAGTGGTCTGCCATGTATCGAACCATTTGAAAAAGAATGAGGAGTTTTGTTTTTAGTTTGATATTTTGGCACTTGTTTGGTCAAACTAGTTGAGTTCACTCAAATCAGATGGGTGAAGCCAAGGAATTAATTAATGTTTTTAAGAAGGGAATGCTACACTACCACTGGTAAAGATGACCTCATGAACAAAATTCATGTAGTGTGCTTGAGGAAGCTTGCTTGCAATCCTGTTCAGCCGAGTCCTTTAAATCAGCTCTACTGCACACCTCGTCATTCTTGTGCATGTCAAATCTTTGTAATATCAACTTCTCATTGCCACCCATTATGCAACATCTCAATGGTATAAATCTACATCTTAACTGCTCATACGTTCACATCCTTTAAAAATATTTGGTTTAACCCTTGAGAAAGGGTCTTGAGGCAGAAGGCTGCATTGAACACACCAAAAACAAATTTCATGGAGCTGTTAAGCACAAAAAATGCTTAGCACAATATGTCTTGCTCAATAAAACAAACCACCACTACAAATTCCATTTGATATTCATGGTCAGCGAACAAACAGCCAAAGAACAATCAGAAGTTATACACAACACATGGAAATTTGGTTGTTAATCCTGTTTTTATTGATATTTCATGGTTAGCAAATGTTTGTGCTAAGCAGGGTTGTGAAATTGGTTCCAGTTGTTACAGTCGCTCCTTCTCTTTGTACCTATCCCAGGACTGATTGACAACCACCAGTGTGTGGGTAGCGAGGATGCCGTGCAGTCCCGCATTGTCAACATTGGTGATCAGTGGGAGGAGCTTGTCACCATGTCTACCAAGAAGAGCGAGAAGCTGAAGGAAGCTAACAAGCAACAGACCTTCCATATCAGCATCAAGGATATTGACTTCTGGCTCAGTGAGGTTAGAAACTCCAGCATCCTTCCACGCAGACACAGTTCTGCTATTCCATAAGACTTGCTGTCCCTGTGCTTTGCAAGAATCTCAGAATGATAAAAGTTTCAAATAAGATTTTCACATCAACCTTTGAGCTTTTCAGTTACATATAAATTTCAGAGAAGTTACAGAGAAATATTCTGGGTAAAACCCACAGAATCAGGTAGGGATTTAAAACCCAATCCACTTTTGGACCGAGCTGGATTTGAACCTTATCTGCCAGAGGTGAAAGACGGTGGAAGAACCGCTACGCCAACCTGACTTTCCAAACTTGATATTGTAACTTACTTGTAATCGTGATGCATTGCAGCCCTTCGTAAGTACGATGGGTTATCCTTCGTATCTTGAATTATGATCGATCGTAGGGCTTCGTGGAATCAACCCCAGATTTTTAAAATTATTATTCATTGTTCTACATTCTGAGTGTATTTCATGAAATGGAGTATCCTATATTAACTTGTTCTGGTTTTGTCATTCCTTACGCATTGTTGATGTCCTTTGTGATCCGACCACAGGTTTCATGTCCTAACTCTTTGAGTTTTTTTCTCTTGCTTGTAGATTGAAGCCGCACTCTCATCTGATGACATCGGTCGTGATCTGACCTCGGTGCAATATCTTCTGAAGAAGCACCAGCTGGTTGAAGATGACATTGCTGCCCATGAGGTTAGGAATCTCTCATAATACTTGAAAACCCTTGAAAAACCAAGAAAAACATCTTGGGGAAAGCTCATAGAAACACACTGCATAAGTGTGGCATTAATTTCCTGTTTGTTGATATTATGGCTGTCCCTGACATACCTTACAGGTAATATCATACTTTGGTTTTTGTCAAAGAAATGCAGATTCATGGGCAGAAATATCAAGGAAGATAGAGTAACAGCCATCTGTGAAATTTTCAGTCCCATACGGTGCCCACTTTTTGAGAAAACAGTGAAAAATGGCCACATAATATTTTAAAATCTTTCGACTGTTATCTTTATCTTTAAAAGATCAAAATTGTTTTTGGTCATTGGTTTTACTCTTTTGTGGATAGCAATCAGAAAGAAAATGTGAATGGTATGTTTCTACCATCACCATCTTTATACCCTGTAAGTTATGGGTAAATCTGTGAAGATTTCTGTTTGGGTATTCTACCAAAGTATGATACTACCTTTAAGGATTGAAGGGTTAATCTGAATAGACCAGATATTGATGTAGAATTCCCTGCTCCTCATCATCCATGTCTAGGATCGTATCAAGGACCTGAACGCTCAGGCAGATGCATTCATCGAAGCTGGCCACTTTGATCCCCAGGAGATCAAGGACAAGAAACAGAACATCAACATACGCTACGAGAAGTATGGCCCCATCAACCCTTCCTCACACTCTCACTCTCCCTACAGACCTTCTTGGCCAAATAGAAAAAAAACATGTTAAGCTTCCTCTCATTTTTGAAAAAAGGAAAGAAGAAGCCCCTTTTCTTTTCTCAAAATGGCAGACCGACCCATTTATCTGAAACAACTGGCCGGGCCCACAGGCCAGGAAATGACTAAAAATACATGTATTTTGACCTTTTGGCTTACATTTTTATCGGAACAGCTGTATAAAAATCATTTCCCCCAAAAAATTATGAAATTAAAACTAAATTTGGTTTTATTGAAACAAAAAAGCAGGCCGCCTCCAAAAAGGAATCGGGCGGGGACACTAAACATATTGTTTTTATTTACTTGGCGTTTGTTTATGAAGACAAAAAGACTTTGTTTCCAAAGAACCGGAGGTTTTAGATTGATGATATCTAATTTGTTGACTTGAGGACATTTCAATGCTCTCTGTAAGATTTTCCTCGGTCATTACACCAAATACAGTAGTATTTATCATGGATTTTGTTGGGTTATGTTGACGTAATGTAATTCTGAGCATTCATCTTACCTTCTCCCATGTCTTCCTTTACAGGGTGATTGAGCTGAGTGTTCTGCGTCGTGAGAAGCTGAATGAATCTCACCGTGTGCATCAGTTCTTCAGAGACATCGATGATGAAGAGGCTTGGATCAAGTAAAGTCCTATCATTTCTCTCTTTCCCTTACCCCCACCCAGCCTCCAACCACCATGAGACTTCCCCGTGAAAGTGGCTTTGAACGTTTTTAGATATGTGTACCCCTGAAATGAAACACTTGGGATGTTGTTTTTCTCTGTCTGTAAGAACCTGGGATGAGTCGTGTGATTTTGATAAATCAACAAAATGTTGCATTTCATAACAGCTGGGGCAAATTTCATAGAGCTGCTTAAGCACCAAAATTTGCTTAAGCACCAAAAACCTTGGTAAATAAAATCAGTATGCCAGCCAAAACTCCTTGTGAATGTCATGCTCAGCAAATACTGGCCGGATACAAGTCAAAAGCAATAAACATCTCATGAAAATCCTGTTTGATCAAGGAAGACTTTTCATGCTTAAGCAAGTTTTTGTGCTGAGGCAGCTCTATGATTGGCCCCAGGTCAGGCCTTTGTCACCCGGTTGCTTTCCCTCGTTTTTGTGTGCCTGATTACACCATTATTTCTGGGTTTTTGTGTGTGTTTTTTCAAATATGGCTATCTATTTTACTTTATCGTAAATGTTTGTATAAATATGGTTGTAAGTATTTGCGGTATGGATTTATTTTGGTTATCAATTTTCTTGGTTTTGGTTAAAGGGAGAAGAAATTGCTGACCAGCTCGGACGATTACGGCCGTGAACTGACCGGTGTCCAGAACCTGCGAAAGAAACACAAGCGTCTTGAGGCTGAAATCAATGGCCATGAGCCGGCCATCCAGGTATGCATGATAAGAAGGATCTTTAAGGTTCTTGTATTGTAGATGCCAAGTTCCTACTTGACTAAGATATTCCCTGTAGGTCATTATCAAACAAACTCTGCAGAAATGACATATGTTATGAGTTTTGACTGATGGTTCAGTTGAACTTTGTTGAAATGCCTTGGAATGATTACACATGTCTTAAATTTTACAAATAGGTTTGGGCGAAATTGAATTGAATGGGAGACTTTGGAGAACCAGTCTTCAAGCCAACAGTGCACGCACACGCAATTGTGACCATGCGCACATTGTTTTGCGCGACTAGAAGACCAATTCTCTAAAGTTTCCCAGAAAAGGGTGGCAATTTCATTGAACAAAATTTCTTTAATAATTTTAATTTTAATTGAGCCCCACACATTGTGTGTAGATCGTGTTAACACCAAATTTGCCATTAAGCAGATATATTTAGGGATATGAGAGTTCAGATTATAATCTGATTTCAGATTCTAACTCAGAATTTCAGCTTTTTTGTATCCCCGCTTCGTGCAAAAGTATAGGAACTTTAACTTTCAGCTTTTTCCTGGGTGTTTTCAGATTATTTGTGTGTGGCCACTCACATCCCTGTATATTGCACTGTAATTAGATTTTTGAAAAATGGTTGCGTATAGAATGCTACCATGTGGCGCCTTCTCCAATGTTTTATATTACGTTCGTATTTTATTTTCCTGTGGTTATCATTTTCATTTCTTTTAAAGGTAGTATCATACTTTGGTAAGAAACCAAAACAGAAATGTTCACAGATGTCTATATAACTTTCAGGGTATGAAGATGGTGCTGGTAGAAACCTACCGTTAACATTTTTCCGCCTGAAATGGTGTATTTATCCAGAAATTAGTAAAAGAACGACCGAAAATCTTTTTGATCTTTTAAAAAATCAAAAATAAAAGAGAAAAGACTTAAGAAATACTGTGGCCTTTTTCTCAAAAAGTGGGCACCGTATGGGACTGAAATTTTTATAGATTACTGTGACTGTATCTTCCTTGATATTTTTGCCCACAAATCTGTACTTCTTTGACAAAAACCAAAGTATGATACTACCTTTAAATGGAGTTCTTTGAAGTTTTCTGTTGGAATGTTTTAAAGTTTTTCTTTGGCATTAACACTTGATTTTATTCAAAGGCCGTGCACGACTCCGGCGGCGTCCTGATTGAGAAACTGGAGGTATAGTCTTCAACCCTTTGCCAAAAAAAAAAAATGCACTGCGTAACCATGACAACTGTAGTGTCCATCTTGCCTTCCACAAACATTCAGCCGACATTTCATTCCATGTGTACACACATCAACACAGTGACATATATATCCCCAACCATGATCCAAAGTTTCCAAGTAGAATCGTTGATCATTGAACTCCGGCCATGTTCAAAGCACCAGGCTATGGCTAGACATTGCGCATGAGTCTATGGGAAGTGACTGTAACCGCTTCCATAGACTTGTTTGTGAATTCAAGCCGTAGCCAGATTATTTGGACATGGCCTAACATGTTTCATACATACACCCGCAGTAGTGTTTCCCCCAATCCAGAGAAGTTTGACATTTTCAAGATTTTTTGTCAAACCTTCAGAAATCAGAGTATTCTTGATTCCATGTTTGTAAGGAACTGCTACAATAGTATTTCTGAGTGCATTTGGTGTTTAAAAGGGGATTACTGTTTCCAAACGGTCTTGGCCTGATCATTTGAATTGCTTATTTGAAAAAGGTAGAGGCATTCCAGATGTCTTAGGCAGGAAAAATTCTTCAGCAAGAAATTCCAGTAATCCTCTTGCAGGAAATGAATGCAGAAACATCTCAGAATGCTGTTTTAGTGGTTCCTTTGAGTAATACATTGACAACAGAAGACTGATTGTACCACTTTCAAAAGATCAGTCCCAAATGCTTAGAGCTGAAAAATGTTCACATATTGATTTATTTGTCGAGAAGATAGAATAATGATAAACATTTTATTGCCCTTAAGTGACGTATATCAGCATTGAGCACACATGAAAAAAATAATGTGCTGGCTCAGGTGGGATATGTTCACATATTCCCAAAAACATTTTGGCCAAAGTATGAATGATACACATTACACATAAAACTGAATGTTTAAAATGGATTGATATCTATACTAATAATTGATTGAATATTGTTGGATATTTGTGGCTGATCTTTGGGATTGATCTTTTGATATCTAGCCGCCAAAGCAGCTCTTTCAATATGAAACTGACGTGGGTTTGGAGTGCTGATATTGTTTCCACTTTCCCTTTGCCGTCTTTTATTCAAACCAAGGTGTTCAGCTTTTAAACGTCTGGATTTCATCTTTTTCTCTCAAGTTGGGAACAAAAAAAAGAAGAAGATACAGCAAGCGATCACATTTTTTAAGTTTATGATGAAAAATTCAGATTTTAAAAGATCAGAAAGATTTTTGGTCGTTGTTCTTCTAATTTCTGGATAAATACACCTTTTCAGGCGGAAAAAAATTAACGGTATGTTTCTACCACCACCATCTTAATACCCTGTAGGTAATATGTAAATCTGTGAACATTTCTGTTTTGGTGTTTTACCAAAGTATGATACTTAAAAAAATCATGAAAAATAAGAAATCCTCCCCCACTTAAAAAACAAACAAACCTATTTTCAAACATGTTGTCCTACATCCCCTTTACTTTTACTCTTTATTTTTCATTTATGCATTTTGGTTTCAATCATGAAAAATAAACAAAGAAAATATTTGGAAAACATCATAGACTTGTCAAGAACCATAACACTTGCTGTATCTTCGGTTTGCGGTTTGGTTATACTCTGTTTGTAGCTGCTTCAGGGTAAACGAGGGTGCCAAATATCTTGAGGATTTTCTCCTGATTACTAACCCTCATCCCAAGCAGCTGTGTGCTCTTATAGACTCTATTAACATCAACGTGACGTCTCTTCAGCTTTCCCCTTATAACCTACCCACAGGTGCTTGTGAATAACAACCGGGCAAATCAACTCTGGATCTTTGTAATCCATGAAGAGCGCCCTCTGCTGTCATATTGCTGTTAGGATTAGTAGTTTACAGACATACCTGGGGCCTTTTGCAAACCTCGGCTCCGGCTCAGGCTCCGGCTCCAGCTCTGTCATCCATATGCTGAAAATATAGGTTGTGGTTTTTCGTTGAAGCTGAATCTCTATTTTCCATTTCAAGGCAAAGAATCTACTTCCAAACCGCAGCCAAAAGCCTCTATTTTGATACCCGTTATTTTAAAATAGATTCACGAAATAGAGTTTGAGTCAAAGCCTGAGCCGGAACCGAGGTTTGGAAAAGACCCCCTGAGCAGGCCTTTTTGGGGGCTGCCATTGCTGGGGTCATTGCATGTTGCATACCAATCCCATTGAGTATATTCAGGGCCTGTTTGTTTGGTTTAATGCACAAAATCACGGATTCTACTGATCCGGATCCCATTTTTGCGTACCCTGCATAGGACATGGATCCCTAAATCTGGGATCCTTTGCATTAAACAAACAGGCCCTCCGTCTCCTGGATCAGGGTGGATGAAAGTTGGGTTTGTGATGGCCCCCAGCTATGGCTGCCTAAAGGGGCGTGGTCAGAATTGTCTTTATAAATTTAAACAGTATTTAAAAAGGCTTGGTAAGGCATTGGCGTCAGTTTAGCTGTTTGATCCATTTGGTTGGTTCCATGCAGTATACAATTTTCGCAAATCAATGGTCTATGAACGAATATTAGAATTCTTCTTTGATTTTGTAGCCTTGTTTCCAGTCACATAAGTCATGGTGTGTAATACAGATTTAGTCCATCACTCATACATTGAATGGTGTGTTCATATCATTACGTTGCTCATTGATGGTCTGTCTTCATTCTCCTGAAACCCCTGTTGTCAAGTCCGTAGCCTTTATGCCACTTATCTCAAGCTTTCATTATCCTTTTTTCAAATAGAAAGGATGTTTCATGAGTCGGATGGCAAAAACAAAAACAGTGCAAATCAAAGTTCCCATAAAATACCTGCCATATTGCTAATAACTGGACAAGTTTGATGAATGTGCTTTGATAATGGATGGAACACAAACGATGCCATTGTGCTGATCGCTGCTATCAAGTTTCTTATTCCAACATATTTCCTGAATGATAATCATGGTGTGTAAGGGCTAAACTACATTTCAAACTCAACATGCAATATTTGAGTCATATTTTCATTCCTATCATTAACACTTCTAGCTGAGGAATTAACACGTTGTAGCTGAGGAGAGATACACTGAATCTAATATACCTCAAAACTAACCACGCTTTCACCCGTTTGAATTGGTTTTGTGTTTCCACACTCCGTCGATAATGCACCTTCTGATAGGTTGAAATGTTGTTGTGATCCTTCTAGGCTGTTCAAGATTCCGGTGCCACCTTGATGCAGGAATGTGAACTGAACAGGGACGGGGTGCAGCAACGCCTGGACCAACTGGCTCATAACTGGGATGAACTGAAGGATCTTGCCCAGGACAGGTTGGTTACATCATAAACCAACTACCTCTTTTATTTAATTCTTGTTTACCCTGGGGTTACTTCTCAGTGAAACACTGTTTTCCAGAGGTGCCCAGCAATTACAATATGTACAGTGCTGAATTGCGAAGGATGCGGCTACAACGTGATCGAGTTGACAGCGGCGCTTTTGGCTGCCAGCACAATTCAACTCGTTATGATCACGGAGCACAGTCTGAGATCAAAGTGTTTGATTTTTGTGGAGGGAGGAAAACCGGAGAACCCGGAGAAAAACCCTTGTAGCATAGGAGAGAACCAACGCACAACTCTACTCACATATGACCCAAGCCGGGATCGAACCCGGGCCACATTGGTGAGAGGCGAGTGCCCAAAGCACTTTGCCACCTATGCCCCTCTTGCCCCTCCTCACCCCCCAAAAATTGTTGACATTTTTACTTTGGACCCATTTGTTTGATACAGATTTCGATGTTGATCAGTATTACATCCACTGGTTCCCCTCACTGGTTCCCTCCATTGAACAGGAGATATCTGGTGTGGGAACCAGCTCATTGGTCACATCCGAATCTGTTGTCTAGAGCTAGGGCTAGGTCTTTGTTCCATAGGAAATACGCGGTGACACCTTGGTAATAATAGACCTAGCCGTAGCTCTGGAAACCCGTTTCAGACACGGCCTTAGTGTCTGTTCCCTGTTGTTGATAACAATGCATATCTAGGCTGTCCACTTGTCTTATTGAGTTCCTATGCCTTGCACCAGGGCCCAATTTCATGGAATTTGTACCGTAAATAAACGTTTTTTGCTTATAACGGTAGCAAAATGGTTTTGCTTACGGTTAGCGTATTTCAAGGGGGTGTTTTCTTTCTTGCTACGCTAAGCAAGGACTTTCTGCAGAATGCACATGACAGCGAGTAAGCGGAAAAAGATTAGCTTAGGAATTCTTCGCTAACCGATTAAGCACCGAAAGTCTTGCTTACGGATTCCATGAAATAGATTTCACACGTAGCAGTGAGCATAAACACAAAAAAAACCGGATTCCATGAAATTGGGCCTTGTATGTACAACAAGCTTGGCCATTACCCTAGCTTGAACTGTGTATGTTGTTTGTTTGTGTGTATCTAGAGGGAAGAAGTTGGAAGAATCTCTAGCTTACCAAGAGTTCCTGGCTAGTGTAGAGGAGGAAGAAGCCTGGGTGAATGAGAAACAGAACCTGCTGTCCAGTGATGACTATGGTGATACCTTGGCTGCTGTACAGGTATAGCAGACTTCCCTTACTGGTTCAATAAGGGACTTTCGCCAAGCATAATACTATGAAATATATGAGTCACGTGGGCCGCATGGAAAATGATCCCTACAAAAGCGGATGCTTTTTGATAAACGCACACCGAACAAGACTTGGTTAAATGTTGGAAAGCAAAATGGGTGTGGATCGGGTGCAAGCGATGAGAACAATGATGGATGGAACAAAGCTGAAATGACTGTTCGATTCTGTTTAGAGTAACGCCCAAAGGCAGAGCACAGACCAAACAGGAAAACATGATGATGATATAAAACTGCTGTAGTGAAGAATCATAGTACCTTTATGGTCAACCGTTGCATAATGAACTGATCAGGAGTGACCACTAGTTGGGCGGCTTCCTGGGGAACGAGTGGCATGAAGGTGTATTGAAATGTGCCTGAAATGTACTGAACATTTGTCCCTTGTCTGGCAGGGTCTGCAAAAGAAGCACAAGGCGTTTGACATGGACTACAAGGTTCACAAGGAGCGTGTGGATGACATCAACCGCCAGGGAGAGACGCTCATTGCTGCAGTAAGTAGACACCGTTCTATCCTAGTGCTTTGCCTTCGATTTGCATCCACACTTCAAACTGATTTGAACCTGCTTTCATCAGTTCTATGAAGTGCCTTAAAGGTAGTATCATACTTTGGTAGCATACCAAAACAGAAATTACAGATTTACCGGGTATAGAGGTTATTCACCGACGTCATAAAATCACGTGATTGGCCGTCAAGCTTTTCTATGTTGTCCATGGTTACCCGTAGGACACTGTATGTTGCGTGTGCACTGAAGCATATTGTTTTGCATGTGCAAACATTGTGCTTGACGGCCAATGACGTCACGTGAATAACCTCTATAAAGATGGTGATAATAAAAACAAAAAACATTCAAACATATTCTGCCTGAAATGCTGTATTTATCTAGAAAAGAGTAAAACCAGTTGACCAAAACAATTTTGATCTTCAGAAGATCAAAAAACCTGTTAAAAGATTTGAAAATACAGTGGGCGTTTTTCACTGTTTTCTCAAAAAAGTGGGCACAGTATGGGACTGCAATTTTCAGAGATGACTGTTACTGTATCTTTCTTGATGAATCTGTATCTCTTTGACAAAAACCAAAGTATGATATTACCTTTTAAGATTTCTTGAATGTTTTATCAGTTGTATAAAGTGATTTAAGCTACTAGCCCTCAATATGCTAGTATCAACAATCATGCAATTTAATCATATGACCTCAGACTATCCCAGCACTCTTGCAATGGCCGCATATTCAAGGTAAATGGAATAGGAACTTGCAGGTTTGCACTGTGCATTACTCTCAGCTATATAGTGAGGAAGCCTTTTGAGCCTTAAACATCAGATATTAGGGTTCCATTGATTTATTGAGACTTTCATACGCTTAACCTTATCCTTTGCACCTGTTACGCAACACAAGACCTGCTTACCACACATTACTACAGTCACCACTGGGGGCTTGAATATAAACCATGCATTACCACACAAACCACACTGTGGTATTTCTGGATACCACACTTGCCACAGGAAAATCCATGTAATGGTGAACTGTGGTATGTACTGTGCAGGTGGACAGATACACAACTTTCAATTTTGATATATTTTTTTGTTTGTAAATCAGGAAAACCACAACACTGAGGCAGTCCGCCAGCGCATTGACTCCTTGGAGAAGAAGTTTGAAGAGTTGGGTGAGGCTGCCCAGCGCCGTAAGGCCAAGCTGGATGAGAACTCTGCCTTCCTGCAGTTCATCTGGAAGGCTGATGTGGTGGAGTCCTGGATCGGTGACAAGGAAAGCATGGCCCGATCTGATGACTATGGACGGGATCTGTCATCCGTCCAGACACTGCTGACCAAACAGGTTAGTAGCTTCATATTGAGCACACAGATACTGGTTACCAGCTTAAATATCATGCATTGTATCTTGCACATAACTGGTACTCTGCTGACTGGGCGCATATCTGGTGCCTCGTGGAGACCAAGCACAATAGGTTGAATATGTCTTCACAGGGAAATTCTAAAGGTATATAGGTCTCCACAAGTTGTTCATGAAACTGATATTTGGAATAAACTCAAAAAGGAGGAATTTCTAAGGTATGTCTGTCCATCGCAAAGAGAAGAATTTCATATAAGGGACATTCGCTAGACATTTCAACCCAGGAGAGTTATTCTGGTTCAAATGGGAGTGATTTCAATTCTGCTCTTCAGAGAGTGTTCATAGTTCATTAGAAGAATGCTGTTTCCACAAGGATACAAATTCCAGTATACACGTATTTGTGCTGAAAATTAAGCCAATACTTTACTCATTCCACAGAGAATGATGATATCATAGTTGTTCAAAATGATAATAGAAAAATAGACAAATTTGTTGTAATCAGCATTTTCATCCTTTTCCAAGGCATTGATACAATTTGTTCTGAATTTGGATTTGTTTGTTTACCTGTCCATAATCTAGGAGACATTTGATGCTGGCCTTCAGGCCTTTGAGAAGGAAGGTATTTCCACCATCACCAGCCTGAAGGATCAACTGGTTGCTGCCAATCATGCCCAGACTCCGGCTATACAGCAACGTCATGCCAACCTCATTGCTAGGTAAACAATCGCCGTTGATACATGATCAAGTCAGGTCTAGTCCATAGGGCTTCACGCAGAGATGCGACTTTTCAGATTTAAATCTGAAATCAGATTTTGAAAGACAGGAATCAAATTTAAAAACGAATGTCTTTGATTCTTCAGGGATATGAAACTTCAGATTTAAATCTGAATTCTGATTTTTTGTTTAGATTTAAATCAAAATTTCAGATTTTTGTATACCTGCTCTGTATAAAAGTATAGGAACTTTTAAATTTCAACTTTTTCTGTGGTAGTTTAAGATTTTGTGTGTGTGGCCACTCCCATCCCTGATTCTTGAAGATTGCCTGAAACTGATTCCCTGTACAGAATGGACTCATGTGACATGGCTCTAACCTCCAAGGAAACCTTCAAGAATCTATAAACACATGATACACCATGCATTTCTTGCCGTTAAATTTCTAGTATCTGTTCCTCACAGGTGGGAGAAGTTGTTGTCTGATTCGCAGAATCGTCGCCAGCGTCTGCTGAGGGCTCAGGAGCAGTACCGTGAGGTGGAGGATCTCTTCCTCTTGTTTGCCAAGAAGGCCTCTGCATTCAACAGCTGGTTTGAGAACGCTGAGGAAGATCTGACTGACCCGGTCCGCTGCAACTCAGTGGAGGAGATCAAGGTAAGGTCATACAGCCATTTTACTGAATCTTGGTCATTCTATGGAGGTTTACAAAACCGAGGCTCAGGCTCCGGCTCCGGCTCTGGCTCTGGATCTGGCTCTGGATCTGGCTCTGGATCTGGCTCTGGTTCTGGTTCCAGCTCCGGCTCCATTCGTGAGTTCATTTTAAAATAACATGTATCAAAAATAGAGGCTTTTGGCTGCAATTTGGAAGTAGATTCTCTGCTTTGAACAAGAAAACAGAGCTTCAGCTTCAGTGAAAAACCACAACTTATATTTTCAACATATTGATGACAGAGCTGGAGCCCGAGCCCGAACCTCCATTTTGTAAACGCCCCTATGTTAGACCAGCATAGACCCTAGGTCCTCCAGTGTCATTGCTGTACTTGT
This sequence comes from Astropecten irregularis, assembly GCA_963971285.1. NCBI lineage: Eukaryota > Metazoa > Echinodermata > Asteroidea > Paxillosida > Astropectinidae > Astropecten > Astropecten irregularis. The sequence continues at coordinate 10,365,882 of OZ020260.1, read as the reverse complement.
GGATATCAGTAATCCATTATAAATGATCAATCTGAAAGTTCAATGATTGATTGATTGATGAATTGATTGACTGATCGGTGATATTGATTGATTACCTCTCTCAGGCTTTGAAGGAGGCCCACGATGCCTTCACAGCTTCCCTGAGCAGTGCCCAGAATGACCTGAAGCAGCTTGCTGCCTTGGACAAACAGATCAAGAGCTACAATGTTACATCTAACCCGTAAGCATCTCCTGTATTTTATGGCAGTATATCTCTATTGCTCAGATGTCAACATGTCAGTCAAATCACTAGTCTATTTCTGCAACCCCTTTTAGAGACTTGGGGATTGGGCAATTCTCCTAGAGACAGCCATCTAGCTACAGCAATAGCTTACAGTCACTCTTGATACATGGCATTTCTTGAGCAAGTAGTCTGTATTTACTACAGTGTATAGACTGCTTGCTAGCCTCATTAAGGTATAGAGGTTATTCACCGACGTCATAAAATCACACAATTGGCCGTCAAGATTTTCTATGTTGTCCATTGTTGCGCGTACGACACTGTATGTTGCATGTATGTGTAATCATATTGTGCTTGACGGTCAATGACGTCACGTGAATAACCTCTATTCACCCTCAATAGACTATTATAGTGGCTGAGCAATCCTTCGAGCAAGCGGTTTGACTTTACAGCACTTGCTGTGGTAGTCCTCAAAAGTAATGGCAGTTAGGAACAAGTCTAACAATGCAATTGTCTTACAAGTGTCCTGCTTCATTGTTAAGGTGTCCCTCAGTAAGGAAATGCTTAATTAAGGTAACCCTTTAAGTGACATGTTGCTTTGTAAAGCACTCCTCAATACAGCAACCCTACTATTGACAGCATTTCTTGACCAACCTGTCAAAATGATCAATACCTTTCAATAAATAACACAAGCATCCCGTTGTGACTCCTAGGTACACCTGGTTCACCATGGAGGCTCTGGAGGACACCTGGCGCAACCTCCAGCGCATCATCCGGGAGAGAGAGGTGGAACTGAACAAGGAGATGGAACGCCAAGAGGAGAACGATCGCTTCAGGAAGCAGTTTGCCCAGCTGGCCAACAGCTTCCATGCATGGCTGACCGAATCCAGGTATGTCAACCAGATCAGAATGAAAATGGCACACCCTCCAGGAAGGGGAGAAGAAAAACCAGATAGAAAAGGAATAATTCATAGTCTACACAAAAATGAATTTGACTTTCAGGATTTCCAAATGTTGCAAGTCACAGGCATGCAACTTTTCCTCTATTTCAGCTGATTTCCTCTTTTTTCACTTCACTCTTATGCCATTGAAAAGTGAAAAACACTGTACAAAGGGTATGATAGGATCGGAATCTCCTCTTTTTTTGAGAAGTCCAAGTTGCATGCCTGAATTTAAGGTTCATAGTTACAAACACGAGACGTTTTTTGAACAGAAATTTTGAAAAGGTGCAAGTTTTTTGAGGAGGAAATGCAAAACAGATATGTAGAAGTGAAAAATGTAGTTTAAATCTTTTTGGTTGCAATTTTCATACCTAAGAGTTTATTTACACATTTCACTTCTTGTTTTAGAGGTGATTATTTTGGCACATTGTTGTAATGCATATGTAATCATCTCTTTCTATTTCCAGGTTTATTTGCAATTATTTACCATGCTAAACCGACTTGAAATAAAACCTAATAAAACACAGCCTTACGGGGCATTTTATGATAACAGCAACATTTTGAGACAGCCGCTGAGAACATAACATTTTAATCTTTAAAACCTGCAAGTTAATCATGCCGCAGGAAAACAGACGATCTCGACGACAAATATGAAAGTCAACACGTCACCTTGAAAATAATCTGATGTTTCTTTTTCTCTTCATGAACTTGTTTTTGTTTCTCTGTGTTTGACTTGTGTTCCCCCCTTTGGTTTCCACGGCACCCTGTACATCTTGTCTTTTTCTTTGGCACTGGGTCTGTGACTGATGTTACATTTGCCTGATTTGGAGTAACAAAGCTTCTCTCACAATTCATGTTTGGGACAGTTTAAGTCATTAAACAATTTGACAAATTCGTTTTTGTTGGGACCACTCCATTTTATAGACTGGAGGCATATACCCAGATTTGTTTGTGTGATTTCATCAAAAAACGATCAGTTGATTATTATTAAGTCGTTTTCAAGACACATTGGCAGGAAGACAATGTAGTTAGAGTGACGTTAGTGGAAGCGTAACACGAGTCACGTTGGCAGAAATGTAACATGAGTCACATTGGCAGAAATGTAACAAGAGTCACATCTTCAAATTGTCATGTGTTGCAATCGCATTCATGAAATGTAATGGAAATTGTCTTAGCAAAATGTAATGTGAGTCACAGTTGTAAAATGTAACGCGATACCACACCCGTGGCGTCCCCCCCCCCAAAAAAAAATCCTTCTTTTTGTTGTTGTTGTTGTTGTCATTCATCAATGGAAATTGTCTTTATTTTGGGTTGGCCTGGTTTACACCTGCTACTGCTGCTGCTATAATGGTCATATCACATCTTCAGGACCGTCATCAACGGGTTACTACTCCTTTTCTTTCTTTCTTTGACTTGAACTTTGCCTGGCCTGACATTCTTGTTTGATTTTCTGTTTCCCAGACTTGCTACATCTGACTTGAGTTCATAGACTGTGTGCATGATTGCATGGATTCTTAACATTAATGACATTCCTTAATAGTCACCACATACATATCTACAATCATACAGTATTCCTTTTTCATTTTACATTACAGTTAAAAAATAGCAGGGCCATTCATTAAAAATTATACATGTACTAAACAAATGTTTGTAAAATGATTAATATATTCACTCTGATTAGCTTTATTACTAGAAGCAGTAAAAGAAATACATTTGGCAGATATTTATTTTTTACATGTAGATGGTATACTTTATCTGTATTTTTAATATGGATAGATATCTAGGAAAAACAAATTTATAAAAAGAAGTCTTTCATATTTCTTTAAAATTATGTTTCCATCATTGCAGAAGATATGTAGAAAAGTTCAAAAGGTTACAACTTGTAGGTATTGGCCAGTATGACATCAATGTAATGTGACTGGATTCCCATGCAGCCTCACTGCCGATGTAGAGGATATAGTTTGGTTGGTTTGGATCAATTAGGATTGACATAGGACTACAGACTGCAGGCTGGTTCATACTCACTGTGTTCACAGACAGCGCACAGCGCGAATGTCACATCCAATGTTCATACATGATACTCTGCCATTGTTCACGTCTCTGCTGCGTATAAGCATCCACCGATTGTTAAAATAATTGAAAAGTGAACAAAGAAAAATTGACTGGAGCGGGATTCGAACCGGCGACCTCCTGAATACCGTACAGGCGCAATAATACCAACTGATCTATCCAGCCCTAACTTGTCCGAATACGGGTCAAATTGGTGCGTACAAATCATTTGCACAAAGACGCGCATTTTTAGAACGCAGTGCGTATTGTTACCCACAGAGCAGACACAAAATGGAACATCGCGCTGCGTACACAGTGAATACGCAGCTAGTATAAACCAGCCTTAACCCTAAGGGATGCGTTTGATTGCATGGTTTAACCTGACAAACTTATTAACAGCGTGGATTCCAACAATAGCCTGTGCATGTCAAGAATACCGGGTTTCCAATACCTGGAAGAACTGTGTACAAAATTTGAAAGGGAAACCATCAGAATGCTTTTGCTATGAGCCGGGCATTCAGCGCATAATATCACAACAATTTCAAAACTGTATTCTTGAAAGGGAAAATGTGTGTACGTTTAAAGTTTAATACAGGCCATAAGAACCATGGAATTGAAGAAATGTGATTAAATCGATACTAATATATTTTTTTCTTAATTGTTTTTCAGATTTTCTTTGTTTTCAATTTTTTCTAAATTCGATATTTTTACATTTTGTTACTTCATTCAATATGATTTTTTTTATTATTAACAAACTCATTTCATTAGTTTGTTTAACTAAGCCTTGTATTGTCCTTTTTGATAAGATTTTCAGTCTTGAACTTTGTTTGGATGAGTATGATCTCTAATACAATCCCACACACCACATTCTCAAATATTCAAATGATTTTGGTCTCACATGCTAATGTACAGTGTAGGATCAAATATTGCACTCAAAGCAATACCGGTATGTGAACATGATTAACAGAACTACATTGATGTTTAATACTTGATATTAGAAGACGAGATTAAGCCAACCCCTCTTTGTTTTAGGGCATGGAGTGGAAGGTAACGTTCACACATGATATACCCGCATGGAACCCTCAGATTATTGTTTACTAACCAGACCAGGAAAGGAAAAGACCCATTAAAACATCAAACTATCAGATTGACCGTGGAGTGAACTGTGTGGCAGAACTCCAGCTGATAGCATGCAATTACACAGTGATGATATTACATTCTTGCTGTATTTTAAGCATTGAAGGAGTTTACACCATATTGTATTTTTGAAGAGGCCAGCCTAGCTAGGCCTACCTACTGCTAGGCCTAGGTAGGTAGGTCTAGCTAGGTAGGCCTAGCAGTAGGTGGGCCTTGCTAGGTAGGTCTAGCAATCTTTCTTTTAATCGTCACAAGAAAGAAGTTCTCAAATCGCATTTGTTTGTTTTTCACGTGGAGGCTCTAAACAAAATTGTCAAGATTTTGTGCTTGTCAAGGTTTTGTAGCTTTTGTGCTCAGGTGAGCCTATAATTATAAATTGAGCAAACTCCTTCATTTAAACATTTCCAACTCAACAGCTAAAGAAAAAAATATACCAAAAAATATAACGACAAGGTAATGTTGTCACTGTGGAATTGCTCTCATGGTTTTGCACAACGGCCGGCTTTGAAAATCGAATTCATAATGAAAAGTTGACTAAAGATAAATAGTATGGATCAGTAGCGAAATGCATGTGTTGAATGAATGGGATGCCCCTTACTGTATAGTCAACACAAACAAGCCGGTGGGAACAAGGTGCTTAGATCCTATTCATAGGTAGCTGTAGTAAAGTAATTGAGTGATTAATTGCTTAGTTGATTGATACATTGATTGCTTTGATTGCTTTGACACAGGGTTGCTATGGTTGAGGAATCTGGTAATCTGGAGAATCAACTGGAAAGCCTCAAAGTAAGTCTTATCTTCCACACGTGACTTCTTTAAAAATCCAGGAAATCATTACCATTCTTTAAAAAAAAACCCAATTATTCAGAATTTAAGGAAGGTGTACAGAGACATCATGTAACTCTTTTCTAGTTGTGTGGTTCTGAAAAGAATCGATGACGAGTTGTCTCGCAATTGCGGCCAGTGTACTCTGGCCGTCCTCGGGAGAGAGTAGTCTCTAGACCTGAGTACACTGACCAAAACATTGAGACAAATTCTCACTGGTTCTTTTTCGAAACTCACTTCTAGAAAAGAGTTTCATGGTCTCCCGCAAACCTTTTCTTCTTCTATTACTTCCAACATGCAAAGCTACTTATTGAGATTTGGTTTTACTTTTACTGGTACAAAGTTAAAATGTTTACCCTGGTTTTGGAATTTGACTTTCATTAGGAAAAGATCATTGAGGTGCGCGCCCAGAAGAGCCAACTGAAGAAGATTGAGGACCTAGGAGCCAAGATGGAGGAGAGACTCATCCTAGATAACCGGTGAGGGAATGATAACCAGGGCTTAAAATCAATCAGCAATATGCATCTGTTGAGCCGCAAAAGGAGATCATGTATAGAAATAAAATGAAGGAGGAAGAACCAGGGGTTGATTTCACTAATAGTTTGCGATCATCGCAAAAGCGCAAATCCATTGCTAGAAAATTCCTACTCAAAGTAGCGATCGATTTTCCTTTTAGCGATGGATTTTGGCTTCAGCGATGATCGGAAAGCGTTAGTGAAATCAGCCCCTGGGGTTGATCTCACCAAACTCATCGTAATTTACTATCAATCCTTGTACTTATGATGCATTGCAGCTCTACGTAGGATACAATGGGTTATCCCTCGTACATATAACCTGAGTTACGATCAATCTTAGGGCTTTGTGAAATGGACCCCTGCTCTCATAGTAACCCAAACTCCTGCATGTTTGACCCCCCCCCCCCAATGGTAATGCTTTTTGCAATGGATGAAGCCATTTCAGATAGACCTATTTGAACGTGTGCAGCGATGTGAGACTTTTTGTGAGTGCTTTTTTGTACACCTGCTCTGCACAAAAACATAGGAAATTTTCAATGTCGGCTTTTTCCTTGGTGTTTTCAGATTTGTGGGTTTGTATATGGCCACTCACATCCCTGCATGTGATGGCTGCAGGATTGTTAGATTCAGCCCAATGACCAACATAACCAATAGTCATATGCGCCACTGAATGGCAAACAAGATACTGATACTATAGTTATTTCTCACAGTCCTAGTAGTTGCAGCTGTTCATTTCCTATTTTTTCCCCATTTTGTTGCCTTGTAGTTACACTGAGCATTCTACAGTGGGCCTGGCCCAGCAGTGGGATCAGCTAGACCAGCTTGGTATGCGTATGCAGCATAACCTGGAACAACAGATCCAGGCACGGTATGTATACATCCATTCACCTTACCCTATCAGGTGTATTTATTACTGCATGGGCAGAATGGTCAAGTGCCAGTTAGGTGATACACACTGGCTTGCCGAGTCGGGATTCTAATGTTTTATCTGAATACAATTGTAGATTTCATAACTAAGCTTGACCACAATTAACAAGTACACCACCAAGTTCATTGTGGTCAGCAGGCATATCTTAATCCTGTCTGTACAGTGAGTTTTACCTCTTCGCTTCGCTAGTTCTTACACGGCATTGGTTCAATAGATTTGTACTGTGAATGGCTTTTTACTGTCTAAATGAAGAATATTTCACCTTAAAGGCATTGCATACGATTGGTAATGACTCTGAAAATTTATGGCAATAAAAACTTACTTAGTGAGAAGTACAGCTGCTTTGGATAGTATAATGCATATTGAGAAACGCTCAATTCGAAGTACCGCGGTTATGGAAAAATATGTCACTTTTTATCTCCAAAAATTATGAATCTGAGAAGCGTTATGGCCGTAACGCTTCTCAGCTATTGACTCACTGTTCTCTGGCGTGAAATAACCGCTCTAGTTTGTCGCCAAAATCTCAAAAACGCTACCACCTTTTGAATCGAAACTTTCACAGGTTAGTTTTATGGTATATATATTCAATTATATTGGTTTGAAACAAACATTAGGCTCAAATTACCAAACGTATGCAATCCCTTTTAATAAAAGGTACTATCATACTTTGGTAACATACCGAAACAGACATTTTCACAGATTTTTCTAAAACTTACAGGGTTTAAATATGGTAATGGTAGAAAATACCGTTAATATTTTTCCGCCTGAAATACTGTATTAATCCAGAAATGAGTAAAACCAATGACTAACAACAATTTTGATCTTCAGAAGAAAAAACATTTCTGTGAAAAGATTTAGAAATACCATGGGCTTTTTTCACTGTATTTCTCAAAAAGAGGGCACCGTATAGGACTGGGAATTTCACAGATGACAGTTACTGTGTCTTTCTTGATATTTTTACCCCTGCATTTCTTGGACAAAACCCAATGTATGACATAACCTTTAAAAGAAATTGTCGAGCAGTATCCAGATAGAGCGTGCATCATATTGATAAAGATTTGGACCTCTGCGTTTAACCTACTCCTTTATAAAGCACATTTGCGAGGAATTGTCTTGTCATGAATCCTAGCCTTTTGCCCTTTGTATTTATAGCAACACCACTGGAGTCAGTGAGGAGTCACTCAAGGAGTTCAGCATGATGTTCAAGCATTTCGACAAGGATAAGACCGGATTCCTGGAGCACAAAGAGTTCAAGTCCTGTCTGAGATCTCTTGGCTACGACCTTCCCATGGTGGAAGAAGGAATGGAAGATCCTGAATTCCAGTCCATCCTAGACACAGTGGATCCAAACAAGTAAGGGAAATGTTCAGGAAACCTTAAAGGCACAATCTATAGCAAAATCTATAGGAAAATCAATGAACAAGAATCTATGGGCTATGGCCTTCCCGTATGGGAGGCAGGAATGGAAGATCCTGAATTCCAGTCCATCCTCGACACAGTGGATCCAAACAAGTAAGGGAAATGTTCAGGAAACCTTAAAGGCACAATCTATAGGAAAATCAATGAACAAGAATCTATGGGCTATGGCCTTCCCGTATGGGAAGCAGGAATGGAAGATCCTGAATTCCAGTCCATCCTCGACACAGTGGATCCAAACAAGTAAGGGAAATGTTCAGGAAACCTTAAAGGCACAATCTATAGGAAAATCAATGAACAAGAATCTATGGGCTATGGCCTTCCTGTACGGGAGGCAGGAATGGAAGATCCTGAATTCCAGTCCATCCTCGACACAGTGGATCCAAACAAGTAATGGAAAAGTTCAGGAAACCTTAAAGGCACAATCTATAGGAAAAGGTTCAGGAATTCTCAAGAAAATGTATGAGATGCTGGCACCAAAAACACTTCAAAATCAGATTTTATTTTATTCTATTTTTCAAAAATTAAGAGCAAAAAGATTTGTATCCAGGACAAAAACCTGATATAAATTCTGGTATGTCAAGAAAAACAAGTTGTTTTTTAGGATTCGCAGGCTTCCTCTGCAAGAATATGGATTGTTCCGGCTTTGCTCTTAAGCCCTGCCCACTTGTGTGTTTTACATTCTGCATGTGACAGAGTTTAACCAAGGCTTTTGTGGTCACCTGATTAAAAGGCATCCTCCAATTGGTCAATGCTCACAGTTTGAGTGACAGGACAGAAGGGTCCATTGTCTAACTGTGGTCCATACTGACAAATTCAAGGAAATATTATTCTGAAGTGGCAGACGTTTTCAAAGATACACATTTTGAATTCTTTACCTCTGCAAGAATGTATTTGTGACCCAAAAATATCTTGAAATTGCTGAGTCTTACGTCCTGTTACAAGTGATATTCCTCATTTCTTTAAGTAATCATGGTTTTATTGTTTTGTTTGTACAGAGACGGAGTTGTATCACTCCAGGAGTACATGACCTTCATGATCAGCAGAGAGACTGAGAATGTACACTCTAGAGATGAGATTGAGAATGCGTTCCGTGCACTCGGTGCAGAGGGCAAACCATACGTCACCAAGCACGAGCTGTATGCGGTAAGTCCATGCTCTTACTTGAATATGTTTATTATTAGGTCCTGACTCTTAATCTGGGAGTGTTGAGAATAGACTGATTGCGTGACATACCATCACGTGAACTATAGTGGGTAATTTACATCTCATTTGGCACAGAGCAGCAGTGAAAACGTGTAAAGGAGAATGTGCATGATATAATAGTCTTCTTTGCTTGTTTCTTCTGCTGTTCTGCACAAAATGAGATGTAAAATAGGTCATGTGATGATATGTTAACATTGGTCACGCAATCTGTCTGTTGTCGTAATGCAGATACGCGTAGATGTTTTTGTAGGTAACCTTACTTTCAAGCTTACTTTCATGGTTTTTCTTGTAATTTGTGGTGAAATGCACCACCACCATGCTAATTGTGTGGTGTAAGTTAAATAGGGAAGAAATGAGAAACCCTAACACTCAATTCACTGTTGATGCTGTTATTACAGTACAAGTAGGATTTGAAGGAGTGCTTCGTCTACCATGAGGCATTTAATGCCTCCACTGTGAATGATGGTGTGGAGAAATCAGTTTCTAGCATTGAAATGAGACTGATGGTCTCTTTACAGTATAGGTAGGACTAGAAGGGGGTACCATGTCCACAGCAAGGCTGCAACTATTGCCTTCACCCTAATTTGCCACCTACACATAATGAATCGGCCCAATTTCACAAAGCTGCTTAAGCACCAAAAACCTTGGTAAATAAAATCACTATGCCAGCCAAAACCCCGTGTGAATATTATGCTAAACAAACAATGGCCGGATACATGTCAAAAGTAGTAAACATCACATGGAAATTTGGTTGGCAATCCTGTTTGATCAATGAAGACTTTTCATGCTGAAGCAAATCTATGAAATTGGCCCCTGTTTTGTCCTTCATCCAGGACCTTTTCTCTTAGAATATTTCATTAATCCATTCTGTCAATCTTATCCTTGTCTTATAGAATCTACCCACACAGCTGGCTGAGTACTGCATCCTACGCATGGAACCGTACCGAGATTCCAAGGGCCGAGAAATACCAGGAGCCCTGGACTATGTCAAATTCAGCTTCGACATGTTCCAAAACTAACATCTGGTATAATCTGCACCTCCAGTCCACCCCTACCCCACCATCTATGGGCGTGGGTTATAGGAGCAGATTATGAGCCTGTTTTCCAGTGGTTTTAGCTTGTAGATTTTAGGTTCACTTTTCCCATTTATATTACTGAGTCCTGTTATCTTTCCTAGCATTCCTGATGGCTCATTTGCATAAAAATAGTACTCTTGCATTGCAGCTGTAGAGGGCGCTCTATCAATGATTTTTGTTAGTGTGAAAAGAAATTGTTCAATTTCATCAGTAGTTAAGTCCATAAAACTATTTTAAATAGCAACTAAGCGATATAGATGGTATGAATCTTGTACTGTTGAATTGTATGGCTTTTTGTGGGGGTATCAATATTCTGGTTGCTGTTCTGAATCATAAGAAATTCATTTTAGGAATATTGAGTAAAAATAAAGAAACAGATATTTGACGTTGCTTATCAGTACTGTGGATGTTAGCTAATGTGACTGCATGAGAATAACATGGTATAACTAGACCTGTGTTTGTTGACAAACACTGAGCTGTTTCGCGTATGTTTTAAAAATAATATGAAAAGCTAACATGAACGCAATTGGCCCAGTACAGAGAAATAGCGGTGTTTAAATTGTCGTAAACAACTACATGTATCAGGAGCGTCGTCACTCGTCCATCAATACTCGTACATTGTATACAGATTGGTGTACATACACATGCCCATGAGAAACACTGAATAGCCGAGTCTATTATAGACCAGCGCGCGTAGTATGTATGGTTGTGCATATGGGCGGTGGAAAAAACAAAATGAGTGATTTTCTAGCTATGTCGTGCTCCGTTCACGTGTACACAATTGGCGCACTACTATAGATAGCCATATCAGCGATCCAAAAAGTTCCAAAGACCGTGTTTTGTGTTATGTTTGACTCTAAATGGCAAAATTAATTATTCAAAAAATCAATAAAAAAATCAGTCGATGACGTCATCGTGACGTTACTTCACATTTGGAATAGAAATAGCATTTCCTACCTACCCACCAAGTTTCATCACGATCGGATATTCGCTTATATGTGTTTCTGGGAAAAAATGGCAAAATTTAATATTCAAAAATCAATAAAAAATCAGCCGATGACGTCATCGTGACGTCACTTCAGATTTAGGATACCAGTACCATTCCCTACATATCCACCAAGTTTCATCACCATCGGATATTCCCTTATATGTGAATCAGAAAATCGGCTTTTTGATGACGTCATCATGACGTCACCACTTTTTGGTATTTTATGGCACGTGCCTATAGCCTAACAAACATTTTACCGAAAGAATTTTGAAAATACGATTTGTCGTTCATGAGATATAAAGAAAAGGTCCAAAAATTGAATAATTCGTATAAAATCGCACTATGACGTCATCAACACGTGACTGCAATTTTTGTCTATAACACGTCCCCATATACTTACATACCAAGTTTGAGTTGCATCGGACTTGCCGTTCCGGAGATAAAGACCCCTAAAATTTGCACTTTTATGATTACGTAACTGTGCACGTGATGACGTCACGATGACGAAATGTTTCGGCATGGCACCTGGGGTGGTGGTTTTACTATGTGCCAAGTATAAAGTTGATCGGAACTGGCATAAGGGTAGAAGTGACTTGTATAAAAACCCTGTGTTATGTCTATGGGAAAAAAGTGGAATAAAAAAAAAAAAAGAAAGAAAAAAAAAAATAACAAAAACAATAGCTGTTCCGCCGCATGCGAAACAGCTAATAATATAACCTGTAACAATTTTCAAGATTTGATATCGAGTATAGGGACCCATGTTCTACAGTCACAAGCTCTTATCAAAGTTAAAACAAATATTTGATGTAATTGTACTGAAATTCTCAAGCAGGAATTGTATTTTAAAAACAAAACAAAAAGTTTTTTCTTAATTCTGTGGTCTTGTTGCATGCTGATGAACTGTATTAATGGTAATAAACACATGTAGTTGAATCGCATGGTATTTCATTGAATACAAAATATGTACTATCCAAATTTTAGAAAACATTCCTAATAAAAGTGGTTGATGAAATTAAATACTTGTAATTGAAGTTAGTGTAACAGTCGGGTATTCATGAAACTATCCAATATGGAAGGATATCGTTTTCTAGTCTTAAAGGGATGGTACAGAACTGGTGTTTGCGACAAAACCGTTGCTGACAGTGAACCACATTATGTAATCCATCATATACCTTAACTGACAAACCTGTAGAAGTTTGAGGTCAATCAGCCATCTGGGTCACGAGAAAATAGTGAAAACCCGTGTTCAAAGAACTGTACACATTTCAACGAATGAATAAAACGCTTCGAAGCGATTTATTCCTATCGGAAAAAAGTTTCATTTATTTCTCAACAAATATGGCATTTCAGACAAAAACATTTCATGGGATGTTTTTTCCTATCATCATCATTATACTGTGTAAGTTTTATGTGAATCTGTGATCATGAAGTGTATTTTGTCTTACCAATTCTGTACCATCCCTTTAAATTCAACAGGGTTTTTGAAATCATTCTGAAAAAATGGTGTTTCACCATTTGTGATGTATTCGGTCATAAATTACATGAATTAAAAAAATAGAATAAATATCATGTTTGCTTCAATATAATATTCCATGTTACAAAAATTCGTGAAGAATTTTAAAAATTTAACCTGAAAATCGTTGGTTTGTGGGAAATTGTTAAGATTGTGTCAAGTAAAAAATATCTAAAAGCAATTTAAACTTCCAACATTATAGTATGGCTTGAACTTTTTCGTTTTATTTCTCAAAGTTGTTAGTATTTTGAATTTTGCTTGAGGGCTTTTCCAATGCTATGTCAGTTGTTTACCAGGGAAAGGTGAATAAAGTAGTACAGCAATTAAAAAGAAAACATTTTGTCAAATTTGTGTGTTTTCTGTGGTGTTTAAAATACTCTACTTTGGCTGACAACACCTTGAACAGTGCGCATCCGGTTTTATATTTCAGAGAATTGTCTTTATTTTGGAGGAATTTAATTTGTTCAGTAGTTCCCCCAGTATGGAGTAGTTCCCCTAGTACTTCCCCCAGTATGAAGTAGTGCCCCCCGGTAGTTCCCCCAGTATGGAGTAGTGCCCCCAGGAGTTCCCCCAGTATAGAGTAGTTCCCTAGTAGTTCCCCCAGTATAAAGTGTCCCCCAGTATGGAGTAGTGCCCCCGGTAGTTCCCCTAGTAGTTCCCCCAGTATGGAGTAGTGCCCCCAGGTAGTTCCCCCAGTAGTTCCCCCAGTATGAAGTAGTGCCCCCAGTATGGAGTAGTGCCCCCAGGTAGTTCCCCCAGTAGTTCCCCCAGTATGAAGTAGTGCCCCCCGGTAGTTCCCCCAGTATGGAGTAGTGCCCCACAGGTAGTTCCCCCAGTATGAGGTAGTGCCCCCGGTAGTTCCCCCAGTATGGAGTAGTGCCCCCAGGTAGTTCCCCCAGTAGTTCCCCAGTATGAAGTAGTGCCCCCCGGTAGTTCTCCCAGTAGTTCCCCCAGTATGGAGTAGTGCCCCACAGGTAGTTCCCCCAGTAGTTCCCCCAGAATGAAGTAGTGCCCCCGGTAGTTCCCCCAGTAGTTCCCCCAGTATGGAGTAGTTCCCCCAGTAGTTCCCCCAGTATGAAGTAGTGCCCCCCGGTAGTTCCCCCAGTATGGAGTAGTGCCCCCAGGTAGTTCCCCCAGTAGTTCCCCAGTATGAAGTAGTGCCCCCCGGTAGTTCCCCCAGTATGGAGTAGTGCCCCCCGGTAGTTGCCCCAGTAGTTCTCCCAGTATGAAGTAGTGCCCCCCGGTAGTTCCCCGAATAGTTCCCCCAGTATGGAGTAGTTCCCCTAGTAGTTCCCCCAGTATGGAGTAGTGCCCCCAGGTAGTTCCCCCATTAGTTCCCCCAGTATGGAGTAGTGCCCCCAGGTAGTTCCCCCAGTAGTTCCCCCAGTATGGAGTAGTGCCCCCAGGTAGTTCCCCCAGTAGTTCCCCCAGTATGGAGTAGTGCCCCCCGGTAGTTCCCCCAGTAGTTCCCCCAGTATGGATTAGTGCCCCCCGGTAGTTCCCCCAGTAGTTCCCCCAGTATGGAGTAGTGCCCCACAGGTAGTTCCCCCAGTAGTTCCCCCAGTATGGAGTAGTGCCCCCAGGTAGTTCCCCCAGTATGAAGTAGTGCCCCCTGGTAGTTCCCCCAGTAGTTCCCCCAGTATGGAGTAGTGCCCCCCGGTAGTTCCACCAGAAGTTCCCCCAGTATGAAGTAGTGCCCCCGGTAGTTCCCCCAGTAGTTCCCCCAGTATGGAGTAGTTCCCCTAGTAGTTCCCCCAGTATGAAGTAGTGCCCCCGGTAGTTCCCCCAGTATGGAGTAGTGCCCCCGGGTAGTTCCCCCAGTAGTTCCCCCAGTATGAAGTAGTGCCCCCCGGTAGTTCCCCCAGTAGTTCCCCCAGTATGGAGTAGTGCCCCACAGGTAGTTCCCCCAGTAGTTTCCCCAGTATGGAGTAGTGTCCCCTAGTAGTTCCCCCAGTATGGAGTAGTGCCCCCTAGTAGTTCCCCCGGTATGAAGTAGTGCCCCGGTAGTTCTTCCAGTGTGGTAGTTCCCCCAGTATGGTAGTTCCCCCAGTATGGGAGTAGTTCCCCCAGTATGGAGTAGTTCCCCCAGTATGGAGTAGTTCCCCCAGTATGGGAGTAGTTCCCCCAGTATGGAGTAGTTCCCCCAGTATGGAGTAGTACCCCCAGTATGTTTGTCATTGTAGGCCTAATTCTGATCGGCTGTTCTCTTGTTTTCTGTCTCCTAGTGTTGGCAGAGCATCCGGACATGAGGCAGATCATGGCCGACGTAGCCAGGGAAAGACTACAGAAGATCATTGAGAGCAATGCCGAGAAGGACGGGTACCGAACCGCCGATGACGAAAACGATGAGTCCAATTAAAACCCAGATGAACTTAGTCCAAAATAGTCCAAAAGCTTGGTTAAACGCAAGAATCCAAAACTTGAGTTAGTATAACTTAATATTTGACGACTCCAAACAAAGAACAGACAATTATATTGTTCTTTCGAAAGAAACAAGGCACTGAAATAAGAACACAGTTACAAAATGAATTCATTCCAATATTATTTCTTTATTGGCGAAAAAAAAAAACCAATCGCAATATTTATGTACAATTGACATGCCAAGATCTGATGAATGTTTTCATGTTTTATGCCCTATAATTGGAGAAAAATCTCGACAAAAAATATTATGTTCTGTAAACGAAGAATTTGATGTGCTCTAGCCATGACACGTCCCTCGATAAGTTTTTCAGATTGCGACTCAGTTTAGGACTTGATTTCATCGAAATGACACTTTTTGCTTTCCAACCCCCCTGTTTTCTGAAGGCTAAATCTGCCCTAACTGTTCGCCTGCACGGAGCCAAACAGTTGCTATCCTCTGACAATGGTTTCTTCTCTCCAATTGTTCATGTAATCCCATTAACATCAAACCAATCTGTATTCCACTGGCAATTGAATAGGTACTTAACCACAAAACCACAAAGCATATCATTACCTTGAAGTTTGTAAGTCTAGCATTCTGTACCAAATGCTCGTTTTATGAATATGGAATCAAGTATAAGCTTCACCTTATGCTAAATACTTAGAGAAAAAAGTACTTACTAGAAGTATTTACTTGGAAGCACCTGCTAGTTTTTATAAATACGAGCCAAGCTCTTGTACCTAAGCAGGGGCAAGTTTGTGATGGATTTTAGAAACCAGAAGGAGGACCTTGAAGCAGATGCATTGGTGTATTGGTAACCAGTGTAGGGACTGAAGTACAGGGGTGATGTGTTCTGAATTTTTAGTACGGGTAACTAGCCTAGCAGCAGTGTTCTGAATTCTTTGTGAAGGTGCTATATGGGACTGTGGGAGACCAGCAAATAAACAGTTGCAATAGTCGAGATGTGCATGTGATGTTACAAAAGCATGTACTAAGATCTGTGGCGGGTTTGTTGAGGAATTTCCTTATCTTTCCAATTTTGCATATACCCCATGAAGCAGAACGACATACTTTACGAATATGTTGGTGCAATGTAAGATTGTCATCTATAAGAACACCTAAATCCCGGGCACTCTTAGAACACTGGATTCTTCCTGATTGCAGTTCAAAATTAGATATCTGGTTGGAATTGCGGAACTGTGAAGTTATGTGAAGAGTATCCGTTTTCAGTTCATTAAGTTGCATTTTGTTTGCCAGTGACCACTTCTTGACATCTTCAATGCACCTTTTGAGTTGGTGCATGGCCTCAGTTTGCTGGGTGGGTTTCAGAATGAGATAAATCTGTGTGTCATCGGCATAAACCATGTGCTGCACTCCATGATGAGAATCGATGATACCTCCGAGTGGGCCAGTGTAGAGGATGAACAAGAGCGGCCCTAAAACGGAGCCCTGCGGCACGCCATAAGGAATGGGAAACAATTTTGAACAGGAACCATTTACAATGACCTTCTGGCTGCGACCGTTCAAATAAGATTTGATCCACTGTAACACTGCTCCGTTGATACCGTAGTGGTTCTCTAGGCGGTGAGTAGTACGTACGGGGCTGAATGCACCCCAATTGGTGGTGCTAGCACCTGCAGGTGGTGCAGGTGGTGGTGGTGGTGCAGAGGGTGCAGGTGGTGCGGGTGGTGCGGGTGGTGGCGTTGGTGGCGCTGTTCATAATAGGTGGTGCTGTTGTGATATGAAGCCTGTTTTGGGTACGGATGGTGTTGTATGGGATGGGTCTGATGTTGGTTTACTCGTTTGAAACAATGTCGCTCTTGATTGGTCGTTGAATGAAAGGGTAATTGTGATTGGCTAATTAAAAACATGATTGTTCATGATTGGCTAATTAGTTGTCAATGAATTAGAACATTGAATAAGAAAAAACAGCAAAACAAATACAAAAACAGATGTAACTTACGTTTGTGTTGTGTAGCCTAATAAAGCAAAGGACCGATGACGTCATGGACAGGTCTGGACAAGCCTCGACAAGTCAATGTGTTGTGTAATAAAGCAAAGCACCGATGACGTCATGGACAGGTCTGGACAAGCCTCGACAAGTCAGACTTGAATTATAAAGTGAATGATGATTGGTTGAATTGGTAGTTGTGAATAGGGAAAGTAAGTCTTGATCTAAGACCAATTTATCGTTTGTCCCGCTCCGACAGCACCGATAGAGGGGGGTATATAATCAACGAACTCGCTGGCCTGCTGCCACTGGTACCTGTGCCGCCGCTGGTACGCGTGCTTGCTGTGATCGATAAACTGGTCTTGAAGCAAATCAATAGCCCAGGCGAAGACCCCCGCATGGAATGAGGTGCTGAATATGTATATATTTAAATTAGATCAATCTTGAATAATCACGCAAGCGCAATAGTGCAGATTTTTTTCATACAGTCTGGTCACACGATGGTCGATGCGTAATTCACATAATATAGGGCCTACATAACAAGTCATAGAGCACCGTGGTTGGGGCCAATTTCATAGCAGTCGACTGATAAATTTTGAACTGAGAATTCTATCAAATTTTTGGGCGGCAAATGGTAGGGCATCAGATACAACCATAGCACAAGAGAGAATGTAATGTTTCCGGTTGCGAAGCACCGACGTGCTTCGTAACAACTGGGAGCTCCAGTGACGTGGTTAATCGGATGGTAGATCACCTGCATCGGATCTCACTGACTGCTCAATAGCTTCTGTTAGAAGACTACGAGGGTAAATGTTACATACTTGGTACAAGAAGCCATATGTTAAACGATAACTGTAATACTGTACAATTTATGTCATTTCCAATTTTTCAAACTCAAGTATCTTAATCTACCACCCCTATCCCAATATTTCCTTTTCTCTATTAACACTGTTTTATATTAAATATAAACATTTTTTGCAGACGTTCCCTGGTAACGGCGACCAAACTACCCCAGTGACCAGCATGTTTACCAAGCCGATCTATGCACGCTTCATCCGCATTAGGCCCACTGCTTACAACGACTGGCCATCAATGCGCATTGAGCTCATCGGCTGCAAGGAGTAAAGAACTGACCATGATAATGATCTGTTGACGCGATTCGCGTAACTAGCACATACAAAATGTCATCATGAAATTATCACACTGACGGAAAGTTGTAACAGAATATTAATATAATCTCATAATTTTCGGTATCTTTAATTCTTTTTGTGTCATCTGTTTAGCCGTGTATACTTGACAGCAGTTTCCTTTAGTATATACAGCGTGTACTATAGGTACAAATTGACTTACAATGTCACTTGAGAACGTAAAATAGAAAAAAACAAGAAAATCTGTAAAATTCGAGGTGTAAGCATTTGGCACGGTTGTTAAATTAAGTAATGAAACGGTTTCGTTTCGATTCATGGCCAATTTGTTAAATAAATTGGTTTTTTTCTCGACTTAAAAGATTCGGCAAATCAAATATCACATTATAAACCAAATGGACGCATATATCTAATCTATAAACTTGAGGAATTTTGTCATTAATATTGGAAGCTATCATAACATTCGTCATTGAACAAATTGAAACGACAAATACAGTGTCAATTTGGCTCACATTATAATCACATAATTATGATCGTTTTGTAAATAAGATTTTTAACACGTTCAATATTGGTAACACGTTTGCTTTTGTCGTGAGTAGCTTAATATGCTTTTGGTAGAACAAAATATATAGATCGTTGATTTGTAACTTACAGGCGTGGTGTTACTTAACCATAACATTATAAAATCAAACATTCAATTCTTATTTGTTGTTGTTTTTCTTGCCTTTTTCTCCTTTTTTCGTTTTTTAATTTTTCTTTTTAACTTTCTCCCCTTTTGAAATGTATTAATTCTTCTTTTTTTTTACGCAGGTGGCTTTATCATTGACACATCGTCTTGTTAAAATGGCAAAAGAACGAAAGTTTGTATCAATATACATTTGCGCACCTGGATTTGCATCTATACTAACCAAGTAACTATGTATATGCGTAGTACTTAAATAGGAATGTCTCTACAGTTTCTAAAAAAGGAATTCTCTACACAGTATGAAGTATAATTTATAAATACTCAAGCACTATTCGTTATTTCTTAGCATACCTATCATGAATCGATCACAGTATAAGTAGAGCACTTTATTGCCAAATTCAAATGCCAATGTTGCCTTATACAATAAGAGAAAATAAAAGACCACTGTGGTGGTAGAGAAAAGTCAAGTCGGTTTCATTGTTCCCTTATTCAGACTCTATTTCTGGTTGGTCTGTTTGTTGTTTCGCTGTTGTCAAGATTATTCCTTAAATTCTCTTTTTGCTTAATTGTCTTTTGTTAAAAACCGATTGACTGGTGGTAATGAGGGTGATTGGTAATTTCAAGGAAATGCGCGGTATTTTTGAACGAGTGAGGGCGCTTCGAATAACTTCTGGGGGGTCATTTGACAATGCGTTGTTGTTGTGTACCGCTGTGTCAGAATACAACTCGTACATGTCGTAGTAAAAATATACACTTCTATCGTATCCCAAAAGACAAAATTGTCCGTAAATGACCTCTGCTCAATTGACAATTAATCGGACCATACCCCCAGAAAGTAAATAAAGTTGTAACTAACAGCGCCCTCTTGCGTTCAAAAATACGGCGAATTTACTCTTCTGGTTCGTGACGTCACAACCTTTGCCATGGAATCTCATGCGCATCACCGGAGTCTATATCGTATACATGTGTAAATGTTTTAATTTTTTGGAAAATATAAACAAAATTAAACAAAAATCTACTCCAATTCTCAACGACCAAAATTGACGTCGCCTGCATTAATTATGATGCATTCATTATAGTATTATTATTAATTATAGTTAAGAGTAGACTTGGATATAAATAAATTCGAATTTGTTTTATATGAAATCAATGGAGGCTAGGGCTAAATGATTATAATGCTAAACCCCACCCCATTTTTTACTGAAGTATTCTGTTCTTAGGCGATATGTGTCTGCCTACAATCACCTCAAAAAACAAACAAATCAAGTCATGGCAGTAACCTTGATAACGTACGCGCACTGCATGCCTTACATCTTGCCATTTTCATCTCCGTGATATGGTCATACAGTGCTTTACTTTACACGTGTTATAGCAATGCAGGTTCCATCATGATCGTAATTGACTACCGGCCTGTAACTTCCTGACACAGACCAAGTGCGGAAACGCTCAACAATTATCAGGGCCATGCCTAGTTAATTGCCAGCAAATTGAAATAGATCGAAACTGCAAAACACCTAACAAATGAATTCTTGAAAAAAAGCTGCCTTTACCGACGTGAATAAAGCAGACTCTGTTCAAGTGATTGGGGAGGGAATTTGCATTATTGGAAGTTAGGGACCGAATGGTTGTGATAAATATGCAGAATACTCCATGTATGAGCATATCGAGGTCTTCCTCTGATGTTTTCGAATTAGAGAGTTTATAGGTATAATACATGATTGGTAAAGGTCACAAAGCAGCACTCATATTTGAGCCCAATGTCCGATTGAGCTCACATTTTCACAGGTGATTTATTTTATGTATTATGTTGGATTATACAAAGTGGGGGTGCTTTTCTTTGACCTTTACCGATCATGTATTAATTCTCATGTCTAATTGATCCACAAAACAACAAATCTCTGGTTAAAGTCTGTAAACATGGGAACGTGAACTTTGATATTTTGAAATGTATACGATGCAACGGCACCGTGCCAAATCGATAGGAGCGGATGCTTGCCTACTAAGCCGAGCTTGGTCGGAGCAAAAGGGAAACCGCTTAATGAATTTTACCTTTCGAAAAGGGTCCCGATCGATGGCATCATGTTAATCAAGAGGTAGCCGCAGAAACGATATCCACAACAAAAATAAGCTTAAAAAGCAATCTTATTATCAGGGTGTGCCAGACTCGATCAAAGCATCACGCACTAAGTTACATTGTAGTTGCACTCAGTCTCTGTCTATCTAACTTATCAGGGGTTTCGAAAACTGATTTGTGCATGATGGAAATCCTGCTGACAACTATCGCATTCGTTATTATCATGATTGTAGCAAATGGCATAAAAGGTAAGTTATTAATAAATGCATGCTGATTCGACGAAAGACAGCCAGCATTCCTTTTAGATGTAGGTCCTACCAATAAGTATGCATGTAGGCCTAACTGCTGTGCATGTGCTTATCGTGTGTGACGTGATTTTACCCGGACATTGGGAAGGGGTGTGTTCCAGGGGCCGATTTTGCAAAATGCTAAGATCTTTGATCTGTTGATTCTACCTTGGCAATTTGTATAGTGTCCTTACGCATTTTTGTGGCCGTCATGACACATGACATTATGGGCGAATCGCAACTATTAAACTGTTTACTGTTATTGCGCTTTTCGCAGCAGTTGACCGCTGTTTTAATAACTTTTGTTGTACATTTCACTTGATTTCTAATTTAAAAAAATAATGCCACTATAAAAACACACAAATAAAAATGTGCGCAGATTTGTGTTGTACGATGTATTGTTATACGTCATTATAATGCATGTGCAAACATCGCATAACGAAACTGCGCAGATATTTGTGAATTTGTGATGTACGATGTATCAAACATCACAAATAATTTATGTGGGAAGATATTTCTGATGTTTGATGTTCCTCCTTCGCCACCTTTCTTTGCCGTTTTGCGCATGATATTCATAGTTTACACTGTGAGTAATGTAATGCGCGCCCCAAGTGTCATGTGTCATGGCGACCAGCGCATTTCGCACTGGATACGAAACCACTACTATTGTGACATCGCACATTTCCAAACAATAACGATAGATTCACATTTAAAATAAATCTTAGTCCTTTTGTGAAATCGACCATTACAGATGAGTAATACAAATTAAGGGATGCTTGGAGTTAGGAAGGCCTGTCGCGTTTCGATCCTATCAGGATCTTGCTCAAAGGCTAAAACGATCCTGCTAGAATCGAAACGCGTCAGACCCTCCTAACTACAAACATTTTATAAATTTTAGGTCATTATATTGGCTGATGAGCAGTTTGCAGCAGTTTATTACTTGAATTGAAAAATTAAGGGAGATTTAATGCTATAGTTTGGAATCTTAAATCAAAATACTTCAAAGAAATTCCTTCTGTAGACGAGTTTAAAGCTACTATCATACTTCTGTAGCATACCGAAAATGAAATGTTCACATATTTACCTATAACTCACAGGGTATTAAGATGGTGATAGTATAGAAACATACCGTTAACATTTTCCTACCTGAAAAGCTGTATTTATCCAAAAAATAGTAAAACCAAAGACCAAAACAATGTTGATCTTTTAAAGATCAAAAATAAAAGTGAAAGACTTTTAAAATACTGTGTGAGTTTTTCACTGTTTTCTTAAAAAAGTGGGCACCGCATAGGACTGAACATTTCACAGATGACTGTTACTATATCTTCCTTAATAATGTTTACCCATGAGTCTGCATTTCTTGGACATACACCAAAGTATGATATTAACCTTTAACGGCACTACATCCAAGAAACAACTTTCAGCAAAGTGAGCCATTGTTTCAAATTGATAACCATTCTGAGGCATGATATAATACTAGGTTCATTTTTTGCAATACTTTCTCCCACCTAGATCACCAAGCTATAGTCTATAAAAATTGATTATGATTTTTCAGGTTAAGCTTTGCTGTGCTACATGGGTAAGGAGCCTGACCCCGACTCTCACAACAAATACCGCTGGGTCATCCCGATAGGGGATTCCTGTCAGTGCACCAAGGTTCAAATGGGCGCAGTCAACACCCGGACCCCATGCAGACCTTTCAAAGTGACGTACTATGACACCTTTCTGCTGAGCGACGATCCAGTGGAGATTCGGAAGTTGCTCAATTGTACTGAGGGTATGTTTCTATTTGAAATACTTTGATGATTGGTTTATTTTAATGCAGTGCAGCGGAAATGTAAAACTTTCCGAATATACAAAATTTTGTATCTTCATTAATGTAAACCTAGCAAGAACTTACCCGATACCGTCTGCCAGTTTTACATTGAATTGTCAAACTGCTTTACCTAAAGGTCGCCAGGCTCGGTATGGTTCTATTCGAATGACTTAGATGGTACTTGAATTCGTAATATGGACGCAACATCTTTCCAATTCATGACTTTCTCCGAAATAATTCAAGGTTTGAATACAGTACAGTCCTTGTAGACTTATCTATCCAGAAACTACTAGTCTTCATTGGTCATTATGAGCTCCGACATTTATTAGAACGAATCAAAATGAATGAGTTATTTGAAAAAAGATGTCCAGTTAATACGAGCTCATACCATCAAGCATCGACAACTGAACATATTAAGGGAGATGTTTGTATCATACAAGGACGATGAATGGCACCGTATTAATGGACCCATCAAGCATGTATCTATTAGGCCTACTATAAAACAACGCGAAGTTAAAAAAAGATTCTTTTTCTTGGTTTTTTTTTTCTTTCTTTAAGGAGGGAAAGAAAAGTTGTGTAACGATCCACTTGGAATGGAAGATGGAAGCATTACAGATTCAAGTATCACAGCATCCAGTACATACAGTGACTGCACAACGAGCAACGGCCGGCTGTACAACATGAGAGCCAACGGGAATACCGGTGCGTGGTGTGCGGAGAGTAATGACAAAGCGGCCCCTTGGTTTCAGGTGGACTTGGGTGAGCAGACCCAGGTTGAAGGAGTTATCATACAGGGGAGCTACTACCAGGGTTATTCTGAGCATGTCACTGCCTACCAGGTGCAGTACAGTGGTGATGAGACTGAGTGGCAGTATGTGACTGATGACACCAATGTCAATGACGCACAGGTACGTGAAGATTTACAAACATTGATCAATCAGTGCTGTGCTGTTATGTATGTGTGTTTCTGACGGCTCGGCTACTCAAAGATTATCAGTCTGACCTGGGCCTTAAGGTACACCTGACATATGTCAGATACCGCGAATACCGCACATGGTTCAAGATACGTGAGAATATTACTCATTGAATAAATAAAATAAGTATTGAGCAGTTATACAGGAATATTGATTATATTAATAAAAGTTTAACACTGAAATGAATTTGTTTAAACATTTAATAAATATTGAGTGACGTACATGAAATATGCAGCGAACGTTATCTGTTATAACAATGCATCCCTTGCAACTTAATGTTGAAGTTATTTACATTCATAGATTGCATGCTTCGCACTGGAATCCAAATCTTAATTATTTTGCTGTGACTCTATAATTTTATTTTCCAAATGTTCATATGTTTCGACCCATAATGCTTATTCATTTACAGACGTTCCCAGGTAATGAAAACCATTATACTCCAGTGACCAGCATGTTTACCAAGCCGATCCATGCACGCTACGTCCGCATTAGGCCTACTGATTACTACAACTGGCCATCAATGCGCATTGAGCTCATCGGCTGCAAGGAGTGAGTACCTGACCATGATATGACCTGTTGACGAGATTTGCGTCACTTGGCCAAACTATTGTCATCATGAAATTATCACATTGACGGAAACGAATTCAGATATTTTTTTATGTTTGGGCATAAACAAAAATACAACGTTTTGGTTCCAGATATCAAATGAAAGCTTATACTTTATCCCAACCCCATCAAGATGCAAAGTAAATTTTTTTTACTGTCAACTGAACTGTGAAACGCATATTTACCTAAACCCTAGAGCAAGGAAAAGTGATTTGTTCTTATTTGTTTATAGGCCTTTATCTCAATAGAAAGCTGATAACATTATTTCATAATGATTAAGCCTTTAATCCTTACATTTAGACAGAATATAACCTCATAATTTCACGAATCTCTTTTCTTATTGCTTCATCTGTTTACCCCAGCCTGTATTTTTGAAATGCTGTTTTCTTTAGAGCATACAGCTTGTGTTGTCAATAAAATTGACTTGAATATTAGCTTTGTGCAATAGACAATTGATCTGTAAAATTCGATATCAAAGCATTTTACTGAATTGTGGTTTCTGTAAAATATTAATGTAGTTATAACGGATTGATATTGGACCAATTTTGACTGAATTTCAACTGGTAAAAAATTTCACAACGCAAATTACATTGCAAATCAGTTATATGTCTGTTTTTTTTAACTGGGGGAATTTTGTCATGAATTCCAAGAACCATCACATGAAGTGGAACGAGTGAAAACAAATGATCATACACGAAATATCCACCCAATTCATATTGACATGAAGAGAGAAATAAAGTGTCAATTAGGTTCACTCATTTCACAATTTGGTAAACTAATAATTCATAATTGTTTTGAAAATCAGATGTTTAACATTTTCATTCTTAATGACATTTGTGATGTTAATATTTTTTGATAGCTTCGCTTACCATTAGTAGAACAAAATTACATTGTTATTTTGTATCGTACAGGTGTGGTGTTAGTTAACCAAAACATTGAAACCCCATTATTTTAATTTGTTCTTGTTTTTTCTCTCTTTTGCCATTTTCTTTTTTCATGTGTTTATTTAAATTTTGTCTCTTTTCCCCTTTTTTATACTTTTTCTTTTTTAAACGCATTTTGGAGCGGTAGCTTTGTCACAAAAACGTAGTTTGGGTGAAAATGACAAAAGAAAAAAAATAATGCGGATCGGTTAAATATTTGCATCTCAACCATTATACTCCACCCTAACCACGTATGTGCGTCGCACTAAAATAGCAATGTCTTAAATTCTCTGCACATTTTGAAGCATAATTTATTATTATCAGTTATTTTATCATTCTTAGCATCGTTATCATGAATCAATAAAAGTAGTAGAGCAATTTATTGTCAATTTTCAATGTTGTCTTTTACAATGAGATGAAATAAAAGACCATTGTTGTTGTATAGAAAAGTCAAGCATCGGTTTCATTGCTCCCTTATTCAGACTCTATTTCTGGTTGTTCTGTTGTCCAGATTGTTCCTTAAGTTCTGTTGTTACCTTATTGTTGAATAATTAAGTAGTTTTTTGTTAATGACTGACTGACTGAAGGTAGTGATAGTGATTGGCGTTTCATATTCCTTCAAGCCTCGGAAACTCGCGTGCATTCACTATAGGCTTGATAAGCCTGAGTCGATTTCATGTTAAAGTTGCCATAGAAATTTATTTCTTCGTTGGAGGTGTTTGGTGGGGTGTTTGTTTTGCGTTACATCAACAATACACGTTGACAATCATGAACACCGCGGGGCTATGATAATCTCCCCAATAATGGTTGGCGGTGTGTACGTAGTACACGATTTCACCGAGAAGTGTTAAAATTTCATTCGTCCATTCAGTCATTTTTACCTCACCCAAGTATACACGACATAGAACCACACTTATTCCATGTTGTGTGTTTCTTTGTAACAATGGCATCAATATTTGCCCAAAACCCATACTTCCATAACCTTGCCTTAAACATAGGAGTGCGCTTTGTCTATGGGATGATATCTCCATACTTATGCCGTTGGTGGATATCTATTTATAATAAGGCTACTTGCTTAAGGCCCGGTCCCACTGGCCGATGGACACCAAACGTATGCATAAAGGACACAGCGGACGAGCAAAATGTCGGGGGTGGCTCCATCCGTTTTCATCCGCTCCAGAAATTGGACAAAATTTGCGAAAATTGCCGAAAACAGAACGGAAAAGAACGGACGTGGGTAGTATGTAGCGGGGATGTT
Source organism: Astropecten irregularis (assembly GCA_963971285.1). Lineage (NCBI taxonomy): Eukaryota > Metazoa > Echinodermata > Asteroidea > Paxillosida > Astropectinidae > Astropecten > Astropecten irregularis. The sequence continues at coordinate 10,338,948 of OZ020260.1, read as the reverse complement.
AAATGGATGTCCATCGGAAGCCTAGCGGATGAAAGCGGGTGGAAGTGGATGACAGCGCTTTGTCCGTTTTGAATACTTATGTACGAGATGCTACTAACGATGTATAGACGTTCCATGTACCTTATCTTTCCTCCCTCTGTAGTGGATGTGAGTTGCGAGGATGCCCAGATGTTGCAGAGAGGATACAGCGGACGTTAAACGGATGATAATGGACATAGAACGTTTGTTGCTCGTATATGTCGCGGATTTACATCGTACACGGCGGAAAGCTCAAAACTTTTTGCGCGGATAAAATCACATTGGACGGATGCTCGATGGATAGAGCGTATGAAACACGTATGCAATGGGTACACAACGGATGCATAGCGTTTTCCAACGGATGGAAATTTTTTTTTACGTTTTACATCCTCTTTGCATCCGTAAGTGCAGTGGGACCGGGCCTTTAGTTCATAATTTATAATACTCCACCTCATTAATTATACATTCCTATAATGGAATCCTGCGAGGTGATACTCACACACCGTGACGTGGAGACAATAACAATAGCAAAACCTGACGCAAAAGCCATTATCAAGAGGATGTCATTTGAATAATGTATAGAGTAAGAGGGTGGTAGCCTTGAAAACGTTCAACGTGTTTATATACCTCCAAACTACATGACAATAACATGCTGGAACATCGTATCAACCACGGACACTTCTCATCTACAGGCAAAGCGCGCTTAACATCGGATACTTCGCGATATACTGCCTGCTGACATACAAACAAACGATAACTTTAGAATGGAAATTCTGCTATATGTCATCGCAATTGTCATTGGTGGGGAACTGACGACTGAATCAAAAGGTAAGTCATAAAAATAGATAATGATTTTGTTGTTGTAAAACAATCACCATGTCAAGCTGAGCCCATTTACATAGAAAGGGATCGGCAGAGACTTTATTACATCGTTCTGTAACTCATGGGTCTTTCTTCTTGTATTTACATACAAAGTTATTTGAATTTTTCCTGGTCCAGCTTTTCCGTGCTTCATGGGTCAGGAGCCTGACCCCGACTCACACAAAAAATACCGCTGGGTCATCCCGATAGAGGACCCCTGTCAGTGCACCAAGGTTCGAATGGGCTCAGTCAACACCCGGACCCCATGCAGACCTTTCAAAGTGACGTACTATGACACCTTTCTGCTGAGCGACGATCCAGTGGAGATTCGGAAGTTGCTCAACTGTATTGAGGGTATGTTTCTATTTGAAATACTTTAATGATTGGGTCGCTATTATGCAGTGCAGATGGAATGTAATTCTTTCCCTGAACATCATTAACTTGAATCGTGCCTGAAAAAAAAAAACCCCAATATTGTCTACGAGTTTTACTTTGATTATTTTAACTGTACCTTTGGGCAAAGAACCATAGAATGACATGTGACCAGGAATCATATCAGATGAATTATTCAAGATGCAAAGAAGCGAGTTCTCTGAATAACACACAAATGATAGTATATGTATTAGGCAGATACTCGTTACAACCATCGGCACACAAAGTAGTTTTGTATGCTTGATGGCACAGTGATCGGCCTATCAAGTTTGAATGGTCATTACAGTCAAGTCTATCAGCTTGAACAAATCCCCGAATTTATTTCATTATTTGTCAGAGGTATGTGGCGTCCCTCTTGGAATGGAAGATGGAGGCATTCCAGATTCAAGAATCACAGCATCCAGTACACACAACCACTGCTCAACGAGCAACGGCCGGATGAACAACCAGAGAGCCAGTGGGAAGGCCGGGGCGTGGTGCGCGGATGATGATGCCCCTTGGTTTCAGGTGGACTTGGGTGAGCAGACCCAGGTTGAAGGAGTTATCATACAGGGAAGAAGCGATTATAATCAGTATGTCACTGCCTACCAGGTGCAGTACAGTGATGATGAGACTAACTGGCAGTATGTAACTGATGACACCAATGTGAATGACGTACAGGTAGTTGAAGATTACTAACATTGATCATTGATGTGCGTTTCTGACTGCTCGGCTAATGAAAGAATATCAGTCTGACCTGGGCCTTGAGGTACACGTTTAAGTCAGTTACAGATAATTACCCATGAATACCACTCAGGTCAGACATGGTTCGGGATATGGTAACATATTAATCATTGATGAAGACGTACACGGGAATCTTGAAACGAACCTAATCACGTCATATTCTTTATGTGTAATAGATGCATCAATTGAACTTTTGAGAGTGAATTTATTTTGATGGAAAGGTTACATGAATCGAACTGGAAGGCAGATCTTAACGATTGGGATGAGAACCTGGAATTGGCCTCATTTTCTATTGACTCTGACCCATACATCCCGATCCCCTCCCAAATATGGTTTTATGTCTCCATGTCATTTTTTACTCACACTGATGTCTTATTTGCAGACGTTCACTGGTAACATGGATATGTCTACCCCAGTGACCAGCATGTTTACCAAGCCGATCCATGCACGCTACATCCGCATTAGGCCCACTGCTTACAACGACTGGCCATCAATGCGCATTGAGCTCATCGGCTGCAAGGAGTAAGTACCTGACCGTGATATGACCTGTTGACGCGATATAATGTATACTCGGACAAGCTATTGTCAGCTTGAAATGATCACATTTACGGATACGAATTTGGAAAATTTCATTTTGTTTAACGGAATTATCAAACAAAATCACAATTCAAGCCCGTAATATTTGAACCACTATTTCTTTCTTTAAATTAACTGCAGTCTCACTTGAACTACATGAACTCGAATGTAATTATTTATCTGGTTCACCAATCAATAAAATGTTAATAAACATTCATAATCTATTGAACTTGTGACGATTGAATGGTCTTGTGACCGTTTGCTGTCTAGGCCCGACCGCGGAAATATGAAAACAACGTGGTGTGTGCTGCTGCAATATTCAAATGTTTATGTCAAACGTCCACGGATTATCGACCCTGCCTTTGATTGTTTCTTGATTTTGAATAAGCTGACATCATTCATAATTAAACGTTTTTGTTCCAGATATCAAATGAAAGCTTGTACCCAATCTCATCAAGTTGCAAATTAAATCTATTTTACCAGCAACTGAACTGTAAAACTAAGATTTACATAAACCATAAAGCAAGGAAAAGCCTTTAATCCCGTCAAGTTAATCTCTAACAATGCTAAGTATTTTGATCAATAAAGATAATAAAAGAAATGCAGATAATTAGAATGTTAATGTCTCACATTCAAAATAAAACCATTTATTGCTCTGATTGTATCGTCACGCTATGTATCATGTATTAGTTTGAACAATGTTACTTGAAACATTTTGATTCAAATGTAGATTTTAGAGAATTTTTTTTTCTCTTCTCGTGAGCTTGCAAACATGTGCAAAAGACTTTGCAAACGCACCATACACCAATATAAGGAGAAAACAGAATATTTACCGAATCTTGCTTATTTATTTATTCTTGATATTTTGATGTCTTGGAGGAATGTATTATAGATAGAACTCTTATTTGGAGCCTTACATTTTGACAGAATACAAATATAATCTCTATTAATTTCTCGAATCTCTTTTCATATTGCTTCATCTGTTTAGCCTTCTTTTGTTGGAATGCTGTTTTGTTTAGAGCATACAACTTGTGTTATCGGTAGCATTTGACTGAATGGTGATTTCTGTAAAAGATTAATGTAGTTATAACGGATTTATATCGGACAGATTTTGACAGAATTTAAACAACTACATTTTTTCAACGTCGTTTGACAAGAAATTTCAGATTACATTGTAAATCAGTATTTTATGTATGATATATATACAACTGAAGGAATTTTGTCTTGAATACCACAAACCATCAGATGAAGTGGAACGAATGAAAACAAATTATCATACACGAAATATCGTCCCAATTCATATTGACATGAAGAGAGAAATACAGTGTCAATTTGGTTCACTAAATTAACAATTTGGTAAACTAATAATTTATGATCGTTTTGTAATTAAAGGTAGTATCATATTTTGGTTTTTATCAAAGAAATATAGATTCATGGGCAAAAATATAAAGACAGATACAGTAACAGTCATCTGTGAAAATTTCAGTACCATACGGTGCCCACTTTTGTAGAAAACAGTGAAAAACAGCCACGGTATTTCTTAAGGCTTTTTCCCTTTTATTTTTGATCTTTTAAAAGATCAAAAATATTTTCGGTCGTTGTTTTAATAATTTCTGGATAAATACACCATTTTGGTCGGAAAAATTGTAATGGTGTGTTTCTACCAGCACCAGCTTCGTACCCTGTAAGTTATACGTAAAGATGTGAACATTTCTGTTTTGGTTACTTACCGAAGTATGATACTACCTTTAAGCTTTTTAACATTTTCACTCTTACTAAAATTGTTGATGTTCATTTTTTTGTGGATAGCTTCGCTTACCATTAGTAGAACAAAACTACATTGTTATTTGGTACCGTACAGTCGTGGTGTTAGTTAACCATATGATTGAAAAGCCCCACATTTAATTTTTCCCCATGTTTTTCCCCTCTCTTTTGCCGTTTTCTCTGTTGATATATTTTTAAATTTTTGTCTCTTTTTACCTCTTTAATCTTTTTCATTTTTAAATGCATTTTTAGGGCAGTAGCGTTCTCACAAAAACGTATTTTTGTGTCAAAAGAATCCAAATGTGGATCGTATAAATATTTGCATCTCAACCATTATACTCCACCCTAACCACGTATGTGCGTCGTACTAAAATAGAAATGTCTTAAATTCTCTGTACATTATGAAGCATACTTTATTATTATTGATGATCAATTATTTTATCATTCTTAGCATCATTATCATGAATCAATAAAAGTAGTAGAGCAATTTATTGTAAATTTTCAATGTTGTCTTTTACAATAAGAAGAAATAAAAGACTATTGTAGTGGTAGAGTAAAGTCAAGCATTGGTTTCATTGTTTCCTTATTCAGACTCTATTTCTGGTTGGTCTGCTTGTTGTGTCGCTGTTGTCAAGATTGTTCCTTAAGTTCTGTTGTTACTTAATTGTTGAACAATTGAGTAGTTTTTTTGTTAATAACTGACTGACTGAAGGTAGTGAGAGTGATTGGCGTTTCATATTCCTTCAAGCCACGGAAATTCACGTTCAGTCACCTCAGTCCATTAACAATGAGATGATTGCACGTGTAAGTTGCCATTGATAGAAACCTCCAGCGCATCATTTCACGCAACCAGCGCATGTTTGTTTGTTTGTTTGGGTGTTTGTTTGTTTATTTAGTTTAGTTTTCTCGTTGCTATCGGTTGTTAAGTTGATAGGTTAAACTTTGCATCCAATATAACTCACTATGACTAACTGGCTGACCAAGAATTTATTTTCTGTATCGCGAAAACTGCTCTTCCAGTGCATGGCGTCATAACCATTGTTTCAAAATTTCAGGCGTCCTTCGTGGATGTAAGTTCGGAGCCAGGATATTAAATTCCCCAACAAAGGTTTCTTGTGTCCAAGAGCAATTTAGCGTATAGCCGTAAAATTTCGTCCCGTGCATGCAGTACACGGTCAGTGCATTTATGTACACAATTAAAGTCAGGAATACAATTCTCTAGTTTATTAATATTCCAGTTCGGTCGCTACTTCCTGCAAACGACCCCAAAACGGAAATTGAAAAATAGACCATTGTATCTAGCCTGCCCGTTCCATCGTGCCATGGGAAGTTACCATAGAAACGTTCACAGCCCAAGTTCAATATCGTTTACCAACAGACCAACAGCTCAGATGCATTTTTCCACGGCAGTCGCTACATGTACAATACCTGTTGAGCCTACATCAACTGTCAAGAAATAATTTCAACATGGAAATTCTGCTTCAATTCGTCGCATTTGTCGTTTTTGCGGTGCTGGCAAATGAAATAAATGGTAAGTTATGTAATGGTAAATGATTCTTGAGATTACAACAAAATGCATTTAACCATGTTGATGTCTATCAAATGAAGATGTTTATTATAAACATATCAAAGCAAATTCGTATCCAACAGACCAAACCATATCACCCTAATGACATGAAAAAAATGAACAAAATATTAGTTAAGGTCTTAATTTTTTCCTGAAATTGAATAATTTTCCTTATAACTAGGATTTGAAGCTTTGCAAGGTGGAAGTCACGTATAAGGTTTGCGGAGACACCATGTATAAACGCTTTATAGATGTGTGGTTCTGAAAAGAACCGGTGAGAAGTTGATCTCGACGTTCCGGCCAGTGTACTCTGGCCGTCCTCAGGAGAGTGTGTGCCGTGAAGCGAGAAGTCAGTGAGTTATAAAGGAAACCGGATGCAATGGAACGTGGAGTTGGGATTCTAGATGTGTGTGCAGTCAGCTGTAGATGTCGGGAATTTGGTTTGGGTATAGGAGACCCTAGCCAAAATTGAGGTGAGGACCTGGATACTGGAGTGGGAGGAGGGGGTTTACGGGTAGAGAGGACCCTACTTCCAAGGGGTAGTGGTATTCAGGAGTGGGCGCCAGATGTCACTCAGTTTGAAGCCCACGTCTTGGGTGTTGCATGTGGTTGAAGATTTTGATGGCCTCTCTGATCCTGCCGAAGAAAAAAATACTGTCGTCTTTTCCTTTCCAGCTCTGGTGTGCTACATGGGTAAGGAGCCTGACCCCGACTCACACAACAAATACCGCTGGGTCATCCCGATAGAGGACCCCTGTCAGTGCACCAAGGTTCGAATGGGCTCAGTCAACACCCGGACCCCATGCAGACCTTTCAAAGTGACATACTATGACACCTTTCTGCTGAGCGACGATCCATTGGAGATTCGGGAGTTGCTCAACTGTGATGAAGGTATGTTTAGATCTAATTTTGAACAACTCTGATGGGGAGAATTCTACTGACAGACATTACGTGAAAGCGATATTTCTTTTAAGAGTTAACTTAATGTACACAAGAAATGTTGAACTATATTTGTCATTATATTCTTTTCTCAGAAACGTCGTCCGAAGGGCACCAATTCAGTGCCATATGGTTTATGCATAGGGAGTCAATGTGAACTGGTATTGTTCCGTGGTTGTTTGGGGGTTTTGGTTCTCCATTTTTGATATTTAGATTTATTTTGATATTTTTAATTTTGTGTTTTTTTTGGGGGGCGGTGTTTTTATTTTGTCTTTATTTTTATGGGGAATACAACGACTTATGTTCTCCACATCATTAAGCACATAAATCACGAGTGATTCCTCTTGTTTTCTGAGAACATTTGGAATGAATTTAACTTACAGCATTCATTATTTGGTGTGTAAAGCTCATGTGTCCTCCAGGCTTGGGGGTAGACTGTGCTTTGGGGATTGGCTTTTTAGGATAGTCTTGAGTGGAGGTCATAGCCGGCTGGCTTGCAAGCAGTGGCAAGCTTTATAGACCAGAGTCCCAGCTTAAAGTACCTGCAGTACATGACAAGTTTATCAAGTTGCAAGAAAAATGTACAGAACCTTACAATGAAGGCACCATGTGGCAACATGAGTTCCGATCGGTCTTACTGCTGGTTTTATTGTGTCAAGCCTTAGGCAGAGTTTACACTGACAATATTTTCGGTAACAATCTTGGTAACATGTATGCCAGATACGTAAAGTAACACACTTTGGCAACAAGACTTTTGGCCCTGTGTACACTAACAACATTGGGCCAACATGTCACCTATATGTTGATGAGATGTTCTTGAAACAACGAGCGGAAATGAGCATTAGATGGGTAATTAAGTTGCAATATCTTGCTTTGTGTTCTATTTGGTGTTGTTCTGTTTGAATGTGTCATCCCATAATCCGCATTCCACAATCAATCCATCAGTGGGAGCAATCGCCGTAGCAGCGCGTTGCCAAATGTACCATCGAGCAATAGGCCTAAGCATGGCCATCCCCCAGGCAGCCACGCAACCCATCTCAGCAAATTAAAGCAACTATCTGACGCAATCACTTTTCATGTGGATGCCCTGCAATCCACAGCTTGAAATATAAGTCATACAACTGAATCTATGTTCAGGAGAAAATAAATTGATTGAGAGGCAATTCCTAATCACCATTGGCATTGTATTTGCACTCATGGAGAAACATTAACTTTTTTAAATTGTCGAGTTTATCTACATTCAGGTATTTTTTCTCTCCTGTTTTTTTAATCATCCAAGGCATAAATTAGGCTTGCCCTTCACGACGTAGATGAGCAATATATACTCAGTGCTTGTGAGTCCACGTGAAACAATCACGTGCTGGCTCAGGTGGGATTCGAACCCACGACCTCCTGCTTACTTGTGCAGATGCCATGCCGCTAGGCCACCAAGCTAGCTGGGGTCAGCGGGGTAAATCGAATCCAATATCGCTGCAGGTACTGCAGTAAATCATGAATATTAAATGGTTTTGGTCGGGAAGTAGAGGCATATTTTAAATAAATGCTTTCTCCCACCTCTCAACACCCTCCTACCAAAAAAAAAGGAGGAGACACACAGGACACGTTTTGTGGCGATGCGCTTGGAATGGAAGATGGAAGTATTCAAGATTCAAGTATCACAGCATCCAGCACAAACTCGTACTGCCCATCGAGCAACGGCCGGCTGAACAACCAGGGAGACATTGATCATGCCGGCGGGTGGTGTCCGAAAAATGTACACAATGTAGAGAACGAATGGTTTCAGGTGGACTTGGGTAAGGTGACCCAGGTTGAGGAGTCATTATACAGGGCAGATGCAACCCGACGCATCAAGATGTTGTAAAGTATGTCACTGCCTTCCAGGTGCAGTACAGTGATAATGAGACTGACTGGCAGTATGTGACTGATGACACGAATGTGAATGACGAACAGGTAGGTGAAGATGTACAAACATTGATCAATCAGTGCTGTGCTGTGCTGTGTTGTATGTGTGACGAAGCTATTCTCGTAATTATTTTGATGCATCATTTTTACTTTCAGTGTAAATTTATTTATAGGTTACATGCTTGGAACTAGAAGCCAATGTTAACGAATAGGATGAGACCCAGAAATCTTTGTCTGAAAATCAACATAAACATAAAAGACATAAAAGCGACGTCACAAAAACGACATTGAATGAACGTCGTGTTAATGTTGATCGACGTCGCCAGTGGCGTCACCAGACTTTTGAGTCTGGGGGGGGGGGGGGGGGGGGGCACAAGGGGGGCACTAGCAATTGTTGGGGGGGGGGGGGGGGCACTACAATAATATATATTATATTTTTTTCGCCAACCCAAATCTCAAATGGGGGGGGCACGAGGGGGGCACGAGGTTTTCCAGGGGGGGCACGTGCCCCCCCTGCCCCCCCCTTGGCGACGCCACTGGACGTCGCACGTCATATCAACCTGTTGTGGACGTCATGTCGACGTCGTATGCCGGCTTGGGTGCTTTTACGTGCTGCATTGATCGAAACCATTACAGAAAACCGCAAACTTTTTCTATTCAAAGGCAGTTAAACCTATAGAAATAAAAAACATATAAAATAAAGAATTCTAATTAGGGGTGAATATGATTAAATAAGGTAAAATAATCAATCAAATACCATATACATCCCTCTCAATTTAAATGGTAGTGATTTTCATGGAATTTGAAACCAACCTAATTGCTCCTATATACCTTTTTCGATAATTATTTGCAGACGTTCCCTGGTAACAATGACAACACTACCCCAGTGACCAGCATGTTTACCAAGCCGATCCATGCACGCTACATCCGCATTAGGCCCACTGCTTACAACGACTGGCCATCAATGCGCATTGAGCTCATCGGCTGCAAGGAGTAAGTACCTGACCATGATATGACCTGTTGACGCGATTGAAGTTTCTTGGCCAAACTATAATCATCATGAAATAAGCACATTGAATAAATAATTTTTCTCGAGGAAAAGAAATTTCATGATTATGTAACGAAAATTTAAAAGAAAAACAATAATTAAAGCTTTCAATTTCTGATATACGATTTGTTCTTTGAATTGGTTCGTCAATTTTCCATGTCTTATCAACTTTTCAAAATTAAAATGTATGGTCGTTTGGAATTAAAACATTTATAAAACTTTCAATCTTAATAATAATAATAACAAGTCATCATTATCTTTGTTTCACGTTAACAAGTTCATTGTCACATGTTTTTGACAGTGATTGCCTTTTTCCAAACCTTGAATTGCACTACGCGCAATTTGTTTTTAAATATTGTAATGAAGACTTGGCTATAGCTTTGAAGTGGATATTTCTGGTAAAGAAAAGAAGACAGCATTGATTCAGTGAAAATACAAAACATTTTAGGTGATGGAATGAAATCAAAATCCGAATCCAGAGTGTTGAACCGAGGACAGGAAAAGGGCCGACCCAAACCCCGTCACGCCACATATTGTTGATAGTCAATTGCATGATTGTACTTGTTCTGAAGCGTTTCGTTTCCATAAATATTACTTCGTGATTTAGATTGAATCTTATTATTATCAGTACAAATGCTAAAACCTTGAAGGAAGTATTTCCATATTTCGCAATCAAAATGAACCATACAGTGCATGTCGGCACGTTGTATAAATGTCAATTGTACGTTTATTTAAATGGACTAATATGAGTACTTTAAACAATTTTACTTTGTTATTTTGTTGTTGTAGATTTTAGGGCAATTGTCTCTGACAACTCTCTCTGTAGTTGTTTTGGGAATAATGACCTTAAGAATAACGTAAAACGACCTCGCAAATGCTTCAGAGGAATTTTATGAGAGAATCTTGCCTATTTATTTATTCGTGATATTTTGACGTTTTGACGATTATATACCTTTAATTTTGATTCTTATTTTAAGAATATTTATATAAACCCCTAATTTCCTGAATCTGTATTATTAATTAATTAATTTTGGTTAGAGCATACAGCTTGTGTTGTCAGTACAATTGACTTGAGTATTAACTTTGTGCAATAGAAAATAGATCTGTAAAATTCGAATTCTACGCATTTGACCGAGTTGTGATCTCTGTAAAAGATTCATGTAGTTATAAATATGTGTTACCCGTAAAAATTTTTGACAAATTTGAAACAACTAAATTCTTTCTTCTTCCATGTCATTTGAAAAAGAAAATCAAATATTATATTGTTAATGAGTTCTATATCTACTCTGTAAACCTGAAGAACGAACGAAAAAAAATTTGCATTGAAAATACTTGAAATACAGCTTAAATGTGATTCACAAACAAATAATCTGTTGTCCTTTTGTGATTAAGAATTTTAAACTTTCAATCTTTATGATATTATTTATTTTTTTCGTGAATAGCTTAAGATGCTACCAAAAGAACGAAACTAGATTGTTACATGTATTTGGCAACATACAGTCGTGATGCAAGTAAACCACAGCATTGAGAACCCTATATTAATTGTTTGTTATTTTACCTGTGGTTTTTTCTCTGTTTTCCCTTTTTTCCCTTTTTAATTATTTTTCTTGTTAATTTTTTATTTTTTTAAGTAGTACATCATTAATTGTCAATTTTCAATGTTACCTTATACAACAAGAGATAAAAAAGACCACTGTGGTGGTATAGAAAAGTCAAGCATCGGTTTCATTGTTCCCTTATTCACTGTTGTTAAGATTGTAGAGTTTGTTTTCTAAAGCTAGCTCTTAATGACTGACTGACTGGCTGAAGTCCATTGATCCATCTGGGAAACAGAGGGCCATAGCTGACCCGTATCTGTTTTTTCTTAGCAGTTTGTTGCATATATCAGCCATTACAACAACTGCAAAATGTATATCACTTGCATAACCTCGACAACACAAACAGGTATGAGGCAACACCATGACTGTGCATCTCTGGTATATTTCCATTAAGTGTGCTGGCGGCCGCAATTTCCTGTCAAAGGAATTGAAGCGAAAATTCAATCAGAGAGTGGATGGCGTCCAGTGTATTGCCGAAGCCAATATTTGGTAGACCAAGCAGAATGTCATCGTGCCGAAGGAAGTTGCCATATAAACCACCAGCGCATCATATTGCGCAGTCAGATGAAATATTATAATCACACTGCATGCAATGCAAAAATCATAGCATTGAAAAACAGAAGGTAATATTTCACAGCAGGGGCAACGTCGCATACTTTCTGTTCCTCTGGAAATAATTTCAGCATGGAAATTCTGCTGCAAACCGTTGCAATTCTCGTGATTGCGGTGCTGGCAACTGGAATAAATGGTAAGTAATCAAGAGGACTTCAGTTTGTGACTCTGTTCATGTTAATAATAATAATAATAATAATAATAAACAGTTCTTATAGAGCGCATAACACATTGCGGAGCAAGTCTCTATGCGCTTAGAAAGTTAGACGAGAAAAAAAAACAGAAAGTTGCTGTACATACATGATTCAGGAAAATTACAAGGACATATTAAATAAATAGGTCTTTAGGTTAGATTTAAAGTCTTCTATTGAATTTATGGACCTCATAGAAGCTGGGAGAGTGTTCCATAAAACAGGAGCAGCATAAGTGAAGCTACGCTCACCATAAGTCTTAGTAATGGCTTGTGGTACAACAATTAATAGGTTTTGCTTACTCGAGCGTACATTTCTTACAGGTTTATACAGATTAAGTAATTCAACTAAATATGATGGAGCAAGGTTATGGAAGCATTGATATGCAAGTAAAAGTATCTTAAATTTTATGCGAGAATGGACTGGTAGCCAGTGTAAATTCTGCCGGACAGAAGATATAGATTGGTGTTTACTGCAACGGGAAACTAACCGAGCAGCTGAGTTTTGGATAATTTGCAATCTTTGTATTTGCCGAACTGGTAACCCTTGAAGTAAACTATTGCAAAAATCTATGTGACACATGACAAATGCATGAACTGGACGTTCTGCTGTGTTTTTGTCTATGAAAGAGCGTATTCTTCCTATTTTATGAAAAGCAAATGATGCAGATTGGCATTTCTTAGTTAAGGGAATTCATTGTATAGGCCTATAATCATGTTGATCACATGAAAATATAATTGAAGGTAGTATCCAACTAACAATCTTTCAGTGAATGCTGGTCTTTCTTTTTGTTTTCAACGAATTCCAAATCTAACCAACCAAACCACAAACTCACTGTCAGGCAAAAATACGTTAAAAGCAAATTCATTCGTTCAATTTATCATTGGTAAGGTACACGCTTTGGTTGTTTGTAATATCAAATATCCTTGAGTAATAAGTTTCATCAAATTCATATTGAATATTATTGCTAATCTTGGTCAGCTTAATCTTCATGGAATTGTATACTCTTTTCTACAATAAGTAAACCTACCCCTATGTCGTATTTCCCCGTCAAGCTATGCTGTGCACCATCGGTCAGGAGCCTGACCCCGACTCTCACAACAAATACCGCTGGGTCATCCCGATAGAGGACCCCTGTCAGTGCACCAAGGTTCAAATGGGCTCAGTCAATACCCGGACCCCGTGCAGACCTTTCAAAGTGACGTACTATGACACTTTTCTGCTGAGTGACGATCCAGTGGAGATTCGGAAGTTGCTCAACTGCACTAAAGGTAGGCCTTTTGTTTAAAATACTTCGATACGAACTTACATTTGTTGTTTCTTTTGCGACATAAAATAATTATGAAACCTTGTCCCCCATCTGTCTTCAGTAACTTGCAACTTAACCACACCTACCACGAACAGGTTCCGCTTTTTAATTAAACTGAACACGTTAACGTTCTTTTACCAACCCATTATTAAAGCAAAACGGTCACTTCAAAGGACTTTTAATGTGGCATGGCTTAATACTATAAGCAATGAAAACTATAGACTATGAAAACAGTCGTATAGTGATCAACCGAGATTGCGTCGATGTGTTACATTTATTGTTTATTGGTTTAATGATTATCATTCCATACATCTTTTTTTTCCGGAGGAATAACAGATTTGTGTGGCGATCCACTTGGAGCGGAAGGTGGAAGCATTCCAGATTCAAGTATCACAGCATCCACTACACACCAGGACTGCGCAACGAGCGACGGCCGGCTGAACAACCAGGCCGGCATCAGCATGGCCGGCGCGTGGTGCGCTGATGATGGAAACAAAGTAGCCCCTTGGTTTCAGGTGGACTTGGGTGATCTGACAAAGGTTGAAGGAGTTATCATACAGGGGAGAGAAGGCCCTTATGTCCAGTATGTCACTGCCTACCAGGTGCAGTACAGTGATGATGATACTAACTGGCAGTATGTGACTGATGACACCAATGTGAATGACGCACAGGTAGGTGAAGATTTACAAACATTGATAGGATTACTCATGACGACCTCGAGCACAGATCTCACACAGGTTTTGCATATGAGAATGTTAATCATTGAATTTACACCATGATCAAGACATATTCAGGAATCAATGGGCCTCATTGAGTTCAGATGGAAAGGAATAACAGTTTAAAATGAAATTGTTTTAAACTTTATTCAGAGTGATGTACATGGAATTTGCAGGGAACTTATTATGATAATGCACCCATCGTAACTTGAAGGCGAAGTCATTAAGATTCATAGATAACATGCTCGACAGTGTGTCTAAAAAAAAAGATACCCATTATAAAAAAATTATAAAAATAACTGGTTTATTTCCAGGTATTTCATTTGCAGTCTAGGCCTATTCCTTTCACTCTCTCACTGGGCATATTCTGACCCAATTCCAATGCAATCCATTCTAGATAACCAACATTGCCACTTATTGTAATGGTAGAAAATTGACTTTGACAGTAAATGCAACAGATTTGTTCTTTCCATAGAAGGCCTATGTTTAAAATGGGTATCGTTTTTTTTGGAAGGACACACTGTATAGTGGAAGCTTTAATATTATAATTTTTCTGTGACATTTACTAGAATGTTTCCAAATGTTCCTAATTTCTTTTCTCCCATAATGATCATATATTTGCAGACGTTCACTGGTAACAGCGACCAAACTACCCCAGTGACCAGCACGTTTGCCAAGCCGATCCATGCACGCTATATCCGCATTAGGCCCACTGCTTACAACAACTGGCCATCAATGCGCATTGAGCTCATCGGCTGCAAGGAGTAAGTAACTGACAGTAATATGATCTGTTGACGCGATTTGACTTTCTTACTTTCTTTACTTTACTTATTGTCATCATGAAATAATCAAATTGGCCAAAAGCTTAAGAATTTCTCGCGGAAACGAATCCTGAAAGATTCTGTGATTGAAATATTAAGCCCTTAAGATACAAACAAACTCCATTGTAATAATCTGGTTCACCAATCAGTGTAATTTGCAAGTTAATGAATATTCATTATCTGTTCAACTTGTGAAGATTGAATGGTCCAGTAATGGCAAATTACCACGGAAATATGAAAACAACATGTATCCACGCGACACGTGGTATGTGCTGCTGCAATATGCAAATGGTAACGTCATTAGTCCGCGGATTACCGACTAAGCCTCTGATTGTTTCTTGTTTTTAATAAGCTGACATTATTCATAAATGGATGTCAAGTTAAGTATAAAACTAAATTCTACATAAAAACCACTAAACGTTTCTTGAAACAGGAACAGTTATTATTTTTCAGGCTTTGTGTTTTTAATATGTGTTAAATGTACATTTTACTTCGTAACGCTAATAGCGTTAGTGCACGTATCTCTGATTATAAGGTAATTTAACAATGTTTTCAGCAATTAGACTTGTAAAGTGGCGTAAGAATATATTTAATCAAGTTTCGTATATAGCAGTACTTATTTGAAGATATTAATCACTGACATGGATGTAAAAAATTAAATATTGACTGTTTTGCAAATAAATTCCCCGTTTGAAACATCGGCATGCGTTTTCAATATCATTTTCAAGTAACAAATATTAAAACCGATACTGGCAACGAGTTCAGAGTATAATACTTCATATTATTATTGATTGAAAAGCAAAGCAAAGGCAAAACAAAAACTGAGCTTTAATCAGGTAAAAGCCATAACTATTATATTTACAGCTTCTAAGATGTAGCAAAAAGGACCAAGAAAACCCGCCATGAGGCATACCCTGCTAAGATGCTGTTCAATTATTGGTTAATAACGGGACAAACGTTTATTTCTCTGAGTGCATAATATTATTATGTCGTCACGTTGTATCAAAATCAAAACAATAATTAAATTTATCATTGTAAATATTTTAAGAAATTTGACTTATGAAATATTTTGGTTCATTGTTGTAGATTTTAGAGCCAAATTTGTTTTTTTTTTTGTAATGGAGTACGAGTTGTACGAGTTTGAGTATGTACAAAAGACCTTGCACATTCGCCATACACCAATTACAAGGAGAGAACAATATATTTTGACGTCTTGGTAGAATGTATTATATATAACCTTTATTTCGATACTTACATTTCTACAATATAATAATACATTCTCATACTTTTCTGAATTTGTATTCATTCTGCCTCATCTTTTAGCATTGTATTATTTAAAGCAGTTTAGTAAGTACAGTTTGTGTTTTCGGTAAGAATTGACTTTATAACAAAAAACATGTAAAACTTAAAATGTAAGCATCTTATGCAGCTGTGATTTTATATGAACCAGATTTATGAAATCAATTTTTAAAACAGGTGTTATTGGCCAAAGATAACATTGTAAATCAGCCATATATCTAATCTTGTAACAGGTGAAATTTTGTCAATTGACCTGATAAGAGAAATACAGCGTAAATTTTGGTTCACAAACAAATAATCTATGGTCGTTTTGTAATTGTTAATTTCAATACTTTCAATCTTTATGATATTTTTTATGTTAACTTTTCTTGTGAATAGCTTAAGATGATTTAAGTACTGACCGAAACTAAATTGTTATTTGGTAAAGCAAAGTGGTGTAAGTTACCCACAGCATTGAAAACTCTAGATTGTATTTTTGGTTTTACTTGTTATTTATTTATTTATTTATTTTGCTCTTTTTTTCCTTTAAATCTTTTTATTAGTATTGCACCTTTCATTTTTATTAGCATTATAAATTTGAATCAATAAATAAAAGAAGTACAGCAATTTATTGTCAAATCCAATGTTATATGTTGACTTAAGAGAAAATAAAACACCAGTTAAGAAAAGTCAAGCATCGGTTTCATTGTTCCCTTATTCAGACTCTATTTCTGGTTGGTCTGTTTGTTGTGTTGCTGTTGTCAAGATTGTTCCTTTAGTTCTATTGTTGTTTCAATGTTGAATCATTTAAACTACAAAATGGTACAAGTAGGTCTTTTTTGACTGACTCACCGGCGGTAGTGAGGGTGATTGGGGTTTTATATTAAACCATGGAAATTACTCTTCTGGAATCATGATCCTAGCTCTTACCACTTTTAAATGAGAAGCTACTTCCTGTTTGACCGGAGAGTAGAGGTCACAGAGGTCAAACAATGTGTCACGAAAAAAGACCTTGCCTAACATTGATATTTGGTGAAAGAATCATGATCCTAGCTCTTACCACTTTTAAATGAGGAGCTACTTCCTGTTTGACCGGAAGTAGAGGTCACAGAGGTCAAACAATGTTTCACAAAGAAAGACCTAGCCTTACATTGATATTTGGTGAAAGAATCATGATCCTAGCTCTTACCACTTTTAAATGAGAAGCTACTTCCTGTTTGACCGGAAGTAGAGGTCACAGAGGTCAAGCAATGTGTCACAAAGAAAGACCTAGCCTAACATTGATATTTGGTGAAAGAATGAACTTAATATCTGAAACGGTTGTTTTTTTGTTGATTTTTAAAGATTTTTATTATTAAATTCAAATATGTTGTCACATGACACCTGATGACGTCATCATGACGCAATTCACGCGGGCACATCTATGCTGTATGTACTATGCCTATACAAACTTTGAACTATGTCTAACAAAGTTAAATGACAAAAGTGGCGCAGAGAATAAAACGTGTGCAAAGTCTATGGGCCGTGGGAAAAAAACTATGCGGAAAAGCTAATAAAAACTCTACCTGCATTATCAACGACATTTATGTCACATGCATCATTTATTAATGCATGACAAGCTTTGTTTGGTGTTGATAGCTTTTCTGTAAAGTTGGGATAAAACTAAATTTTCATATTAACCGCAGGGACTTCCATTCGTATATAAATAACCATTAAATTCACGGTTAGTCAGAAGATTCATTATTCGGTAAGTCCCAGCAGTGGTTTCCATGCACTGCAACATCCACGAAGAAGGAGTAGAAGCCATGTTAATTTATCCTCAATAACGGCTCATTCTATATGCATTGCAATACACGGTTTCATAATAATAATAATAATAACTAGAGATTCTATGTCTGTCTGCAACAGAGCATAGAGCTTTTCCGCTCCATGTTTTAAAAATCAATTTATGAATCCATGCAACATTAGATCTACATATATGTATGTGTCACAAAGAAAGACCTTGCCTAACATTGATATTTGGTGAAAGAATCATGATCCTAGCTCTTACCACTTTTAAATGAGGAGCTACTTCCTGTTTGACCGGAAGTAGAGGTCACAGAGGTCAATCAATATATCACAAAGATAAGACCTTGCCTAACATTGATATTTGGTGAAAGAATCATGATCCTAGCTCTTACCACTTTTAAATGAGAAGCTACTTCCTGTTTGACCGGAAGTAGAGGTCACAGAGGTCAATCAATATATCACAAAGATAAGACCTTGCCTAACATTGATATTTGGTGAAAGAATCATGATCCTAGCTCTTACCACTTTTAAATGAGAAGCTACTTCCTGTTTGACCGGAAGTAGAGGTCACAGAGGTCAAACAATGTGTCACGAAAAAAGACCTTGCCTAACATTGATATTTGGTGAAAGAATCATGATCCTAGCTCTTACCACTTTTGAATGAGGAGCTACTTCCTGTTTGGCCGGAAGTAGAGGTCACAGAGGTCAAACAATGTGTCATAAAGAAAGACCTTGCCTAACATTGACATTTGGTGAAAGAATCATGATCCTAGCTCTTACCACTTTTGAATGAGGAGCTACTTCCTGTTTGGCCGGAAGTAGAGGTCACAGAGGTCAAACAATGTGTCATAAAGAAAGACCTTGCCTAACATTGGCATTTGGTGAAAGAATCATGATCCTAGCTCTTACCACTTTTAAATGAGGAGCTACTTCCTGTTTGACCGGAAGTAGAGGTCACAGAGGTCAGACAATGTGTCAGAAAGAAAGACCTAGCCTAACATTGATATTTGGTGAAAGAATCATGATCCTAGCTCTTACCACTTTTAAATGGGGAGCTACTTCCTGTTTGACCGGAAGTAGAGGTCACATAGGTCAAGCAATGTGTCAGAAAGAAAGACCGAGCCTAACATTGATATTTGGCGAAAGAATGAACTTAATATCTCAAACGGTTGATTTTTTGTTGATTTTTAAAGATTTTTATTATTAAATTTGAATACCTTATCACATGACACCTGATGACGTCATCATGACGTAATTCACGCGGGCACATCTATGCTGTATGTACTATGCCTATACAAACTTTGAACTATGTGAAATAAAGTTTAATGGCAAAAAAGTCCTGGAGAATAAAACGTGTGCAAAGTCTATGGGCCCTGGGAAAAAAAGGAAGAAGAAGAAAGAAAAAAAATCTTAACAAACAGTATAGCTTTTCCGCAACTATGCGGAAAAGCCAATAATAATTTGGGAGGCTAATCATCCTTATTGGCAGCTGGGGTGCTGAATTAAGAAGGATGGTGCTACACGTGACCGAGTAGCAGGCTTTCATGGGCGCCCTTTGGCAGCCAGCCACATCAACTCATATATGATCACGGAGCACAGCCTGAGATCGAAAGTGTTTGATTTTTGTGGAGGGAGGAAAACCGGATCACCTGGAGAAAAACCCTCGTAGCATAGGAGAGAACCAACGCACAACTCTACTCACATATGACCCAGGCCGGATTCGAACCCGGGCCACATTGGTGAGAGGCGAGTGCCTAACGCACTTGCCACCTATGCCCCCTATTCATTTCGAGGTATTCAATTTTGTTTATTTGTCCATCAGTCCATCTGGGAAACAGATGACCATATCTGACCCGTATCTGATTGCTCATTGCTGTCTATTGCATATATCGGAAATTTATACATGTACCACTGGAAAAAATACATCACTTCCATAGCCTCGTCAACACACACAGGTATGAGGCACCACCATGACTGTGCATCTCTAGTATGTTTCGATAAATTATGCTGACGGCCGCAATTTCCTGTCAAAAGAATTGAAGCGAAAATTCAATCAGAGCGTGGATGGCGTCTAATGTATCCCAGAAACCAATTTAGAAGTGTACACCAAGCTGAATGTCATCCTACCGAAGAAAGCTGTCATAGAAACCTGCAGTGCTTCATATAGCGCAGCTAGACAAAATATTATAATTACACTGAAATGGAAAATCAGTGCATTGAAAAAAGAAGGCAATATTTCACCGCATGCAAAACGTCAGATACTATGTTCTGATCCTCTCAACCGTTGAGAAATGTTAGCATCGTTTCGCAACCAAATGCAACACATTTTGATGGTAAAAAAAGAGTAAATTAAATACAACTGCTCAAAATGTAATGCGGAGTAATTTTTATGAAATTTGCAACGATCCTAATCCATGTAATATGCTTATTATTCTTATTGTTGTCTTGAATAATAACAAGAATATAAGACAATCGTGGTGGATTGGAACGTCGGAGATATACATTTTCCCCAATAAAGGTTTGTTGTTTCCAAGGAATTTAGCATATAATTTCATGCAGATCATTACACGGTCACTGAATCTCATAGCACACACAGTTACTTGCATATGAAATTTTGTCACTACCATTTCAAAACGGAAATGGCGAAAATCGAATATGGTAAGTTGCCATAGGAACGTTCACAGCCCAAGCTCAATATCGTCAACCTACAGAGCAACAGCTCAGATGCATTATTTCCACGGCTGTCGCTATATGTACATGTACAATACCTGATGAGCCTACACCAACTGTCGAGAAATCATTTCACTATGAAAATTCTGCTGCAATTCGTCGCATTTGTCGTTTTTGCGGTGCTGGCAAATGAAATAAATGGTAAGTCATCATAATGAATGATTCTTGAGACTACAGCAAAATACTTTAACCATGTTGATGTCTAACAAACGAAGATGCGTACTATTAACTTATTAAAGGATTTCGTATCCAAAGGACCAAACCATATCACCCTACTGAAATGAAAATGACTTTCATTATTAAAATGCATTACGACGGTGATTTGAAAAAGAAATCTTTAAAAAATATTAGTTATGATCTTCATTCTTTTCTGAAATTGAATATGTAAACCTTCACGAATGTCGTCTTTTCTTTTCCAGCTATGGTATGCTACATGGGTAAGGAGCCTGACCCCAACTCTCACAACAAATACCGCTGGGTCATCCCGATAGAGGACCCCTGTCAGTGCACCAAGGTTCAAATGGGCTCAGTCAACACCCGGACCCCATGCAGACCTTTCAAAGTGACGTACTATGACACCTTTCTGCTGAGCGACGATCCAGTGGAGATTCGGAAGTTGCTCAACTGTACTGAGAGTATGTTTCCATTACAGTACTTTGATGGTTGGTTCGCTACGTGCTGTACAGCGGGAATGTAATACTTCTCCCAATATACACAGTTCTGTATCTTCGTGAAATTGAAACTATACGAAGAACAAACTCCATTATTGTCTACAAATTTTCCTTTATTTTGTCTGAACTGAACTGAACTGTCTGTAAATGTTGTTTAAGAAAAAGCATGGGTACTTTCAATACCATTCAAATTATATGAATACTTGAACAATGCACAAACACACCCGATATTGTCTACGAGTTTTATTACTCAAACTGTATTTACCTAATTGTCGTTTAAGCAAACTCATGTACAGCTTTTGCAAAGGGAGAATAGAATTATATGAGCACTTGGAATCCCATCAGATGAATTATTAAAGATGCAAATAAGCGAATTATATGAAGAAAACGTATACGCAAAGATATTAAGCTAATAATTATATTTATACGACCTTTGATATAAGGGCATAGACTGGTTTTGTAATCATAAATGATGGCACAATATTCGACCGATCAAGTTTGCAGGGATATTACAAGAATGAAGAAATTCATCGATTCTATTCTTTTAATATATTAACAAACGCACGATCAGAATAATTACGTTTATTTCTGACATTTACTGGAACAGCAACTTTATAAGTATTCATAGACCTAAGATTCCGCTTTGGAATGTGCCAATTAACAAGCTGTTTCAAATAAGAAGGGGCATTACCATATAGACATGTGTAGGTTAAAAACAATAATTTGAATTCAATTCTTTGCGAAATTGGCAACCAATGCAAATCCATCATATGACTGGAAATCCGATCATACTTCCTAATTTTCATAATCAGTCGAGCAGCCGACCTCTGTACTCGGACTAATGGTTCAAGAGAAGAACTAGGATGTCCAGCCAGGAGGGAATTACATTGGTCTAATCGGGATGATACAAAATTAATGCATGAACAAGTTTTTCCGTGTCAGACTGAGATAGCAGATTACGAATTCTACTGATGGAACGAATGTAACAATATGAAGTACGACATACTTTTGTGATATGACTCTTCATATTTAATTGAGAGTCGAACAAAACCCCAAGGTTCCTGGCACCAGCAGAAACAGGAACAATATCGTCTCCAACAAATAAATACGGAAAACTGATGTTGGATTTAGCTGAAAAACATACAAATTCAGTTTTTGAATCATTAAGCATAAGGAAATTTACAAACATCCAGGAACGAATATCTTTAATACAATAATTCCCTCGACGGCCTAAGACTTTGCGTGGATAATAAAAGTAAAACTATTTTTTCGGGATTGGTTTGCGTTAAAGGTAAGAGACCAAAACAGAAATGTAACTTACAGGGTATAAAGATGGTGGTGGTAGAAACATACCGTTAACATTTTTCCGCCTGAAATGGTGTATTTTTCCAGAAATCAGTCAAACAACGACCAAACATCTTTTTGATCTTTTAAAAGATCACAAATCAAAGAGGAAAGACTTAAGAAATACTGTGGCCGTTTCTCACTGTTTTCTCAAAAAGTGGGCACCGTATGGGACTGAAATTTTCACAGATGGCTGTTACTGTATCTGTCTTGATATTTTCGCCAATGAATCTGTATTTCTTTGATGAAAACCAAAGTATGATACTACCTTTAACACCGTGTCATATTCGCTCGTACTTTCTCACTTCTTATTTCGTCGCACTTCTCGTAAGGTTTCGACTAGCCCGCGGTCTCCTGATGATGACTGGAGCAGGCTAGTCGAAACCCGAGACCTACCCGTTGAGACCTAACGAGAAGTGCGACGGAATAAGAAGCACGAAAGCACGAACGATTCTTACATGGTCTTCAGGTCTTCCCGCAAACCGATCCACATACCAATTGTCACCGTGCAAAACCTCAAATCTTCTTTAAAACTAGTCTTGTTCATTATTGAATAATACGACAATCCGGACAATCAATCTTATAAACAATGCCAAATCATAGCAACAACCAACAACAGTCGAATATTACAGTAGATAATGCGCCATTCAAGCATCAAGTAATTCTAATTTTCAACATGGTATCGGGGAAAACTATTTTTTTTTCTAAATATAATTTGACAGGTCCATGCAAGCATAACCCTTGTGAACGTGGAGGCATATGCTATGCCGGCCATGATGGTACATCTTACTCCTGTCAATATTACGGTAATGAGCAACGTTGATTTTGGTTTGCGTTTCATTGGTTTACTTTTCCCTGTTGTCAATCGGATTTGACTCACCGGAGTGATACAGGAGCACAAATTTGTCGATTTTCGGTGATCGGTACTATAATATGGCAACACAACGGTTTCACATCGCTAAGAACGGTTGTACATCGGTAGGACATCAGCGACAAAAATAGCAACGGCAGGCGACAGTAACATTTTGTTAAACATGCTCACAATGTCTGCTGATGCACTGCCGGAGCGAGCAACGGTTCGGCAACGTATATATCGCCGTACATCGGTGTGGCTTCGTAACGATCGGTAGACCACCGTTACCGCCCGGTTAATGGACCTGCAGATCTCTGGTGTACCTCAATGTGTGATGCCATAGTCCTGCCGATGCTTCTTACCGATATCAAACCATAGTACTACCGTACTAGTAACCGATCCCCGAAAAGTCGACTCAATTGTGCTTACTCCGGTGAGTCAGATCGGCTAGGTATGACAGG
Source organism: Astropecten irregularis (assembly GCA_963971285.1). Classification (NCBI taxonomy): domain Eukaryota; kingdom Metazoa; phylum Echinodermata; class Asteroidea; order Paxillosida; family Astropectinidae; genus Astropecten; species Astropecten irregularis. The sequence goes on along the minus strand of OZ020260.1, from coordinate 10,314,746 downwards.
ACTTTAATTGTTCAAGTGCTTTCTCGACGGAACTCAACCAATCGGTGGTGTGTGACAAGGCCTTTACAGTGGATATATCCAAAGTATCGTGAAGGAAATACAGTTTGCATTTCACACTGGACAAATCTCGGGATTGACGCGGGGTTGAAATCGGCGGCTATTCACACTAGAAATTGTTGAACCACGCGTCAACCCCGAGATTGATTTCAACACGGGTTGAAGTCAACCCTGCTCAGGACCAGGGTTGAGATTTTCGCCCCGGGTTGAAACCTTCGCCCCGGGCGGGTTGAAAAGGGCTGTGTGAATTGAATCGGGTTGAGTTCGCCCCAGGTTGAAGGTGGGTTCGTGAGAGGCAAGTGTGAAACGACGCTGGGTTGAACGCGGGGTTGAAAATTCAAATTTCAACCCAGGGCGGGAATGGAGTTCGTAGTTCGTCCCGGGTTGAAAGCTTACAGTGTGAAAAAGCCTTTTAAAGGTTGAATCATACTTTGGTAAGAGACCAAAACAGAAATGTTCACAGATTTACATATAACTTTCAGGGTATGAAGATGATGCTGGTAGAAACCTACCGTTAAAATATTTCCGCCTGAAATGGTGTATTTATCCAGAAATTAATAAAACAACGATCGAAAATCTTGTTGATCTGTTTAAAGATCAAAAATAAAAGAGAAAAGACTTAAAGGAAACAAGCTGCGTGAACTGGGCGTATCGCATTTTATTTCATAAATAAATTCATTTACATTTATTAAATGTGAATTAAAAGCCAAACTGGTGCAAGTAAACTTTTCATATGATTTTTTGCCGCCCAAAAATTGCCTCCCCCTTTTGGGAATTTGCCGCGACTCAAATTGAGGGCGCTGTTCGTGACGCAGATCGAGGAACGGAAATTTATCGAAGGTCTAGAAAACATCTTAACTTGCACGGTCCACGGAGCGGTCACAGACCCCCGGCAAGCTGCTATTGTGATCCGTCTCGCACACAGACCAACGTAAAACTGTCAGTCAGCACTACGACACGCGGTGTGTGTAAAATCTTTGAAGCCTTTTTTCTCGAAAAGTATTTTTGATGAACGATTTTAGGCTTCGAGGACATGCATGTACACAATGTGACCGGCCGGTGAATGGGGCGCCGGCTCGCGTGCGCGCGGCTGCAGCTTCCTCGATTTACGTCACACATTCGGGAAGATTTATGTTAATGAGGGTCCCACTCAAGGGGCGTAGTAGCTTGGACAAACATTTTCAACATTTTTTTTCTCATATTTAATCCAGCAAATAATTAGCTCGAGACACAAAATATCATTGTAGATATATAGTACTTTATTGTTTTAAGCAGGAATAATGCAATTTAAATCCTGTATCGTGGTCCCTTTAAGAAATACTTTGGCCGTTTTTCACTGTTTTCTTAAAATGTTTGCACCGTATGGGACTGAAGTTTTCACAGATTACTTTGACTGTATCTTCCTTGATATTTTTGCCCATGAATCTGTATTTCTTTGACAAAAACCAAAGTATGATATTACCTTTAATACGCTGTTATTAGTCCTACTTTTGTCCATCATCACGTTCATACTTTATTTGTTTTAATCATGCAGAGTCATGCCGTGCGACCATCGATGCTGGGACTTCTATGGCGTGCAAAGTTAACATTTAATCGGGAATAGAGATATCTCTATTAACAATAGAGATATCTCTATTAAGAATAGAGATATCTCTATTAAGAATAGAGATATCTCTATTAGAAATAGAGATATCTCTATTAAGAATAGAGATATCTCTATTAAGAATAGAGATATCTCTATTAGCAATAGAGATATCTCTATTAGTAATAGAGATATCTCTATTAACAATAGAGATATCTCTATTAACAATAGAGATATCTCTATTGTGTACTTCCGGTTTTAATAGAGATATCTCTATTAATGTTTCCGGTCGGAGTGGTCGTTGTAACGTCACGCACAAAGTTTCAGTGAGCCAGGGGGCACGCGCATCATATCCCATCATGCATCAAGTCATTTTATTATGTTCGTTATTACATGTATTATGCCCAGGCACTTTCAATTAATTTATAATGGCTGGATTAAGGACCGTTTTGGAACGTCGCATACATAGCGAAATTCGCCAGATTAGGCGACATCTCGACAGACTGGTACCATAAAAAGATACATAAACTTCCCAGCGTAAACAACTGCGGGAGTACAGTATTAAGACGCGACTTGAAACCCCTCAAGATGATAGAAATTTAAACAAAACAAAACGTAGAGGGCGACCTGCTGACGTCGAAAGCTGATTATAATAGAGATATCTCTATTGCGAAATAGAGATATCTCTATTGTGCAATAGAGATATCTCTATTGCGAAATAGAGATATCTCTATTAACAATAGAGATATCTCTATTATTAATAGAGATATCTCTATTAGAAATAGAGATATCTCTATTAGTAATAGAGATATCTCTATTTCGCAATAGAGATATCTCTATTAATAATAGAGATATCTCTATTGTTAATAGAGATATCTCTATTAATAATAGAGATATCTCTATTAGAAATAGAGATATATCTATTACTAATAGAGATATCTCTATTAATAATAGAGATATCTCTATTATTAATAGAGATATCTCTATTTCGGGATTAAATGTTAACTTGGCACGTCTTGTAATAGAGATATCTCTATTGTTAATAGAGATATCTCTATTGTTAATAGAGATATCTCTATTCCCGATTAAATGTTAACTTTGCACGCCATAGACTTCTGTAGGCGATGGTACTTACTACATGAACCCAATATGCAATCCCTCTGGTAATCGTGTCAATGCCTGTACGTACAACACTCATTTTGGCTGGGATTGATCGTCAAAAAATAGAATACAAGTATTTGAATTTTATCAATGGAATTGAAAGAAATATACTCGCAGACAGCAATTCCAACAAACCAATAATTAATAATAATCATTGGTATTTATAAAGCACCTTTAGAATGGTGGCGCAGGAGGGACATCGCACATCACAAATATCTGCGCACATTTTGTGATGTATACGACAGTCGTACATGTATGTAGAATTTGAGCAAAATTTGACTGAAATTAAGGGGGAAATCTAAGACTGAATTACCCAAATTACCCAAAACCCGATTTTCATCTTTCTTTCAATACACATTATGTGTGTATTGACCACTTATTGTGGAATACTGAAAATTTGTTTACATATAGGCCTACTCTTGCAGTTGGTCATATTTTGCCAATTGCAGCCCGATGTTGCTTACATTCATATAGCTGAACCTTGAAGTAATAAACAATTAAATTTTTGCATAATGGTTCCCGACAAAGTGTTTTTGTTTTGGGACACGCTGTACTGGGGCCAATTTCATAAAACTGTTAAGCACAAAAATTTGCTTAGCACAAAAATGTCTCGCCCAATAAAACAAACCATTGGAAATTGGATTTGATATTGATGGTCAGCGAACAACAGCCAAAGAACAATCACAAGTGATACACAACACTCGGAAATTTGGTTGTTAACCCTGTTTTTATTAAGACAGAAATGGCATGCTTAGCAAACGTTTGTGTTTAACAGTTTTATGGAGACTTTTGGAGAGTCGGTCTTGAGTCAACAGCACACGCGCACGCACGCGCAATACAACGCATGCTCACAATATTGCGCTAGACTGGTTCTCGTCCCAATACATAAAATGAAGGTTCCTGATTGGGTCAGCTCTGCGCATGCGCACAAAATAATCAATGAATTATGTAAAAGTGACAGACTCAGGGCGTTTATGAAACGGAGGCTCAGGCTCCATTTCAGGCTCTGGCTCCACTTCGTGAATCAATTCTGAAATAACTGGCATCAAAATAGAGGCTTTGGGCAGCGGTACGGAAGTAGATTCTTTAGTTTGAAAAGGAAAACAGAGCTTCAGCTTCAGTGAAAAACTATAACCTATATTTTCAGCATATGGTTGTCATAGCTGGAGCCTGAGCCTGAGCCTGAGCCTGAGCCTAAGCCTCCGTTTCGTAAACGCCCACAGACGTCAGGAGACAAGGGAGCCAACGGACCACTCTATACTCGTAACTGTATGAATACAATGTTTTGGGTCTGGGAATCAGACTTAAAGAACCCCGTTGCATAATGGGAGCTCATTAACATAGGAGTGGAGGAATTCTGACACTATTCATACACGGGTTTACACTTTGAAAAAAGCGCATGCGTGATAGTGCCTCGTTTTGAAGTTGCGATCAAAATCTAAGATGGCCGCCATGGTGTAAACCCGTGTATTACCCGCTACCGGTCCCTACATTCGAGTGACGATAGACGTCAGGAGACTACTGTAGGGAACGGGAACCAGTCTAAATATTGCGCAAGCATGGTTTGCGCGTGCGCTGTTAACTCAAGACCGACTCTCCAAAAGTCTCCCATTGGACCATTGGAGTAAATTTACCTGTCCATATTAACTTAATCATTATATTTATCTTCTGATTCTTCTATTCAGACTGTGAGCAGAGCACAGAGGGCGGTGGATGGATGAGGTGATTACGTTTGAGACGTTTCTGAATAAATATATTGCAGACAAAAATCAGAGATCCCATGGTTGGTAATAAGGTCACAGAACAGCACTCACGATTTGTCTAATTCAACACGTATACATAGAATAACACATCTGCGAAAATTTGAGCTCAATGGGACACGAGAAAATAGCGAAAAACCGACTCAATATTTCTTTTAAAACACAAAGAATGGTTTTAGAACTGTCTTCATTCACGCTTGAGTGATTTAGGTGAATAGGGCATTGATAATCACTTCACGGATATATTCCATGACGCCGTCAATACATTTTATATGGCCGAGTGGTTCGGGAACCGGACTTCGAGTTAGGTGTCCCGGGTTCGAGCCCCTCCGTGGTGTCAGTAATTTTGTTCAAAGTTTTACTCATTAAATTGTCTGGTATATAAATAGTGTTACAAAGGGCTGCGATTTCACCAACGCTTCGTGGCTCGGTGGGATAAGCGATGGTACCACCGCTCAGACTTCCGGCAGTCTGGGTTCGATCCCCGATCCTGACTCTCTGATATTGAATGGAACATGGCATGTGCGGTCTCTGGCACCGCGATGGTCCAGGGGCCGCCTTGTTTCTCCCTCTTAATAGTCTTCAGAGCTTTGCATGATAGACTAAGGTCTCGATGGTGGGGAGGATATGCAGTAGTCGGCTTGCCAGTAAGCCTATGGGTACTATTATGGGAGCCTGTAAGCCGGGTGAAAGAATCCCGGTGAGTCGCGTGCCCCTGAACACCTGGCGGTCTGCTTAACTCTTGCTCTTTTTTGGTTTGAAATGTCAGGAGAAATAGTTGAATAGCCTGTTTTCATGATTTAGTTTTTTTTTTTTTTTTTTACTCTGTCGAATTTCCTAGTTTTAAAGTTACGGCGTACACTGTACACCTAGATAATCTTTCCTTTTTAAGAATTAATTTTATTCTATTTTATCTGTATGTCTCCCCGTCGGGTTTTCTGTTTGTTTTTCTGTTCCTGTTTCATTTTAATGTTTTATTCTAATGTATGTGGGGATCACAGCAATACAGTATTGAATATAGATCAAAATAAAAGTGATCTATTACGTTTTATTATTGGAAAACGAACACAGGGCTTGACTGAATCTAAACATATGAGTAAGTAGCAAAAGGCACAATTAGCAAAATTATATAAAGTAAAGATTACTTTATATAATTTGTTTTGTCAAGTACATGTATATTCCACAGACAACTTGACCAATGAATTATTAGCTTTATTTAAGAAGACATAATATAACCACAATGGAAACTGAATGAATTTAAAGTCATTGAAAGTGAACAAAAGTGAACAAAGACAAATTGACTGGAATACCGTATACGGTATTCAGGAGGTCGTCGGTTCGAATCCCGCTTCAGTCAATTTTTTAATGAATATAATTATTATGAACACGACGGGTAACCTTTTTTGTATCATTCTAGGCAATACACGTCCTGGTGAATGCAACCCACCTACATCCATCGTGAGCAACGGGCCGATTGTGTGTCAAGAAACAAATGTAACGGGGTTTTCTATCAGCGATAGGAGCCAATACGTTGACAAAGAGTGGCATTTGAGTGATGCTCAGTGTAGCTCACTGAGTATACCCAATACGGACTTCTTCACTGACATTGTGGCTTGCCGAACGCCAACCAGTACCGACTGGTCATGGGGCAATCAAGGTATAAGGTCTTTTATGTCACGAAAACATTATACATGATCGAAAATCTCTGTATCTCTCTATCAAAACACTGGGTATTTCGTTTAAGCCATGAGGTAGACTTGGAGCCAATTAAGTCTTTCGAAGTCGCGGTGATTGTCTCTTCTTTCACGCAGGTCTCGCGAAACCGCTGTACTTTCTCGCGAGACTCATGGCTACGGCGAGAGTTCAGCTCTCGGCGCGGGACCACTCTTTGGGAGTGGTAGCCATGAGTCTTGCGAGAAAGTAGAGCGGTTTCGCGAGAGTTGCGTGAAAGTAGAGACAATCACCGCCACTTCGAAAGACTTGGCTCCAAGTCTAGCCGTGAGGCCGACCCGATAAGCATCCCACCAACTCAAAATAAATTTTTTTTTCTGATGCTGTCACTTTAAACAATGTACGACATAACCTTCAAAAGAAATCGTCGAGCAGTATCCAGATAGAGCGTGCAGCACATTGATAAAGATTTGGACCTCTACATTGAACCTACGATACTCTTTTATAAAGCACTTTTGCTAGATATTTTCTTCTCATGAATCGGTGCCTTTGCTCTTTGTATTTACAGCAGCACCACTGGAGTCAGTGAGGAGTCACTCAAGGAGTTCAGCATGATGTTCAAGCATTTCGACAAGGATAAGACCGGCTTCCTGGAGCACAAGGAGTTCCTGTTTGCGATCTCTTGGCTACGACCTTCCCATGGTGGAAGAAGGAATGGAAGATCCTGAATTCCAGTCCATCCTAGACACAGTCGATCCAAACAAGTAAGGGAAATTTTCAGGAAACCTTAAAGGCACAATCTATAGGAAAAATCTTTGAACAAGAATCTATGGGCTATGGCCTTCCCGTATGGGAAGCAGGAATGGAAGATCCTGAATTCCAGTCCATCCTAGACACAGTGGATCCAAACAAGTAAGGGAAAAGTTCAGGAAACCTTAAAGGCACAATCTATGGGAAAGGTTCAGGAATTCTCAAGAAAATGTATGAGATGTTGGTACAAAAAAAAACCACTTCAGAACCAGACATAATTTTTCTTTCTCCAAAATGAAGAGCAAAAAGTATTGCATCTGGAACAAAAACCTGATATGAACTCTGGTATACATGTAAGAAAAAACAAATTATTTTTTAGGAGTAGCGGGCTTACTGTGCAAGAATAATGTGTTATTATGGACTATACTGACAAATTCAATGTAATGTCATTACTTTTTCAAATATACACATTTTCAACTCTTTACCTCTGCAAGTGTGTATTAGTACTGTTGTTAACAAATTCTGTTGAGATTGCAGTCTTACGTCCAATTCCAAGAGTAATATTTCTTAAAGTCATCGTGGTTTTGTTGTTTTGTTTGTACAGAGACGGAGTTGTATCACTCCAGGAGTACATGACCTTCATGATCAGCAGAGAGACTGAGAATGTACACTCTAGAGATGAGATTGAGAATGCGTTCCGTGCACTCGGTGCAGAGGGCAAACCATACGTCACCAAACACGAGCTGTATGCGGTAAGTCCATACTCTTACTTGAATATGTTTATTATTAGGTTCTGACTCTTAATCTGGGAGTGTTGAGAATAGACTGATTGCGTGGCATACCATCACGTGACGCACAGTGGGTATTTTACATCTCATTTGGCACAGAGCAGCAGTGAAAACGTGTAAAGGAGAATGTGGATGATATAATAGTCTTCTTTGCTTGTTTCCACTGCTGTTCTGCACAAAATGAGATGTAAAAAAGGTGATGGTATGTAAATATTGGTTGCGCAATTGGTCACATTGTCATGATGCAGATACGCGTAGATGTTTTTGTAGGTAACCTTACTTTCAAGCATGGTTTTTCTTGTAATTTGTGATGAAAAGCACCAACACCATGCTAAATGTGTGGTGTAGGTTAAGTAGGAAAGAGTTAAGAAACACTAACACTCAATTCACTGTTGATGCTGTTATTACAGTACAAGTAGGACTCGAAGGCATGCTTTGCCTACCATGAGGCATTTAATGCCTCCACTGTGAATGATGGTGTGGAGAAATCAGTTTCTAGCATTGAAATGAGACCCATGGTCTCTTTACAGTATAGGTAGGACTAGAAGGGGGTACCAAGTCCACAGCAAGGCTGCAACTATTGCCTTCACCTTAATTTGTTGTGCTCTGTTTGCCAACTACACATAATGAACTGAATCAATTTCATAGAGCTGCTTAAGCACCAAAATCTGCTAAGCTCCAAAAACCTTGGTAAATAAAATCAGTATACCAGCCAAAACTCCCTGTGAATGTTATGCTCAGCAAACGATGGCCGAATATAAGTCCAAAGCAGTAAACATCACATGGAAATTTGGTTGGCAATCCTGTTTGATCAAGGAAGACTTTTCATGCTGAAGCAAATCTATGAAATTGGCCCCTGTTTTGTCCTTCATCCAGGACCTTTTCTCTTAGAATATTTCATTAATCCATTTTGTCAATCTTATCCTTGTCTTATAGAATCTACCCACACAGCTGGCTGAGTACTGCATCCTACGCATGGAACCGTACCGAGATTCCAAGGGCCGAGAAATACCAGGAGCCCTGGACTATGTCAAATTCAGCTTCGACATGTTCCAAAACTAACATCTGGTACAATCTGCACCTCCAGTCCACCCCTACCCCACCATCTATGGGCGTGGGTTATAGGAGCAGATTATGAGCCTGTTTTCCAGTGGTTTTAGCTGTTAGATTTTAGGTTCACTTTTCCCATTTATATTACTGAGTCCTGTTATCTTTCCTAGCATTCCTGATGGCTGATTTGCATAAAAATAGTACTCTTGCATTGCAGCTGTAGAGGGCGCTCTATCCATGATTTTTGTTAGTGTGAAAAGAAATTTTTCAATTTCATCAATAGTTAAAACTATTCTAAATAGCAACTAAGCGATATAAGTGGTATCATTCATTCATTCATTCATTCATTCATTTATTGGTCCAAAATAGGAAATTCTCTTCGTTGGCTTACAAAAGTATAACAAATACAAAAATAGTGTTTAAATAAATACGACAATAATAATTAAGAAAGAGCTTTAAGAGATCCAAAAAGACAATTACGAAACACATAATTATATTAAGTAGATACAAAACCTAAGTACATTATCGGACATCTGACTGTAAATAAATGCAAGATTAATGGTTACTTCAGTTTATTTGTTTCCCGGATTGAGAGTGGAATGAAAGTATTCCCAAAACGACCTGTACGAGCTCGAATGGAACGAAAGCGTTTTCCTGATCGCATCATTGTATAGTAAGAATGGAGAGGGTGATTGGGATTTTTCCATATGGCTTCCGCCTGTTTCAGGATCAGAAGTGTGTATGCCTCATTTAGGTTTGACTTTTCACCTATCATTTTCTGCGCATGTCTGGGGATTCTATTCAGTTTATCCAGATCTACCTTCCTGCAGGCACCAGACCAGACTACACAACTGAACAGAATGACGCTTTCGATTACTGATTTATAAAATAACCTAAGGATAGTCTTGTCTACGTGGAACGAATACATCTTTCTCAAAAAGTACATACGCTGTTGTGCTTTCGCATAAACAGCCTGACATTGGTCGATCCATGATAATTTATTGTCGATAATGGTTCCCAAGTACTTAAAACTGTCCACAATTTCTATATTATTGCCCTTCATTGTTACAGGATTTGTAGGATTATCTTTATGCGAACGGAAATCAGTAATCATCTCTTTAGTTTTAGTTGTATTCAAGGCTAGGAAGTTTTCATCACACCATTTTTCAAAAACATGCAATTCGTGGCGATAATTGTGTTCATTGTTTCTTGAAATCAAACCAATAATAGCCGTGTCATCGGCATATTTTACAATAGATACATTATCAGAAGATGAAATACAATCATTAGTATAAAGAATGAATAATGGTGCAGAAAGCACACACCCCTGTGGAGACCCAGTGTTGGTTGTTACAAAGTCAGATAGCACATTATGTAATTGAACCCTTTGAATTCGGTCGGTCAAGAAGGCATGCATCCACAATATTAGTGAAGGTTTGACATTCATCTTACTAAGTTTTTCCATCAATAAGTGGGGTTGAATTGTATTAAAGGCTGATGAGAAATCAACAAAAGTAGTGCGAACATAATGACCGAGCTTGTCAACATGTTGGGCAATTGTGTGAACTAAGAGTAAGATGGCATCATTAACAGACTTCTTTGGTTGGTAGGCAAATTGATGTGAGTCTATGAGTGGCAGTATTTGTGGGAGTAAGTGCTTCTGGAGAATCAATCGTTCAAATGTTTTCATAACTAGAGAAGTGAGGGATATGGGCCGATAATCATTGAGCTCAGAGGCTCTGGGTGTCTTCGCTGCTGGGATGACCGTGGAGGTTTTCCAGCATTTAGGAACACAGTTTTGATTCAGTGACTCTTGAAACAGTCTCGTAAATGGAACGGCTAGTTGCCATGCACATGTTTTCAGCACTTTCCCGCAGATACTGTCAGGTCCCATGGATTTTCTAGGATTAATGCGGGTAAAATATTTACATACATCTGCAAAATGGCATTCAATAGGGGTATCATTCAAACATTCCAGATCACTCACAGTTGTGTTAATTTCATCGTAAAAACATTTATCATCAAACCTTGCATAAAATCTATTGTACTCATTGGCCTTATCATAAACCGAGTTCATGACTACAGGAGATTTTGATTTCTGTTTATATCCAGTCATTTCTTGCATGCATTTCCAGGCATCACGAGTGTTTTTTGACCTGAATTTGTTTTCAAGCTTATGTTTATATCTGTCTTTGGCTTTACCGATTTCTTTCTGTATATTCAAGTTAATGTCTTTAAGATCTTGATTTCTATTTTCTATGAAGGCCCTATTTCTCTGACCAAACAAATCTTTAAGATTCTTTCTTACCCATGGTTTTTGATTCGGAAAGATTTTAATCTCCTTCTGATCGATATGTAAATCTTGACAAAAAAGAATATAACTGTTTACGATACCAACCGCTTCGTCTAAACTCGAAGCACTAGAGGTTAGTAGGTCCCAGTCTGTGATATCAAAACATGTTTGTAGGTTTTCAGTTGCAGTCTTGTTTCATGAATCTTGTACTGTTGAATTGTATGGCTTTTTGTGGGGATATTTATGACGTAAAGGGTTTCAATATTCTGGTTGCTGTTCTGAATCATAAGAATTTCATTTAGGAATATTGAGTAATAATAAAGAAACAGATGTTTGACATTGCATATCAGTACTGTGGGTGTTAGCTAATGTGACTGCATGAAAATAACATGGTATATATTAATATAACCTGTAACAACTTTCAAGATTCGATATCGAGTATAGGGACCCATATTCTACTGTCACAACCTCATGTCAAAGTTTAAGTAATATTTCATGTAATTGTACTTAAATTCTCAAGCAGTAATTGTATTTTAAAGAAAAAACAAAAAGGTTTTTCTTAAATCTGTGGTCTTGTTGCATGCTGATGAACTGTAATGGTAATAAACACATGTAGTTGAATCGCATAGTATTTCATTGAATACAAAATATGTACTATCCAAATTTTAGAAAACATTCCTAATAAAAGTGGTTGATGAAATTAAATACTTGTAATTGAAGTTAGTGTAACAGCTGGGTATTCATGAAACTATCCAATATGGAAGTATATCGTTTTTTGGTCTTAAATTCAACAGGGTTTTTGAAATCATTCTAAAAAAAAATATGGTGTTTCACCATTTGTGATGTATTCGGTCATAAATTACATGAATTAAAAAAATAAAATAAATATCATGTTTGCTTCATTATAATATTCCATGTTACAAAAATTCGTGAAGAAATGTTAAAATCTAACCTGAATATCGTTGGTTTGCGGGAAATTGTGAGCAGTTAATATTGTGTCTAGCAAAAAAAATCTAAAAGCAATTTAAACTTTATTTCTCAAAGTTGTTAGTATTTTGAAATTTGCTAGAGGTCTTTTCCAATGCTATGTCAGTTGTTTACCAGGGAAAGGTGAATAAAGTAGTACAGCAATTAAAAAAGAGAACATTTTGTCCAATTTGTGTGTTTTCTGTGGTGTTACAAAATACTCTACTTTGGCTGACAACACTTTGAAAAGTGCGCATCCGGTGTTATATTTCAGAGAATTGTCTTTATTTTGGAGGGATTTAATTTGTTCATATACATGTATCAAAACACTTTGACATGATTCTCTCATTCCTCTGACTGTAAGCTAATTCGAACATGGTCAGGGGCCAATTTCATAGAGCTGCTTAGCACAATAAATTGCTTAGCACAATAATAGCTTGCCCAATAAAACAAACCATGATTGAAAATTCCATTTGATATTCATGATCAGCGAACAACAGCCAAAGAACAATTGCAAGTGATACACAACACATGTAAATTTGGTTGTTAAACCTGTATTAACTAAGACAAATGTCATGCTTAGCGAATTGTTGTGCTAAGCAGCTCTTTGAAATTGGCCCCAGTTGTATGACTTATGAGCTCACCTCTGGCCGTTTCTCGTACAAATCGACATGAACTAATTTACAACTGAGAAACGAGTCCATGTAAAAACGAGAACATTTTGCATTTTGTCTGGAAAAATCACTCTGCCCGGTTCTTAAACATTTTTAACATCGGGACCCTCAAGTAAAACGGGTTGTGTGGCTATACCATTTGAAACCAATTGAAGCCACGAAACCACGCACACACCACCATACTCCAAGGATCATTTCACCGATACGCGCAGCAATGCTGCAACCTCATACGGTACATGGGGGGATCACTCAAAGAGGATACGGCTTTTTAATTAATATAATCATCAAATAACCAGAAGGGAAACTGACTGAATTTTTAAGTCATTGAAAAGTGAACAAAGAAAAACTGACTAGAGGGGGATTCGAACCGGCGACCTCCTGAATACCGTACAGTTCACTTTTCAATAATTTTAAATTCAGTCAGTTTCCCTTGTGGTTATTTGATGAATATAATTGTCGTTTGTGATTGGGCTTTCAAACTGAGATCACCGCCAATTTGTATATACTGTAGTAAAGTTCAGGATATTGATAAGAGATACATCATAGCTTCATCTTGATTCACATTGTTTTTATGATTATTAAGCAAGTATGGGATATTTTCACAGTTCAAATGTTTTATGCATCCCTGTCAGTTGTTTTCAGATATTTGTAGGCCTATCATTGGTCAATCTCATCCCATATAGTAGTTTCGAGATGCAATATCAATCTTCTTGCAATCGGAACAGAATGTATTTCCCCCTTAACGTAGTAATACATGTAACGAATTTCATTGGTTGAAATGTCACACCCCAGTCTCCGATACATGCTGAGGCGGTGGTGGTGGTATATACGCCCGCAGCAGTGAGCGATCTACATCAGACGGGAGCTGGCGAAGGAGTGAAGACCACCGGTGTTCTGTACCATTTTTCACACGAAATAGCTAAACTCGAGGCACAAGTTCGAAGAAAGATTATAATTTCTGTTTGACTATTTTACTTTGGTCAAGCAACTTGAAGGGCTAGGGACTCCGAGGAAAAGAGGCAGTGTAGGCTGCCAGCAATGTGCTGCAGGATTGCCAAGATGCCACACTATTTGGCTGTGACGACAATGGTCATGACTGTTATTGGTAAGTGAGTCACATTGCGTCAGTTTTCAGAATTTGTCCAAACCAAATTCAACTTTAACATAACATAAAATTAATGTGCCTTGTACCAAACACCTTAAAGGTAGTATCATACATTGGTTTTTGTCAAAGAAATGCAGATTCATGGGCAAAAATATCAAGAACGATACAGTAATAGTCATCTGTGAAAATGTCAGTCCCATACGGTGCCCACTTGTTGAAAAAACAATGAAAAACGGCCACAGTATTTCTTAAGCCTTTTCTCTTTTATTTTTGATCTTTCAAAAGATTTTCGGTCGTTGTATTACTAATTTCTGGATAAATACACCATTTCAGGCGGAAAGATTTTAACGGTATATGTTTCTACCACCACCATCTTCATACCCTGTCAATTATAAGTAAATCTGTGAACATTGCTGTTTTGGTGTCTTACCAAAGTATGATACTACCTTTAATCACAAAACTCCAGTTGAAAACAAAGTAATGAATTATTGAACGGAGTTTTCAGATTTGAATGCAATAGGCCTATAATAACAAAGTCCTATTTCAGATATTGGACTGCATTTTAATGTCGGGCAAGTTTCACTGGTGTTTTATACTGAGTTAATAATACAAAGAAAATGTTTTGCATTGAATAAATGGGTCTTTAAAGGTAGTATCATACTTTGGTAAGAGACCAAAACAGAAATGTTCACAGATTTACATATAACTTTCAGGGTATGAAGATGATGCTGATAGAAACCGAAAATCTTTTTGATCTTTTAAAAGATCAAAAATAAAAGAGAAAAGACTTAAGAAATACTGTGGCCATTTTTCACTGTTTTCTCAAAAAATTTGCACCGTATGGGACTGAAACTTTCACAGATTACTTTTACTGTATCTTCCTTGATATTTTTGCCCATGAATCTGTATTTCTTTGACCAAAACCAAAGTATGATACTACCTTTAACCTGGTTTTGAATTGATCTAGTATGGTAGAGTTTATACGGAAGAGTATAAAGGCCACCTGCCAAAAACATTTTTCGAGTTGCTATCTCACCGCAGCGAAATACTATCTCACCGCGGCGAGTTACTATCTCGCCGCGGCGAGTTACTATCTCGCCGTGGAGAGTTATTATCTCGCCGCGTCGAGTTACTGTCTTGAGTACCATCTGCATGTATCCGGTATTGCGATTGACACAGCAATGTTTGTGTGTAAAAAGGAACAGCAAATTCGTACATGTATAGCCGGCCTGTGGAAAGCAAAAACAGAGAGAGAGAAGACCCAATGGTCTGACCATAAAACAAACAATTTGATGAATAAAGACAGAGAGACACCTCAGTTTTTGCTTATATTTGCAGCACATAAAATTCGAATATCCGGGATGCGCCCCAAAAGTCTTAAGAAGCTTTTATCAATGTAGTGTATAGCGAGGTCAAAAATCTTGAAGAGGCATAGTGTATAGTTCAAAAGTGGTTTATCAGGTGGTTGGGGTAGGCGTGGGATGGGTGGGGTGTTGGTTTGTTGAGAAGGAAAGGGGGAGATGAATGAAGAAAGGGGGAAAAGAAGAAAGGAAGACAAGGGTTTATTAAAGAAAGATGGAAGTAAAGGACGGAAGCTGGATACCCAAGGTTTCGGCAAAATTGACACTTTTCATCTTGCTCAGTCGGGATTCTGCTCACCCTTAATCTGTATTTGGCAGCGTTATCAAGGGTGAAGTGGCGAGATATAAACGCATTTGCAAACACGAAAGGGATTCTGCAACGAACATAATTTGCAAATTTCTTGAACTACCGGTATTGCAAGAGCAACAGTAAAGTACACCAACCTCCCTGGATTTAATATGAAGTTGAACCATGGATCCTTTCATTTCTTTATATTAGAAAATAAACCAGGATGACAGTTTTTTCAATTGGTTGTTATGTGGACTAAAACACAAAAAAAATAACAACCATTATCTCGCATCTATGATTGGTCAAAGTACAACAACAATGTTAAAAGGTGACTGATGAAGTGCGGCAAAATAAAGGTCAGAAAATATGCTTTGAACCCTCCATAAAAAAGGACAAATCCTAGGGATCAGCATATTATCAACGGAAAATGTGTTCTTTGAAAGACTTTCGCCTTCCTTTTCTTGGTTTCCCTCTTGCATGCATTTTGATTTGTTCAACCGATCTTTGTGCAATACCATGGGCGGAAATCCCTCCTCGATCATGGGGGGAACATCAATTTACACTTCATAAGATAGTATAAACTTTCAGTTTACAGTGCCATGCCTATGGCCTAGCATTCGCTTGCATGTTTGTACACGTAATGCTGTACCGTATTCTCCAACTTTCAAATATATTAAAACTTAGATATGAAGCTATGCTTGGTAGAAGCACAGGTTTTTTGGTAACACCATGTGACACTCTTGTGTGAGTATGGGGTGGCTCTGCAAAGAGGCGGTTCACTCGATGTTCCTGCCAGTGTGGTGTAGTTGGCTTCCACCCTATGCATTTGTTTTAGAATTAAAGTTACGGTATGGGGTCCGGGGCCCGCTTAAGGGCCCGGGGAAAATTTTGATTCTAGATGCTCTGTAGTGCATTCTAAGGCAATTTCTGGCCACTTTCCTCAGACTTTTTTTAGCGAAAGTTTAAAAGATTTTAATCAGACTTGCATGGTAGAAGTACATAACAGGCTTTTTTGTAACACCATGTGACTTTTGTGTGAGTACGTTTTTGGTCTGAAAAGAGCATGATAACTGGATGTTCCGGCTAGTATGCTCTGGTCACTCGCAAACCTATGACTTTTTGAAGCCCAAGTTACGGCGTGGGGTCCGGGGCCCGCTTAAGGGCCCCGAAATAATTTTGATTCTAGATGCTGTGTGGTGCATTCTAAGGCAATTCCAGGCCACTTTCCTCAGACTTTTGCTGCGAAAGATTTTGAAAGATTTTAAAAGGTTTTAATCAGACCTCCATTTATTTAGCACATAATTACTAAACAGAACATAAAATAAATGATTATAAATAAAGATAGTACCACTACGTACTCCTATAATTCCTAATTTGTCCAAACCTCTATTTTTCAGTTATTGATCTGGGTGGTTTAAGAAAACACGCAAGTTGCGGGTTTCAAAGGTATTAAAGGAGTAGTATCATACTTTGGTAGGGAAAAACCGAAACAGAAATTTTCACAGATTTACCTGTTACTTACAGGGTATAACGATAGTGCTGGTAGATACCATAACAATTGTCCTGCCTGAAATGGTGTACTTTATCAAGAAATTAGTAAAACAACGACAGAAAACATTTTTGATCTTAAAAAGATCATGTGAGGTCACATATTTGAATTTAGAAATATGCCTATGGTGAAGCAAAAAATGTAAACCTCAAAATGAGAAACATATTTTGAATGAAGAAAATGCAAATGTTTTGCTTCAGCTGAAAACAATACTTGGGTGAACCAGTTCAGTTTTTAATTGAAGACACTGTTTTTTATGGGCATATATAGGTAGACTTCTATAATGTAATCTATTGTAATCAAATTCTGTAATTCCACAGAAAAATCAGGAGAACTTTACATTCATTACAGACGTTATGATAGATTACAAATAATAAATATAAATATACCTTAAAATTTCCAACTTTGGCACCTTGCGGTTTTTTGTATGGATATGAGAATTCTTCAGAAATGTAGTTTGAATAAAGCAACCTCATTCAAAACGCAGTTTCATGTGAAGAATAAGTGAAGAAGTTACGCGAAACTCCGACGACGAACGAGATTAAATCCGTCATGAGTCAGTGCAAAATCGATGGATTTGAGCATGGTGCTGTAGAGAAACAAACGGTTTTTAATGGATCAAGTGGAACGGGAGACGCGTAACCAGATTTCTATACACAAAAATGTATACGTATGCAGACTGTATGCGGTTGCAGTGCAGTAAACGTTACGTGTATATGCATGCGGCCCGGCCATGCAGGGGGAATCTCAACTGCACGTCGTCGATTTGAGTCGCATGGCAAACACGACAGTTCACAAAATTCGCCCATGGGAATGAGCAAGCGGTCAGTGCGCATTCCACAGAAAAAGTTGCTCATGGTAAAGGGTTAAAAACATGGAGGGGACAATCGACATTATGTCCCCCAGCTCCAAAATCATTGGGGGGACGTGCCCCCCCCCCCCCTGTCCCCCCCCCCCGGATTTCCGCCCATGTGCAATACAGCTAAACAGCCCACAAGTTGGATTTGTCTCTGTCTTTGCAAAATATATTATACTCTTATATAGACGGGTGGTATGTCAAATTACCCTATACTATTCCACTCTTCCTATTAACACAAGTTCCGTTTGCCCTTCTCAGCCTGGACCCACCACATGATGGTTTTGTTTGCCCACTGTTCCATCTGCCTACCTTCCACCTCTTGACCTCAAACTAACCAATACCTAAATTTTTCTTTCCCGATCCCTGTATCCATTTCTTCTTTCCCCCCTTTCTTCATTCATCTGCCCCTTTCCCCCTCAACAAACCCCCACCCCACCCACCCCTACCCCAACCACCTGATAAACCACTTTCAGTTAGAACTAAACACTATGCCTCTTCACGTTTTTTGACCTCGCTATACACTACACTGATAAAAGCTTCTTAAGACTTTTGGAGCGCATCCCGGATATTCTAATTTTCTGTGCTGCAAAATAAGCAAAAACTGAGATGTCTCTCTTTCTTTATTCCTCTTCTCTCTCTTTGTTTGCTTTCCACAGGCCGGCTAAACATGTACGATTGTGCTGTAAGTTCCTTTTTAGGAACAAACATTGTCGTGTCCATCGCAATACCGGATACATGCAGATCGTACTCAGGACAATAACTCGCCGCGGCGAGATAGTAACTCGCCGCGGGGAGATAGTAACTCGCCGCGGCAAGATAGTAACTCGCCGCGGCGAGATAGCAACTCGAAAAATATTTTTCTTATACTCTTCCGTAATCTAGAGAGATAGCCTGCCAAACTAAAACAGGAATATTATTCCACAGTTTGGGAGCAGCAAACACAAATGCCCTGTCACCAAGTGTAATCTTTGATTTCCCAGATGGGTATTTTAGTAATGTGCGGTCTTCAGAACTTCGCAAACTTGATAAACGTGATGATGATTTCAGCTGGACAAGTTCCTGAATGTATGCTGGTGCCATACCATGAATGGCATATTGGTCATCAAAAGTAGTTCCAAACATTATCCTAATGTTCCAAACGAATCCTCCCCTGTTATAAAGAAGGAAAATGCAGTCTAAAAATTACTGCCTTTAATGAGAATAATATTGCCTTTTCGTTTGTAAGTTCTAAGTGGCTTTTTACTTCCATTTCTTTATTTCAATAGTCCTTAATATGACGACTGTCCCCGTTGAGGGTGCGATGAGATCATACTTCGGTCCACCACCTCCGCCTGATCCAGGTAACACTAACCCCTATTACTGGATGGAACAAGTCATGGCACAAATACGAAAGAAGAATTGTTCAGGAAAGGTCGAGACACCACCAGCTCCACCTGGTAAGTACTTGCTTTAATCCACCTAACTGCAGTGACGTATCTAGAGGGCGTATAGGGGCACGTGCCCCGGGAACCATATTTTAGGGGGCGCAAAAAACGCAAAGGCAAAAAAGGGAGCTGTATTGTTTGAAGTTATTTGAAATCGCTGGTTCGAACTTTCCAATGACTTCAAATTCGTTGAAAGGTGAACAAAGAAAAATTTACTGGAGCGGGATTTGAACCGGCGACCTCCTGAATACCGTACAGGCGCTCTGCCAACTGAGCCATCCAGCCCTACGTTGGTGGTGTCCCAAATAGTCAATTACCGGTATCTTTGTTCGTTTGGCAGTCAGAAACCATGAAACAATGCACACACCGCCATATCCCAGGGATCATTTCATCGATACACGCAGCAATGCTGCAACCCAAGAACGGTACATGGGGGATCACTCAAAGAGGATACGGCTTTTTAATTAATATAATCATCAAATAACCACAATAAATAACCGGATTTTTATCCGGCTCGAATCCCGCTCCAGTCAATTTTTCTTTGTTCAATTTTCAATGACTTTAATTTATGTCAGTGTTTCCCTTGTGGTTGATGATTATAAAGCCAATTAAGAAACAAATAATTAACAAAACCAAAAAAAATATAATTTAAGATTGTCTGATTTTTTCCATTGGCATCATAAGTTGGAATTAGGGGCGCAATTTTGCTTACCTCGGGCGCCGTTTTCCCTAGATACGCCGCTGCGTAATTGATAAGTATGATATTACCATAGAGCTATATTAAAATTACTAGAGCGCTAGCTCCGTATACAAAGTGAGGCCTGCATGCTGGGCGCATCCATGTTTGTGGCATAAATCTATGGGAAGCACACAATTTTGTACGTTTTATGTACGTTCATTTGCATATCTGCGTTGTGTTCAAAATAAGAAAAAGTTGCTGCGTTGCACTGGAATCATTTTAGAACAAAGAAGATAAAGTAAAAACAGTGCACAATAAAGTTATAGATCACCCATAGTTATAGGGTGATCTATTTGACTAGTCAGTAAATTTATAGTGTTCAGTAATCAATTGTAAGAATCAAAATGTGCCATTTTATTGTACGAAAATAATACTAGAACACAAGGTGCTTATTCAATGTGGTGTGGCATCTCAACAAGGTAAACTGAGCTGGTGATAATCACATGAGCATTATTGGAGTTCATGTTCAAATCCAATTAAGCGCTCGTACTCTCATTCTATTGTTCTGAATTCTGAACATTTACGGCATTATGTTTCTGGAGGAAGCTTCATTGAAACATGTATGGGAAATAGCGTCATGTCATTTGACCCTCTTTTTGTGCTTGAAACGAACAATATCACTTCAAAGGATTGCTCAAAAATCTCTTCGTTTGTCAAGCAAAGTCAAGACATAATGTTTTGTTTCCGCTGCAGATCCATTCCCTTACACCGGCGACATATTCCACCATGGAATATCCATTCCATTGAGATACCTGTTGTGGTAGAGGTCATAAAAACCAGTCACTTTATTAAATCGCATATGGCCTACACGATTTCTAAGGAAACATACACTTTTCCCCGTTAGTTGATTATGTGTCCTTTGAGTTATAGCGGTGCAATTAAATATTCAGCCCGATATTCTGAGAGCTATAGCTACATAATGATTTCTACCTGATTTTTACCCAGAATGTTTGATAATTTTACGCTAATTGCGTTGTCCATGTCATTCAAGAAATGTTGGTCAGCCTGCCCCCAGAGGTTGGACCCATAACTCCTTGAAAAGAAAATTTCCCAGACGGTTCATTTCACAAATTTTATTCATGGACCAAACTTTGTCAAAACAAAGAAGTGTGATACGGTAGTATAGGTTTTCCCGGTCATTTTCGGCAAATGAGCGGACAATTTAAACGCTGCGTCATTCCATTTCGTGTGAAACTGCAAGGCACCTCAAAATAGTCATTCGATTTCACTTCATGTGCAAGCAAAATAATGTTCACTATCGTCAGGCGATTAAATAGAATCGCCTTTCAATTTAAAATTCTATTCGAACAGCATTCAAATTCCCAACGGGTTTTGGTAGCGTGCGCAATCTGCGCATAGTCATTCAAATTCGTTTTGGGACATGCATTTATGCGAATTGTTCAGCAAATTTGGCGTTTTGTTAAAGGTAGTATCATACTTTGGTAAGAACCCAAAAACAGATATTTTCACAGATTTACGTATAACTTACAGGGTATGAAGATAGTGGTGGTAGAAACATACCGTTAAAATATCTCCACCTGAAATGGTGTATTATCCAGAAATTAGAAAAACAACGACTGAAAATCTTTTTGATTTTTTAAAAGATCAAAAATAAAAGACAAAAGACTTAAGAAATACTGTGGCTGTTTTTCACTGTTTTCTCAAAAAGTGGGCACCGTATGAGACTGAAATTTTCACAAATGACTGTTAGTGTATATGTCTTGATATTTATGCCCATGAATCTGTATTGCTTTGATAAAAACCAAAGTATGATATTACCTTTAATCTGTAATGATGTACCGGAAGTACGGGTCTCGATCCCGGGAGGGGGTGGGGGATATATCCCCCCAATGGCGTGTATTATCATCCCCCAATATTTCGAGGCTGAATGTCATTTAATACCGACATTATCTGAAGTATACCGACAATAAAAAATAGCATGCTTGGAATGTAGAAAGACAATACATTTTACTTGTTCTCACTTCTCGTTCTTATTATACATTGATTATCTTGATGTGGGTATTTTGTGAGGCGACTGTGTTTAATTCTTCTTATAATATCGTTTTTCTATGGTCTACAATGTGACATTTCAACTCTGCTTTTTAAGTCCCTTGTAAGGGGGGGGGGGGTCCCCCTCCCGCACCCTTCGCCCGTTCCGTCCATTCGCTCCCTCGCATAGGACACCAAATCACCCAACAAACATCCCCCAATTATGAAAAGAAATCGACACCTATGACCGGAAGAGTAGAAATGGTATGAAAATGGTTCACTTCTTGTAGGGAAATCACTTTGGTGATGTCCCTTGACAACGATTGTTTGTAATTGGGAGTCAGGTTGGCGTAGCGGTTCTTTCCTTGCCTTTCACCTCTGCGGACCGGGTTCAAGTCCGGCTCGGTCCAAAAATGGATTGGGTTTTAAGTCCCTGCCTGATTCTGTGGGTTTTATTATTCTATTATATCTATGATTCACAACGGCTTTTGGCATGCGCGTAGTCATTCGAATTCGTTTGGGGCAGGCATTTCTGCGAATTGTTTAGCAAATTTGGCGTTTTGTTAATCTGCAATTATGAATGTACCGCAAGAAAAAAAAGTGTAGTGTTTCACTTTTAATTGTATGGGAGTCACTTTTGTGATGTCCCCTGACCACGATTGTTTGTAATTGAAGATTCCTCGAACAGAGTGACAACTTACGGTCGCTATACGAGATAATATCTAACGCTGATCCGGGATGGCTGATTGATGCATTCGAATGATTTAGATAACATTGAGCTTGCAAATTTCAACATCAACATCAACAGGTCCTTATCAAAATCGATTGTCGCAACTTATTTGAGATCCGGACGAAGAGAGAGGTTGGTCAGAGGAGGGGAAACTCATTTAAAAATGGATGATGATATTCGACAACATGATTTGCAATACAACCATGACACCAATCCTCTCTTGAGACTTAATCAGATGCAAGCCAGTAATTGAAGAAATAGCAAATCAAAGAAATATAAAAATAAATGAAAGCAGGGAAACTGACCACAATATACACAGAAATAAAAAAATATACGTATAAAGAGGTTTGCATTTGTTTGGTCATTTTGCGAAATTGGTTGTCCCAAAACGAAAACATAAGTAACGATCTGGTATAAATCGTTGTTTGCGATATTCCTGCTAAATTGAATGACGATTTTTCAAATTGAACGATTGTTGAATGTAAGTGCATGCGATGCTTTTTAGATATGGAGGATAAAAATGAAATCGATTGACGGTTTCAACCGAGAAGGCATAATCACGTCAATATACACGCTTAATTGAATAAAAATGATTTCTCTTATGTATCTCTCTACATTTCTCATGGTTTTGTGCACATCATGGTTGGCTCACTTGGTGATGATCACCCTCGGGTGGGTACATCGATGCCAGTATTTCCATAAGATGGCGTGTCCTACCGCTAGACCGTGTCCACGTCGCAAGACCGAGCCTCACAAGCGGTGTCCCCCTGCCTTCATACCCATAGGGATGACTGGGGTGCGGTCGGCTTATGTACTCTCCTAGAGTAGGACTCTGAATATAAAAATACAATTGTCCATTTCCATTAGTGTAGACACGTCCTCAGACCTTGTAGCTGGGTCGTTCTTCCATATACGTTTGTGCACAAAAACATTTTTATATTTTTATATAAAGTGAAAACCGTGATCTACGCCCATGTCCATTTCTCAACATCAAGTTTCACTGCAATATTTCATCTCACAATTATGATCTCCTCCTTTTAAAGGGTTTCTCAATAAATTTCACTATAGTCATGACAAATAGTTGCCGAATGAAAGCCACCGATAATACGCCCTAGCGGTTATTACTTGCAACCGGTGGCTGTTTTATTATTATTTTTTTTTTTTAGATATTTACACAATAGGCCTACTTGTATTTCCTCGAGGCATAATATGATTGGTAAACGTCACAGAACAGTACTCACACTTTGTCCGATCCAGCATGTACATGAAATAATAATCTGAATCACGAAAAAATAGCGAAAACTCTACTCAATTTTCCTTAGAAAACATAAAGAATGGTTTTGATCTTACCCCGAGATCAAAACTGTTTTCGGTATTTGTTTTACTAATTTCGGGATACATACACCATTTCAGGCGGGAATATTTTGACGGTATGTTTCTACCAGCACCATCTTCATACCCTGAAATGTATACGTAAATCTGTGAATATTTTGGTATGGGTATGTTACCAATCCTGTACTGTACCTTTAAAGCACATCATTGTCACAGCAATGGTAATTCAAACAATGGGATGCATTATCATCTTTTATTATACAATACTATCCTTACAGTTTGGGTGGGAACCTGGGCCTTGAGATCTCGAGGTTTGTAACCAGTTTCGTGCGTGGTTCGCTGAGGCGGACATTGCCGGGTTGGGCCGTTTTCTGTCGATATCTCTTAAAATAAACCAATATGAATGAATGAATGAAGACAAGTTTATCATTTTATCTTCACCTCTCAATAGTTGGAAATCGAGGCTATAGCTGAAGACTCTCTGTCCTCGGAATTTCCTCGTGACGTCAAAACGAAAAAACGACACACCCAACCCCCCTCAACCCCAACATATCCTCATCCCTTGATCGAGAACGGTTTTTGAACCTCGCGAAATGAAACTGTTCCTATGACAACTCGATCTCTTTGTCTTGCATGCCATGACGTCACGAGCAAGTGTTCATCTAAGCATCAATCTGACTGACCAATGGCAAGAGGTATCCTTTCCCCGGAGAAACTGTCTTATTTAACAAGAGAACAATTGACTGGAGCGGGATTCGAACCAGCGACCTTCGGAATACCGTACCGGTGCTCTTACCAACTTTGCTGTCCATTCAGTCCTATGGTGGTGGTGTCCAGGGCCCAATTTCATGGAATCCGTTACGGCCTATTTGTGTGCTTACGTGCACTGCTACGCGTGGAATCTATTTCATGGAATCCGTAAGCAAGACCTTTCGGTTAGCGATGAATTTCTAGGGTAACCGTGATCATTTTCTGCTAACGCGTTTTGTATGCATTCTGCAGAAATTCCTTGCTTACCGTAACCAAAAAGGAAACTCTTCCGTGAAATACGCTAACCGTAACCCAAAAAACGTTGCTACCGTAAGCAAAGAATTTTTGCCAACGGTAACGGATTCCATGAAATTGGGCCCAGTTATCTTTGTTCGTTTGGCAGTCAGAAACCATGAAACCAAGGGCGTGTTTGTTTAATGCAAAGGATGCCATATTTAGGGATCCACCTCCTATGCAGGGTACGCTAAAATGGGATCCGGATCCGTAGGATTCGTGTCCTGTGCATTAAACAAGCAGGCCACAAATACATAATGTCACATGGGTATCTGGAACACTTTGGCCACTCGTCTTGTCGCTGCCTATGCTTGCCAAATACTCCACGTAAAACTTAAATATTGAAATGAAAACTGCCTTCACAGCAGCTATGATTAGAACATTTCAGATGATTCCCATTCCACCATTTCCCCCCTTTATTTTCAAGGTAATTTTCAGCAACTAACGTTAGTACTACTAAAAGCATGGTTACCTGGAAAGTTGCTTACAATCTTTTAAAGTGTGGGTTTTTACTGCATTATTCAAAGACCACTTTAGTTGACAAAGTCACCTGACCACATTTAACACATCTTGAATTACAATGGTCAATTCGCTCAATGAAGTATTTGCTTACAAATTTCAACAGTCACTCCTAATTACGACTTCTCCTTAGTAGACTGCAGTAACCACTGTACACTAGCTGTGGTGTACTGTACAGTATGTACTGTATGCACTGAGCGTACCGACCGCTGGACCGGACGCTATTTCCCCTCACTACCGTCGCAGATTTCAGTGGTACGGGGACTTGCAGATTTTCGCGCATGCGCAGATCAAACTTTGGCTCGAATTACCGTACTAGATTCCTTCCGTCGTAAAACGAAAGCTCGCTAATACACATTTTGTACGGTGAGAATTAGCCGTGGCCACATGAAATAACATTTTGTTTCGCAGAGGCACCCCAAGAGTAATTTCTCCTCTTATCTATTTCACTTCGTGACAGTCACAACACGAAAACGCAAATAATACCCAATTTCATGGAATCCGTAAGCAAGACGTGAATTTCTAGGATTACCTTGATTTTTTTCTTTCTAATTTAAAGTGTGAATTTACAAGTCATTTACAACAAATCAAACAGTGTCTTTGTTTATGCATGGCAATGTGTGGTTTGGCTTGTTTTTGTTGTCAATGCTCAAACAAGACTAGTGTGTGTAACGGTAAGAGTAAAACCATGCATAGTCACGGGTAGAAAATCAAGAGAAAAGACGAAAGTATGCTTATAAAGACAATTGTTTGTTGGGCATGTAGATACAATTATGAAGCGTCATGTTTGTTCTGTTTAGGCCTATGTATTGTTTAGCGGAGAAATATGGAAACAAAAGGATTGTCTGTAAATTTAACATTTCAATTCATTGAAAAGTGAACAAAGAACAATTTACTTGAGTGGTATTTGAGCCATTCATTAAATACATAATTTTTTTATTGATTTGAGTTGTAGATTGACACTTTTGTTACCACCAACATAGGGCTGGATGCCTCAGTTTGTAGAGCGCCTGTACGGTATTCAGGAGGTCGCCGGTTCGAATCCCGCTCCAGTCATTTGTTTTTGTTCACTTTTCAATGACTTTAAATCCAGTCAGTTTCCCTTGTGGTTATTTGATGATTAAAGGCTGTATCCTCTTTGAGTGATCCCCCATACCGTTATCAGGTTGCATTGCAGCGCGTAATATATCGAGGAAATGAAATTTTACTTGGGAAATGACGGTGTGGTTTCATGGCTTCTGACTGCCAAACGACCAAATATAATTGACTATTGGGGTCACCATCAACGAATGGCTGGATACAGTTGGTAGAGCGCCTGCACGGTATTCAGGAGGTCGCTGGTTCGAATCCCGCTCCATTCAATTTTTCTTTGTTCACTTTTCGATGAGATATCTTAACGGTTAGTTTTCTTTTTTTTATTGAGGTGAAGATTTCTGTTTTGGTTTACTACCAAAGTATGATAGTAGGTTACCATTGAATTTAGTTTAGAATTTAAATGGAATTTTCTGAAGGCATAGGGAAGGTTTTTATATAGCTTTCATTTGAGGTTATACATGAAAAATTCGACAATGTCTGTCAATAAAAACCCTTGTCGAGATTCATTAGTTACGTATCTCAGCCAATATGCATTATTCATTTGAAAATGTAATATTGTACATAGGGCCTATAAAATGTTACTGAATAAAAATGCATTGTCGCATAATATACGGAGAGCTTAACAAAACAAACAAAAAACTACTTGCGGCAAAATCCAAAACTTCAAAACCTGAAATCTCAAACCCGAATCTAAAATTCAAGATTGACCGAATAACTACCCCGAACATGCCACGGTGGAAGTAGCTTGAGTGTTATCCAACTCAGCTCACTACGCAACAGTTGAACACGATCCAAAGCTATGAATCGATTACATCGAAGAAATAACCAAACTCGAAGGAGGATCTGTGCTTGACGAAGGTCATGATAAATTGGACATCGTCACGTACTCACGTACAGTAAGCACACGTACCTGACAACCAGCCACGCTGGCTCCGTTTGGTTTCGCAAATAGCAAAAGACAGGGAAATGTAACTAGAGGAAAAACAAGAGAGAGCGTTCTGGTGATCAATTTCAGCTAGGTATGATTTATTGATTCCTCAAACGTGGTTCCACCGCGGCGGCGGGGCGGGTGGCGTGTAGTGGCATGTTCTCCAGTCTGGTAGATAGTTGTAATTAGTGGTTAAAACCACTAGGTGCTTCAAGAAGCCCTAAGGGGACATGCAAACAAAGTTGGGGAGAAGTAAAAAAGTTTCGTTTCCTCGAAACACTTTTTCGTTCCCCCGAAATACTAAATGGTTCCCTCGAAATAATTTCTGTCGTTTTCGGGAACGACATGATTTCCCCCGAAATATTATTTCATTCCTTCGAAATATTATTTTGATTCCTGGAAAGAAAACATCGCCTATGCATTTATGTACAACATGGGTGTCGATCCCGGGGGGTGGGGGGATATATCCCCCCAATATTTGAGGTGGGGGGGATGGCGTGTATTATCATCCCCCCAATATTTCGAGGTTGAATGTCATTCAAGTTTCTTGTATAGAAATATTACATGATCCTTGCTGTTTTTTTTTTTTTAGTCTTTGCAGGGAATTGTATGTTGAATTCGCTTTTAAATGCTCTAAAATGCGACTTTTCGACTCTGTTTTGATTAAAAAGTCCCTGGTTTGGTAGGGGGGTATCCCACCTCCTACAGCCTTCCCGCTCGGTCGCTTCAATCCCTCGCATAGGACACCAATTAAAACACCAATCATCACCCTCCCCCCAATCATGAAAAGAAATCGACACCTATGGTGTACAAGCTGTCAGTAACTTCCTTACTCTATGGTAAGTGGTTGAGCAATTTGTATAAGCATCAACAGAATGACAATATTGACATAAACAATTTGTCACTCTGTGGACTGAGTTATAAACATTTGTCAAAGTGTGGTTCTTGTCAGTTTGTGGATTTTGTCATTCTGTTGTTTGACCCATGAGTGACATTATGAGGCAATAACTTAAAATTTTGATTTCATCTTAAATGGGCTATATCTTCTTCCATGTGTTCCCTTTGGTTATAAAACCTGTGCCTATTGTAGTTTTAATTTTTATTTGTTCAGTCAATTGCATAGAATATGTTAAATTATAGATTTTTGTTTTCTGGTAAAATTCAAGATTTATGTCGTTAAGTGGCTGAGACATTGACATTTTGTTCTCTGAGTAATTTGCTGAAATTTCAACCTGGCTGTAAATCGTACTCCTTTTGTATTATATTGTTGGTATTTCTGGAAAATCTTGCGTGTGTTTGTAGTGTTGTAAATAAGTGTCACACCATGCACTTCAATGTGTCTTTTTTCCAGCCATTATTTATTTTACACTACTATTTAGTGATGACTTTAAGTTACCTACAAACTGACGTTTGTTGTATTTAGAACATGTGTGTAAAACTGCTGTGTAAATGGTTAACCTTGAAAAACAAGATTTTTGGTGTTGATGCTGCATTTGACAGGTACCCCTCCTGATAAAGCGATACTAACTCCTTTTATCCACTTGCACCAAAGAAGCCTAAATTTGTGAACCCATCCCAAGCAAACTAAAATAATTATACAAACAAGTTTATGGAATTATAGCCGTTTAACAGCTGTTATTGTGGAAACTTTAACCCTCATTAGAGAACAGACCGTTCAAAAGGACAACGCCCCTCACTTGAATATGCAAGACTTGTCCCGTTTCAGATGTTTCACTAAAAGCCACAGCACATTAAACAAATGGAGATACATGTCTACATTCAGGTCATTGAAATTTAATAACCTATATTTCAATGTATTTTACCCAACCCTTCAACAGTTTATGAAATATTGCAAACTTCATGGCAATTCATTTCAATGTCATTGGTGATAATTATTTTTCGTGGTTAATAAAAGAGAAGTTCTTAGACACATATTACTTATTATTGTATATTTGTTCCTCTCTGTGGAGCAGAGGTTCAATGGATACGAGGAATTGGGTGACCGTGTCGGGGCTGTTGGAACCGCGGCCTTTGGCAAAACGACGCACGCAAACAATTGGGTGGGGTGTAATGTACCGCAACTGGTCATTTTGGAGGTCATTACATTTTAATTAGTACGGAAATTGGATAGTTTTATGAGGGGAATAATTACATACATTTGATTCCTATCTTTTCAAAAGATTTCAGCCAGAAATTATTTTTTTATGAAGATTTGACAGGCTCCAACCAAAATAATACGTCTCCCTGTCAGTCTTTTGATTTACGACTGTATTGTATATAGGCCTATTACCCCATCCCGGCCCCGGCCCGCTGAGTGTACAGTGTACACCGTAACTTGAAAACTAGGAAATTTGACAGAGTTAAAAAAAAAAAATAATAATAAAATCATGGAGACAGGCTATTCAACTATTCCTCCTGACATTTCAAACCAAAAAAGAGCAAGAGTTAAGCAGACCGTCAGGTGTTCAGGGGCACGCGACTCACCGGGATTCTTTCACCCGGCTTACCGGCTCCCATAATAGTCCCCATAGGCTTACTGGCAAGCCGACTACTGCATATCCTCCCCACCATTGAGACCTTAGCCTGACATGCAAAGCTCTGAAGGACTAAGAGGGAGAAACAAGGCGGCCCCTGGACCATCGCGGTGCCAGGGTCCGCACATGCCATGTTCCATTCATTATCAGAGGAGTCAGGATCGGGGAATCGAACCCAGACTGCCGGAAGTCTGAGGGGTGGTACCATCGCTTATCCCACCGAGCCACGAAGCGTTGGTGAAATCGCAGCCCTTTCTAAAACTATTTATACCAGGCAATTGATAGGAATAAAACATTCAACAAAATTGCGGGCATCGCATCAGGGCTCGAACCCGGGACACCTAATTCGAAGTCCCATTACCGAACCACTCGGTCATATGAAATGTATTGACGGCGTCATGGAATCTAGCCGTGAAGTGATTGTCAATGCCCTATTCACCTAAAATCACTCACACTTGAATAAAGACAGTCTCAATGGTCACACATAACACGTAATACGACAAACGACATTCGGTATTAAATCTCCCGGACTTTGATTATGTGATTCCACAACATGGCAATTAAAGTGCAGCGACTTCAGGGCCTGAATTCATCAAAATAGTGAAACGAAACGAAATAGTATTAGGGAATTTACACTGTATTACCCCATCCCGGCCCCGGCCCGCCAAAGGCCGCGGTCCCTAGTGCCCCGACACGGTCACCCAATTCGTCCTATCTTCTGCTCCTCAGAGAGGAACAAATATATAAAAAATAATAACAGTCGATATTCTGCAGGTTTTTATTTTATCTGTATGTTTACCCCAACCCTCTAAAGCCATGTCCAACCTGGACTTTTTGGGGGCAAAGTACCCGAGACGCTGGGTACTTTACCATTTTTAAGTCCAGTGCGGACGTCTCAGGAAGTCTACCTCTCAGTTACTTTGCCCGAGCCGCGCGGGTATTTCTACCGGCCAACTTCTGCCCAGGGAGAATTCCCGAGACACTTTACCCGAGTCAAAAGTCCAAGTGCGGAAACCGGTAATATTTGCCCATTTTTCATTCACCCATCGGCTCGGTTAAATCCCCGTAAAAAAAGTCAGCCCCCCATAACCCTTTAACCCTATAACCCTCAGCCTAACCCGGACCCCAACCCTAACCCTAACCCTATTATGGCATAATTGTTATGGTCAGCGCTGAAAAAAATTTGCATAAGCCTATGGTTTTTTTGTTTACAAAAATCTGAAAAATTAAAAACCGATCACTCCATATGCAACTGATGAATTAATGAAAAATAAGCAACAGTAAAAACCAGCGGTTCAGTAATGTATGTATATACATGTACGTATGTTCCATTCAATAAACTAATCACTATAAAGCTCGAGGTAACTCGTCCCATTATCGGGCACCATTTTTGGCGAATAGTCTGTTTCGTTTTCTTAATTTCAGAAAAATTATTTGCAAATAATGTTTGTCATTTATTATGAGTTGTAAAAGTTGAGTTGCTCTGACTCGGGTTGATACATACAGGTGTGGACTCCTTCATAATACTCACGTCATTGTCCTGAGAACTTGATAAAGACCCTGTCACACACTACCGATGTGGCTCGCCGGAGCTAAACCGGAGCACAAAATTAATCATTCGGCGAGAAAATCGGCAGAGCTCCGTCGAGACGCCACTTGAATAATGCCCTGTCACACCTAGGCGATCTGACTCACCGGAGCGCAGGCGCGGTTCTAGAGCCAATATTGTTGGGGGCTAGAAGAGCCATTATTTTTTGGGGGGCTAGAATATCCAATATTTTTGGTTCTTCTAACACTGGCTTCTGCTAGGCCTATGTCTTATTAGGGGTCGAAAAACATGCACCTATATCATACACTGCGAGTTTTTTTTAATGTAATTTGCGCCTAATAACTGAAAAGATTTCAAGAATTTCTTTTTTTCAATTGCATTTTTTTGGGGGGGGGGGGGGGGCTACAGCCTCCTCTAGCCCCCCGTAGAACCGCGGCTGCCAGAGCGATACCGTGGCACAAATTTGTTGATTTTCGGGGATCAGTGCTAGCACGGTAGTACTACGGTTTCACAACGGCAGTACATCGGTAGGACATCGGCGGGACTACGGTATCACATCGGTTCCAGTACGGCACACATTGAGAGCAGAGTTGAACCACCGATCCATTAACGGGGCAGTGCCGGTGCTCTACCGATCTTAACGAAGCCATACTGCCGATGAATACCGTTGCAGTACCTTTGCTCGCTCCGGCAGCGCATCGGCATAAATTTTTGAGCATTTTCAAAACTTTTTACCGTCGCCTGCCGTTGCTAATGTTGTCGCCGACGTCCTACCGATGTACTACCGTTCTTACCGACATGAAATCGCTCCGGCGAGTCAGATCGGCCAGGGCTTTTAGAGATTTGAACAAAATCCTTCAAATTTATGGCAATCTCTGCCGGTGTTACGACGAAACTTTCATCCCAGCGTCGAATTACGCAAGTTGTGATAAAATGATACAAAAATGTGTTCATTCCACAGACCCATGTAACTCCAACCCTTGTGATCTTGGAGCGTCGTGTCACCCCGGTGATGGAACTGGCACATATTACTGCAAATATTACGGTAGTAAACGACATTTAGTATTATTATAAAACCATCAAATAACCACAAGGGGTCATTGAAACGTGAACAATTTGTTTTTAGTTGAGCGGGTTGCAGCATTTATATAAACGTTGAGCTCGTGTCCCCTATCTGAAATGGTCGTTGGGCTATAGCGGTATAGTGGTTGTATGGCATCGCCAACACTAGGGCTGGATAGCGCAGTTGTTATAAAGCATATTTTCTGTGCATTTTTTGGGGGCATTTCATCCTTCATTTTTTCTAGCATTTTGTTGTTCTTGCTGAGCGTAAGATTTTATCTGTTTGTATGGACATCGAAACAAGATGCATTATATTGAGCACGTAATAAATTGCTTGTAACTGTTGCTGTTCCCTTTCTTCACACATTATTTTTTACTTAAGCCATTATTTTGAAAGCAACATGCGACTACACAGCAGTGTTGTTGCAGCATATTAATACTTCACTTCCCGAACCAAAGTTAAGATTAATTTTAGTTAGTTTAAATTAGTTTTCTCCTAAGACTGATCTGGATCAGTATGTAAAGTTAAGATTGATTCAAGGGGAAGATAAGATCGATTTTGATCTTAACTTTCATTATGAAACAGACATAAGATCAATCTTAATTATTTTGGAGATAAGATTGAAATTCTGGAGATAAGATTAATTATAAAGCTTTATGAAACACCCTAGTCCTTGTTGTTTTGCCATTTTCTGTGTTAAAGAATATACATGTATACGCGTAACCAAGGTGACTAGGGCTATTATAATTATTATCAATAGAATAATGCAAGTTAGGCTGGACAAATGGCTCCCGACTATCTGGAGATTCACAAAATCGGCTGGACGAGGTTGTTGGATATGTGACGTAGGCCTCATGACCAAACTCTTTGTATAGAACTTGACATTCTACAGCCACGTAAAGCTATGGTCACAATCTTCTATAATTATCATCATTACAGATGACCCGTGTATTTCCAATCCGTGCCAGTACGGAGGCACCTGCCGCCCCTCGAATGGATCCAGCTCGGACTACACCTGTGAATGTATGGCAGATTTCTCTGGACAGCATTGTGACGTGTACGGTAAATATTATAATTCATTTAATCGGTTTGGTTTCCATAAATTATTTCTCACCAATTGGCAAATGTTTACAGAAATACATTGTGAGCCCAAATGAACTTGACCGGGATTGGTGACGATTTTCAAAAGAAACAAACGACACTCAAAAGTTCAGTAAAGCGCATATATTTTACAAGCACCCTATCCTGCTTATTAGAAAAAAAACAATGAAACAAATTCATTCCTAAGAGGAGGTACATGTTTGTCTATTTTAGTAATGGTACTCATTTTGCAAGCTGTCCATGGAATGTTAATGCTTGATTGAATCTTAATATCTGAAAGGGTATTAAAGAATCATTTTAGCTATACATACATACACAGCTCAAAATGCGTATACATTGATTTTGTCACGTATTCAATGGACAGTTAGCACTTTCATTACAATATACATTAGCGTAAGTCCTACTAAAAGTTTCCTTTTTTCTACTAAGCAGGTGAGAATGCTTGTTTTATGCTTTACTGAACTTTTGAGTGTCATTTGTTTCTTTTGAAAAACTTCACCAATCCTGGTCAAGTTCTTTTAGACTCATCCTGTACAATTAACAATAATGAATGTTTTGTATATATTCGACAGCTTAATTCTATTCGCAATGTATTAGTTAAATTTATGAAATTACTATAAAGTTGATAACCCGTGCCATTATCAGACACCGTATTTGCAGGCGCGGTTCAAGAGCCAATATGTAATTTATTAATTTTTTTTTTTGGGGGGGGGGGTGGCTAGGAGAGCCAATTTTTTTAGGTGGGCTAGAAGACAATTTTTTTTTTTTTTTTTTTTTTCGGGGGGGGGGGGGGCTACACCCTTCGCACGTGACGTCATCTTCCAATATTCTCTTCTGCTGTCTTATTAGGTGTAGAAATGCAACCTATATAGCCCTACACAGCGCGTTTGTCAAGGATTTGGCGCGTAATAACTGAAAAGATCCAGTATTATCCCAATTTCCAGCATTTTTTTTTCAATTGCGTTTTTTTTTTAGGAAGGGGGGGGGGGCTAGACAAAATTGTTTTTTTTTGGGGGGGGAGGGGGGTGGGGGGCTACAGCCCCCTGTAGCCCCCGTATAGAACCGCGCCTGCGTATTTGGCGAACAATCTGTTTCGTTTCCATGATTTTAATAAAATATGATTTTCAAAACTTGACTTGCTCTGACTCGGGTCGAGGCAAGCCGGTGTGGACTCCTTCATAATTACGCCATTGTCCTAAGAACTAAGAGATTTGAACAAAATCTTTCAAATTA
Source organism: Astropecten irregularis (assembly GCA_963971285.1). Lineage (NCBI taxonomy): Eukaryota > Metazoa > Echinodermata > Asteroidea > Paxillosida > Astropectinidae > Astropecten > Astropecten irregularis. The sequence continues at coordinate 10,279,551 of OZ020260.1, read as the reverse complement.
ATGGCAATGTCTGCGGTGTTGCGTCAATGACCCGTGTACAAAATCCATTACACAAGTCATAATGAAATGATACAAAAACGTGTTTATTCCAAAGGCCCATGTAACTCCAACCCTTGTGATCTTGGAGCGTCGTGTCACCCCGGCAATGGAACTGGGACATATTACTGCAAATATTACGGTAATAAACAACATTTATTATTATTATAAAACCATCAAATAACCACTAGGGAAACCTAAGTGGATTAATTGTATAAGTCATTGAAACGTGAACAAACAAATTGCCTTGACCGGGTTGGATCATTGCTAATGATCGTTGGGCTATGCGGTAGTGGTTGCATGGCAATGATGGCATCGCCAACATAGGGCTGGATAGCTCAGTTGGTAAAATAACACCGGTACGGTATTCCGGTGATCGCAGGTTGGAATCCGGCTCCAGTCAATTTGTATTTGTTCATTGTTCTGTGAACAACATAGAGATTCAGTTTTTTTAAGAGAAATTAGCCAACAAATAAACAAACTAAAACAACAAACGGAGGCCTGGGATATTATGAATTATCACTTTTACACTTTTACTTATAATTCAGAGCGCGGAATCTACCGTGGGGTTATTACTTTCATTAGAATTTCAAATGTAATGATTTTCATGAGATCCATCCAGAAACAGAAAGAAAGAGGAAAACAATATATAGGGAGGGAGAACGACTCAAAAAGAGAAGAAAAAAGAGGGGGAGACTAAATTTGCTAGCTTTGATCACCCCGAAATGCATCTGTCGCTATTGGTGCGTTTTATTTCCACGCCCCCCTTTTGGAAAATCCTGGATCCGCTCCTGAGTATTCTGCCGCCTTTTTAAGAGTTCCACTGAACTTCAGAAAGCGGAGCAAGTCCCGGCAGTGACATAAGTTAACGTTAATAAGTTAATTTCCCCCGAGATCAAAACCTAGTTACAAATACCTCATAATTTCGCGTACCAATTGCAACCGTTTTGAAGTGTTTTCAAAGAACAATTGAGATGAAAAATTCCACAGGTTTGTTTTTATTCCCTGAAAAATAAGATTATGAACCGATCGAGTCTGTTCTATCAACTTTACTAAAGTATAGTACCTTTGTGACTATACAGGGAAAGGTTTGATTCAGTTGAAGCAGATTTGGTTACAATCAATTTTCAGTGTTCGTGCATAAACGCATTGGAACCAAAGACAAGGACACACTGTATAGCAAACCTGACTTTGCCAAGCAATGTAAATACTATTTTCTCTCATGCAGGTTCATGCCAAGGAATCATTGATGATGGGACTTTCATTGGAATGCAAAAGTATTACATCAAACCAGTGTGTGATCCCAGTACTAAACCAATAGAAGTCTGTATGTAAAACCTCTTGTGTTTTCGTTAATGAGGATAAGTTGAAATGCAAAGCCAAACAAGATGTAGGCATCCAATGTTACAAATACAATACAGTATAGTCAATAAAAACAAGCGGCATTTACAATAATTTTTGTAACAGTTAATGTACAGAAATATAAAATGGCATGCGTCAAATAATACTGTTGTAGAGCAACATATTTCAAGAATCTTATTATTGATTCGCAAGTTACAAAATTCCGATCCAGTAGGACAGGGACGTAGATACCGGGGGGGGGGGGGTTACCCCCATGAATTTCATTTTGTGTATATATTGTATATGGGCAATTCCACGGTAACGTAAGTTACCTTTTAAAGGTAATACCATACATTGGTTTTTGTCAAAGAAATACAGATTCATGGGCAATAATATCAAGGACGATACAGTAATAGTCATCTGTGAAAATTTCAGTCCCATACGGTGCGCACTTTTTGACAAAACAGTGGAAAACGGGCACAGTATTTCTCAAGTTAAGTCTTTTCTCTTTTATTTTTGATCTTTTAAAAGATCAAAAAGATTTTCGGTGGTTGTTTTACTAATTTCTGGATAAATACACCATTTCAGGCGGAAGAATTTTAACGGTATGTTTCTACCACCACCATCTTCATACCCTGTAAGTTATACGTAAATCTGTGAACATTTCTCTTTTGGTGTCTTACCAAAGTATGATACTACCTTTAAGTGACTTTGACATATTCCCTGATCAATCTTTTTGAAAGACATCAATTTAAAAATGTTTTGAGTCAGCAAAGTATACCACATGGCTCCTTGAAATGCATGCAAATATGCAAAAAAGGAGAGGTAACTTACGTAACAAAAAGTCCTAAAACCGTGGAAATGCCCATATACATATAATATTTATTAAGTATATATATTTTTGTGCACAAACGTATTATGAACGTACGACCCAGCTACAGGGTCACCCTCATGTCTGAGGACTTGTCTACACTACTGCAATAGGAAAGAGGATATGCCCCTTAAATACGAACACGAACCATTTTTCATATAAATGACACGCACGCGTCCGACGTCCACGTATAGTT